>CP136059.1:485753141-486384153 GCA_032464435.1 Aegilops umbellulata | reverse complement strand
CTCAAATTCAGATGTACTAGTAGTAGTAATCCATCACCACTGCCTTCATTTCCCAACTATTCGCTGCACACACAGACATATATAGTCGATTCATTCATCCGTATCGATAACTACTCTTTTAATATATCTTCCACTTCCAGTTCACACAAGCAACAAGGGGAGCAATCAGTCAGGCAGGCAGGAAATTCAGAGATAGCACCACCTCATTCTTGAGCCTGCTCACTGACTGACTGACACACAGACAGAGATAGATATATGTGCAGCAAGGGGGGGCATCTGAGCTTAATTTCAGTAATTTCGCCATGAACAACAATACGCTCATGATCACAACCAGCACCAGCAGTATCAGCAGGTATGTGTGTCTGTCATCTCCTTTTCCCTCCTAATCCTGCATTCCTAGTAAGTACTCTATGTTTGCTTCTGAGGTGATAATATACATGTATCTGTATCTGCTGCTGCAGGGAGGGCAGCGTCGACGGTAAACACAACCGCGTCCATTTCCTGCTGCCGGCGTACCAAACCACCGCCAAGCATGCCGACGACTCTGACGGTGCCGCTGAATTCACCGGCGCCGAGGAGGGTGATGCCGTCTGGGTACCGCCAGAGCCGGCCACCAACGATGACGATACCAACCATTTGGGTGCATACACAAATGATCATGATGACGACGACGATGATGAATGGCATGATGGTATCAGCTGGGGGCAGCCGAGCTCCAGTGACTCTGAACCCAGCCCGAGTCCTAGTCCCAGGGAGGACCGGCACACCGGGATGCTCAAGGCCATGGACAAGCAGCTAAAGATGCTCACCAACAGGTTCCTAGCATCTGCAGGCATCTCCTTGCCCCACGAAGACGGCGGCGGCGAAAGCTGGCTCGACATCGTAACCGCCCTGTCCTGGGAGGCTTCTCTGCTCATCAAGCCTGACGGCAAAGCCGGAAATGAAATGGATCCTGGGTCCTATATCAAGGTCAAGCGCGTCGCCACCGGCACCCGCCGACAGTGGTAACTAATATATACCAGTCTCCTAATTATAAGCCATGTATGCTGATCGACACCGGATCATCATCGCGGCCAGGCAATAGAATGTTCTGATGGAGCTGTTTATGTCATGTTTGCAGTGAGGTGATCAACGGGTTGGTCTTCAGGAAGTATGCAGCTCACAAGCACATGCCCATCAAGTGCCACAACCCCAAGCTTCTGCTGCTCAGAGGCACCCTCGGGGACTCCGATGTCGGTCTGTCATCATTTGATTCCATGGGACAGGTTGGAACTACATATATATGATTTTTCTTCAAAAAAAAATTGTATGTCAGAGATGATTTATGCTCTTTCCTGATTTTTATATGTTGCCAGGAAAAGGACCATTTGGAAAAGGCTCTCAGCCAAGTGATGGAGAAATGTGCTCCAGATGTCATCCTGGTGGAGAAAACAGTTTCGCGGGACATACAGGAGCTTCTACTGAACCAAGGTGTCACTCTGGTGCTCGATATGAAGCTCGACCGGTTGCAGAGAATTGCTCGCTGTTCTGGATCTCCTATAGTCTCTGTTGTAGACATCATGACCACGACGAAGCTGAAGCAGTGCGACTACTTCCACATAGAAAAGATCGTGGAGGAGCATAACAGTGCCGGTGATGGAGGGAAGAGGACATTGAAAACATTGATGTTCTTGGAAGGCTTTCCCAGGCCGTTGGGCTGCACGGTAGGCGTGCTTTGTCCATTTTTAACTGTCTCCACTGTGCACTGATGTTATATTAGTATACATAAGATTCATGTTAGAATCTATTTCATGAAATTCATGACCAGATTTCTTAGCAACTAACAAGATGAAATCCATCTGCACAGCACAGCCATAATAATTTCCCCTTTCTGCAGATACTACTACGAGGAGCAAATAGCGAAGAACTGAAGAAAATCAAGCAAGTCATACTACACACAGTGTTTGCCGCGTACCACCTGGTTCTTGAGGCATCCTTCTTTGAAGATCAGAGGGTATTCTTGAATGACGCAAGTTCTCCAAACTCTGTTGGTATGAAGGAAGGGCCATCATTTCCTGTCAGTCATACAGAGACTGATGTCAGCTGTAACAAATCACTGGAGCACATTTCTGATGCAGAGGCAAGTACTGCTCATTCTGAAAATTCAGATGCCTTACACTCACCGACGGATGGCTGCTCGAGTGGGCTCACGGAGGGTGCAAGTAAAACCATCCATTCAAATCATGCACTTCCTTCTGAAAAAATGCTGGTAACATCAGTCTCGGGATCACTGAGAGGATTCATCGATAAATTCCGCCGTCAGAATATTTATCTACCTGTCACTTCTCAAGAGAAAGCTGATAACCAGAAAGAAGGAACACCTGAGCTCAATCAAGAAGTACCGAGTGAAGGTCTTCATGCCGTGGTAATGACAGATGGACCAGCTGATTCCGGTGAGTACACGGACAGTTTAAAAGATTTCCGTCAAACAGATGAACAAATGATAGTGGCTGATCATCCAACCATTGGAAAACATGAGAAATTGTCAGTTGCATTTGAAAATGAGGAGCAACACAGCACCCCTTACAGTGAAGAGAAAACCTTACACATTGACGAGGCCGACGACGTGTTGGATTCTCAAAGCATACTGATTTTGATGTCTAGCCAATGCATCGCAAAACAGGTCATTTGTGAGCAGAGTCATCTGTCCCGGATAAATTATTATGGAAATTTTGACGTCTCCTTAGGACGATATTTGCAAGACATTTTGCAGAATCAGGTAACGCTGTTGTTATACTGTCCCTCTTATGTTGAGCAATCTAGATAATATTTTTCATGGATAATTTATTTTCACCGGTAATCTCCTTCTACTTTTGTTTTCTTTTTGTACATGACTGTTTTTCATGGATACATTGATCCTTTCTTACTGTTTACTAAAAAAGAAGATGATTTATTGTTTTACACTATGCCAGCTGCACAAATTTGGTACTTACAACTGCTGATGATTTCTGAATATTTATTTGTGGCAGAACCTAAGCTGTTTCTCATGCGGAGAGCCTCCGGAGGCTCATATGTACTCTTACACCCACCGCGATGGTAACCTGACAGTTCTTGTGAAGCGTTTGCTGCCTGAGCATCGCTTGTCTGGTGAATCCAAAGGAAAATTTTGGATGTGGACTAGATGCCTAAGATGTGAGCAGGAAAGCGGAATATCCAAATCATCTCGAAGAGTGATGATGTCGGCTGAGGCACGGAATCTCTCGTTCGGGAAGTTCCTTGAACTCAGCTTTTCAAGCCACTCTGCTGATAGAAGGCTATCAGTATGTGGACACTCGGTAAACAGGGACTGCTTGCGCTTTTTTGGGTATGCACACGCACCCGTTAGAATTTTATTTGAAATGATTCAAGAAGTTATTTTCTGTTTGTCTATATGTTTGTTGTTAAAAAAATCCCTTGCAAAATAAAATATTGATATTTTTCTTCCTTTTGGTTTGGCATCTGTCAACTTCAGGCTGGGCTCCAAAGTTGCAATGTTTCAGTATTCGTCGGTCGAAATATACAACGCCTGCAAGCCGCAGCAAACCCTTGAGTTCCATAATCCCAGTACTCATGAGTTGTTCGAGCAACAGGGGAGAAATGTATGTACAGTTTTTATTTGGTCCTTTTATTTTATTTTTTTTCATGGTCACCTGAAATCAGTCTAATGCCTCTGTCGTGTTCATTTAGGTTCTTGCCAGAGGAGTTACCATTTTCACTGAAGTTGAAAACATAATAGCTGACATGAAGAATCAGTTTCCTGAGGTGGTGATCAACTGCGGCGCCTTCCTTCCCGTTAAAGATTTTTCTCAACTCGAAGAGATGTTGGTTAAAGAGAAGGCCGAGTTTGTGGTAAACTGCATGCCCCTTTTTCTGTTACTCTAATTCAATGAAGTTACTCATGATTTCCGGTAATCGTTATTTTTCTGATTGTCCATTGATAATTTGATATCACCATGCAGGATTTTCTCATGAAGGCTGTTGATGGGCATGGGGTGTCTAGGTCCTCGGTGCATGAGATTCTTGATGTAAATTGGCTCTATCAGGACCTTCTGCTTGGACAGTATGTCTGGGACCGTCGGTTGCATGGACTTCTACTTTGTAAATCTGCTGGAAAAGAAAGAATGAGTAACAGCATGAAGAAGGTGACTATCGAACTTACTCATGACCGAACGGCAACTGGAGCCGAGGCCGATGATATCTCCGAGGAAAATGGATCTATTGAGCCAGTGCAGTTTGGTGAACTGGGGGTGAACAGGCATTCATCATCAGTGACAGATGAAATCCCTCAGGAGAAACACTATGAAAAGCAAGATAGCGCAAAGATGTCGCCGTCCGGAACATCAGATAGATTGGATGCTCGGGGGCAGGGAAATAGTCCAACTGTACGACGTTCGATAGCCTTTAAGCAAGACTCATTTGGTACTCTGCAATTCAGAGTATCAGAATGGGAGGACAAGGAGAGATGGGTTTGGAGTCCACTTAGTGAGTTAAGATTGGCTTACAGGCAGGATCTTCAGGCCGGATACTTGGACAAATTTGAGCTTGTTAACCGCTATTCCCCATCTCATCTGCCACCCTTGCACAAACAATCTGCTGAAGAGGCGCCCTCTCCGCGGTTCGTCGTTGGTCCGGGTGGCAATGTCTTGTCTGTGTCAGAGGATGAGATATCCAGCATAGTCTCCCGTGCTCTCGCCATATCCGAGGACCGTCGCCACCTACTGGATTCTATTGTCGAGAGTCATGCGGCGGACACTAGTGGCGTGTTATCCGAATGTTCCTCTTCCGCCTCTTCATCATCCTGGTCATCCGAATCTTCAGATTCAGAAGCAGGCTTTTTGTCCGACGAACTGTACAACTACGACAGCTCGCTCCTATCATCCTCTCTCCATCCGGAGATATCTGTCAATGGGAAAGCAAATCTCAAGGGAAAATATTCAGTTATATGTGTGCACGCTAATCAGTTTTACACTCTTAGACAGAAATGCTGTCCATCTGAGCTTGCATATGTCGCTTCCCTAAGCCGATGCAAGAAATGGAACGCGCAAGGCGGAAAGAGCAAGGCTTTCTTCGTGAAAACAATGGATGGCAGGTTAATCGTCAAGCAGATAATGAAGACAGAGTTTGAGTCTTTCATAGAGTTCGCCCCGGATTATTTCAAGCATGTTTACCACTCTCTCGACACCGGAAGCCAGACTTGCCTTGCCAAAATCCTAGGCATCTATCAGGTATTTTACATGAATATATAGAACATATTTTCTGATTTCCTTCTGCTGTTTATGTCTTTTTTATAGTTTCGGTGTCCCTATTTCAGGTTAAGCAGACAAGGCATGGAAAGGAAGTGAAGATTGATCTGATGGTGATGGAAAATCTCCTCTTTGGACACAATGTGTCACGGATATACGATCTTAAAGGTGCGGTTTTCTCTCGATACATAGCCGACTCGAGTGACCCTCACACTGTCTACTTGGATCAAAACTTTGTCGAGGACATGCGTGTTTCTCCAATCTATATTGGTGGGAGAACGAAACATCTCTTGCAGCGGGCGATCTGGAACGATACGTCTTTCCTCACGGTATGCATCTACTTCACTTTTTAACCCACAGGTAAATTAGCCATGTTTCTATTAGAATATGGTTTAACAAAAAATATTGTGCTTGCAGTCAGTTAATGTTATGGACTACTCTCTACTTGTGGGAGTCGACGAACAAAACCATGAGTTTGTACTTGGCATCATCGACTACCTGAGGCAGTACACATGGGACAAGCAACTGGAGACATGGGCGAAAACTTCTCTCGTAGTGCCGAAGAATGAGTCGCCGACAGTGATTTCACCCAGGGAGTACAAGAAAAGGTTCAGGAAGTTCATGGCCAAGTATTTCCTGACGGTCCCAGATGATTGGACCACCGCGAAGAAGAGTTCAGGGACCTGCAAATGTTGCACTCGCGGCAACTGTAACTTGTCAAAGATCGACAGCCAGAAGCCTCAACTTCGAGCTGAGTCGTGCTCTATCCAGTGATGAACTGCTCTCGCCGTTATGGAGTTCATCTTCCAGCTTATTTTTAGCCATTTTGCAACCAGTGTACATAGGATAAGTGCATGGATTCACCTGTAAAGTTATCCTAAGTTTGCATCTTTTAGGCAAACTTTTGGGGGAAGTGAGGTCCAAAATACATGTACCCACTAAGTTTTATTGTTGTAAAATTCACGATCAGTAAAGTGAAATCACATAATTTGTAGATCATTTGTTTACTTCTTTACACTCCTGCATAACTAAATATGGGAAGTGACTTAACCTTTATGTCCCTAGTTCATTTTTCCAATCAGAGACGATACGCAATAGAATTTCGACGCGAAGATGACTCGTATCATAATGCCATTAATTTCATACCAGCAGTTCAAGGTCTAAACATGTGGCAGCAAAACAAGAAAACAGAAGCACCATCCTAATCGCACGAATTGTCCTGGGGGGATTTGACTAAGTTGATAACTAGCAACCCTATGAGTACAACATATGCAGCTTCACAAGAAAGTGTTGCCCCCCCTACCAATTTACTGGCCTCCCTCAACTCAGCATCTGTGTGCCAAACTGTAGTGTACCGTAAACCGCTGAAATGAACGGCTCTTGAATATGGGAGTATTCCCTTGCTAGACCTTATCTTCCTTGTCGCCTACAAGGGGGAGCATCTCCACCCGACTTCTCGGCGAGTTTGTTCCTTGGCTCCCTGGGGCAGCAGCCTGCTGTTGGGAGATGAGATGCCTCACATACCCATAGAAAGTACAGCCGACGAGCGTGATTGCGCATCCAATTGCATTCATTGGGGATATCGGGTTCCGGAAGATCAACCACGAGACCAACACGGCGACAGCAACCTACAGTGGAATGTTCAGTTCTGGAAACAGAGGAGAAGCTTGTGGGAAAAAAAGCATAGATAGTCCAGAATGGTCTTACTTTAAGGTTGCCAGCAACATTGAAGGTCACTGCGGTGGTTGAATGGATCACGTAGAAGATGGAGAAGTTGAGGCAAAACGCAAGCACCCCTGAGCCCAGGATGATAATCAGCGAAGAGAAGACAGAGTCGTGTGTGTAGAACCAGTCGATTACGCCACCTCCTTCAAGCAACATTGCTGGAAGAGCCAGTATCATGGTGGCAAAGGGTGCCATGTAGTACACTGTGTTAATGCTGTAGAAACAGAGAATACTTAATAAATCGTCTTACCGGAGCAAGAAATTACAGGACTGAACCTGACGGTAGCACTACAGTAAGAACTAAATCTTTTGATCCTCAAACTCGAAAAACAACTTATCATTTTAGGAAGAGAGAAGATAAAATGTTTTAAACTTAGACCAGTTGCTAAAGCATCAGACATTACACCACAAGATGAGCATGTACCTGTCAAATTTGTACCCGTGGAGCAGGGACTCTGCCAAGATGGTCTTGGTAGACGTGGCGAGGCAGCCTATCATGGCAGCACAGAAACCAAAAATGTTGAAGCTAAGCTCTGTCATTGAGGTCAGAAGTATTCCCCCAACAATTGGAACAAGCGAAGCCCATATGCGCCACTCGAAGTGCTTGCTCCAAACCAACCACTGCAGAATAACTGCATCACACGGAACCGTCAGAAAAGCTGTTAATAGGCAGCAACACCACAACTCTTACTACATTTTTCAGCAGGAAAAATGCAAGGCAGTAAGAGAACAGAACGATGGTACGGTACCTGTGGTTGCAGGGGTGAACGATTTAATGGTCTGCATGAAGGAGACCGGGATGTAGCGCAGGCTGACGTTCCCGAGCACGATGTTCATGCAGAACACAAAGGACATGGGGAAGATCCTCTTCCAGCGGTCCTCGGGCTCGACCTGAATCAGCGGCTTCGCCTTGAGCACGTGGATCGCGACGTATGCCCCGATCGAGGAGCATATGAAGTGGACGCAGGACACCGTCAGGGGGAACTTGAAATCCAGCTTCTGCAGAAGAAGAAGAAAAAGGGTTAATGTTAAAACATCAAATGGGCACACTCCTCTCAAGAAAGAAGGTTAGCAGCAGCAACAAGAATACCAGAAGCATGTGGTGGTCATTGTTCTCACGACGTATGGTCTCGATTGTGCTTAAACTAATCGTATCATTCAGGACTAGTTGATTCTATTTTTACAGCAAGAATGCCACATTGGAATCCAAGAGCTAATCAGCACCATCGAGCTGTCTGCTAATGCGTCGCTCGAGTTAATTGGTGCAAAACATTACTACTACTAAGGATTGCATACATACATACAGGTGGGTGAGTGGATGTGGTGAGGAGCTGAAGTGCTGAAGGGGACAAATATCCCAAAATCAGACTGAACCACTAGGTCCAGTCAGTGTATGTGCTGAACTGCTGAAGGAGGTAGCTCCCAGTCCAACGGATGTGCTCTTCTTGGAGTAGTATGAATCTACGGAAACCGCAGAAAGGGATGTCCTTTTTTCCCCCATTGGGGCAAGGAGAGCAACGCGTTAGTATTACCAATTGCTCCTCCAGCTCCTTGTGGGTGTGGCGGACTCGCATTAGCACCAAATCAGGTCGGAGAGCGGGGCGCGTTGGCGCGCTGACCCGCAGATCCGAGCAATGGAGACGGCGGCGGCGGCGGCGGCGAGATGAGATGCGAGAGGGGGCTGTTACCTGGAAGATCCACTTGTTGATGATGATGACGGTGACGTTGAAGCCCCACCACTGGAGGATGGCGAGCACGGCGCGCATGCTGCCCAGCCCGCCGCCGGCCGCCGACTCCATCTCTCAATCCGGCTCCCGCGTGGGCTGAACCAGCCGAACAAGAGGCGGCCTTTCTCCTCCCCCCGGCCGCTGTTAGTAGCTGAACCAGCCCCGGCGGAGGAAGACGGCGGCGGGAGGGGGAAGGGGAGGAGGAAGACAAGAAGGAGGCCGCGTCCCGTCCGTCAGTGGAGTAGGAAAGGGAAGAGAGAGTAGGGAGTAGGAAGGGAGGAAGCTGCCGGTCTCGTGTCTGTCTTTGTCTCGCTCTGAATCCAAATGGATCTCTCCTCTCCTCCGTATACCTAAAATCCATTGATTGGTGGGTTGATTGGAATTTGAAAGATACAGTACCACCAATACTTTTCTCCTACTACTATCTTTACAATTTCTTTTCCAGCTATTAACATGTTTTCTCATAAATAAATAGTGTTTTTGTTAACTCAAAATGTAGCATTAAGTGGATAATATAGGTATAGCTCACCACCATAACTAGGATGCATAAGGTCAACAACAACCCACACACATGAGAACAACAGAAACACCGTCTATCCACAAAAATGTCGTATTGAGAGGTAAAATCTTTGGCGCTCTGGTGAACTTCGGTTGGCCCAGAATCTTTGGCGCTTTGGAGACGACATTGGAACTAAGCGGAAGACGGAATGACATGGTTGGTCGCGGGGTCACCGCATAAGGGGAGTCGGACCGGCAGGTGTCATAACCGAGGGGTCGTCGGTGCGGAGTAAGATGGGGTGGGGGTAGAGGGATGGTTGAAGATGTGTCGGCTCGTGCAGTGCGGAAGTGCAAGGCAGCTACACCGGCACAAATGGCGGTTAGGCCTTACGTGTCTAGAGAGAGAGGCTGGCAGCGTGGAGAGGCCCGAGGTCAATGGCCACGGGTGGTTCTCATTTAACTAACTGAATAATAGGCAGCACAATGTATATAGACATGCTTTAATGTATTTATTCATTTATTTCAGTCCATACGTAGTTTATATTGAAATATATATTAAAAAAAGAAGTATTTGTGAACATAGGGAGTACTACTAGATACACTCCTCCCGTGATATAATATTTTCTTCCTCTCTCTTTCTCATTTGAAAAAGAAGATGCCATTGTGGACCTGGTATATTCGTCGGCACCGACGAGTGAGTCAAGTCTCACCACGGACAGTGGCAAGCAGAAAAAGGGGTACTAGCTAGCATGGAAGGTTGCTTGTGCATGCACAAAGAAGAAAGAAGCAGACAAACAAACAAAACGGGAGGATAGGAAGAAAATGGTACTAGACTACTCAACTTAGGTTGCATTCGTTGCACTTAAAAGTGCCCAAGTCAAACTTGGAGAAGAACTATCAAAAGTTGCTTCGAGATCTAGACTCGCTTGCTTCGAAAAAGCTTGTGTGATCACCACTATCAAGTGTCGCTGGTCAAGCAAAGGTTGCTGCTTTTGCTCTCCTCCCGGCCCCCTTTGCTTTGCTGACCACTTCTTGACAAGCTGACAAGTGAGAGCATCTATAGCCGGGCGTCCCAAACTCGTTTCATCATAAAATTCGACCCAGTCGGGCGTCTCTAATGGACCTCAAACGCCCGAGCTGACCGGCACCCCTCATATCCAGCTCAAATATGAGGCAGAATATAGGGGCTTCGGGGCGTGTCCGCCACGTCGGACTCGTCCACGCTAGCCCACTCGGCCCTCACATATATTCCGCCTCATTTGCTTGCCGGACGAAACCCTAGATATTTCACTCCACTCCCCTCCGCCACCGAAGCTCTCGTACGGCGATCTCCGGCCTTCTCCGGTATGGCGGGCAGTAGATCTGACTCCAACCAGTCCAGATCCGTCGACTGGGTGTCATCCCGTGCGGGTTGGAGGAGGCAATGGTCGTCCGCATTGCACTCCGCCACTCCCGGGACACAGCGCCCGGCTGGCGGCAGGATCTGTTCGACGCGCTCAATAGCGTCGGCGCATCGGGCGCTCGGATCCTCCGGGGCTGGATCATCACGGTCCTGGGAGCCTTCAAATCTCCCCTTCCCCATAACCGCTCCGGCGGAGTACGAGTCCCACCAGGACCGGTGTGCCCACCGTGGGAAGGAGTGGATAAGGGCGGCGGAGGCGCACCCCGTTGTCGACGGTGGTTGATGCGGCGGCGCGGGCGGTCGAAGAGGAGGAAGTCATCCGCACCCGCATGGAGGCACGCCCTTGCCCGAGAGCAGAATTAGGCGGTCCGTGACATGGCCGGACTGCTACCCAAGGAGGAGAAGGAGGACAACCATAGGCTGGACAGCTCAAGCGACAAGCAGATCTGACTCGATCCCTATTGCGTCTTCGACCGGTACTTTCGCGAGCCGTGTGGATGATCTTATCTACCGTAGCCAAATATGCCAAAATTTGGTAGTCCGATGCCATGTTAGTGATGCAGTAGCCGGACGATGGGTGTAATGCATCGTGTATGTAGTTGCTTGAGTTTGTATGGATTTTAGGTATTGCTAATTGAGGTGTCTGGTTGTGAGAAGGGTAATCTGAGACTTGACCGGTCAGTATCCGCAGACGCGTCCGGACGTGTCCGCGGGCGTGTGAGGGGCTGGTCGGGATTTGCCAAGTCCAACTGTAGATGCTCTGACATCCTTTTCCTTTAGATGGAGATAATGGAAGAGAGAGCATGTCAATTGACACACTAATGGCATCTTCAATGCGGATCAGCAAAACATCCACCCATGTATCGATCAGATGGTCCGAATATTTTTAGGCCTCCAATGCGGGTCATCGAATGGGGCAAAACCGCTCGGACGTTAAAAATCCTACAGGACCCAGCCAAAATTTGGGAAGAGCTCTAGAGGAGTCTGCACCACGTTAGACCAACACCCCGGACTCATCCCAAAAACCCTCTTGGCGTCCGTTTCAAAACCTCTGCATATTCACTTCGGCTGACTAGCCGCCCTCCTACTCGCATTCACGCCATCGCGGCGACCGGGAAGCCTACTTAGTGCTTATAGCCGCACAGCCTCCTTCGCACAAAGCTTATCTGCACACTCCTCCTCCTCTTCTACACCTCCACCAGACACCTCACACACCCTAGTTGGCGATGGGCAGGAGGACGGGCGCCGAGAACACTTGAACGTGGTGGCTGCTTGGCAACAGCCGCCAGGATGACGGATCTAGCCCTGGACCGAGTTCTAGCTGACGCCACGGTCGTCGGGACCCTACTCGTCCATGGCTCCATCCACCGTTAATCTAGAGCCGCTCTCCTCGGACAGGAGGAGCGGAAACCGACCCTCCTCCCCGCGGTGATAAACAATGAGTTTGCGGCGTAAACGGATGAGACATTGTGCTGATCCCTATTGGAAATATTCTCTAGAGGCAATAACATTTGAGTAGTATTATTTATTTCCAGATTCATAACTATAGTTTATATTCTATTCTATAACAGATATGGTTCACAAATATGTGATTCGGAGGAAAACTCATAAACACGTGTAGAGTTCTAAACAGTAAAACAAGATTCCTTGTCTTACTCAAGTATTGATTGATGATTCTATTTTTTCAAAAGACGGGCATGGCGTTAATGCCAGAAAATATATGAGAGCATGATGTTGGAAGAACACTCGTGTTGAATTGACCCAAGTTGTTCATTGTACTTGGAGATTATACCGTCTGAAGTATATAGTTCATAATACATGAATTAACGTATGTGTGTTTCCTTAGACCACCGAGCAATCATATGCCCGCCATCGGCGCCGACTCAGTGGTGAGCTTCTCAAAGTGGAGCTGGCGGAGTAAGACCGTGCCCGCTTCACCCACGCTTCCGAAGACAAGAGCGTCTGTGCCGTGAGCGCACCATGACAGCTGGGCAGGGATCCAACCACTCCTTTCACCCCTAGAGCGATGACGACGAAGACGATTGTGTGGGTTGCAGACCGGACAACGACACATGCGACAACCAAGGTGTCGGTGGCCTCATTGGCCATGCCTACGAGGTCACATGTCGGTACATTGCCCATATTGTTTAGTATAGTTTAAGTTTATGTTGAACTTGTTAAATCTCGTCCATTCATGTGTAATATATGGAACTTGCTTAAAATTCATGTTGGGTAGCATTTTTTCTGGAGATTGTCCGAACTATTTAGCGGACAAATGGAAAAAGGGGCCGATTAAACTCAATAGCTAAAGCGTCCGACTACTTGTGCACAAATCTTGCAAACACACTCGCAATGTCCAAAATACGACTGTTAACATATAGTCGACTAGTTTTAGCAAAAATGTTATTCTAATAGTGTCAATACAAGGTAAAATGAGTATTGCACAATTAGACAAATGATTGATCAAAATTTTCAAAACAACTAATACAATTAAAATGATTTATTCACGATCATCTTTTTGTAAATTAAAGTGTTTGATGGCCTCCGGTCAATTGAATTTTTTTTTAAAATAGGAAATGCAGGGTCGGATTACACGCGTGTTTGGATTGGGGCTTCAGCGCGCCATGCTAACCTGTGGCGAGCGGATGTTTTGGCCGCCACACTGTAGGTGTAGAAAAGTGTGGCACGGTAGTTCATTCTGGTTTGGCGTGAAAAAGTGTGCCAGCAAGTAAACTATTCCGCAATTTGTTTAACACAACCCATATGTAACTCGGCAGCTGAAGGCATCCTGCAAACATGTCGTGCATTTTTTGAAACATGTACATGTTCTAAGTATTTATATTAAACTTTTAAATTTCATGATAACTCATACTGTTGTAAAATACTTTTTATCACTATCCCAAATACTATTTTACATATTTAAGCACAATGAACAATATAACACAATCATGCACATTTGGTAAGCATTTGTTATATCATTCAAACATTTATCATTATAAATATACTTTTAGCAGTAAATTGTAAAATTATTTTGTCAAATATTTTTTTCCATCTAGTTTGGGCTGTTTAGGAAACTATGTTGTTAGGATGGATTTCATTACAATAAACAAATATAATCACATTATGTGCTTGTATGTCTCCTTGTAAATAAGATTGTTAAAATATATCTACAAAATCAGTAGTGTTTTAGATTTTATGTATGTTGCAAATAAATTACCAGGGATTTCTAGAGTACAGGACCGTTAAGCTTAGTCATGGATAAATAGATACATCTAGATTGCACGAAATGCCAACTAGTGTTCTATCCTCGAATCCCATCTTCCATCCTTGATTATCAGGGTAGGGGTGGGCACAATAGTTTGCCACTGGCAAATGCATAATCTGCTCTTTTATATTGAGTACTTCTAAAACACACAACTTGCGTGAAATGTCTATCTCTTCTTGAGATACTAGTAATTTCCTATCTCCTCAACTCATTCGACACCAATGTTGGATGATGCCACAAACAACCTATAACCAACTAAGACTGGTGAATTCACTAACTAACTTAAAGAAACACATATTGCACAAAGGAATTTTATATTTATTTGAGAAAAAAAGATCTGACTTTATAGACGTGAAGTTTTTCCATCCGAGCTTTGAGCTTGGGTGAACAGTAAAATCAAAAAATATTTAAAACTGTTCAAAAAATATGAATTTTTTTATGGAAAACTTTGTGAAAGGCTCTAAGAGCTTGAAAAGTTTCATCATGAAATGTCATTTGTGGAAGCCATGGCAAAAAACAAAAAAATGGATACTCTGAAAATGCTACTTTCGAAAGCATTTTGGAGCACTGATTTTTTTTTGCCACGACTCCCACAAATGTGATTTCGTGGTGATATTTTGCAAGCTCTTAGAACATTTGCCAAAGTTTTTCATAAAGAAAATTCAGATTTTTCTGAATATTTTTACAATCTTTTTTGAGTTACTGTTCATCCCGAGCTCATTTGAGCTCCGGTGTAGAAAGGGACTTTCGCGACTTTATTAGCTAAGGAAGCAAAATACATTAGATTAAACAAACCGGCACTTAATGAACAATAAATATTTATGAGAAAACTAAAAGTTAAATAGAGTCTATTTGGAATTAGAATCTTGTGCTTCAACTTTTCCGCTTGATGTCTCACCATGACTCCGGTGAAGATATTGCAGGAGACCAAACATACACAAGCTTGACTAACCTCTCTGGTTTAGAAATGCCGCATGAGTCTCCCATCCCTAATAGGTGAGAGCCTAGTATCGTTTGATGTGTTGTAATCCGGGATACATCCCTTGCAAGGCAAGTTGGTGAATCTCTGCTTCGATGCCATATTGCCCGGGGGGAACCCGGGGGGCACATAAGATAAAAACTAGAGAACAACTAACCACACCAAACTTGACACAATCATCACTACCACCAACGCCAAGATAGGTTGAAGCATCGAACAACAAACCACATGATCGAAAACTGTTATCCATGGGGCCAAAATACCATAGGATCTTGCGCTCTGAGCTATCGATCTTGAGCGCCACATAGACACAGTGTGGAGTAGAGGCGCAAAACTATTATTTGAGCAACATTGTCTTCACCGTCGAAGCTTTATGGCCATGGATACAAAAATCTAACATGATTAAAACTGAGGCGAGGAAAACAAAGGGAAACATATGCAGAAAAACGAAGTTGCTCTCCCACGGCTAGGATTGACATACAAGTCTAAGAATATGTAGAACCTACTAATGCAGAAAAACGAAGTTGCTCTCCCACGGCTAGGATTGACATACAAGTCTAAGAATATGTAGAACCTACTACATATTGCGCATACTACTATGGTATCCAGTAACGTATATGCATCATTTGACCCCTTTGTACATAATGTGCCCTCAACAGGCAACAACTATTCTTGGGCTGGCGGTCATTACTCCAACTATTGTTTAGGTTCTGGATCAGCCCCGTAAGAGCATCTCTAACTTATCCCGGTCTCCTTTCCGAGGTTCAGACCTCCCCCTTGACAGGCCGCCACATTAGATGGCTGCTCATTGGGGTGCTCGCTTGGACGCTTTGGACTGTGCGAAATAAGTTTGTCATTCAACGGGTCCCCCTTCGACGTGCTACTGATGCTGTGTTCAAAATGTGTGGTTACTTGCAGCTTTGGCGGCCTCTTAGCCGTCCCCAGGACCGCGACACCATCATCTCCATCATCGTCGACCTTCGCTCGATGGCTATTCGCTTGGCGCCGCCGCTCCCTCCTCCACCACCCGAGCCGAATTAGTCTCTTTGTCGCTACTTCTGGTGCTGCGGTTGACCCGCCTTATTTGTTTATTTCCAGGGCTTGTTGAGCTGTGCCCTCAGCAGGACCTTGTGTACTCTATGTTGTGTGACTTTGTGTGCGTGTGTGGGTGAACCTTGTTGTACCGTTTGGCTATGGTGGTTTGCTTTATCTATAAAGCAGGGCGAAAACCTTTTTCGGTAACTTATCCCGGTCATCACACCAAGCTATGTACATCTCTATCCGGTTCTTGTCAGATGAATGTACCGAGCAGTTCAGAGGGGGCGGGGGGGGGGGGGGGGCATTGCACCCTTCCCTGGTTAATACTCACTCTGCTCCATAATTCTTGCGTGATTTTTTTGTTTTTGGGTGTTGCAGTGTGGGGGTGGATTATGTTTCTTCGTAACCACTCATCGCTATAGATTTAATGTCAGCATGTGCACTGCCTTCTCTCCACATCATAGACAAGATTACTGTTTAGGTTGCGGTTTAGCACTGTAAGAGCATCTCTAACTTGTCCCCAAAATGTAAAAGATAATCGTTTTGAGAAATTAACACACATCTAGCATGTCTTCCATTTACTTTAGTGTCCAGAAAACTAGCAAAGTGGCCCGTGCAAATGCGCGGGCTAGTACTTAACAAAGCTAAGTTTCATCAATTAAAGAGTTTGCCAATTTTGTCGGTTGGTCATCAAGAAGTGGTTATCGAAAACAAAAACATGGACCGGAAAGAATTTAATCTAAACATTAACTCCATAAGTTTTGAAATCCTATTTTTTAGGAAAATGTAGGCACCTCTAAATATTGAAGTATGCGCCCCATCACCACAAAAATATGGTACGCAAAATCCTAATACTTGTACCTTGGTTGTAGAACACACATGTAAAAGCAATGGAAATGTGAATACTTGTGAAGGGTCAAATTGTATGGCTCAGCAGGTAACACCTTTTGTTTTGTGTATAATCATTAATATAAGAAATGAAATCAATCATATTTTCAAATCATAACACTACTGAGAGTTAATTGTATTATGAAAGACATGTTAGCCTTTCAGGACAGAAATGTTAGTATTGATCATCCTGAACTTCATGTGGATGCACTTATAGAAGGCACATCACGATGGACCATCACATCGGGCAGGTAGAGTGGAGGCACAGGGGCACGAACAGTACATGACGAAATTACATAGGTAGGTGCATCAGCTTCAATCTCATCCATTCCCAGGAGACAACGGTTAACGGATACTACTACTACATTACATGCATATTTCAACCATCTCACATCATCCCTCAACGCCAATGAATTTTGCAGTGTTCCTTTTGCAATGTTGCACACCACGAACGAGTGTTACAATTACAACTTAAGAAGACGTGCCAAAGAAATGAGCACCTTTGCAGCCTTGCTTGCTTATATTTCTTCGTCTTCGTCTTCGTCCAAGGGGTCACTCTCCGGGAAGTCGCTGACCTACAGACAGAGAAGCTTCTACTGAGGGACAGTCCCCAGGTTTTATCTACATATACAAGATAGAACCTATGGAAAATAGACTTGACAAATGCTAAGCATATTCTAGTGTACGCCAAAGCAAGGAAAAACCAATTGCTCTGGCTCAACAATTGCTTACCTGATAGAGATATTTATCACTGCAAAAAACAACTTACCAAGCTAAACTGTGATAAAATCTTGCCCAGGAAAAAAAACATATGCAAGGCAGGCAACTGAGATGGCTGGGGCTCTAACATCATCAGATTAGCTGGGCATATTGCATTTCATTCCATAGTTTGTGCAGAAACTTGGATTGGAGGTAAGCTGATTGATATGACTCCATGTGTTGTGTTCGAATCAATATCCGATTTTAGAACCCTTCCACAAAAGATACACAAAAAAAACATCTTCTCCCTCTGTCTCGGAGCTCTCTGGTGGAGGAGTGAGCCCCCATTTGCTGGATGTCTCCATCTGGTCCTCTCTTCTTCGCGCACGTATGTTCTTTGGATACACACAAGGCGTTCAACCCATGTCCTGGTTCCTGTATACGTGGTGATACTTCGGCATTTGGCGCGTTCATACAGATCGTCTTACTAGCTTTACTGTGAATCAGTCGGTCTTACTCTTACCCAAGGAGAGGAAGCCTATACACTGGACAGGTATGTGTCAAGTTCTGTGCTCTCTGCCCCTTCTGTAACCATCATGTTTCCTGTGATCCTTATGATTTCATTGACCTTTCTAACTAAGGGGGTTTCCAATCCTTGGTCGGGTTTGGTCAGAAAACTTAGCTTGACTTCTCTGACAGGTTAGGTTAGGTTAGCAATTGTTACAGTTTTTTGAACTAGAAACTGAGTGCACCCACTGGAGAAATGGATTTGACAACTTACCAAGCTAAACTGTTAACAGTTTGACAAACGCTAAGCATATTCTAGTGTACGCCTAGCACTTAATTGCGTTTAATCTGTGCATAAGCATGCACTTTGGTCAGAAAAGCGCAAGGCGGTGACAAAACGCACAATCGACTCCTAGCGCTTTTGTGAACTGGAAACTGGGTTCACCCAATGGAGAAATACAGCATGGGCCCAGTTCTGCAACAAACTTTCGTGGCGGAACTGGATCCGTCATACTACCATTTTTCAGTATATGGTGACCTTTTATCCACTTCTGACTTCTGCGCCTTATGTAACCATCATGTTTCCTGCGATCCTTACTATGATTTCATTGATTCATTCATAGGGATGACTTTTCTGACTAAGGACTAAGGAAGGGGATTTTCAATCTTTTAGTCAGCTGCTGTTGTTGAGCTGATTGCGCCGCATGAACATAAAAGTCCATATAAACCTGTCTTTTCTCTTACATGACTACATCCAGTTTATTGCAATTTCCTGTAACATCGTTGAAATATTTCAAGGCTTTGAATTATGCCACGTCTTTAACTACTACATGGCACCCACTAGTCATTGTCACAATCATTTTCTTTTTCTTTTTCTCTTCCTGGTAGAGATATTTATCATTGCAAAGGAAAGAATAGATGTTTTTTTGGTTTAGCATGTGCCCCACCTGGAAGAGATTTTTTGTGCACGAGCACCTCTCGTAAACATTACCGGGTCCATATATACTCAATATGAAATCATGATCGGCTTCTTAAAAGGTAGAAAGTGGGTACACCCAATGGAGAAATACAGCATGAGCCCAATGCCGCAACAACTTTTCGAAGCGGAACTGGAGACGTAATAGTTCACGGTATCTGGTGACTTTTGATCCATCTGATTACTCCATATGAACATAAAAATCCATAGGACCCAGTTTTTCTCGTGAGACATTTATTGCCATTGCGCTGTAACATCATCAGGACACTTCAGTTTATGGAATCGTATGCAGTATCTTTAACCACATGTCGCGTGAGACAGAACACTAGTCCTTGTCACACTTGTTTTCTTCAAGGTGACATTGGCAATCACGAAAACTGAAAATGAAGGAGCACCTCCACCTTATTTAACGACTAGTCATCGTCGCACTTGTTTTTCTGAAGGTGACATTAGCAATCAAAGAAACTCAAAATTAAGGACCATCTCCAGCTTATTTAACGACGCGGATATACACAAACGGACGGGCAAGAACACAATAATCGCCTCCACCTAGCTCCTTGCTCAACCATGAACATCCAGAGAACATGGCAGCAGCTCCTGATGCTCCATCTCCTCACTCATATCCTCTTCCTTTTCCTCTCATCCAGCTCTCAACCTACACACAATGAAACTGCAAGCAGCGGCGATCTCTCGGTCCTGCTGTCGTTCAAATCCTTCATCACCGGTGACCCTACCGGGGCACTGTCCTCTTGGTCATGGGACCGCACCGGTGCTGGTGCTGGCGCTGGCAATGGTACCAGCAGCACGAAGAAGGTGCCTGATTTCTGCAAATGGACGGGTGTGTCCTGTGGCAACCACCGGCACCCTGGCCGTGTCACTGCCATACGCCTGCATGGCTTTGGCCTGGTCGGTACCATCAGCCCGCAGCTCGGTAACCTGACACGCCTCCGCGTCCTCAACCTCTCAGCCAATAGCCTGGGAGGTGAGATCCCAGGCAGCATCAGCCGCTGTGCAGCACTTGGCGCCGTGGACCTGGGGGAGAACTCCCTCTCTGGTTCCATGCCCGCTTCTCTGGGTCTCCTTTCAAAGCTCACATTCCTCAACCTTACCCATAACAATCTGACTGGTGATATTCCCATGTCGTTCTCCAACCTCACGTCCCTCACAAGCCTTGACATGAAGATCAACTACTTCCATGGCCAAATCCCAAGATGGCTGGGCAACCTGACTTCATTGACACACTTAGGATTAACCCAGAACGGCTTCGCTGGCCATATCCCTCCAGATCTTGGTAAGATGTCTAATCTTGATACATTTGATGTCATGGATAACAAACTCGAAGGCCCTTTTCCTCCATCCATGTTCAACATTTCCTCCATCACAAACTTCAACATCGGCTTCAACCTGCAGCTGACAGGATCTCTGCCGCTTGACATTGGCTTTAAGCTTCCCAAGCTAAGTCTTTTGGCCACACATTTGAACCAATTCCAAGGACCAATACCAGCCTCCTTGTCAAATGCATCTGCACTTAAATATTTGCTTCTTGGTGGAAATCGGTATCATGGTCCGATTCCACGGGACATTGGCACCCATGGTCGTTTGATAATATTTTTGGTAGGGAACAACTTGCTTCAAACCACAGAGCCTAGGGATTGGGATTTCCTTGCATCCTTAACCAACTGTAGCAACTTGGGGATACTAGACCTTGAGAAAAACAATCTTGAAGGTGTTATGCCAATTACTATTGCAAACCTATCTACAGAGCTCAAATGGATTAAACTAGGTAAGAACAAGATAACTGGGACCATACCTGCAGGTTTAAGCAAGTTTCAAAACCTTGCAATCCTCTCCCTGAAGCAGAGCCTCTTCACAGGCACCTTGCCTCTGGATATTGGCCAAATTCCTAGCCTCCAGTATCTTGGCCTATCCTATAGCAGATTTCATGGGCAGATTCCACAATCGTTAGGCAATATCACAAAGTTGAGCAACCTCTTTCTATCTAACAACTTTCTGGATGGCAGCATCCCAGCAAGCCTTGGTAATCTCACAGGGCTTACATCTCTGGATCTTTCCGGTAACTCCTTGAGGGGGGAAATCCCACCGGAGGTACTTAGCATCCCCTCCCTGACCATACTTCTCAACCTCTCCAACAATGCTCTGAGTGGCTCCATTCCAACACAGATAGGACGATTGAACAGCCTCGGCAAAATCGACCTATCCATGAACGAGCTATCTGGTGAAATCCCGGAAGCTCTCAGCAGTTGCGTCCAACTGAATTTCCTATACTTGCAAGGAAATCTTTTGCAAGGGCAAATCCCAAAAGGTTTGTCTTCTTTGAGAGGCCTTGAAAGGTTGGATCTTTCTAGAAACAACTTAGGAGGGCCCATACCTGAGTTCCTCGAGAACTTCAACCTTCTAACATATCTAAACCTCTCTTTCAACAACCTATCTGGTCCCGTGCCAAATGCAGGGATTTTCCGCAACACCACTGCATTGTTGCTCCGCGGCAATAGCATGCTATGCGGAGGTCCCTCCTCCTTGCAACTCCCTTCATGCCCACATATTGGTTCCAACCATGCTTCGCAGAAGCATCGTCTTCGGGTCATACTCTTTTGCATGGCTGGAACTTTGATCTTCATGTGCTCCTTAACTGCATGCTACTTGATGAAGACGAGAATCAAACCAACTAGTGTCAATCAAGAAACCAGATTTCACAACGAGAAGCATGAGAGGATATCCTATGCCGATATAGATGAAGCAACACAGTCCTTCTCACCGGCAAATTTGATTGGTTCTGGCAGCTTTGGTGACGTGTACATTGGAACTTTAAATCATGATGGCAGTTTATATAACGTAGCAATCAAAGTTCTCAATCTTGCCAAACGAGGAGCTAACAGAAGCTTCTTGAGGGAGTGTGAAGCCCTGAGGAAGATCCGACACAGGAAACTTGTCAAGGTGATCACTGTGTGTAGCAGTTTGGACAGTAATGGCGATGAGTTCAAGGCACTTATCCTAGAATTTATCTGCAATGGGAATTTAGACGAGTGGCTGCATCCAAACACAATGAACAGTAGGACCTTCAGAAGGCTAAGTCTGATGGAAAGGCTGTGCGTCGCTCTAGATGTTGCAGAGGCACTGGAATATCTTCACCACCAAATCGAGCCACCCATAGTTCACTGCGATATCAAACCATGCAACATCCTTCTAGATGATGACATTGTCGCGCATGTTGCTGACTTTGGTCTAGCAAAGATAATGCATGCTGAAGCATGCAAGGAAAGTGGTGCTGGAACTGAAAGCAGCTCACTTGTGATTAAAGGCACGATTGGATACGTCGCACCAGGTCAGGAAATGATTCTTTTGATTAAAACTATTGCATTGTTCAGTACATTTTCTGTCGCTAACTAACGTTCACTTGCCAATTTGAACTGAAGAGTTAAATGCATTGAATTTACGACTAATAAACCCTTGGTTTATATGTTTGTTTCAGAGTATGGCTCAGGATCCGAAGCCTCCACAGCTGGTGACGTATATAGCTTCGGGGTGTTGCTATTGGAAATGTTTACTGGAAGACGGCCAACTGACAGTTTCAGAGATGGCGCGACAAGTCTTGTCAACTATGTCAAGATGGCCTATCCTGATACTCTGCTGGAAGTACTAGATGCTAGTGCAACCTACAGCGGAAACCCGCAACATATCATAGACATATTCCTATATCCTATGTTTAAGCTTGGTCTAGCTTGCTGCGACGATTCCCCAAGGCACAGAATGAAGATGAACGATGTAGTCAAGGAGCTGAACGCTATAAAGAAGGCGTGCACCGCTCATATGCCTGTTCATGGATTTTGAGCAACCGCCTGATCTGGATGAGCAATGAAGTGGTGATGTCACAGTATGTTATGTGACAATTCCTGTTTTCTGTTTTAAGAATATGCAAGAGAATATGTCATTGTACTAGAAGCATAAGTAGTTTATTTTGCAGTCCTCATAGAAAATAAGTTTGGCTGCAATTTTTCATGGCATCTGGACTGTATCAAGTGGCTCCTACTCTAGCAGATTTCAGTTCTCCTTGCTGCTGTACCATCTTTAGAATTTCCTGAATTGCAACATTGGTTCAGATAGCTAAAATTCAAGATAATGCTTGTCACAATCAGGTTACTGTTTCGATTCCAGTGGCTAATGAAAAACAATGCTTCGTGTTTTCGGGTACTTCTGGATACAAATCCAATGGCATTAGGTTTATATATCCGTTACGCCCACAATCTTGGTCATTGGTTCTTGGGGTATGAGCTTTTTAGTCATCCAGCGACTAGTTGAACCCAAACAAATCTCCATAAAAATATGGGTTCTAGATCACCTTTGCTGATATAAAATGAATAACAAATACTATCCAGTACATGCATGTTCGATCATCTTACTAGGTACAGATGAGCAACTCCATAACAAATAAATTTACACAAGTTGAAGAGACACCAAAACGATCCACACAAAAGTACATAAACTTGCCTATATCTCATCTTCTTCATCATCAAAT
The DNA here is from genome assembly GCA_032464435.1 of Aegilops umbellulata. Lineage (NCBI taxonomy): Eukaryota > Viridiplantae > Streptophyta > Magnoliopsida > Poales > Poaceae > Aegilops > Aegilops umbellulata. Next base: position 486,360,654 of record CP136059.1, on the reverse strand, counting down.
GGGTCCCTCTCCGGAAAGTCGCCAACCTGCAAATGAAACTGCTCAATAACACTTCCACTCCCAAATTTTTAATTGGATGCACGAAAGCTGAATGTTACAAGAACCAACGAAAAATATACTACTAGGAAAGGTAGGTATGTATATACCTTCACTTTCTCTGGCCTAACAATTGCTCCATGCCCTTGAGGGCACTCGAAGAAGCGAACACCTTTCACCCTGCAGCAAGCACCCAACAAGTCAAACAAAATATTACAAAGAACTGTTTCTCCAAGGTATGGTGGCACTAGTCACAAGAAGCCATGATGACTTGGGCTTTCCAACATAGTGTGAGAATGAACATACATGCCATCGTGTTTTCCAAGTGGCTCATCGTATTGCACGCCAACCCAAAATCCACGCCCAAGGGCTTCAGCTTTGCCAATGAATTTCACGGTGCCCCTCTTGGCACCTGGCTCTACTTCACATCTATCTCCCACCTGTGACATAAATGTTCATCTTGCATCATGAAATATTACAAGACAAAACAGGTGTAATTTCCATTCCATGCCACAGAAGAAGAAAGCTTGTGCCCAATGTTCCAGGCTATTCTTTTCAATAGGAAATAATCACCTCACCAAGGACCAATATTGACTACATACATGTGCCTTTGAAAGCAGGGTACTCTGTTGATAAGTGATCAATTATATTGGCACAATTCTGTATTCCTCATCAACTTAGCCAACTACGCACGGTTGGATAGTCATATTTAGCGAGTGGGATTCCTACTATGCTTTACTGGAAATGCTAGTCAAACCAGGAAGTTACTAAGCGGTCACAAAAACCAGTAAGCTACTAGAAGGAATATACACTGCAATACTCCGAATATCTGCTCAAGATGGAAATACACGTATTCCTTCACAGTTAGAAACTTAGAATAATGCACTATGTGACTGTAGATGGAAAAACAGAATATCCAGCCAATGGTAGATGTTTGCCAAGTTCATGTGGGTTTGTCAAGTTGATGTGGCCACGGATTCATACATGCTAATTCGGCGTGTTCTATGGTAACAAGTTATTGCCAATTGGGCTGCTATACCAGACATCAAATCTGAAAATGGTAGATCAATCAGTGATGGGGTGCTAAATCGTTACTATGCAGCAAGCTAGACAATAAAAATTTAACACTTTGACTTGAAAAAAAAACAGTGTATGCAAGGTAGGCAACTGAGATGACCGGGGCTTTAACATCAGCAGATTAGATGGCAATATTCCATTCCATAGCGTGTGCGAAAACATAATCTAGCGTGTAAAGCAAATAAACTGACCTTGATGTTGGCACACAATTCCTCCATCTGGTTGTCTGACTGCTAAAGAGAACACATAACAGAGTAAGCGGGCTGAAGTAGGGAACAGAGTAATACAGAAGGTGAGCAGCTTACTTGCTTATCATTCAGTACAGGGTTTTTCGCCACCATCTTCTCTTTGAACTTCCGGAAGTTTGCTGCACAATTGCACACAAGTTTAGATGTCATGGCCGAGTTAGTCGATTGCAAATGATAAACCGAAGTGCATTACAGATTCTGCTACTAGAGGCATGCAAGCTTTAATTAAGGAATAAGCTGAACTATGTTTCATTCAGACTGAGAATTCTACAAGAGGTATACAAAGGTTACAAATTCATCTTGTAAACTGAAGACAGAGTGTGTCCCGAGCTTACTGCCGAGCTTGTCGTACGCTTCATCCGATATGGTGTACTTCTCGACGAGCGTGGTGTCCTCCAGCCACCCGCCGGAGGTTACCGACGACGGGTCGAGGTCGATGATGTGCAGCCGGTACCTTCAGAGCAGACCACCATCAGTCCAACAGCAGCAGAAGAAAGATGCCAGTAGGAGATGCAGGTGGGGGGACGGACGGACGGACCCGTCGTATGGGGAGTAGGCGGCGAGGGGCGCGGCGTCGCGGTCGAGGTCGGCGACCCTGGCGCCGGCCTCGTCGCGGAGCTCCAGCCGCATGGAGCCCACGGCCGTGCCCGTCTTCTTCCACAGCTTCTCCTTGAGCGCCTCCACGGTGGTCTGCGAGCAGAGCAAACCCCCGCCGCCATTACAGATGAGATCCAAGCTGAAGATGAGATCTTGGGTTGGGTTGGTGGTGCGCTCTAACCTGCTGCGAGACGCGGATGTCGGAGGCGAAGGAGGCGAGGTTGGAGTGCGTGACGCGCAGCGCCACGCTGTCGTCCGCCGGCAGCTGCAGCTTCGACATGTCTCCGGTCCGGCGGTGACCACGACGACGACGACTCTCTGCTAGTGTTGGCGGCGGCGGTCGTCGGAGACCCGCCGACGCCGATCTGCGGGAGTAGTAGGGGCTCTAGGTGGGCTCGTCTGCGGGCCGGGCCGGGCCGGGCTCAGATGAGATGAGGCCCGTGAGAGTCCACTGGAGCAAATATCTGTCTCCCACTCTGTTATCTCCTCGTCTTCTACCTCCCGACCCGCTAACGGATAGTGAGAGTGAAAGATGGCGGCTTTGGCAATGGCGATGGGGATGGGGATGGCGGTTGCGCCCCGGATGGCCCAGCCGCCGGGTAGCGCGCGGTGCGTCTCCGTCCGCGCGGCTGCGCCGCCGCGGCAGCAGCGGTCGTCCCGGCCGCCGCCCAGGAACCGCGGCCCTCCTCCGCAGAACCGCCGGCGCGGGCCGCCGCCCAGGCTCCGCGACGACGACGCCGACGACCAGGGTCCGCCCGGGAGGCGGGGCCCTCCTGGCGCGCCCAGCCGCCACCACCAGGGCCGCGGGCCGCCGAGGGGCTCAGCCGGCCGGCCGCCGCCCAGGGGGCAATCCGGCCGCGCGCCGGCGGCAGACATGGCCCGCTCGCCAGTCGTCGCTCTGCGGCGGGAGGAGGAGGAATTCGAGGATGAGGCGGGGTACAGGGACTACGACGAAGATGAGGATGAGGAGGGGGAGGTGAGGTTCGCTGGGGGGACACGGTCTGGCGGCGCCATGCCCAAGCCGCCGGCCGGCTTCGTCCTCGACGACCAGGGCCGGTGCATTGCCGCCGCATCCAAGCGCATCGTCACCATCGTCAGTTGCTCCACATTCAGCTTTATCATATAGCTAATTCATTCATACTTGAAATGCATTGTCCTAACTGATGAATGAGTGGATTTAGTAGGATTTTCAACTTTTGTTACAATCAAAATTTGTGCAGATTGATGACGCCAACAATCGCCCGTTGGAGTGCATAATCAGGAGGGTGTTCAGCAGCACGCAGGATCACGAGTGCTTGCTTCTCTGCCCGGTCGACATGTAATTAACCACTCTACAAATTAGTTGCAAATGCAATGTTCATAAGTGATTCCCCTCTTCATTCACTTAGCAAGAGTTTCGATTCCTTTTTTCAGGCCTGTGCAGGTGCTCAAGAGCACGAACTTCAGCGGCTGGATTGCTGTATGTCTCCAGTTCCCTGCATTTTCAACGATCGAGTGCTCGATTCATTTCTAGTTCAAGCATGATTTCAGTTGATACTATAAATATCCATTTCTCTCCATATGGTGTTTAATGAAGAACAATGTGTTTTTTTCCATTTGATTGTAGGTTGACGATGACCAGATTAAGCAGATCATTCCATCGGTTGCGTACGCCCTTGCTAGAGTGCACATGCACTTTGTAGAAAGCGGGTAAGGGTCACACAGAAACATCATAGAAATGCAAACTTCTAACCTTTTTAACTGAACTGAGACAAGGGCATTACAAATGCTTATGTGTACATTTAACCGCGTTCATTGCTTATGTAACACACTAACACTATGATATTTCACCCTCTTGGGCTGTGTGCAGAGGTTGTCGAAAAATGATACTGTAATAGTCTCTTGCCCTCTGTTTCAGATTCTGCTATACAGCACGGGGTGGCTTCTGCTTTCCTGAAGATGCCATCCAAGAATTCCACGGTAACCAGAAGCACTAACCTGTCTAGTATTATTGTGTCAGTAACCCCCCCAGAAAATAGGTTCCTGCTTGTGAGAAAAGGTTTCAATGATATCTTCTTGCTATGAATTTTAAAGTTGGTGTGTTTCTTATGTGATGTGCTTCTAGCTGTATAGTTCCCTCTTTGATTTGTCATATTAAAATTGCAGATTCTAGTGGCGGTAGCGGGGAGGCACCTTTTGAAGGTGTAGAGATTTGCAACTTCAATTTGGTGAGCAAATTAGATTCCTTCACTTATCTTCCTGTTTTGTAGCTGTAGCCAAAGAATCATATTACGACCAAGTAGAGAGATGCGGTGAACTGTAATTTATTTGCCTTCTCAGAATAGTTAACATATTCCTGTCTTGCTGCTACTGTAAATATCTCGCGGTGTTTTTTCGGCATGCTTGTGAATATGTTATTGCTGGCACTTAGCGTGGATACTCTGTTTGCAGGACGGTGCACACTATATGATCTATACACCAGTCGATCCGCTTCTATTTGTCGCAGTCAAGGTATGTCAGTTGCTCTTTCAGCCTGCTTAGCAACTCTCGGCAGCTAAATGCTTTTATAAACCCCCACAAGGAAAGAAGTTATGCATAACTATTGATTAGCATGTCATTGTGCAGGACAAGGACGGTGTGCTACGCATTGCTGAAGATGTTAGTCCAGTTACCACTATTCTTACACGCTGAACAACGTTTTTGATGATTGGCAGTGCAACTTAGAAGCACTTTGTCTATGAACAACAACTGTACTTACTTATGGTGATCTCTGAACATGCAGGATCTGATGGACGACCCCAGCATTGTGAGCGCCATAGATGAAGAGACAGAGTTCACGGCATTGGTGGTATGTGAGCCGGCGATTGCATTCTTTCTTTCTAGTTGGCTCCTAGCTACTTTTTGCTATTGATGGCCATATTTTTGTACTGACTGGTGTTTGATGTTTTGGTTGCTTTGTGTATGCAGGAGGAGGAGGAGGCCCTTCTCGAATCGATACTGCACGGCGACGATGATGTTACCTAATGCTTACATGCATGATGAGAATGTGAGGATACATAGAGTATATGTTTGTGAGAACGATTTTCTTTGGAGAATGTGTTGTTAGATCTCGCGTAGAGAGTACGTATTTTGCAGGTAGGGATGATACACATACGTTGGTGCTGCTGTAAGTGTTTGTAAAGCGAGTGTAGGTTAAGAAGAAGCTGCAGGCCTTGAGTTTGGAGGATGTAATGGTAGATAGCTTTGTTTGCTTGTTATGGCAGTGGCCCATGGTGAAACAAAACAGACATTATTTGTCTAAGAGTTGGAGAGATTGATGGATGAGTGGATTTAGTAGTATTGTCGACTTTTTTTACAATCAAAATTGAAATTTACAGGGATACACAAGTTTTTAGAGTTATTCCAAAATAACTGCATCGTGCAAGGAAAGAGACCACAAATGCATTTTAATAATTTGCAAAATAATTCCAGTGTGTTATTGAATTCAAACTTAACTTTTTACATGTTTGATGTTTCCTACCCATATAAATCTTGAGTACAACAACAACAACAATCTTTAGTCCCAAACAAGTTGGGGTAGGCTTGAGGTGAAACCCAAAAACTTGTGTATCCCTGTAAAAACTTCTTTCTAGTTGGCTCCTAGCTATTTTTGCTATTGATGATCATGTTTTTGTACTGACTGGTGTTTGATGTTTTGGGCGTACGGATCTTTAGTCCCAAACAAGTTGGGGGTAGGCTAGAGGTGAAACCCAAAAGATCTCGCGACAAACTCATGGTTCTAGCACATGGATAGCATGCTTCCACGCACCCTTGTCCATAGCTAGTTCTTCGCTGATACTCCAATCCTTCAGATCTCTCTTTACGGACTCCTTCCATGTCAAATTCGGTCCACCCCGACCTCTCTTAACATTATCTGCATGCTTTAGCCGCCCGCTATGCAATGGAGCTTTTGTAGCGCATGCGCTGAATATGCCCAAACTATCTCAGATGATGTTGGAGAAGCTTCTCTTCAATGGTGCTATCCCAATTCTATCTCGTATATCATCATTCCGAACTTGATCCTTCCCTGTATGGCCACACATCCATCTCAACATGCGCATCTCCGTCACACCTAACTGTTGAACATGTCGTCTTTAGTCAGCCAACACTCAGCGCCATACAACATTGCGGGTTGAACCACCGTCCTGTAGAACTTGCCTTTTAGCTTTTGTGCCACTCTCTTGTCACGGAGAATGCCAGAAACTTGTCGCCACTTCATCCATCCCGCTTTGATGTGATGGTTCACATATTCATCAATACTCTCATCCTTCTGCAGCATTGACCCAAATATCCAAAGGTGCCCTTCTGAGGCACCACCTGCCCATCAAGGCTAACCTCCTCCTCCTCCTCGCGCCTAGTAGTACTGAAACCGCACCTCATGTACTTGGTTTTAGTTACACTAAGCCTAAAACATTTCACTTCCAAGGTTTGAGTATATCAACATCACTTACAAAAATCTCACTCACTCTGGTAAAAAACATCTTGCTTAATAAAAAAAGTTCAATAACCACCAACCATACTGCATTTTAAATTATATATTCATCATATGTTCATTGCAAAAAACACTCATGCCATACTCGACGCCAAAATTAGGAAATCATTATTATTTTTAGACAAGAGTGTATCAACTTGTAAAGACAGAGGAACTTTTTCTACAAATTAATTGAAAGCTCAATGTGATATTTTTAGTGTCATAAAACTATCACATTTTTTATGCCAGCAATAACATTATGAAGGTGAAAATTATGTCTATTTAAATACATGTTTTGAGAAAATACCATTATGCTAAGATGGTAGAGAATGTGTCGTTTGTTAATGGTTAGACAACACTAAATTGAACATATAAATTTTTATGAATTATTAAATTAGAAATTATTTTAATCAACCATAACATGAAATTCATGTTTTAGAAAATTATTAAAAATACAAAAATGACGATAAAATGTATGTTTGTATATAAGGCAAGACTAAATTAATCATGTAATAAATTAACCAACCAAACACGTGTTGACACTCTAAAGTGGCGCAATCGTAAAAGTTGCTTTAGGCTCTGTCAAGATTAATTCAAACTTATGATTGGAAGTCACCATGGGATGGCTTTCTTCGATAAGATCAAGATGGATATGTAGGTGGTCTAAAACGGAGCTCGGATGCAAAAGTTATGACAAGTTCGGAGATGCTCATGTTGACACCAGATTAAAGAATGGCTTGAAACCCAATTAAGATGGCCTCAAATGAAAAACATTTCAACATAAAAGTTGTGTGTCTCGTATTTGATCGAACATGTTGTCGATGCCAGTGGAGTTGAAGGGATCGCGGGTACATGGGCCGCCGGATTGGGTGGAGGGGGCGCCCGTCCTCGGGCCGCCATTGCCTTGCCCTTCCTCGGCCCCTTGGCTTGATTTCGCCCGTCTGCAGGAGGGGTTGGAGGAAGCACCCGTCCTCGAGCCGGCACCCGAGATGGTACCACCGTGCGTGGAAGGGAGCGTGGCGCCCATGGTTGGAAGGGTCCTTACTCCATGGAGGACGTGGTTGCCTTGTCATTCCGTGTCACCCCGGCGGTGGAAGGGATTGGCGCAGTGGCGGGGAAGTTGGTAGTGGGAGACGCGGAAGGTTGAGGCAGCATCAATGGGTTCAGTGAGGCATGAAAACCAACGGGCAGTGGCTATGGGTGGTCAATGCCATCATGGCATGGCGGCGGGGAGAAAGGAGTTTTTTTTTTGAACGATAACAGGAGAGCTGTTATATTCATTGTAAGAAGAAGACGGTATGAGGACCTGAACTGCTCGGTTTATAGAGGGAAACCAGGCGAAAACCTAAACAACGGCAAGCCACACCTAGCAACCTAGGCCTAAAGCACCACAATACATACAAGACGCCGGGAAGGCAGACAACAAGTCTGCCATGAGCATATTCATCAACCTCGTCAACACCAGAGAGAAACGACATGCCCGAAAGGAGGCGGACATATGCCGCTCTGATCCCACGAGAAACGACCAACATGGCACATCTGGCTCTCCTCTCATGTGAAGGGTGCTCAAGCTACCCAACCTCGACGGCCGACGTGCATCCGCTCCACCCACGAGCCACAGGTCCCTCTGGCCAGATCCAACTCCAAGACAATGCCCTCAAGAGGGAGCTCTAAGCTTCATCACTGTCCGGGCCATTCAGAAGCAGCAGTGTCGACGACCCCTCCACGCAGGCCGGCGCCCGTGCACCCAGCCGCCAGCACCCCGACCGCGCCACCACCACCAAGGGGCACTCTGGCCGAGCGCCCACCTGGATGCCAGCCCCGCACCACAGATCAGGGAGGACCCAGATCCAGGACACGGGGGAGGACGCGGGCACCCAGGCGACATCGGGGCACGCGCCGTGACCACCAAGCCCTTCGGGCCGCCGCGCAGGGACCTTTCCACGGCACCGCCGCCCGCAGCTCCATGCCTCCGTCGCACCGTGCCGGCGCGAAGATCTAGAGGCACCTTGCTACGGCCCAGCGCCTCGCGCTCATGCCCTGAACTGCCCTGCCGCCACCTTCCTTGGGCCATCCCGAGATTTGCTGGGATGCGCACTCCAGCGGCGGCAGGACGAGAAGAGGAGGGGGAGAAAGCTGCCGCGGCTAGGGTTTTCTCCCGCGAGCCGCCAGGGAGGCTACGTGGGGGTCGCGTATTGCACGGGCCTTTTCCTAGTCGAGGCAGTGTTGATTCCACCAGGAAGAAAGGAGTTGAAATGTCACTCCCGCCAACTCGCGCGAGAGATAAGGGAAACTGCAAATGGGGCGACGGAAACTAGACATATGCGACAATTGAGGTCGAATATACCGCTCCCGGGACCGGGCCTATTTCCGGGACCTGCTCGGGTCGTTTTTCTGCTCTAGAACCCTAAAACGGCAGGCTGGGGCTTTTTCTAGGATGTGCTAGAGATGGTGTAACCAAGACTCTTGGGCTAGTGAAATTCTCGGAACTCGGGAGAAGATAGGTATGGTAGATGAGAAGCAGGTTTAGGCGGGAGAATGTTGTTACTAGTATAAACCTTGATCTGGTCTTATGAGTTGTGATGTACTACCATGTGTCTATGTGTTGCACAAGTGTACAAGTTAGTGTGTGACATGTTTCATGAGTGTGTTGCATGGACATGGTCCAGAGCGTTGTATGTATGTATGGCTGCTTAATAAGAATGTAGAGAGCTGTGTTAAGAGTTGGGTTGTGTCCATGTATGAATAAACCAGCATTTGTTGCTGGAGAAGCAGAATGAAAATTTGGCATTGGATGCCTGAAAAAACTAGTGTGTAGAGGTTACTCTGTTTTATTAATCTCCTCTGTTCCATCTCTTTGAGTTAATAACTGGACGGAGGACAGACAGGCAGAAATTCAGTTGGTGTGTTGGTGAGTCCGCTGGACTGAAAGAGGTCGACAACTTTCTTGTGGTAAAACAGGCATTATTTGCCTACATATGAAGCGGAGAGGTCGATGAATGAATGAATGAATGAATGAAGTTGGTACAGTCGACTTTTATTTATGTTGCCAAATGTCGAAAACTCATCAAGCGGTCGGGTCGGCGGCATTCTCATGGTTATATATCAGATGGCCAAAAATTGAAGTCCCTACTTTTTTAGACTTATATAAAATCCCAATGATTGACAGTTGGTGTGGTTGTGTTTTATGTTAGCAGAGCTAAATAGCCAAGTTGAACACCAACAGGAAGAGCCTAACACGCTGTATGATTATGAAAGATCGTGAATGTACTTGGAAAAACAATGAGCATGAGCCTGCCTGCCTGATGCATTGACAAGTGATGAACATGTATATAATTAGTATATTCATTGCTGATAAAGTAGTGTGAAAGAACATGTTACATTATGGGAGGGACAGAGAGAGTACAGCCAGGCACTGGATTTTAGGAAGAAAAGAGACATGATGGAAGACAAGAGAGCATCTGAGTTGCTGTAATCTAATCTAATCCAATCCAATCTAATCAAGAGTTGTGACTACATCTTTCTATTCCTAGGCATGACTGACTGACTGAATGCCATGGCCAAGCACCAGCAGAGCAGGTGTTCCTTCCTGTCAGTGCATCCATCTCCATTGTTGTGTACCTGGCGGCATCCATCCTCATTGCTGCTCCTGCCTGGCTGGCTGGCTAGAGGAGGCCGCGACGGCAGGCGAGCGCGAGGAAGTCCTCGATGGCATTCTCATTGCTGCTGCTGCTGCTCCTGGCGGTGGCGGTGGCGCCCACCATTTGCACAGCCCTGTAGAGGGGATCCGCATCCGCATGGGCATGGGGCTGCTGCTCTGCTTGCTCCGGCGCTGTCGGTTGGGCTGGCTGTTGCTGTGGCTCCGGCGGTAGGTCGGGGCTGGGCGTCGGGGTGCGGATCTTGGCGCCCCTGACCCTCACCTTCCTCACGCACACCCTCGGCTTCCGGCGCGGGGGCGGGGAAGGAGGCGACCTGGTGGGGGAGGGGAGGGTGCACATGGTGACGGTGTCCTCCTTCTCCTCCTCCTCCTCCTGCTGCTGCTGCTGGGGGAGATCCGCCAAGACCTCCTCCTCCTCCTCCTCCTCGCCGTCGTCTTTGTGGCCCAGGAAGGGGGCTGGGGGAGGCGACCGGGAAGGGGAAGGGGAAGGGGAGGAGGGGAGGGTGCACATGGTGACCATGTCCTCCACCTCCTCCTGCTGCTGCTGTTGGGACAGATCGAGAGGGGTGGCGAATGCCTCCGACTCCTCGTCCTGGTCGCCGAGGAATGGGGAGGCGGAGATGTCGCCCCCGCACTCGCAGTCGCGCGCCACCCTGCCCATCACCGACCCGGCCTCGCTGGCCATGGTCGGTCGGATCCTTCCTGGCGCTCGGTCAGGTGGCGGCGGATTGGGGATACGAATCGGGGCGCGTCGGTTACAAACTTAACTTACAATGCCGCGGTGCAAAAACGCTCTGCTCTTCTCTAGATGAGGGGAAAAAAAGGAAGACAGGGGACGTGGTGCGGTTAGCGCGCGCTCTCTCTCTCCCTCCCTCCCTCTCCGGCCGACAGAGACACACGTCCGGCCGACCGGCGACGCCATTAGCATCATCGTACCGACGCACACATCCTCCACTCCAGGTCCAGGTTGGTCGGCGGCGTGGATGCGGATGCATGCCAGGGACGGACTGAAGAAGAAGAAGAAGAAGAAGAAGAAGAAGAAGAAGAAGAAGAAGAAGAAGAAGAAGAAGAATCAAGCAGAGCAGCAAATGGGGAACGTGTTGGGGTCGCTGGTGTCGGGCTTCACCAACGTCCTCGCCGACCTCCTCTCCAAGCCGCTCGACTTCCTCTCCGGCAAGGCATGCAGGTTCGTACGTTGCTACAACTCCACCTGTCTAATCTAATCTCCATTTTCCTGCTTACTGCAATTCTCACACCTCCATCCACGCTCCGTCGCCATGGCATGGCAGCACGGTCTGCGGGTCGACGTGGGACGTCTTCTGCTACATCGACAACTTCTGCGTGGCCAGCCTCGCCAACACCGCCGTCACGCTCTTCCTCCTCTACCTGGGTAGGTATTTCTTAAGGTGCCACAACAACAGAGACACACACATACTACATGCCACTGCTTTATGATATCTACTGCTTGCATTACAAATGACGTATGAAGAACGCAGTGCTCCTCTTCTTCTACGTCGTCTACAAGCTTGGCATATGCCGCTGCGTCTGCCATGTCATCTCCAAGATACTCTGCTCCTGCCTCTCCTGCTGCTCCTCCGCCTGCAAGCACGGCTGCGCGCGCATCTGCAACAAGATGAGGAGCATCAAGGACGCTCACCGGAGGCGACCGAGAAGAAGGCGCCCGCGCCATGACGACGACGACGTCGAACAAGGCCAGTTCAGCTCGAGCGACAGCGACGACTCCCCAGAGGACACCACCACCACTCGGCACAGGCACGTCGAGTCTGAAAGATCATCAATGTCAAGGAGGAGGGTCTATCTGGAGAGGTCCCTGAGGCCCAGGAACCACCGGGTCACGGTCGGCGTCAGCCGGCGCTCCGACATCATCATCAAGGAGGGGAAGAAGGAGCCCAGGGTGAGCCACAGGCATGATGGGAGCGACAGGGAGCTTCACCATCATCACGGCATCAAGGTGACCCACACCTCGCGGTTCGCGCGCAAAGGCAGTGGCAAGATAAGAAACAACAGAGCATAGAAAAGGGCAGGATTACTCCTCAAGATGCCCAACCAAGGCTTCCTTCTCCTCTCAAGATCCAGTCCAAGACCATGGAGGATGGATGGCCTCTCAGGAAAAATACATATATACGAACATATATCATTTCCCATATCCACAATGCTGAACAGCTAGCAGTCATCCATCCGCATCTCAAACGAGTAGCAGATCACCATAACTTTTACTTGTTTTCTCGGCCCAACATTTACACATCTCAACATAATTCAGCTACGAAAAAAACGCACCCATGATATATCGGCGGATATAGACAAGGAGGACGATAATACCTAACGCTGCCGTGGACGTTACCCTTTGCGACGCCGCGGTCCTAAATCCTCACAGCGGCTGACTGAGGGCATGTGATCATGAATTGCGGCGGATGGTGCGGGTTTGCGACGCCCACACTCCAAACACGAGGAACCAGGACACGAACAGGATCCCCCAGTATCGCATCGACCCAAACTGGATTCTCGGGAAGACCTGCAAATGTAAAAGGATGGTGGAAATTACACCATAGTAGGCAGAAACAGTGCCACCAACCACCAGCAACTATCATCTGAACAAGTGCTAGCGGTAAAAAGTTCAGAACAAACCATATGTGTTAAGCATCCTAGTTTACTTACAAATCTCAGCGAGATTATTATAGTCAACGAGCACAGGCCTCCCAGAAGCATGTGAAGAATGATCGCAGCCGCTCTCTGCACAGAAATTTGAAAAAAAAAATCAATACAGAGATTATTATGGTCAAATATTTTGAATCCAATAATGAGTATGGTTTATAGATGCAGATCAGACCATACACAATACAGAGAAATGAAAACATTTGCAGTCACAAACGTGATGAGCTTACAACCTGACAACATACTCATGACTGGCTGCATCTAAGTTTTGTGCTTCAGAGTTCAGACTATCTTAGCTTAGATCTACAAACAATTCAGTGCCCTACTGACACAACTTTGGGTAAAGACAAGACACGTTAACTTGTGACGCATCACTAGCCGTTACTGTAATACTCTGTATTGAGGGGAAAAAAATTTGCGAGGTCTATCATTACATACAAAAGTATGATTTATTTATTTTAAGATGCACACCACAGTCAGAATATAAAGTTGGGGGAAAGTGCAAGATTAAAACAGCTGTAGAAATGCCATCAGTTCATCTTAGAATGGATGGGCAGCTGAATGTTCGTCCCAAATAATTGTATGTATGTAATTCTTTGAACACACATGTAAGGTTTGTAAAATATTACATGACAAGGTATGAGTTGCTGCATAACAGCAATGTGCACTGATAATTTTAAGATGCACACAACATTCAGAAGATAAATTTGATAGAGACCACAAGACAAGATTATGAAAGCTGCTCTATGCCTCTAGCAATATCATCAGGTTCCTTGGAAAGGATGTGCAGCTGGATTTTCATCTCAAATGATTGTATTTGTATGTGATTCCGTTGGACACAAATATACCTATATAAGGTTTGTCTATCTGCTATTGTGAACAAAATTACGAAGAAATTTGAATGGTCCTACTCCTGTCCAGAAGTTTTATCTTTGTAATGCAATGCCACAGCATACATGCGAAACAAGAATGAAGCTTTGAGGAGTAGATTAATTACCTTGCCAACGTGTGGAGCAACAAACCATGCAAGAATAACAAAAGCTAGGGCGATAGCAACAAAAGCTCCGGTACTCCCGACACTCGGCCCCCCGTGTGCTGGCCCCCAAGCCGAAACACTATAGTCTGCAGAGTTATTACTTGGGCTAACAGGCACCTCTTCGTTGTAGTTGCTGTGCCTCTGACTCTGAGAAAACACGAAATGTGCATTGTGAGGGTTGAACCATGACGATATCTCGCAGAGCCGCTGTCTGCGTACTGCGGCGAGGGCGACCGGGTCGACGGACGCCTCCGCCCTGTAGTGCAGGTAGGAGAGGTCCCCGGTGGACGTCCTCTCCCTCAGAGCTTCGTAGTCCTTGAGTGACGCGAGCACCGTGTTGAAATCCCCGGGCCTCACGTTGGTGGCGACGTTCCCACAAATCTCGCACACGGTCGACCCGTGGCTGATGAACCACTTGAGCGCGCACGCGTAGTGCGCGAGCGCGAGCTCGTTCTTGCAGGAGCATCCGAGGGTGACGATGTCGTCCTGCGGGTGCAAAGGGCCCGATTCGATGTCGGTGGCGCACTTGAAGATTTCCCCCTCGGGGCTTATGAACTCAAGAAACTTGGGAGCATCAGAGCCATTCTTGCTTATGGAAGTCTTGGTGGCGTCATTGCTTGGGTCCTTGTCAGTCTTCAGGATGGATGGATGAGGGGAAGGCGGCACGATGCCTAGGAAACCCAGCGCAGACTCGCCTCTCACGTCAGGCTCCACGCAGTGGCACACCCGGCAGAGAGCGAAGCCGTCGTCCTTGTCCGTGCTGCAGGTTGACACACGGGGTTTGCTCGGTTTTTGCCGATCGTTTTCCGGAGGCGGTGGCTTGGCGGCATCAGGCTTTCCGCCGCCGCCGTCCGGTTGCTGCACGTCTTGCTCGTCGACGCCCATTGCGCCAACTGACGGACCACCTTTAGAACCTGAAAGGAAACAAAACACAAAACAGTTGAGTAACAAGCAGTGTGAAATTATTCAGACTAGTGACACTGACAGACGGCTAGCTGATGATGAGAGAAAGGGATGCAGGTTGTTTGTGAGTAAGTGAGGTGAAATTATTGAGTGACCCGGATGAAATGGTGAATCAGCAGCAAGCAACGAGGGGATGCGGTCTAGCCTAGTCTAGTCCAGAGTTGTGCAGCAACCTCATTCACCGGCGTGTTAGTTGGGATCCAGCTGCAGGCAGGGGACGACCGCAAAATTAGTTGGGATCCGGCTTACTTACTACTGTAGATGAGCAAGAAGAAGAAGAAGAAGAAGAAGGGGACGAACACTAGACGAGCGGGCAGGGCAGAGGCGGCAAATCTGGGCTGTCCTGCGGTGGTTGAGGAGTTGGATCCGGCAGCGGAGGCCAAGGGGAAGGGGAATGGCGCCGGAGACGGGGAACTGGGGAAGGGAAACCCGGTGAGGCGGCAGCAGGGGAGCCAACGGAAGGAGAGGAAAGGAAAGGCGGATCCTTTGGTACCTGGGTTGCTGGGAGCCGAGCAGGAAACCCTGGCCCTGGTGGCGCGGCGACGGCGAGGGGGCGGGGGGCCGCCGGAGCAGGGCGAAGCGAAGCAGCCGGAGGTAGCGGAATCTGCTCTCCCGGAGGCCAAGGCCAGATTTTTGTTTTGTTTCCCCTCTCCGCTCCCTCCGGCGTTGTTTAATTTTAATCGGTGGCGAGGTGACCCGAGGAAGAGGAAGACGGAGGGGGGGAGAAGAGTGAGTCACCCGACAGTCGCTGGCTGTTCGGTGGGCCCGCCGGAATCTGGCGGCGATGTGGGCCCCACTTCCAGCTTGACTCCAGTCCACCCCGATTCCTAGTCCACCACATTTGGTGATGCCCATTCTCACGCTTCGTTTTTCTTTTTTCTTTTTTGAACGCGTTAAAATCTCCGGCATAGCATATGCTCAATATTTTTCTTGATTTTCATACATGTGTACGTATGTGTTTGGTTGCATTCTTCTCACCTTAGCATGATTGTTCCCATGCATGTGACTAACATGCTGAGAGCATCTTCAACAGTTGATGTAAACTAAATCACGGTTGGCTGTTCCTTTGACTTTCTTTTTCTACACATTTCTACACAATACAGGCGCAAACACACGCACATCATATCCCTGTGAGCACCTTCAAAAGGTTAGGCCGGCATATCATCTTAAGATTTTACAAAGTCGCCTCCTCCTCTCACCGAGGGGTGTTTGGGAATGATGTTATGATGTTCTCTAGGCCAGGCCAGCGTTGAAACCGCCAGGACACAAACCAAACACACCACATGCTCTTAGACCATACTCCCTCAATTCCACAATGTAGTGCTTCCTCTATCCACGTGCTTCAACTTTGACCATAAATTTAACTACCAAGACCGTTTGCGGCGGGAGCAAAAATTATATCAGTGAATTCGTATTCGAAAGAAGTTTTCAATTATATAATTTTTTCTTCCGCCGCAGTTGGTCTCGTTGGTTAAATTTATGGTCAAAATTGAACCTCGGGAAGCGCGGGCGCACTATATTTTGGAACGGAGGGAGTATATAAAAGGCCCAGCTTCATTCGGATCACTTGTTCTGGTGAAGAAAGATCCACCAGCTATGGAGGTTTTCAATCAAGAAAAAACAGCTACATATATACATTACTGTATTGTTTTTGCAACACTGGCCAACTCCAGCTATGTCTGAAACCACCAGCAGATCCCCACAACACTCAGTAACATAACTCCCCTTGTTTTCTTGCCCAAACATGTGGTACATCTTACATACTCCAGCTAAAAAATATATAGTACGACCATGGTATAGATCGCGGTGAATATAGACAGGGGTGCGGTACCTAACGCCATCGTGGACGCTACTCTTGCGCGCAGTCCTAATTCCTCGTGACGACCGACTGACTGAGGGCACACTCGACAATATCATCATGAAGCACGGCGGCTCGTGCGGGTTCGCGAGGCCCACACTCCAAAGACGAGGAACCATGACACGAACAGGATCGCCCAGCATCGGATCGACCCAAACTGGATCCTCGGGAAGACCTGCAAATGTACCAGGATGGCGCAAATTACACACCGTTGCGGAAACAGTGAGGAAGTATCATCTGAACAAGTGACAATTAAGTATGTTTGAGGATCATAGCTTACTAACAAATCTTAGTGAGATTATTATAGTCAGTGAGCAGAGGCCTCCCAGAAGCATGTGAAGAATGATCGCAGCGGCTCTCTGCACAGAAATTCCAAAAAATAAGAGGAAAGGCGTCACACTTCTGGTCAATATTCGATCCACAGGAATGTTGTTTATGCAAGCAGATAACACTATACACGGTAACAGAGAAATGTAAACATTTGCAGTTACAAACATGATGAGCTTAAAACCTAGAGTCATAGGCTGCATCTAAGTTTTGTACTTGAGAGTTCGGACTAGCTTAGCTTAGATCTACAAACAGTTTAGTGCCTTCTCACACAACTTTTTAATAAAGAAGATACAGCACAAATTAACTTCTGACATGTCACTGGCCATTACTCTACTGCTCTGTTTTGTGAACAGAAAAAAACATAAGAGGCCTATCGCTACATACACAAGTATGCATTACTGCACAATAGAAGTGGTCACTGATAACTTTAAGATGCAAACCACATTCAGAAGATAAAGTTGATAGGAACCACAAGATTTAAAACTACTTGGACACAAATATGTATAAGGTTTGTCTATCTGCAGTTCTGCACTTGTCGAAAAAAATAAATAGAAGAACTTCCAATGATCCTGTCCAGAAGAGTGGCACCAAGTTTTATCTTTGTAATGCCACAGCATGCACAGAAATAAGAATGAAGCTTTGAGGGATCGATACCTTGCCAACATGTGGAGCAACAAACCATGCAAGAAGAACAAAACCCAGGGCGATAGCAACAAAAGCTCCACTAGTCCCGAACTTCCGCCTCGCGTGTGCTGCCCTCGCGGCCGTAACACTATAGTCTACAGAATTATTACTTGGGCTGACTGGCACTTCTTCGTTGCGCCTCTCAGAAAACACGAAATGTGTGTTGTGAGGGTTGAACCATGACGATATCTCACAAAGCCGCTGTCTCCGTACTGCGGCGAGGGCGACCGGGTCGACGAACGCATCCGCCCTGTAGTGCAAGTAGGACAGATCCCCGGTGGACGTCCTTTCCCTCAGAGCTTCGTAGTCCTTCAAGGAGGCGAGCACCATGTTGAAATCCTCGGGCCTCACGTTTGTAGCGACATTTCCGCAAATCTCGCACACGGTCGACCCGTGGCTGATGAACCACTTGAGCGCGCACGCGTAGTGCGCGAGGGCGAGCTCGTTCTTGCAAGAGCACCCGAGGTTCACGACGTCGTCTTGCCGTTGCAAATGGCCTGATTCGATGTCGGTGGCGCACTTGAAGATCTCCCCCTCGGGGCTTATGAACTCGAGAAACGTGGGAGCATCCTTGCTGGTGGAAGTTTTGGTGGTGCCATTGCTTGGGTCCTTGTCGGCCGAGGGGGCTGGAGAAGGCGGTACGATGCCTAGGAAACCCAGTGCAGACTCGCCTCTCAGGTCAGGCTCCACGCAGTGGCACACCCGGCAGAGAGCGAGGCCGTCGTCCTTGTCCGTGCTGCAGGTTGATACACGCGGGTTGCTCGGTTTCTGCTGACCGTGTTCCGGAGTTGGTGACTTGGCGGCGGCATCAGGCTTTCCCCCGCCGTCCGGTTGCTGCACATCTTGCTCCTCGACGCCCATCAAGCCAATGGGCTAGTGGTGATTTTCAGAGCTTAAAAGTGTGCCTGATATAGCACTTAACCTGTAAGAAATGGAACAGCAACAAGAAAAAAGTTGAGTAACTAAATATTGTGCTAGTAAAAACAGATAGTTAGTTAATGAGAGAAAGAAACTCAAGCAAGATCTTTCTCGGTAAGTAAGGTAAAATGATTCAATCTCGGAATTAAGATGAGAGCACAGGGTTAGTATTTAGTAGTATGTGACTAGTATAAGCAAATCTGCAGGTAGAGGAGCAGTGGGCAAGCAAACCAAATGATGGATGAATAATTGGTTGAGAGCATAGGATAATAAGCAGTAACTAGTAGTAGATGCAAATCACGGGCGTGTAGTGCAGCCGGCATAAGTGAAGCAAAATTGATGGGATCCGGGCTAGATAAGCAACAAGGGGATGGATATTACTCCGCACTAGTGTTCAGGTCAGGGCAGAGAGGCTGTAAACAGATAAATCTGGGGGAGAGGATACCTGGCCTGGCGTGGGTGAGGAAATCGAGCGGCGGAGCCCAGGAATGGCGCCTGCAGAAAGTGGAGGAGAAGAGAAATCCGGTGAGGGGATGAACAGGCGGCAGGGCAGGGGAAAGAAAGATGGATCCTTGGTTCCTTACCTAGCTTTCTCGGAGCCGAGCAGCGGCGGCAGCCTTGGACGGACGGACGGACGACGGCGACGGGCAGGCCAAGGATCGGAGCAAGGCAAGAAGCGAAGCGAAGCACCTGGCGGCGCCGGAGCCGAATCGCCCGCTCCGCCCGGAGGAGCAAGGCAAGGCAAGGCCAGATTTTTCTTTTCTTTTCTTTTGTTCCCTCTCCCTCCGGCGTTGTTTAATCTTAATTGGTGGCGAGGTGAGGTGAGGTGACGGGAGGAGGAGGAGGAAGAAGACGGAAGAGTCAGTGGTCGCCTGCTCGCTGTTTGGTGGGGCCGCCGGCGATGTGGGCCCCGCTTCCAGCCAGCTCCGGTCCCGTCCAGTCCATTTTCCTGCTCCTCCCTCCCTAGTCCACGACAGTGATGCCCATTTTCACGCGTTAAAAAATCTCCAGCATAGATAATACTCCCTCCCTCCGTTTCAAAATAGATGAACCAACTTTATACAAAATTAGGTCTTCTATTTTGGAACGGAGGGAGTAGTACTAGTACTAACAGATATTATGCACAAGATCTTTTTCTTTTCCTTTTATGGGTGCACAAGATTTTTCTTGATTTGAAATCAGTGTATGCGATTTCGTTAAATAAAATCGGATCAAGGTTACATTAACCGCCCGCAAACGTTCGGATCACCTGGTTTCAACGTGTTCTTCTCTGCCACCAACGCGGTCATGTATCGGTCCGATCAATAGTACAGACGCATTTTTTCTCGCAAACCGGAGACGAAGTGTGTGTGCGTGGTTCTGACTGCCTGATCCACCCAAAAATCCAGACTGCAGGCAAGGGCAAGTCCGCCGCCATCAACAACGGTCAAGGCGGGCCTCCGCACCGCGCAACAAGAGGCAAAGTGTCTCCCCCACGAACAGCAGGCAGCGCTGCCGCGTGATATCTCCTTCTTGCTTATCTATTTGCCCGGATGAAAACCGGGGGGCATTGAGAGAATTTAAGGAAGGACCTATGAGTGTAGCATTTTTGTTCGGAACGTTAGTACGAACCACTCGATCCACCGTTCTCCACCCGTTATCATCCTCCTACACGTTCTAAATGTTTTTTCCTTCTGCTGAAAATCGCATGCGCCAACCCTAAATCGATTTTTTCGCTGCATTCCTTAAAGAATACGAAGAAGAAATAATTATGCTAAAAAGGGAAGTTGAACCTAGGTCTATTATGCAGCAAGTAAGCCCAATAACCAACTCAACCACCTTTACTTGTTGATTACTATACATAAACATCGGTATTTGCACTCTCTTGTCTCTATCGCATCATAAAAAATGTTAATTCTACCCAAGCTTGGGACGCTGCGCACGGACCGAGGCGGGGAGTTCACATCCGCGGCACTGGCGGAGCACTTCGCGTCCGCTGGTGTCCAGCGCCACCTGACAGCGTCGTACTCGCCGCAGCAGAACGGCATGATGGAGAGGCGCAACCAGATGGTGGTGAGCAAGGCAAGAAGCATGATGAAGGCCAAGGGAATGCCAGATCACTTCTGGGGAGAGGCTGGTGACCATGGCCGTGTATCTCCTGAACCGCACGTTCACCCGGAGCGTGGACGGCGCGACTCCGTACGAGGCCTGGCATGGCAAGAAACCGGAGGTGAGTCATCTACGCGTGTTTGGGTGCGTGGCTCATGTCAAGAGCGCGCGGCCAATCCTAAAGAAACTGGACGCCCGGAGCACGCCCATGGTGCTCATCGGATACGAGCCTGGCACCAAGGCGTACATGGTCTACGACCCGGCGAGCCGGCACGTGCACGTATCGCGCGACGTCGTGTTCGACGAGAACGCGAGCTGGGACTGGAGCAGCGAGACGGCGAGCACGAGCGGCACGTTCGTCGTCGACTTCGCATCATACGACGACCCAGGGGAGGACAGCGCTGCACCAACCGTCTCACCGTCATCGCCTACACATGGAACGACCACAACGGCGGCTGTGCCAGCCACGCCGACGCCCACCTCCGCCGCAGCCGCAATAGAAACACCAGCGTCGAGGAGCGCACCACCTGCCGCTCCAGCGTGGCAGGACGTGCAGTACGCGACCCCGCCGCCTTTCGACGCGGACATGTTCGACGAAGCCGACAATCCATACGCCGTCCATCGCTTCCGCCGCGTGGACGACGTGCTCGGAGAGGGCGCGGCCAGCGCTGGGAGGACCGAGCAGCTGCTTCTGCTGCCCAAAGGCGAGCCCGCGACGTTCGCGGAGGCCGAACCACAGGCAGCATGGCGAGCAGCGATGAAGGAAGAAATGAGCTGCATCAAGTCTAACGGGACATGGTCCCTCTGTGAACTGCCCGCAGGTCACCGCCCCATCGGACTGAAATGTTGGAAATATGCCCTAGAGGCAATAATAAAAGTATTATTATTATATTTCCTTGTTCATGGTAATTGTCTTTATTCATGCTATAATTGTGTTATTTGGAAATCGTAATACATGTGTGGATACTAGACACCAATACGTCCCTAGTAAGCCTCTAGTTGACTAGCTCGTTGATCAATAGATAGTCATGGTTTCCTGACTATGGACATGGGGATGTCATTGACAACGAGATCACATCATTAGGAGAATGATGTGATGGACAAGACCCAATCCTAAGCATAGCACAAGATCGTGTAGTTCGTTTTGCTAGAGCTTTCCAATGTCGAGTATCTTTTCCTTAGACCATGAGATCGTGTAACTCCCGGATACTGTAGGAGTGCTTTGGGTGTACCAAACGTCACAACGTAACTGGGTGACTATAAAGGTGCACTACAGGTATCTCCGAAAGTATCTGTTGGGTTGACACGGATCAAGACTGGGATTTGTCACTCCGCATGACGGAGAGGTATCACCGGGCCCACTCGGTAATGCATCATCATAATGAGCTCAAAGTGACCAAGTGTTTTGGCCACGGGATCATGCATTACGGTACGAGTAAAGTGACTTGCCGGTAACGGGACTAAACGAGGTATTGGGATACCGACGATCGAGTCTCGGGCAAGTAACCTACCGATTGACAAAGGGAATAGTTTACGGGGTTGCTTGAACCCTCGACATCGTGGTTCATCCGATGACATCATCGAGGAACATGTGGGAGCCAACATGGGTATCCAGATCCCGCTGTTGGTTATTGCCCGAGAGTCGTCTTGGTCATGTCTGCATGTCTCCCGAACCCGTAGGGTCTACACACTTAAGGTTCAGTGACGCCAGGGTTATTAGGAAGACTTGTATGTGATTACCGAATGTTGTTCGGAGTCCCGGATGAGATCCCGGACATCACGAGGAGTTCCGGAGTGATCCGGAGGTAAAGATTTATATATGGGAAGTTGTCATTCGGACACCGGAAAGTTCGGGGGCATATCGGTATTGTACCGGGGCCACCGGAGGGGCCTCGGGGGTCCACCGGGAGGGGCCACCTCTCCCGGAGGGGCTCATGGGCCGTAAAGGGGAAGGGAACCAGCCCAAAGTGGGCTGGTGCACCTCCCCCCAAGGGCCCATGCGCCCTAGGGTTTGGGGGAACCCTAAAGGGGGCGCCCCCCCTTGCTTGGGGGGCAAGCCCCCTCCCCCTGGCCGCCGCCCCCCCTCTAGATCCATCTAGAGGGGGCCGGCCCCCCTTGCCCCTTCCCCTATAAATAGAGGGGTGAGGGGAGGGCTGCATACACAACTGAAGGCGCAGCCCCTCCCCTCCCCAACACCTCTCCTCCTCCGTACGCGCTTGGCGAAGCCCTGTCGGAGTTCTGTTGCACCAACCTCACCACGCCGTCGTGCTGCCGTTGGAGTCTTCTTCCTCAACCTCTCCTTCCCCTTGCTGGATCAAGAAGGAGGAGATGTCGATCGTCCCGTACGTGTGTTGAACGCAGAGGTGCTGTCCGTTCAGCACTTGATCATCGGTGATTCGAATCACGACGAGTACGACTACGTCATCACCATCCCCTTGAACGCTTCCGCACGCAATCTACAAGTGGTATGTAGATGCAATCTCTCTCCCATGACTCGTTGCTTGGATGAACTCATAGATGGATCTTGGTGAAACCGTAGGAAAATTTTAATTTTCTGCAACGTTCCCCAACAGTGGCATCATGAGCTAGGTCTATGCGTAGTTCTTCTTGCACGAGTAGAACACAAAGTAGTTGTGGGCGTCGAATTGTCAATTCTTCTTGCCGTTACTAGTCAATCTTGATTCAGCGGTATTGTGGGATGAAGCGGCTCGGACCAACCTTACACGTACGCTTACGTGAGACCGGTTCCACCGACTAACATGCACTAGTTGCATAAGGTGGCTGGCGGGTGTCTGTCTCTCCCACTTTAGTTGGATCGGATTCGATGAACAGGGTCCTTATGAAGGGTAAATAGAGATTGACAAATTCACGTTGTGGTTTTAACGTAGGTAAGAAACGTTCTTGCTAGCAACCTATAACAGCCACGTAAAAAACTTGCAACAACATTAGAGGACGTCTAACTTGTTTTTGCAGCAAGTGTTTTGTGATGTGATATGGCCAGAAGTTGTGATGAATCATGTGATGTATGAGATGATCTTGTTACTGTAATAGGAATCACGACTTGCATGTCGATGAGTATGACAACCGGCAGGAGCCATAGGAGTTGTCATTATTCTTTTATGACCTGCGTGTCACCATGTAAATTACTTTACTTTATTGCTAAACGTGTTAGCCATAGTAGTAGTAGTAATGGTTGGCGAGCAACTCCATGGAGACACGATGATGGAGATCATGATGATGGAGATCATGGTGTCGTGCCGGTGACAAGATGATCATGGAGCCCCAAGATGGAGATCGAAGGAGCTATATGATGATGGCCATATCATGTCACTTCTATATAATTGCATGTGATGTTTATTATGTTTATACATCTTGTTTACTTAGAACGACGGTAGTAAATAAGATAATCCCTTACAAAATTTCAAGAAGTGTTCTCCCCTAACTGTGCACCGTTGCTAAAGTTCGTCGTTTCGAAGCACCACGTGATGATCGGGTGTGATAGATCCATACGTTCACATACAACGGGTGTAAGACAGTTTTACACATGCAAAACACTTAGGGTTAACTTGACGAGCCTAGCATGTACAGACATGGCCTCGGAACACGGAGACCGAAAGGTCGAACATGAGTCGTATAGAAGATACGATCAACATAGAGATGTTCACCGATGATGACTAGTCCGTCTCACGTGATGATCGGACACGGCCTAGTCGACTCGGATCATGTAACACTTAGATGACTAGAGGGATGTCTAATCTGAGTGGGAGTTCATTCATTAATTTGATTAGATGAACTTAATTATCATGAACTTAGTCTAAATCTTTACAATATGTCTTGTAGATCAAATGGCCCACGGTAATGTCAGCCTCAACTTCAACGCGTTCCTAGAGAAAACTAAGCTGAAAGATGATGGCAGCAACTACTCGGACTGGGTCCGGAACTTGAGGATCATCCTCATAGCAGCCAAGAAAGATTATGTCCTAGATGCACCGCTAGGTGATGCACCATTCCCAGAAAACCAGGACGTTATGAACGCCCATCAGTCACGCACTGATGATTACTCCATCGTTCAGTGCGGCATGCTTTACAGCTTAGAACCGGGGCTCCAAAAGCGTTTTGAGAAGCACGGAGCATATGAGATGTTCGAGGAGCTGAAATTGATTTTCCAAGCTCATGCCCGGGTCGAGAGATATGAAGTCTCCGACAAGTTCTTTAGCTGCAAAATGGAGGAAAATAGCTCTGTCAGTGAACACATACTCAAGATGTCTGGGTTGCACAACCGCTTGACTCAGCTGGAAGTTAATCTTCCGGATGAGGCGGTCATTGACAGAATCCTTCAGTCGCTCCCACCTAGCTACAAAAGCTTCGTGATGAACTACAACATGTAGGGGATGGAAAAGACCATTCCCGAGTTGTATTCAATGCTGAAATCCGCGGAGGTGGAGATAAAAAAGGAACATCAAGTGTTGATGGTGAATAAAACCACTAAGTTCAAGAAAGGCAAGGGTAAGAAGAACTTCAAGAAAGACGGCAAGGAGGTTGCCGCGCCTGGTAAATCAGTTGCCAGGAAGAAGTCAAAGAATGGACCCAAACCTGAAACTGAGTGCTTTTATTGCAAGGGAAATGGTCACTGGAAACGGAATTGCCCCAAGTACTTAGCGGATAAGAAGGCCGGCAACATTAAAGGTATATGTGATATACATGTAATTGATGTACCTTACCAGTGCTCGTAGTAGCTCCTGGGTATTTGATACCGGTGCTGTTGCTCATATTTGTAACTCACAGCAGGAGCTGCGGAATAAGAGAAGACTGGCGAAGGACGAGGTGACGATGCGCGTCGGGAATGGTTCCAAGGTCGATGTGATCGCCGTCGGCACGCTACCTCTACATTTACCCACGGGATTAGCTTTAAACCTCAATAATTGTTATTTAGTGCCAAGTTTGAGCATGAACATTGTATCTGGATCTCGTTTAATACGAGATGGCTACTCATTTAAATCCGAGAATAATGGTTGTTCTATTTATATGAGTGATATGTTTTATGGTCATGCTCCGATGGTTAATGGTTTATTCTTAATGAATCTCGTGCGTGATAATACACATATTCATAGTGTGAATGCCAAAAGGTGTAAAGTTGATAACGATAGTCCCACATACTTGTGGCACTGCCGCCTTGGTCACATTGGTGTCAAGCGCATGAAGAAGCTCCATGCTGATGGACTTTTGGAGTCTCTCGATTATGAATCGTTTGACACATGCGAACCATGCCTTATGGGCAAAATGACCAAGACTCCGTTCTCCGGAACAATGGAGCGAGCAACCAACTTATTGGAAATTATACATACTGATGTGTGCGGTCCAATGAGCGTTGAGGCTCGCGGAGGATATCGTTATGTTCTCACACTCACTGATGATTTGAGTAGATATGGCTATGTCTACTTAATGAAACACAAGTCTGAAACCTTTGAAAGGTTCAAGGAGTTTCAGAGTGAGGTTGAGAATCAACGTGACAGAAAGATCAAGTTTCTACGATCAGATCGTGGAGGAGAGTACTTAAGTCACGAATTTGGCACACACTTAAGAAAATGTGGAATAGTTTCACAACTCACGCCGCCTGGAACACCTCAGCGTAATGGTGTGTCCGAACGTCATAATCGCACCTTATTGGATATGGTGCGATCTATGATGTCTCTTACCGATTTACCGCTATCATTTTGGGGATATGCTCTAGAGACAGCCACATTCACTTTAAATAGGGCACCGTCTAAATCCGTTGAGACGACACCGTATGAATTATGGTTTGGAAAGAAACCTAAGCTGTCGTTTCTAAAAGTTTGGGGATGCGAGGCTTATGTCAAGAAACTTCAACCTGAAAAGCTCGAATCCAAATCGGAAAAATGCGTCTTCATAGGATACCCTAAGGAAACCATAGGGTATACCTTCTACTTAAGATCCGAGGGCAAGATCTTTGTTGCCAAGAACGGAACCTTTCTGGAGAAAGAGTTTCTCTCGAAAGAAGTAAGTGGGAGGAAAGTAGAGCTTGATGAAGTACTGCCTCCTGAAACGGAAAATGGCGCAGCGCAGGAAAATGTTCCTGTGGTGCCTGCTCCAACTAGAGAGGAGGTTAATGATAATGATCAAGATACTTCGGATCAAGCTTCCACTGAACTTCGTAGGTCCACAAGGACACGTTCCGCACCAGAGTGGTACGGCAACCCTGTCCTGGAAATTATGTTGTTGGACAAAGGTGAACCTTCGAACTATGAAGAAGCGATGGCGGGCCCGGATTCCAACAAATGGTTAGAAGCCATGAAATCCGAGATAGGATCCATGTATGAAAACAAAGTATGGACTTTGACAGACTTGCCCGATGATCGGCGAGCGATAGAAAACAAATGGATCTTCAAGAAGAAGACGGACGCGGATGGTAATGCCACCATCTATAAAGCTCGACTTGTCGCTAAGGGTTATCGGCAAGTTCAAGGGATTGACTACGACGAGACTTTCTCTCCCGTAGCGAAGCTGAAGTCCGTCCGAATCATGTTAGCAATTGCCGCATACTATGATTATGAGATATGGCAAATGGACGTCAAAACGGCATTCCTTAACGGCTATCTTAAGGAAGAACTGTATATGATGCAGCCGGAAGGTTTTGTCGATCCCAAGAATGCTAACAAGGTGTGCAAGCTCCAGCGATCCATTTATGGGCTGGTGCAAGCATCTCGGAGTTGGAACATTCGCTTTGATGAGATGATCAAAGCGTTTGGGTTTATGCAGACTTATGGAGAAGCCTGCGTTTACAAGAAAGTGAGTGGGAGCTCCGTAGCATTTCTCATATTATATGTGGATGACATACTATTGATGGGAAATGATATAGAATTCTTGGAAAGCATAAAGGCCTATTTGAACAAGTGTTTTTCAATGAAGGACCTTGGAGAAGCTGCTTATATATTAGGCATCAAAATCTATAGAGATAGATCAAGACGCCTCATAGGTCTTTCGCAAAGCACGTACCTTGATAAGATTTTGAAGAAGTTCAAAATGGATCAGTCCAAGAAAGGGTTCTTGCCTGTATTACAAGGTGTGAAATTGAGCTCGGCTCAATGCCCGACCACGGCAAAGGATAAACAAGAGATGAGCGTCATCCCCTATGCTTCAGCCATAGGATCCATTATGTATGCCATGCTGTGTACCAGACCTGATGTAAACCTTGCCGTAAGTTTGGTAGGTAGGTACCAAAGTAACCCCGGCAAGGAACACTGGACAACGGTCAAGAATATCCTTAAGTACCTGAAAAGGACTAAGGACATGTTTCTCGTTTATGGAGGTGAAGAAGAGCTCGTCGTAAAGGGTTACGTCGATGCTAGCTTCGACACAGATCTGGATGACTCTAAGTCACAAACCGGATACGTGTATATGTTGAATGGTGGAGCAGTGAGCTGGTGCAGCTGCAAGCAGAGCGTCGTGGCGGGATCTACATGTGAAGCGGAATACATGGCAGCCTCGGAGGCAGCGCATGAGGCAATTTGGGTGAAGGAGTTCATCACCGACCTAGGAGTCATACCCAATGCGTCGGGGCCGATCAAACTCTTCTGTGACAACACTGGAGCTATTGCACTGGCCAAGGAGCCCAGGTTTCACAAGAAGACCAGGCACATCAAGCGTCGCTTCAACTCCATCCGTGAAAATGTTCAAGATGGAGACATAGAAATTTGTAAAGTGCACACGGATCTGAATGTCGCAGACCCGTTGACTAAACCTCTCCCTAGGGCAAAACATGATCAGCACCAGAACTCTATGGGTGTTCGATTCATCACAATGTAACTAGATTATTGACTCTAGTGCAAGTGGGAGACTGTTGGAAATATGCCCTAGAGGCAATAATAAAAGTATTATTATTATATTTCCTTGTTCATGGTAATTGTCTTTATTCATGCTATAATTGTGTTATTTGGAAATCGTAATACATGTGTGGATACTAGACACCAATACGTCCCTAGTAAGCCTCTAGTTGACTAGCTCGTTGATCAATAGATAGTCATGGTTTCCTGACTATGGACATGGGGATGTCATTGACAACGAGATCACATCATTAGGAGAATGATGTGATGGACAAGACCCAATCCTAAGCATAGCACAAGATCGTGTAGTTCGTTTTGCTAGAGCTTTCCAATGTCGAGTATCTTTTCCTTAGACCATGAGATCGTGTAACTCCCGGATACTGTAGGAGTGCTTTGGGTGTACCAAACGTCACAACGTAACTGGGTGACTATAAAGGTGCACTACAGGTATCTCCGAAAGTATCTGTTGGGTTGACACGGATCAAGACTGGGATTTGTCACTCCGCATGACGGAGAGGTATCACCGGGCCCACTCGGTAATGCATCATCATAATGAGCTCAAAGTGACCAAGTGTTTTGGCCACGGGATCATGCATTACGGTACGAGTAAAGTGACTTGCCGGTAACGGGACTAAACGAGGTATTGGGATACCGACGATCGAGTCTCGGGCAAGTAACCTACCGATTGACAAAGGGAATAGTTTACGGGGTTGCTTGAACCCTCGACATCGTGGTTCATCCGATGACATCATCGAGGAACATGTGGGAGCCAACATGGGTATCCAGATCCCGCTGTTGGTTATTGCCCGAGAGTCGTCTTGGTCATGTCTGCATGTCTCCCGAACCCGTAGGGTCTACACACTTAAGGTTCGGTGACGCCAGGGTTATTAGGAAGACTTGTATGTGATTACCGAATGTTGTTCGGAGTCCCGGATGAGATCCCGGACGTCACGAGGAGTTCCGGAGTGATCCGGAGGTAAAGATTTATATATGGGAAGTTGTCATTCGGACACCGGAATAGTTCGGGGGCATATCGGTATTGTACCGGGGCCACCGGAGGGGCCTCGGGGGTCCACCGGGAGGGGCCACCTCTCCCGGAGGGGCTCATGGGCCGTAAAGGGGAAGGGAACCAGCCCAAAGTGGGCTGGTGCACCTCCCCCCAAGGGCCCATGCGCCCTAGGGTTTGGGGGAACCCTAAAGGGGGCGCCCCCCTTGCTTGGGGGGCAAGCCCCCTCCCCCTGGCCGCCGCCCCCCTCTAGATCCATCTAGAGGGGGCCGGCCCCCCTTGCCCCTTCCCCTATAAATAGAGGGGTGAGGGGAGGGCTGCATACACAACTGAAGGCGCAGCCCCTCCCCTCCCCAACACCTCTCCTCCTCCGTACGCGCTTGGCGAAGCCCTGTCGGAGTTCTGTTGCACCAACCTCACCACGCCGTCGTGCTGCCGTTGGAGTCTTCTTCCTCAACCTCTCCTTCCCCTTGCTGGATCAAGAAGGAGGAGACGTCGATCGTCCCGTACGTGTGTTGAACGCGGAGGTGCTGTCCATTCAGCACTTGATCATCGGTGATTCGAATCACGACGAGTACGACTACGTCATCACCATCCCCTTGAACGCTTCCGCACGCAATCTACAAGTGGTATGTAGATGCAATCTCTCTCCCATGACTCGTTGCTTGGATGAACTCATAGATGGATCTTGGTGAAACCGTAGGAAAATTTTAATTTTCTGCAACGTTCCCCAACATGAAATGGGTCTTCAAGGAGAAGCGCAACGCCGCCGGCGAGGTGATCAAGCACAAGGCTCGCCTCGTGGCAAAGGGCTTTGTGCAGCGCGCCGGCATCGACTTCGAGGAAGTGTTCGCGCCGGTGGCACGCCTCGATTCTGTGCGCTTGCTGCTCGCCGTAGCAGCACAGGAAAATTGGGAGGTGCACCACCTCGACGTCAAGTCTGCCTTCCTCAACGGAGATCTTGAGGAGGAAGTCTACGTGGTGCAGCCCCTGGGGTTCGAGCTCGCCGGGAAGACAAGCAAGGTGCTCCGGTTGCACAAGGCGCTCTATGGCCTGCGCCAAGCACCTTGGGCGTGGTACGCGAAGCTCGATGGCAGCCTCAACGCTCTCGGCTTCGAGAAGTGCCCGTCCGAGCATGCGGTCTACACACGGACTGGTGTGGGTGGTCGTCTCCTCGTCGGCGTGTACGTGGACGATCTCATCATCACCGGCGCGTCCACGGCGGCGATCACCGAGTTCAAATAGGAGATGATGACGCTCTTCAAGATGAGCGATCTGGGATTGCTGAACTACTACTTGGGTATAGAAGTGGACCAGAGGCCTGGGCTGATCACCATCACACAGTCCTCGTACGTCGGCAAACTTCTGGAGAAGGTCGGCATGGACGACTGCCACCCCGTGGCCACACCAATGCAGCCACGCCTCAAGCTCAGCCGGAAGGGGACCGGGGAGCCCGTTGACGCCACACACTTCAGGAGTGTGGTGGGCAGTCTCTGGTACCTCACCCACACGCGACCTGACATCACCTACGCTGTTGGGTATGTTAGCAGGTTCATGGAGGCGCCGACGAGCGAGCACTGGGGCGCCGTCAAGCAGTTGCTGAGATACATCGCCGGCACACGTCAGCTGGGATGCTGCTACGCTCGGCAGGCACACGGCGGGGAACTCGTCGGGTACAGCGACTCAGACCTGGGCGGGGACTTGGATGATCGCGAGAGCACCAGCGCCACCATCTTCTTCCTTGGAGGCAGCCCGGTGTTGTGGCAATCAGCCAAGCAGAAGATTGTCGTGCTTTCCTCATGCGAGGCGGAGTATGTCTCTGCAGCAGGAGCTGCGTGTCAGGGCATCTGGCTCAGGCGACTGCTCGGAGAGCTGCTCGGGCGCGACGACGGCGCCACCAAACTCTGCATCGACAACAAGTCAGCGATAGCGCCGAGCAAGAATCCTGTTTTCCATGTAAGGAGCAAACACATCGAGCTGCGCTAGCACTTCATCAGGCAGTGCGTCGACGACGACAGCATTGATGTTCAGTACGTTGGCACAGGTGACCAGCTCGCTGACATTATCACCAAGGCGCTCGAACGGATCCATTTCAAGGAGATGCGTGATCGAGTGGGAATCGTGAGATGCAAGCAAACCTAGCTTAGGGGGGAGTTTGTTGCACAATGAGCTAGTTGTTGCTAGCAGTTTAGCGTCAGAGTAGTTGTTTTCTTCAGTTAAAAGTTCAGCGTGTTTCGTCAGTTTCCTCAGATTAGTTAGATGCCAGCTCGATCATGGGATGGGATGGCACGATTCAGTAAAAGCGCTGGAGCCGCGGCACGATCGTTTCTGTTAAGGAATAAAAGGAGAAGAACAGAAAAGCAGCACGCAATTACGCTGCGCAAAACCCTCGTGTGTTCCACTGACCAGCGAATACAGCGAGAGAGAGAGAGAGAGAGGCGACGTCATATGCACGCCACTGAAGTACCTCCTTCCCCTGACGTGCATCCTGGAGCATGACCTCACCGCCGACGCCGTGGGGAGTCTGTTCGACGGCCTCGCCAGGGACACGTCCCCCCCCCCCCCCCCCCCCAAGCTATTGGAAGTTGGCTGTGGGGCGTGTGTTCAGCCGTGGAGTACGCCTACCACATGGAATACAAAAACCGCGTGTGCGCCTTCCTGTGTGTATCGTACGCGTACGTCAGGGGAAGGAGGTACTTCAGCCTTGGCCTCCTCACCGCCACCTTGATCCTCATCGTGCAGACTGTATATGCAGTCGTATCCTACCATGAACCTAACAAAGGTAAACAATGGTAATTAAGCCCAAAATGCATACCAGAGAATGCTTTTTTTTGTCCTGCGTAATTCGGTTGATCGTTGTTTTGGTCGCCTTGGGTTTTTTCCTCGCTTACACAATGCTTTGGTCTTGTATGACTATGTTATTTGCCGACATGTTTTCTTTTGAGTTTGAAACTATTGTTTTAAAAAACAATAATTATTTAGTAACACTAATATTTCTTGAATAATTAGTTTGACCATTGTTTGACCACATTTTGACCAGATTTGACCAAAATTCGAAATAACTGAAATAATTATTTAGTAACACTAATATTCTAGAATAACTAGTTTGACCATTGTTTGACCACAGTTTGACCAGATTTGACCACATTTTTTCCAAAAAAAATTGAAACTACATTTTTTTTTCTGTTACTAGTGGCGCACCTAGCAAATGATGCGCCACTAGTAAGGTTGAAATTTTTCGATTTTTTCCACTCTAGATCTTAAAAGCCCCGTAACTTTTTTCTGTTAGGTTTTTGAGGATTTTGAAAATGTTTAACGGGATTCCCCCAGTTAAATTCGGATGTAACTTTTTGAGTAGATGATTTTTCATATAAAAAACTTTTTCATTCGAGTTCGTATGCAAAAGTTATGCCCATTTTACAAATTCCAGAGAGATTTTGCAAATAAAGTCGAAATTCATATTTGTAAATTTTCCCAACAACTAGACCACATATCACATGGGAAACTTATTTTATTTTATTTATTTGACATTTCCATCATTTTCTTTTGTTTTTTCTAAAACTGAAAATGCGGTCGGGGGGGGGGGGTGGAGTTTGAAAATGGGACCTTTAGTCCCGATTCGAGACACAAACCGGGACTAAAGGGCATCGCACCCTTTAGTCCCGGTTCGTGTCTCAAACCGGGACTAAAGGTCTAATCTTTAGTCCCGGTTTGAGACACAAACCGGGACTAAAGGGCATCACACCCTTTAGTCTCGGTTCGTGTACCAGTACTAAAGGGCTCATGTGAACCGGGACTAATGCCTTAGCCGCACGAACCGGGACCAATGCTCACATTAGTCCCGATTCGTGACTGAACCGGGACTAATGTTAATATTGCCCTGGACCGTTGCCCCCTTTTCTACTAGTGGTGGTTGCACCATTACCAATAGCAACAGAGGTGATGGAGCGAAAAAGGTCTAGACCTTTGAGGATATCATTCCATACCGAGGTGGTAGAACTTTGAGAGGATCCAAAGTTGTGGGTTTCAGATCAACCATACTTAGAAACTAAGTAGGAATGCTCGGAGGGTGCATCAGTATCATGGAGATTGGATAGGTGTTTAAGCAGAAGACACACGTTCATATGTTTAAGAGAGTAGAACCCTAGACCCCCATTAGCGAAAGGAGCACACACAAGGTCCCAAGCCACTTTGCATTGCCCGCCAGTAATCGAGTCTTGCCCAGACCAGAAGAATGCACGACAGCGTTTATCAATCTCCAGAAGCGTTCCGGCCGGCAACAACAGCGCACCCATAGCATAGATTGGGAGGGCTCGAAGAGCGGCACGCACCAAAATTGCCCTCCCGGACAAGGAAAGTAAAAGGCCACGCCAACCGGCCAGCCGTCTATATCTTATCGATGATGAAGAAGAAATCAGCCAGCTTTAGCTTTTTTGTAGAGAGCGGCAGGCCAAGGTAGGATTGGGGGAAGGTGGCCACATTACATCCTAGGATCGAGGCGATGTAGGTAGAGAGATCATCATCAACGTGGATAGGAGCAAAAGTACTCTTATGGAAATTAATCTGGAGACCTGTGGCTTCAGAAAATTAATCTAGAAGAAGCTTAAGGTGGTGCAGCTGGGCCGCGTCAGCAGGCAGGACTAGCAAGGTATCGTCAGCGTATTGAAGGACAGGACAAGGCAAGTGACGATCGATCGGGTGGGTTAAAAGACCAGAGCTAGAGACATGGAGGATCAGCCGATGTAGAACGTCTGCAACAAAAAAAAAGGTACGGGGAGAGCGAATCACCCTGGCGAAGGCCCTTTCGACAACTAAACCAAGGCCCGGGTTTGCCGTTAAGCAAAATGGTGGAGCTGCTGGAAGAGTTAAGGCTTTGGATCCATTGGCACCACTTGGGGGGGAACCCTTTGGCACGTAAGATTGAGGAGAGGGCATCCCAAGACATTGAGTCGAAAGCTTTGTGGAAGTCTAACTTAAGGACTATGGCCGAAATTTTCTCTTGTGACAGGACTGAACAATGTCGGACGCATATATGAAATTTTGGGCGATGCCACGGCCACGGATAAACCCAGTCTGGTCGTGATGGATGAGGTGCGGGATAATAGTCTGGGCCTCTTCCTTTTATGAATGAGAGCTGCTATACGCACGACACTGTCCGGCCGATATTTGGACGATGCTATGGATCCAACCGTGCATGAGTAGGAGCAAGTGTCACACAGCCGCTGGATCAGATATCGTCTCAAAATTGTGTCGGCCGCATAGTAGTTCGTATATGAATCGTGGGCCTATACGCAACCTGTATCTCGAAAAGAGTCGGGGGCAAGCCCGGCTGTGAGCTTTGGCGATTTAGGTCTGGTCCGCCGCCGTTGTTGGCGGCGGCCGCTCGGCTGCTTGCTTGTCTTCATGATCTGAAGAAGGGATTTCTCCCCTTATGTGCTGTCCCCTAGCAAGTTAGCTAGGGTTTGCTATCCCCTAGTAACAGAAGTAGGGTTTGTTATCCTCCGGCGGCTCCTGCAGATCGTGAGTTTTCTTTTCGTTGCCCTACATCGTCTTGACTGCCGGGAGCGCACCGATAGTTTGGCTAGACGATCGCAATGAAGATCATGAGCTGGAATTGCCGCGGTTTGAAACAAGCTGCGGCGGTGCGTGCGCTTTTGAGCGTTCAGAAGCATAGGTGTCCTGATGTCATGTTTTTGATGGAGACTCACCTTGATGAATATCCTACCGAGTGTCTTCGTCGTCGTGTGAAGATGGATCACAAGCTTGTTGTCCGGAGCGATGGCCGGAGCGGTGGCTTAATTTTGTTCTGGAAGAAGGAATTTGCTGTTTCTTTGCGTGATAAAACCGACAACTACATTGATGTGTTCGTTGGAAGTGGGGTATATAATTTTTGTAGGCTTACAGGGCTGTATGGAGAACCGAGATGGAATAATAAACACCTGACCTGGAGCCGGCTGAGGGACCTGAGAAAAATTTGTGACATGCCATGGATGGTAATCGGTGATTTAAATGAGATAATGTATTCTTTTGAAAAGGAAGGGGGCAATGAACGCCCAGATCAATTTATGAAGGCTTTTAGGGATGCAGTGGAAGACTGTAACTTGTCTGACCATGGTTTCGTTGGTGATAAATTCACCTGGCATAGAGATTTGATCAGGGAGAGGCTAGATCGTGCTCTCACAAATGATGGCTGGAATCAAATGTTCCCTAGCGCGGTTCTGGAACATTTGGAATATAACAAGTCGGATCACAGACCAATAATTATGAGTTTGCATGAGGAAGTGGTCCAAGAACCCGTGGAAAGATCAGTCCTCCGGTTCGAGGCACGTTGGCTGAGAGAAGAAAAGTTCAGAGAGGTGGTAGAAGAAGCTTGGCAGTCTTCACGGCCGGAGTAGCAGAACATTGGGCTTGGAGGCCGTTTGGCGTATGTTCATGAACAACTTCGTCGGTGGGACAAGACAATGTTGCATAAATCTTCAAAGAAAATTAAGAAGGTACAGAGAGAATTAGAGCAAGTTTCCAGGGATGTGCTTTCTCAGGAAAATGTTACAAAACAGAAGGAACTTGCGGAAGAGTTGGAACAGTTATTGCAAATGGAGGAGATTCACGGGGCTCAAAGGAGTCGTATAAACTGGGTCATGTTCGGTGACCGAAATACGTCATATTTCCAAAAGTTTGCGTCTGCTCGGAAACTAAGGAACCAGATAAGCAAGCTGAAGGATGACCAAGGCGTTTGGCGGGAGGGTACTGCATACCTAAACCCGCTAATTTCCCAATATTTTGCGGGCCTGTTCTCCATTGAAATTGATGAACCGAATCCTAGTTTGCTTGAAAAGGTGAATCGGAGGGTAACGACACAGATGAATGAAGCTCTGCTAAAACCATATACTCCCGAAGAGGTAAAAAAGCTCTTTTTTCCATTGGCGATTTGAAAGCTCCCGGTACGGACGGATTGCGTGCTATCTTTTTAAAAAAATGCTGGCACATCCTTGGTGATGCTTTAACTACTGAAGTTCCTGATGCTATTAATAACAAGGCTATTCCTGAAGGACGGAATGACACGGTCATTGTTCTTATCCCAAAAGTGGATAACCCGGACAGGATCACCCAATATAGACCGATAAGTCTTTGCGATGTTCTTTATAAGGTGATCTCTAAAATGATAGCTTTCCGGCTTAAGCTCTGTCTTGATGATATTATTGCCCCAGTGCAAAGTGCTTTCGTTCCAGGCTGACTCATTACGGATAACATTTTGCTAGCTTATGAATGCATTCATACTATAAAAAGAAAAAGAAAGGAAAGGAGGGGTATTGTGCTGTAAAGCTTGATATACACAAAGCCTATGATCGTGTGGAGTGGATATTCTTGGAGAGGATGATGGAAAGACTAGGATTTGAAAAGGAGTTTGTGAAGCTTTTAATGGCTTGTGTTTCCTCGGTTAAATACAAAGTGAGGTATAATGATCAAGAAACAGAGGAATTTACCCCTACAAGGGGGCTCCGACAAGGGGACCCCTTATCACCTTATTTATTTCTTATGTGTGCATAGGGTTTATCTAGTGCTTTGGCTCATAAAGAGGAGGTTCATGGCATTGAAGGTGTTCGGGTGTGCAGAAATGCACCATCAGTCTCTCATTTACTATTTGCTGATGATTCCCCAATCCTTATGAAAGCGGATATGAATAATGCAACCTCATTGAGACAGGTATTGGATGAATACTGTGCAAGTTCTGGACAATTGGTGAGTGAAGGGAAGTGTAGTATCTTCTTTAGCCCAAACGTGAGTGTGGATATCAAAGCTCAGGTATGTGCAGAACTGAACATAATGACGGAAGCAATCTCTGACACATATTTTGGTCTTCCATCTATGGTGGGTTTGGACCGGAGTGATAGTTTCTCTCATCTCATTGAAAGAGTTGTGAATCGACTTAAAGGTTGGAAGGAAAAGTTGTTGTCCTTAGGAGGAAAGGAAATTCTTTTGAAAGCAATTATCCAATCTATCCCAGTTTATGCCATGGTTGTTTTTAAAATTCCAAAGATAATATGTAAAGAAATCACGGATGCAATGGCGGCCTTTTGGTGGGGGATACAGAGGAAGAGAAGAAAATGCACTGGCTAGCTTGGTGGAGTATGTGTCTTCCAAAAGATAAAGGAGGTATGGGGTTTGGGGACCTCCATGCTTTTAATTTAGCCATGCTAGCGAAACAAAGTTGGCGAATGATAACACATCCGGACACTCTTTGTGCTACTGTCTTAAGAGCAAAATACTTTCCTGATGGAAATATTTTAAAGGCAGGGCCAAAAAAGGGATCATCTTTTACATGGGAGAGTATCGTCGCTGGTCTGCAAACATTCAGGAGAGGCCGCATTTAGAGAGTTGGTTCCGGTGAGAAAATAAATATCTGGGAGGACCATTGGGTACCTTCCAGTCCAACAAGGATGATCCACACAAGAAAAGGGAACGTGTTACTAAGAACGGTGAATGAGTTGATTGATCCTAATACAGGAGCCTGGGATGTGGAACTTATCAGGATTATTTTCCTCAATTAATGCAGAAAGAATTTTGAGAATTCCTTTATCAGTGCATCTAAACGAGGATTTTGTAGCATGGCATAAGACCAAATCACACCCATTTTCTGTTCGGTCAGCCTACTACTCAGAATGGGAACACCAGTTTGGTTCAAAGATTACTAGTAGTGAAGGGACCTCAAATGTTAATCCTGTTTGGTCGGCTGTGTGGAAGTTGGAAGTCCCTAGTAAGATAAAAATCTTCATCTGGCGTGCTCTTAAAGGTGTTGTTCCTGGTATGGCAGTTCTCGCTTCTAGGCATATTAAAGTCTCAGCAGAATGTCCTATTTGTCGTTCTGGGCCTGAAGATATTCGCCATTTGCTGTTTACTTGTACACGTGCTTGGCAAGTTTGGAAGGCACTTGGCCTTAATACAGTTATTGATCAAGCTTTGCCAGTGGATCTTTCAGGCTCTGTAGTTTTGGAAGAAATCCTACGATGGCCACACAGGAAGTCACCGGTGTTAGGACAGCTAGGCTTGCAAGAAACAGTGGTTGTGGCCTCATGGTACATATGGTGGGAAAGGAGAGAAGCAAGGAAAGGCGAGAACGTCAAACGACCTCTTAGCTCAGCTTTCGCTATCCAAGCACTAACGGCAGACTATGCAGAGAAGTCTCCTCAGGAGCAGGCGAGAAGAGTAGGCTGAGAGAAACCACTTATTGGTACTTACAAGTTAAATACTGATGCATCTTTCTTTGAGGATGGTACAGGATCAATGGCTGCTGTTGTGCGTAACAGTCGTGGGGAAGCAGTTGCCGGTGCTGCAGAGATTTTCAGTTATGCCTCAAGTGTTG
Organism: Aegilops umbellulata; assembly: GCA_032464435.1. Lineage (NCBI taxonomy): Eukaryota > Viridiplantae > Streptophyta > Magnoliopsida > Poales > Poaceae > Aegilops > Aegilops umbellulata. Next base: position 486,321,791 of record CP136059.1, on the reverse strand, counting down.
CGTCTGCAGAAGCAATGGCACTTTACCTTGGTCTTCGACTAGTACGTGATATTGGATGCTCAAAAATCACCGTGGAGTCAGACTGTTTAGAGCTCGTTACCGCTTGCAATGGAGGTTCAGAGATACTGGCATCATATACTGCTATTTTATATGATGCTTTCCAACTTGCACATGAGATATCGTCGATTCAGTTCCGTCATTGCCCCAGGAAAGCAAATAAGTTGGCACATGTTTTAGCGAGACATGCTTATGACTCAAAAGAAATGACTTGGTGGGATGATGTTCCGCCTAAATTTCTTTTACCTCATGTAATGAATGATGTAACACTCTCAAATTTGCAATGAAGTGCCAAGAGGCTTCCTTTCAAAAAAGAAAGTACTTGAGGAACCCCTGGACGTTCCTTGCCCTCGACACCGCCACCTTGATCCTCGTCGCAGATATCGTGCATGCCATGTATGCAGTCAAATCGTACAAAGGGCGCCCCCTAAATGCATCGATCAAAAGCATTTCATACATGTACTATTTTTACTCAATTGTTTTGAATTATTTCAGGCAGATTCCATTCTTTCAAGAAATTTAGTAAAATCCTTCGTATTTTAATAAAAAACATCGTTGCAGTAACATTCCAGTTTTTCCAATCCACGTAATTTCAGCAACATCCTTCACAAACTATTTAAATGGGAGTTACCGTTGGTACGTTGCTATTTTTCATGAGTCCTCCCTTCGTATATGTCCTACACTCTGCCTTGTTTTTTTTCTCACCTTTACCTTGTCGCGAGTTTTCTCTTCTTCTCTTGCATCCCCTGTGTTAACTTGTGAACCTAGTCCGAGCAACGCGTCTCTGACTCCTCCCCCCGGGCTTCTCCCATGAAGTTATGCACTTCTGAATTCTCCTGTATTTTTTTTTTGGCTTAGCAAGGTCCTGCATTATTAAGGACACTAAAATATGCAACTGTCCCAAGTTGGCAGGTTAGTACAAATATAGTATGCATGAATTGTGAAGGAAATGTCATGAAACATTTCCTTTTTGCATCTACAAAAAAGGAAATGTCATGAAAGATGCAAAAAGTATTGTTATGTTTGAGACGTCCCGTCCATAATTATGTAAGGTGCTCATACGATCTAAACATTGTATCCGATCCACAGAAATATATTGCTACATCACTACTACTACAAACACATAGTCCAATGGTTGGACTATGCACACCTCATCGGGGAGTAGCTCAATGGTGATATTGAATGACAGTGTATTTCCCTTCCGGCAGGGTGCTGAAGAAACGATCTAGAAGGGCCGCTCCGGATCGTGAATATCTCTTCGTAGTGGCAGTGAAAAATATGATATAAATAGTCTGGAGTTCGGCAAGGAAGATGGCGGGGGAGGGGGGTGGGGCTCATGGTCATGGGGTGGCGTTCCCCAGCCTTTGTTCATGCCCCAGGGGTGCCCCAACCCTTGATGGGTCCCATTCCTTCACCCTTTTGCAAGACGAAAGTTATCTTCGACCTTTTTTAGTTCTAGAAGATTCCTAGAAACACCGCATACAAAAAAGGAATTATGTCTGCTAGCATTTTATTGGTAATACACATGATTAAACTTCAAAATAAATTGATACGTTTAGGACGTACCATACGTCAACTGCTATCAAAAGGCATATAACTCTTCAATAACAGCTCTACCATGAACTAATCTCCTGGCTCCAAAGATAATTCATCTCCAATACCCACCACTTGTTCTAAGCAAGTGGAAGGAAACCAGGCAAAGATCTGGATTGTCCTTTTTGGAGGATTCTCTCATGGATTTTGATTGTATCTTGGATTTGTGTAAGCATTGGTTCTCACTCGTTCTTCGCAAACCTCTCTTGATAATACGGCTTCCATATAACTCAATCATAAAGAAAAGATATCCGACCACTTTTAATTCATTTCTATTGGACTAAAAACATGTTCATATACCCATGAATATGGTTAGCCGAGGCCGGATGTTACTCATCATTCTTTGTATCCACTTGATGCTACAATTCGAGTTAATCATAGTGCCCTTTATCGAAAAATGAATATCGTACCTTTCTTAAACTCTCTTGTGGCCTCCTTGCAGCCACTTGTATCTTCTGTAGTCTCTGTGTACCTCACCCCTACTCTCCTGCTTCTGTACTTGCTCTAGCTACTCCAGCTTTTCTTCCCCCTCCTCCTCTTTGTACATATTTAATTGTATTGAACTCTGATACTTAATATAAAGTCAGTGGGAGCCTCTCCCACTGTCCGCAGTTTTCAAAAAACAAAATCGTTAGCCGAACACCAAAACCCACATGGCTGGGGGCAAAGATGTTGTTTTAAAATGTTGTAAGACATATATGTAATGTGTGATCAATGGAATATGTTTGTTGTGTGTAGGTGATATGGCCACAAAGGGTGGTTAGTTCTGCTTGATTTCCAATTATATCTGGGGTAGTTTGTGGCCAAGCAGACATTGCTGGCGATCTATTCGAGGCAGTCAAACACCACAAAAACATTAAAGATTCAGGATTTGTGGAGAGGAGAATCTCCCCATCTTAGTTGGTGGAGATTTTAATATTATACGAAGGCGAGAAGAGAAGAACAATGATAATTTTGATGGGCGATGGTCACTTATGTTTAATATGATCATCGAAAGCCTCAGTTTGAGGGAGATCGAGCTTACGGGTAGACAATACACTTGGGCTAATTTGCTACCTAATCCGACTTATGAGAAGTTGGATAGGGTTCTTGCTAGTATTGAATGGGAACAGAAATACCCATTGGTGTTGGTTCATGCGATGCAGAGGGCAGTCTCAGACCACACACCGTTATTAGTGGACTCAGGAGAAGCAACACATCCTGGTAATAAGAATTTGTTCTCTTTCGAACTAAGCTGGTTTGAAAAAGAGAACTTTATGGCCATCATTGCATGTGAATGGTCGAAGCCAGTTGCTGGCCAAACAAGCATAGAGATATGGCAGAACAAATCAGACATCTAAGACAATTTCTTAGGGGTTGGGCAAGGAACGAGAGTGGCATTTACAAAAAAGAGAAAGAAAGGCTCATTCAATTAATTGATTCCCTGGACATTAAAGCAGAGGGGACACTGCTAGACGTACATGAAAAAGCCATGAAATCTGAAGCAGAGCAAAGCCTACGAGCTCTTATGAGAGAAGAGGAACTCAAATGGGCATTGCGGGCTAAGACTCTCAAGGTTGTTCATGGAGACGATAATACACAACTCTTTCATATGATTGCGAATGGCAAACATAGAAACAAGAAAATCATCCAGCTTGAGCAGGATGAAGGAACCATAGTGGGACATGAAAACCTTAAATAATATATTTCCAATTATTATAAACAATTATTCGGGCCACCGGCAGAGAGCACGGTGTCCATGAATGAGTTTGACACTGGAGATATTCCTCAGCTCATGTCAGAAGAGAATGAGATCCTAACTGTGCCGTTCACTGAAAAGGAAGTGCTAGATGCCATATCACAGATGAAATCGAATAAAGCACCGGGACCAGATGGGTTTCCTGCAGAGTTCTATAAGAAATGTTGGCATATCATTAAGGATGACCTGATGCCTATGTTCCACGATTTCTTTAATGGCCATCTAGAGCTCTTCCATATAAACTTTGGTACGATTACTCTACTGCCAAAGAAAGAAGGGGTGATTCATATCGAGCAGTTTAGGCCGATATGTCTCTTAAACGTGAGTTTCAAGATATTCACGAAGGTGGAGACAAATCGGCTGACGTGGATCGCCCATTCGGTGGTTCAAGAGAGTCAGACGGCCTTCATGCCTGGTAGACACATCCTAGAAGGGGTAGTTGTTCTACATGAAACGATCCACGAAATTCATTCGAAGAAACTAGATGGGATTATCTTTAAAGTGGATTTCGAAAAGGCTTATGATAAAGTGAAATGGACGTTTCGGCAGCAAGCTATGCGCATGAAAGGTTTTTCTGAAGCTTGGAGGAGCCAAGTGGATTCTCTTGTCCAAAAAGGTAGTGTCGGTATTAAGGTTGACGATGATATAGGCCACTATTTCCATACGCACAAAGGATTGAGGCAAGGGGATTCCATGTCTCCGCTCCTTTTTAATATAGTGGCAGATATGTTGACCGTGATTATTGGCAGGGCTAAGGAGAATGGCCTAGTAGATAGTTTAGTTCCCCATCTGGTAGATGGTGGAGTATCCATTTTACAATACGCAGACGACACTATTATGTTCATGGAGCATGATATTGCAAAAGCTCGGAATATGAAATTGGTTTTATGTCTCTTCGAGCAATTATTGGGACTTAAAATAAAATTTAACAAAAGTGAGTTATTTTGCATTGGTAGGGCCAAAGATGAGCAAGATACTTACAGACATTTGTTCGGTTGTGAATTAGGGTCAATGCCTTTCAGCTATTTGGGCATACCTATTCACCATCGGAAATTATCCATTAAGGAGTGGAAGTGCATCGAGGATCGAATTGAAAAGAAGCTTAGTTGTTGGAAGGGCAAGCTAATGTCCTACAGTGGTAGACTAGTACTCATTAACTCAGTCCTGGCGAGTATGCCGATGTTTCTGTTATCCTTTTTTGAGGTACCTAAAGGGGTACGGAGGAGACTAGACTTCTTTCGATCTCGTTTCTTCTGGCAGTCTGATGAGGCTAAGAAGAAATACCGCTTAACTCGCTGGGATATATTATGTCGACCTAAGGATCAGGGAGGTCTCATTATTGAGAACCTTGAGATCAAGAATAAATGCCTTATGAGGAAATGGCTTTTTAGGCTTTCGGTAGAGACCGACGGGATGTGGGCATAGATTTTACGAAACAAACATCTACAGTCCAAAACTTTAGCACAAGTAAACATGAGGCCGTCTGATTCGCCTTTCTGGAAAGGGCTAATGAGAATTAAAGACTTATTCTTTCATAGAACCAAATTCATTGTTGGCAATGGGATGTCAACACGATTTTGGGAGGATACATGGCTGGGGGAGACGTCTTTAGCCATTCAATATCCAAGTCTATATAATATTGTCCAACGTAAGGAAGATTATGTTGGCACGATATTACAATCGGTCCCTTGAAATATTCAGTTTAGGCGATCTTTGGTTGGGGAGAGATGGAATTCATGGATACATCTGGTACGGAGAGTGATGGATGTTCAATTAACCGACCAACCGGATTCATTACATTGGAGATTGATCAAGAATGGTTTGTTCATTGTCAAATCATTTTATTTGGACCTAATTAACTCTGGCCCACTCCCAAGATCCATTCATATTTGGAAAGTTAAGGTCCCCTTGCGTATGAAATTTTTCATGTGGTTCGTACACAAACAAGTGATTCTTACCAAAAACAATCTGTTAAAGCGACATTGGGTAGGCAGCTCACGATGTTGTTTTTGTGATAATAATGAAACAATACAACACCTTTTTATTGATTGTCCTTTGGCTAAATTATTATGGCGAACAATACATATAGCTTTCAACATTGCCCCTCCAATTAACATTGAAGCGTTGTTTGGGACGTGGTTAGATGGGGTGAACTGTACTACTGCGGCTCATATTCGAGTTGGAATATGTGCATTATTGTGGGCTATATAGAACTGCAGGAATGATATGATCTTTAACAGGCAACAATTTTTAAACTTCTTGCAGGTTATCTTCAGAGCTACCGCATGGATCCGTACGTAGTCCTTACTCACTCCTATGGAATCCAGGGAGCCGCTGGTTACTGGGTGCAACCAATGGGAATGGTAGCACGGGTTATATTCAACCGGTTTGGATGGCGGTCGCTTAACAGGATATGAGTCTAGGTCTCTAGTCATGTTACTATCACCGGTTGTAATCTTGAGGTCATTTATCGTTTTGTCGTCCTGCTCCTTTTGCGAGCTGTAAGACTTTGAGAAGTGTTTGATCTTTGAGACTTTAATAATATTGCTGCATGCATCGTTCAGATGCAGAGACCGGGGGCACGCCTCCTTTTCCAAAAAAGTATTAAAGAGACATACCTTCGAGGCTGGTTGTAAGCAGCAAGCACACCCCAATGGTGGTTCTTGCCATGTCGTTGGGCATGTATTGCTATTGAGTCTATTTTTTTTCCTTTAGTTGACTTTGTGGACTACTCAAACTACTTTCTTTTGTTTAATGAAGATGGTTGTGTGCATCGTGATGATGCTGAGGTCGGGGCACTCCACTTTTAAAAAAACAATTGCTGTCAGGTGACTGCTAGTGTGGTTCACGTGTAACGCCTGGGTTAAAATTGGGTCTGCGTCTGGTAGTTTCATCGTTGATGAGTGCTTTACGAAAATCCACATCGGTGAGCCACATCATTTATCTGAAAGCCACCGTCATCCACCTCCTATGACGGCGGTTTTTCAGCGCACCCTTGTGAAACGAGCGATTACTGGCATATGTCGTCATTTGGTGGATGGTAAAGCGGTCAGATGGCGCATATGGTAGTAACGTGGATTAACTAGCTGAAAGCCACCATCATCCACCGCCTATGACAGGCGGTTTTTCAGGGCATCCTTGTGAATCGAGCAATTACTGGCATATGACATCGTTTGGTGGATGGTAAAGCGGTCAGATGATGCATGTGGTAGTAACGTGGATTAACTAGCTGAAAGCCACCGTCATCCACCGCCTATGACAAGCAGTTTTTCAGCGCACCCTTGTGAATCGAGCGCTTACTGGCATATGTCATCATTTGGTGGATGGTAAAGCGGTCAGATGACGCATGTGGTAGTAACGTGGATTAACTAGCTGAAAGCCACCGTCATCCACCGCCTATGACAAGCAGTTTTTCAGCGCACCCTTGTGAATCGAGCGCTTACTGGCATATGTCATCATTTGGTGGATGGTAAAGCGGTCAGATGGCGCATGTGGTAGTAACGTGGATTAACTAGCTGAAAGCCACCATCATCCACCGCCTATGACAGGCGGTTTTTCAGGGCATCCTTGTGAATCGAGCAATTACTGGCATATGACATCGTTTGGTGGATGGTAAAGCGGTCAGATGACGCATGTGGTAGTAACGTGGATTAACTAGCTGAAAGCCACCGTCATCCACCGCCTATGACAAACAGTTTTTCAGCGCACCCTTGTGAATCGAGCGCTTACTGGCATATGTCATCATTTAGTGGATGGTAAAGCGGTCAGATGACGCATGTGGTAGTAACGTGGATTAACTAGCTGAAAGCCACCGTCATCCACCGCCTATGACAAGCGGTTTTTCAGGGCATCCTTGTGAATCGAGCAATTACTGGCATATGTCATCATTTGGTGGATGGTAAAGCGGTCAGATGACGCATGTGGTAGTAACGTGGATTAACTAGCTGAAAGCCACCGTCATCCACCGCCTATGACATGCGGTTTTTCAGCGCACCCTTGTGAATCGAGTGGTTACTGGCATATGTCATCGTTTAGTGGATGGTAAAGCGGTCAGATGACGCATGTGGTAGTAACGTGGATTAATTAGCTTTAGCATTCTGTTATAAATATAAAAGGGCCGTAGCGATGCCACCCCAGTGAAGTTAAGCATAATGATATGCTGTTATAGTTTGGCTCTGACGGAAGCATCCTACTATTTCCTTTTGGTAAAGCCTGATTTAGTAGTAGTAGAAAACATCCTTCCAGCCAATGCTTTCTGCAAAGCACGCTAGTCTAAATGAAGTCAAGCATAATTCTGGTGTAATTAAGTTCCTTTGCACCTAACTTTGTTCCTAACTCTAGGGGACAAGGCAAGTGACACCGTCCTATAATGATTCATTATCCTATCATGTCCCTATAACCCAGGCCTGCGTAAGTAAGGTATAATCCTGTGATAACACAGCAAGAAAGGAATATGGATGAGAAAGAAAGCCGGCTCTGTCAATTCTTCCCCTACATATACACAACAATTCAGAAGCACAAAGCGTGTGTAGCTAGCCAAGCTAGGGAGACAAGCTACTTCACTTGGTTGCAGGATGTCGTCGTCGTGGGTGGTGGATGTCGACTACCTTGAGCCGCAGGCGAAGGTGGAGGGATGGGTGGTGGACATGGAGAAGAAGCTCGAGGACGCGGAGCCGCCGGCAAAGGTGCAGAGATGGCCGAAGCACTGCATCTTCCGCGTCCCATTGCGCTTCACGAGCAAGATGGTGGATGGAATGTAAGCCGCACGCCCCATCAGGCCATCACCCGCATTGTAGTAATCGCCGCTTTTGTATTTTTCTTTATGTGAAAATGTAATGGCAGGGCGAGCAGCGTATTCAAGCCGCAGACAGTGTCTCTCGGCCCATTCCACCACGACGACAAGGACCTGAAACCCATGGAGGAGCACAAGCTGAGGGCCGTCCGTCACCTCCTCCGTCGGGACATCAAACTGACCCTCGGCGGGCTTGTCGCCGCCATGGAGACGGTGGCCGACGAGCTGGAGGACGCCTATATGGACCTGGGTGACGAATGGCGGGGCGAGGAGAACAGGGGCAAGTTCCTTGAGATGATGATCACAGATGGTTGCTTCCTGCTGGAGGTGATGAGGATGGCCATAGGGGGGAAGGGCTCCATTCCCAAGGACTACAAGCAGGATGACCCCGTCTTCAGCTGGCATGGCATCCAGCACATCGGGCCATTTGTCCAGCGCGACATGCTCCTGGTCGAGAACCAGTTGCCACTGAGGTTGCTCGAGAAGATCGTCGCAGTGGAGGAAGGCACATCTCCGGTACTGATCGACTCGACTGTTAACGTAGTAGCATGGTTGACATTGCACATTTGATAACGAAACCTGAACTGATGTACGGGCATCGACAATGATGCATGCATGCAGAGCGCGGCTTCCATAAACTCCATGGTGCTCAAGTTCCTGGAAAGGGAAGATGCCCCGGAAGGGACCGGCCTGGGACTCCACCCGCTCGACATCTACCGGACGAGCCGGCTCAAGGGCACAAGTCAGGTCAAGAGTAACAAAAAGGTTCTTCACAGAGGCGTGAAGATGACGTCGGCGCCAACGGAGGTCGGCATCTTTCGTTCGCAGAAAGTGGTTCCCCGATCCGCATGGAAGCTGTCGGAGGCAGGAATCCGATTCCTGCCCAGCAAGACAGGCTGCCTCGACGACATCGAGCTGGACAACGGGAGGCTCTACATGCCCAAGGTCCATATGGACGACTCCACCGCCTACAGAATCCACAACATGATGGCGTTCGAGGCGATGCACGTTCGCACTGGGAACGACGTGACGGCGTACGTTTTGTTCGTCAAGGACCTCATCAGCTCTGCCGACGACGTGCGCCTGCTAGGGAGGAAGGGGATCCTGGAGCATGACCTTGCCGATGACGACGACGCTGTGGTGAGACTCTTCAACAGCCTCACCAGAGATGTGTCCAAGAATTGGGAGAGTCATCTGTGCCGCGTGCGCGACGCCGTGGAGCACCACTACACCAGCAACCATCTACGTGTCTTCCTCTATGAGTCGTGGTCACACCTCAAGAGCAAGTACTTCAGGAACCCGTGGTCGCTCCTCGCCCTTGTCACTGCAATCTTGCTCGTCGTCGGGGACATCGTGCAGGCCGTGTACGCAGTCATATCGTATGATCCTAACGAGGACAAGCCCAAAATACATTAACCAGGAAATGTTTCTCCTTTTTTGCAAAGAATAAAAAATGTGTGTGTGTGTGTGTGTGTGTGTGCGTGTGCGTGCGTGATCGCCTGACTACTTCTGTTGATGGTAACAAGAGATGGGAATGTGGACTGCTACCTTCTTCTCATTGTTTACTATTACGGCAATTATATGTGGGACAAAATGTTGCACAAAAACATGTCAAAAAAAAATCTGTTGCACAAAAAGCACGAGGCACTCAGAGAGACTGAGTGCAAGGTGAAGCTCATGGCATTCTATGATAGAGAGAATATTGAGATAAAATAGGACAAAGGTGGTTGAATTAACATAGAAATTGAGCAATGTATCTTCTAAAATTATGATGCAAAATGCACATAGTAGAATTTTAGAACATCATTTCGCCAGGCGTATTACTAGCATGTAGATCACCCGTGCACACTTGGGTCGAAAATCATACCCGATTAGATTGTTTCATCTCTCACAAGTACTTCACAAAAATCCACATAGGATGAGCCATATCATTGATCTGAAAGCCACCGTCGCGCGCCTATCATATGCTGTTTTCCACCGCGCCCTTGTGGATCAAGCTATTAGTGACATATGTCATCATTTGAAGGATTGTAAAGCGGTCAGATGTGACGATTTCCACTCATCAAAGAGGACCCATGTTGTGATAATGTAGATTAACTAGCTTTATCATTGTTAACTGTAAAAGGGCATTAGCAACTCTGCCACCCCATGAAGTTAAGCATAACGATACGTTAGTCTGAATTGATAGTGTTTGAAAACATCCTTCCAGCCAATCCTTTCTGCAAAGCATGCTCGTCTGATTAACTCTGCCACTACCCCATCAAGTTAAGCACATTCGAATTGGTTGTTTAATTAAGAACATTCGCATCTATCTTTGTGCCTAACCTAGGGGACAAGGCAAGTAACACGGTACTTCAATCATCCATTCATTATATCATGTTGCTTTAACCACATGGCCTGTGTAAGTTTATGGTGGTAATACAGCTCCAAAGCATTGTGGATAAGAAAACCGGCTCTTGCACACAGGAGTTCAGAAGTACAAAGCGTGTAGTTAGCTATAGGTAAACAAGGTAGTATTTGGTTGCAGGATGTCGTCATGGGTGGTGGATATGGAGAAGAAGGTCCAGGGCGCTGAGCCGCCGGCGAAGGTGGAGAAATGGCGGAAATAATGCATCTTCCGCGTCCCGTTGCGCTTCAAGGTGATCGATGGCAGGTATGGAGAGATACTTCATTGGTGTTGATTGCTTCAACATGACAATTTTTATGCCATGATATTTATTTATGTTTTTGTGTTTTCTAGTTTTCTTTCTTTCAATAGTTTGGGTGTCTGCTTCCTCAATGTGTCAACTGCACCTTCCAAAAATGAAATATGTGGATTGCTGCTTCTTGACATTGTGATATTGTAGTCTGATATTAACATATCACCTTTCTTGAAAAAAAAACACAAATTGCAGGGTGAGCAGCATATACAAACCACAGACAGTGTCTTTGGGCCCATTCCACCACGACGACAAGGACCTGAAACCCATGGAGGAGCACAAGCTGAGGGCCGTACATCACCTCCTCCACCGGGACAGCTGCAAGACCACACTTTCCGAGCTCGTCGCCACCATGGAGAAGGTAGGTGAGGAGCTTCAGGATGCCTACATGGAATTGGGCGACGAGTGGCGGGGTGAGGAGAACAGGGGTAAGTTCCTGGAGATGATGATCATCGACGGTTGCTTCCTACTGGAGGTGATGAGGACGGCCATAGGTGGGAAGTACTCCATTCCCAAGGACTACAAGCAGGATGACCCCGTCTTTAGCTGGCATGGCATCCAGCACATCAAGCCGTTCATCCTACGCGACATGCTCCTGGTCGAGAACCAGCTGCCACTCAAGTTGCTCGAGAAAATCGTCACTGCAGAGAGTGGCAGATCTCCGGTACGCAGGTTACTGGCTTAGTGCTAACATCTAGTGCTGTTCACCTAATCTCACAGTAAAAACTTACCCTCTCTTACTCTATGTATCCTCAATGTCTCAACTATTTTCTCATATCGTGTTATGTCATTGTAGTGGCTGGGTGTACTTGATACCAACTTATATATTGCCCTTTGTTTAAAAAACTTAACATAATGATGAATGGATGAACATGCATGCAGAGTGCGTCGTGGATCAATTCCATGGTGCTTAAATTCCTGGAAGGCAAAGATGCCCCCGAAGGGTCCGATGAGTTGGGACTCCACCCGCTCGACATATACCCAAGGAGCCAGCTCAAGGGCCATCTGAAGCCTTACCAGAGGGACAGAGGTGGCGTGGAGAACACCATACCGACAGGCGACAGCGAACGCCGTCGTTGTTCGTCACGAGAGAGCAAGACGACCTACCTCGACGACATCAACCTGGACAATGGCAGGCTCCACATGCCCAAGTTCCATCTCGACGACTCCACGGCCTACAAGTTCCACAACATGATGGCGTTCGAGGCGATGCACGTCAGCACTGAAAATGACGTGACAGCGTACGTGCTCTTTGTCAAGGACCTCATGGACTCCCCGCAAAAAAAAAAGGACCTCATGGACTCCGCCGAAGACGTGCGCCTGCTCGTGAAGAAGAGGATCCTTGAACATGACCTCGCCGACGACGACGATGCCGTGGTGAAGCTCTTCAACAGCCTCACCAGGGATGTGTACAAGAACTAGGAGAGTAAATTGTGCCGCGTACGTGAGGACGTGGAGCACCACTACCTCGGCAACCGCCCGCGCGTCGTCCTGTACGAGTGGTGGGCAAACCTCAAAAGCAGGTACTTCAGGAGCCCGTGGACGCTCCTTGCCTTCATCACCGCCATCTTGCTCATCGTCGGAGACATCGTGCAGGCTGTGTTTGCAGTCTTATCCTATTATAAACCTGACAAGGATAAGCCCAAAATGCCTTAATTAGATAGTTAATGCTTCATTTTTTTTCTTTTTCTTTTGGCATGTTTGTTTCGAAAGAATAAAGGTGAAAACAAATCAGAAAAGCTGTATGCCATAAAATGCCCCCGATCTCTCCCTCGTCTGTTTGATGTCAAACAATCTCTGCTCTTGTGCGCGCAGATGTTTGAGAGAGAGGGGGGGCACGTGATCGTGCTCGACTAGTTGTAGGTTAGAGCATCAAATGTTTTATTGGACTCTCCGGTCATTGTTCGGACAAGAGAGAATACAACAAAAAATCACCCAACAGTATTCCTCATTTTGTGTTGGCTTGTGCGGGCAGTCCACAAATCCTTATATCCAAATCATATATGAAGAGGATATGAGGATGTCCGTGCAAGGTGGCACGTAGAATTTGGCCCAGCGCGGGTTACCTTTTCTTTTTCTTGATTCTTTCTTTCTCTTCTCTATCTTCGTCTTCACCAATTATACGTATGTGACCGGACAATATGAGGATAATATAAGAAGTGTGATTGTTTTGTGTTAGAGTTGTGTCGAATATAGTGTACAAGGTAGGTTACAGTTGGACTTGTCACGGCAGGAGAGAATGACTTCCTCACGGCATCTTTCTCAGAAGAGGAGGTGAGAGCAGCGGTGTTCCAAATGGAACATAACAAAGCTCCAGGACCTGATGGCTTCCCTGCAGAATTCTATCAGAATTTCTGGGATATCATCAAGTCTGATCTTTTGGAGTTGTTCAATTGTCTTCATGCCGATCAACTTGACCTATTCAGGCTGAATTTTGGCGAGATTGTTTTGTTGCCGAAGTTTAAGGAGGCTGAACGGATCCAGCAATATAGACCCGTATGCCTACTTAATGTCAGCTACAAAATTTTCACCAAAGTAGCTACGAATAGGTTAAACTCGATAGCTGACCATGTTGTCCGGCCATCTCAAACGGCGTTCATGCAAGGAAGGAATATACTCGATGGCGTAGTAATCCTGCATGAGACCGTTCACGAGATGCACCGAAAAAACATGAGTGGAGTAGTATTCAAAATTGACTTTGAAAAAGCCTATGATAAGGTTAAATGGTCTTTCCTCCAACAGGCCTTAAGGATGAAAGGTTTCTCCGATAAATGGCGTCAATGGATCCACAATTTTGTAACTGGAGGTAGCGTGGCCATCAAAGTCAATGATGATGTAGGCCATTACTTTCAGACAAAAAAAGGACTGTGACAGGGTGACTCCATGTCCCCAATGTTATTTAACATTGTTGCTGACATGTTGGCCATTCTAGTTGAGCGCGCCAAGCAGGACGAACAGATTGCAGGAGTAGTGCCACACCTTATGGATGGTGGCCTCTCTATTCTGCAATATGCCGATGACACAGTTCTTTTTATGGAACATGACCTGGACAAGGCTCGAAACCTGAAACTCTTGCTTTTAGCATTTGAGCAAATGTCGGGTCTTAAAATTAACTTACATAAAAGCGAAATTTTCTGCTTTGGAGAAGCCGTTGAGGCGGCGGCCGATTATGCTGACCTGTTTCGTTGCGCACATGGCCATTTCCCGATTAAATATCTGGGAATACCGATTCATTATCGACGTCTCACCATTGCGGAGTGGAAGCATGTAGAGGAGCGGTTAGAGAAACGGTTGAGCAGCTGGAAAGGCAAGTTGCTCTCTGTTGGAGGACGGTTGGTTTTGATTAACTCTGTCCTCACAAATATGGTCCTCTATATGCTTTCTTTCTTCCAACTCCCAAAAGGGGTCCTACAAAGACTGAACTATTTCAGATCCAGATTCTTTTGGCAAGGAGATGGGGAAAAGAAAAAATACAGACTAGCCAAGTGGAATGTGGTTTTGTAGGCCGAAAGACCAAGGTGGCCTTGGAATTCATGACCTGCAGGTCAAGAATGAGGCTCTCCTTAGTAAATGGTTGTTCAAAGTTCTTACTGAGGATGGTGTTTGGCAAACCATACTGCGCAACAAGTATCTAGGCCACAAGGCGGTGTCTCAGGCATATTGGAAACCTGGCGACTCGCACTTTTGGGCTGTCCTAATGGCGGCAAAGAAACATCTCTTTCGCTTTGGGTCTTTCGCGATAAAGGACGGGTCAGAGATTCGTTTTTGGGAAGATATCTGGCTAGGCGGTGCCACTCTTCGAGAACAATATCCAGCCTTGTACAACATTGCTCGCGATAAGAATAATACTATTGCGCAGGTGCTCAATTCACCCCCCCCCCCCCCGAATATTTCGTTCAGGCGAGATTTGACTGGCCCCCGACTTATGTCATGGCATAATTTTTCGTCCCGTCTGGATGCGATTAGCCTGACAGAAGGGCGGGATGTGTTTGCTGGAACCTTACTACATCAGGGTCTTTCACCGTAGACTCTATGTATTGTGCGCTCACGCATTTTGAGGTACCGGTGAGTAATAATAAGAAAATTTGGCGGTCGAAAATACCATTAAAAGTTAAAGTCTTCATGTGGTATCTTCGTAGGGGAGTTGTTCTAACCAAAGACAACCTCGCACGGCGCAATTGGCAAGGGAGTAAGAAGTGTTGTTTTTGTACTCATGATGAGACCATCAGACACCTCTTTTTCCAATGCAACTTTGCACATTCTACGTGGTCAGTCATCCAAATAGCGTCAAGTTTATATCCGCCCACAAGTGTTGCCAACATTTTTGGTCATTGGTTGGACGGTATTTCAAATAGGTTCAAAACGCTATTAAGGGTGGGAGCGTATGCTTTACTATAGTCGCTTTGGCTAAGTAGAAATGATTTTGTTTTTAATGACAAAAATGCTTCTCCTTTGCAGGCTATTTTTCGTTGTACGCACTCGCTTCGTATGTGGTCTATGCTACAACGAGCGGAGGTCCAACCGCTGTTCAAGGCGGTGTGTACGCGGTTGGAGCAGGTGGCTACGGAGGTTTTTACCCAACATGGGTGGCAACATAACCTCCGGATCGGTCCATCTCACCTTTCGACATAGGCACAGTGTCGGTCTATAGGACTCCACTATTGCCGATTTGTCGGTTTTTGTTTTCTTCTGGTTGTCAGACTTTTAGTGTTCGGCTGTGTGCATCCTAGTTATGCAGAGGCCGGGTGTTGCTCATAATGTTTTGTATCCACTTGATGCTACATTTTTGAGTTACTAAAATCGCCCTTTATCGAAAAAACAGTTGGACTTGTAGTTGTATTGTGTTTAGATAGGATATAGAGTCGTGTCCTAGTAGGACACTTGTATCCTAGGCCTCTCATATATAGCGGGGGTAGACACACGATGTAACCTATGCCAGCATAATAGCACAGGCGCGCAAGGGGGAGCCCGCGGCGTGTGCCGGTGTGCGGTATTGTGACGGTGTCACGGGGAGGAGCGCCCGTAGTCAGGCCCCGGGGATGTAGCCATATCGGTGAACCTCGTTAACAAATATCAGTGTCGTGCTCGTGTGATTGCTTGGTCCTCGGATAATCGTCGGCATGCCTCGGATTTATTCTAACAAGTGGTATCATGAGCTGGGTTATTCGGAGGCTACAGATTGTTGGTCTAAAAGAGCGCTTTGCAAAAAGATTGTTGAATTGAATCGCGGTGCAGAACAATTGCGATGGAGCGGATCGTTGTCACGCGGTACTTCCGCGTTCGATCAGGGCAGTTGCTAATGTCAGCAGCGAATTGAAGAAGACGGATCAGAAGCGCGTTGAAGAAAGACCCGTGCGGCAGTAGGAATCACAAACAGCGGCGGCGGTGGCATAACGGGCGCGTGGCTGACGCTGAGCGAACTGTGTGGTGCTTCGGCTCAAGGCTGAGGCCTAGCTGCAGGCAATGCGCGCCAGATGAAGCCCACTAGTGCGAGGTTGTTGGAGGCAGGCCAGGCAGCCGATGGCCTAGGTGGGGCTACTATGTGCAGGATTGCGTGGCTGTGTTGTGCTACGGAGAGATGTTGTTGTTACATAGGTGACTTGAGATTTGTTTAGTGAAAAAAAGATTGGCACAAGGGCTTAGTCAGATCGTGACGATGTCATGGAAAAAAAGAAAAGGAGAAGGTTAGCTACAGACGTGTGATGTATCAGGTGCTTGAGCTAGTTAGCTTTGTTGATCTGATTTGGTATGTTCACATAGGAAGGTGGTTTTCTTTGTTGGTACACATTTGTGTATGGATGGCGATTGTCACGGTGACGGCTTGAGGAGTCTGGAGTGTGCCGTGCAGTCGGATATGTTCGGCTGGGTCGGACTAGGCAGTTTGACGGATCGACGCAAGTCGGTTGGTACAGAAGACGGTGGTGGGATCGGCGACGACGGCATATGAGCGTGATGCTGATGGTGACCGACTTCTGGGGCGTGGAAACACGTGGCGCAGCCCCGAGGGCTTGTGTGGCTTTGACAAGACTGTGGCGCGGGGTTGATTCAAGGTGGTGTACCCATGGAGCTTGGAGTCAACGGGGCGCGGGGTGGCACGTACAACCACCATGAAGTCATGTTGAAGGTGGAGCTGGATTGAGGGGCTACGGCGTAAGTGCACAGAGAGTCGAAACCTATTCAGCGGTGGGAAAAAGCGAGGGACACGTAGTTCGGACTGGAGCCCACTGGTTTGATGGAAGCGTGAAACTCGTCATCGGTCGGTGATGATCGGTGGTACTCTGCAGTGGGGGTTGAGTGGTGTGGTTTCGTGACCCTTCAGACTCGACCAGGACAGCAGTGGCTCGACGCGGTAATAGCGGCGAGGCGTGCGGTTAGCACGGGGCATGGAGACGGGCCAGGGCTCTGGTAGTCATACATGTGGTGAGACAACTGCGAATTTGACTCGAGATGACTACAAGCAACGGTGAAATTTCTTCATGTTTCAGACAGGCGATCAAGAAAGGAGTGGTGATATTGAGTTCAAGTAACTCTTATGTGTGACACCCAATATGTGAGTTGTTCACTTTCACGCAGGTCAGTGATTAGTGTGTGATGGCGTTGAACGGATACTCTGGAAGTTGGGAGCACAAACTAGAGTAAAAAGGAACTTAATTTTGCTCGAGTCTTGACTATGGTCAAGAAAAGAAGGGACTACAAGTTGCAGGTGGAGTCATATGGAGTCTTTGGAGTAGTAGCGGTACTCATGGGATAAGCTCAAGTCCAATATACATGGAAGTTTGACGCATTCACGAATTCAAGGTGGTGGAGAATATTCGCCAATGTGGAGTTTGTTAGAGTTGTGTCGAATATAGTGTACAAGGTAGGTTACAGTTGGACTTGTAGTTGTATTGTGTTTAGATAGGATATAGTCATGTCCTAGTAGGACACTTGTATCCTAGGCCTCTCATATATAGCGGGGGTAGACACACGATGTAACCTATGCCAGCATAATAGCACATGCGTGCAAGGGGGAGCCGGCGGCGTGTGCCGGCGCCCGGATGGCCGGTGTGCGGTATTGTGACGGTGTCACGGGAAGGAGCGCACGTAGTCAGGCCCCGGGGATGTAGCCATATCGGTGAATCTCGTTAACAAATTTCGGTGTCGTGCTCGCGTGATTGCTTGATTCTCGGATGACTGACGGTATGCCTCGGATTTATTCTAACGTTTTGCAAGAAAAGTGATGGTCCAAAGTAGACGTTCCCGTGTCCACAAACATATGGGGAGTGAAATTAAGCAATCGTGGTTGTAGATGCTGTTAGGAAACAACAAACGGGAATGTGCAGTATGAATGTACCTTTTTTCGATAAAGGGGGATTTTATTAGTTTAAAACGAAGTACAAACGGCCTCTCCATAGCTAGGATGTACCCAACCCACACGAACACACGCACACACACAAATCACACCGGCAGATAGCAAAGTCATATAAGACGAAAGTTGTGGAAAGGTGGATAGAAAACAAAGAGAAAAGGAGAAAAAAAACGAGTAGCAATATTTCACGGCGAGAGGTGTTGAGCCAATGAAGATGATTCAAGTGCATGTGATCCGGACCGTGGACACGGCTACACAGAACGTGCACTCATCTACTATATCCAAATAGGAGCATTCCACTACATGATTTCTCTTGACATGCAGGGCGGCCACATCAGCAACCAAATACAGCCTTCCACATCAGCAAATGTGCTATCTAAGAAGAAATAAAAATCTCTCCCTAAAAAAAGAAATAAAAATCTCAGTGCGCCCCGTTACAGAACAGGTTGGTCTTCTCCGCCTGGTCGCCGCTTTTTATTCTACTCTCATTCACCCTCCCTTTCCCTTCCCCTTCCCCTCCCATCCGTTTCCCCAATCTCAGGGCATCCTCTCCACTTCCTTTCCATGTGATGTCCACTTTCTCTACATGTACCTCCAACGCCTCCTCCCGCTTCCGCATGCGCTTGGTCGTTCCCCTATGTAGCCTGCCTGCCGAGACTTGGGTCCAGAGCCATATATGATGAAAATCGACCTTGTTGCTGTCGCAGACTGCTGAAGGAATAGGAGGAGAGGCGCGGCCGCTCACCATTACCGCAGCAACCATTTGCGTGTCTTTCTCTATGAGGCATGGTCAAACCTCAAGAACAAGTACTTCAAGAGCCCGTGGACACTCCTCGCCCTTGTCACCGCAATCCTGCTCGTCGCCGGAGATATCGTGCAGGCCGTGTATGCAGTCATATCCTATGATCCTAACGAGAAGGGCAAGCCCAAAATGAATTAACCTGATAATGTTTCTTTTTTTTTGCAAAGAATAAAAAGTGAAGGAAAACTTGAAGAGTTGTGCACAACTCAACAAAATATCCCTCTCTCCCTCTTTCCCATTGTGTGTTTGAGATGCCAAATAATGTATATTTATGTGTGTTTTCTTTTTTTCGAAAAGAATCGAGCAATGCACACAATCATTTGTTTAATCAAACATAGTGTAAAAAACGAGTACCATCTCAAGTACGTAAACAAAAGTATAAAAGTATAAAAGCCGGCATAACCAATAAAAATAGGACTCAATACCTAAAAACAACAATGCATCGTGATGATGTAAAGGTTCTTTTCAAACAAAGAAACGGATTGCTACCTGGTAGACCACTAGTACGGTTCATGTATAATGCATTGGTTAAAAAATGGGTCCACCTGTGATAGTTTCATATCATTGGTCTGAAATCCACCGTCACAGGCGGTTTTCGAACTCACCCGAGCGATTAGCACATGTCGTCATTTGGTGGATGCTAAAGCGGTCAAGTGACGTATCAAAGATGACGCATGTCATAGTAACGTGGATAAACTAACTTTGCTAGTTGTGCTAATTATCTGCCACCCCCATGGTACGTGGTTTCAGTTTGGCTCAGCCAGCATAATCCTACTATTTCCTTTTGGTAAAAGGTTGTGACTAGGTCTCACTCGCCGACACTTAACCAAATCTTAGTCAAGTAACATAACATGCAAGAAAAGTAAATAAGAAAAAACTAAAAGAAAATTTGTGCGGATCTCAATGTAAGATTTCACCAATATAACATCGAGTAAGACATAACGAAGTCTAAGTCGACTGAGATTTAACAAAACTGTTTGGTAAAGCCTGAATTGATCGTAGTAGAAAGAAAAGATCCTTCCGGCCAATGCTTTCTGCAAAGCACACTAGCCTAACTAACTCTGCCACCCCGCAGCCGGCCAGAAGTTAAGCACATGATAGTTTAATTAAGTACATCCACATCTTGTGCCTAACCTAGGGGACAAGGCAAGTAACACAATCCTTTAAACATCCACTCATTAAATTATGTTTCTTTTAACCTAGGGATGTGTAAGTTTAAGGTACATGTTGCAGTAATCATGTGGTAATACATCAAGAAAGTAATGTGAGTGTGAGATAGCCGGCACTTAGGTGTGATGAGCGTAAAAATAACACTCATCACGCATCCCACGACAAGATTAGTCTACATCTAAATAAATAATATCTTGCAAGATACCACATATATGTTACTACTTACTATCCACTATGAAGGTGGTAGCATAGACTAGTGTCATATGCATGGCACAAGTCTAAGTAACGAGGCACTATGACATTTGTGCTTCGGCCTTCTTTTCCTTGAAAAACCTCCACTCTTTTTTATTATTTTTCCTAGTTCTGAATAAGTGTTTTGGGTAAATTTTCGTGTTTCCAGTCCCTCCTAGTGTAATTCTATGATAAGAGAGAATATCAAGATAAAATAGGACAGAGGTGATTGAATTAACATAGTAATTGAGCAATTTATCTTCTAAAAGTATGATGCAAAATGCACATATTAGAATTTTAGTACATTATTTCGTTAGATGTATTACTGACATGTAGATCACCTGTGCACACTAGGGTCAATAATCATACCCAATTAGATAGTTTCATCTATCATGAGTACTTCACAAAAATCCACATAGGATACATGAGCCATATCATTGATCTGAAAGCCACCGTCAGTGCCTATCATATGCGGTTTTCCAGCGCGCCCTTGGGGATCAAGCATTAGTGACATATGTCATCGTTTGAAGCATGGTAAAGCGGTCAGATGTGACGATTTCCACTTACCAAAGATGACCCATGTTATGATAATGTAGATTGACTAGCTTTATCATTGTTAATTGTAAAAGTGCATTAGCAACTCTGCCACCCCATGAAGTTAAGCATAATGGTACGTTAGTCTTAGTTTGGCTCAGCCATGCAGCATCCTACTATTCCCTTTTGGTAAAGCCTGAATTGATAGTGTTTGAAAACATCCTTCGAGCCAATGCTTTCTGCAAAGCATGCTAGTCTAATTAACACTGCCACTACCCCATCAAGTTAAGCACATTCGAGTTGGTAGTTTAATTAAGTACATTCCCATCTATCTTTGTGCCTAACCTAGGGGACAAGGCAAGTAACACCGTCCTTTAATCATCCATTCATCTTATCATGTCACCCTAACCACGTGGCCTGCGTAAGTTTAAGGTGCCTATTGCAACAATCACGTGATAATACACCAAGAAAGGAATGTGGATAAGAAAGCCAGCTCTTGCGAGCTAGTTGTTCTTCCCCTACATATATACATATATTGTTGCATACAAGAGTTCAGAAGCACAACCCCATCTTTTCACATGGGAGATAAGAAGGTAAGAGTTAATCAGACCACTACTTAATCAAATCAATGGCTCAAATCTATTATGTACTCTTACCTCTCATGTGAAAAGGGAAGGTAAGAGGGACCATGCTAAAATTTGCCAAGTAAACAAGGTGCTCCACTTGGTTACACTGCAGTTTGTCGTCACGAGTGGTGGACATGGAAAAGAGGCTCCAGGGCGCTAAGCTAATTAAGTACACTCGCATCTATCTTTGCGCCTAACCTAGGGGACAAGGCAAGTAACACCGTCCTTTAATCATCCATTCGTCCTATCATGTCACTTTAACCACATGACATGCGTACGCGCTGCAATAGTCACGCGATAATACAACAAGAAAGGAATGTGGATAAGGAAGCCCATCTCGCCGTTCTTCCTCTATATATATGCTCATGCATACAAAGAACTAATTTAGAAGCACAAATTAGTGCATGTCGCTATTAAGGTAGGTAAGCAAGGTAGCTAGTACTCCACTTGGTTGCAGGATGTCATCTTGGGTGGTGGACATGGAGAAGAAGCTCGACGACGCTGAGCAACCGGCGAAGGTGGAGAGATGGTTGAAGCATTGCATTTTCCGTGTCCCATTGCGCTTCAAGATGGCCGTTGGAGGGTATGGAGAGATGCTTTGGTGGTGTTGATAACTTAATTTGACCTACATTTTTGTGTCATTAATTTTGTTCTTGTTTTTGGTTTTTCTTTCTTTCAACAACTTGGGTGTGTGCTTCCTTTGTTTTGTTTCTTAGCTAGTTCATGATATAGCGTTGTCGCAGAGGTCGTGTATAATAAATGTCATGTTGATATCAATACATCGTCCTTTATTAAAGAAGTAATGCAAATGGCAGGGTGAGCTGCGTATACAAGCCGCAGACGGTGTCTCTTGGCCCATTCCACCATGGCGACAAGCACCTGAAACCCATGGAGCAGCACAAGCTGAGGGCCGTCCGTCACCTCCTTCACCGGGCCAACTGCAAGACAACCCTTGCCGAGCTCGTCGCCGCCGTGGACAAGGTGGCCGACGAGCTGCAGGATGCCTACATGGACCTGGGCGAAGAGTGGCGGGGCAAGGAGAACAGGGGCAAATTTGTAGAGATGATGATCACGGACGGCTGCTTTCTGCTAGAGGTGATGAGGACAGTTGCGGCCATAGAGGAAAATGGATCCATTTTCATGGCCATGGACTACACGCACGGTGACCCCGTCTTCAGCAAGCATGGAATCCAGCACATCAAGCCGTTCGTCCAACGCGACATGCTCATGCTCGAGAACCAACTCCCATTGATGTTGCTCGAGAAGATTGTTGCAGTGGAGGAAGGCAAACCACCGGTATGTTACTGACTGCTACTTGATATCAATATGTTATGTTTCCTCCAAAAAGATAAACACGACAATAAATGGGTGTACATGCATGTAGAGCACGGATTCGATAAATTTCATGGTGCTTAAGTTTCTGAAAAGAGAAGATGTCCCGGAAGGTCTCAACCTAGGACTCCACCCGCTTGACATCTACCGGACGAGCCGACTCAAGGCAGGGATGAAGACAAGGGGCGACAAACAAGGGCAACACCACCCCCAAGGTTCGGTTTTGAGAATAATGATATACATTAGATGTCTTGTTTCCTGATAATATAGTTATACTATACTCCCTCCGTCCGGGAAAAGTTGTCCACGGCGTAGTGTAATGCCAATTTTTCAAAAACACCCTCATAACTTCAAATTTCTTACAAACAGGTTGCCATACAGGTCGCGTCTCCTTCCTTCTTCCTCCGCCCGTCGCCGGCGCGCGTCGCCAGGGCCAGTCGTCAGCTCAGGACCTTCGCCGCCCAATTGCTTGCTCCGCCGCCGTACTGGACGTGCTCCTCCGCGGCCCAGGACCCGCGCTCCGTCGCCGCACAGGACGTGTTCCTCTGCCTCCAAGGACCTGCGCCGCCCTGCTTGCTCCGTCGCCGCACAGGACATGCTCCTCCGCCGCCAAGGACCTGCGCCGCCCTGATTGCTCCGTCGCCGCACAGGACGTGCTCCTCCGCCGCCCAGGACCTGCGCCGACGATATCCCCTTCTTCCTCGCAGGGCCCGCGCCGCCGCCGCCGCCCAGGACCCGCGTGCGCCTGGGTCTCGAGCGCCTGGACCACGAGCTCCCGCTGCACCTGGACCATGAGCTCCCTCAAGCTCTTTCGCGGTCCTGGACCTCAAATTGGACCCCTTCTGCTGCTTCTCCGCAACTTGCTGCTCCTCCCCTGCTCGTGCTGCCGCCCAGAGGTCCCCTTCTCGTGTGCTGCCACCTGAGGTCCCCTGCTCGTGCTGCTGCTGGTGAGAAGAAGTACAGGGCTCTGTAATTTGTTCATCTCCAGTGCCTTGCTTGCTTGCTCTGTAGTTTGAAACACAACTGATCTGTGTACATTGCTTGCTTGCTTGATCTGTAATTTGAAAAAATTCAGTTAACATTGATGTTGATTTCTGATGGACCAATCTTTAGTACTGCAAAAAAAATGTTACAGAGGGGCAGAATCATTCATGGCAGCAAAAAATAATTCATGGGCAAAATCATGAGATGATGAGAAAGGTTATAGAGGGGCAGAATCATTGACAAAAGAAGGAAAAAAAAAGCATGTACTAAATTGCAGCAAATTCAGGCCAGATTTAGCCAAATTGGAAACATTATTTGGAATTCTTCTTCTTCTACTCTTACTAGCAGTGAGCAGTGAGATGGGAAGACAGATTATCTTCTTAGTTGAAAGCATTTTATTCACATAGTCCTAAAATTTATAAGCTGAAAATAAAAGCTTCTTCTACTAATTATTTGAACTTTGATTAGTCCTAGCCTAAACATGTCACAACATTTCTGTCAAAATCTCAGATTATTTAGGAACACACTATTAACTGAATTTACACTAAGATTTCTTGTTAACTGAATTTACACTAAGATTTCTCACTCCATTACATAATTCTGATTGTTAACTGAATTTACAGAATAATAATTTCATTTGCATAATTACAGTGAAGTTTTCGTAACTACAGTAACTGAATTTATAGTAAGATTTCTCACTCCATTACTCTGCTATTAACTGTATTATTCTGCTGTTAACAATCAGAATTGACACTATATTATTCAGTCAAGTTGATGTTCAGATCCTGTCATTTTGTTCCAAAACCTGTCAATTTCTGTCAGGTTTTGATCTGTCAAGTTGATGTTCAGTCAAGTCCCTGCTTTTGTTTGCTTTTTAATTCCTGGCCTTGTTCCCTGCAAAAAAAAGAGATGTAGTAGGGCCTGTAGTTGCTTATGAACAAGGAGTACTTTTAATATCCACTTTTCCCTTTCTTGGTTTCTTTGCTTTTTGTCTAGGATTCTTCATGGTTTTCTTGTTATGATTATATGCTCACCATTCATCTTTTGTATACTCTTGTTATGAGATCAGACAGGAGCACACAACTATGGATCTGAATTTGATGCCGGAAGAGGAGGACGAAGCTCAAGAAGAAGAAGAACAAGCTCAGCAGGGTGAGGCTATTGATCTGAATTTGATGCCGGAAGAGGAGGACGGAGCTCAAGAAGAACAAGCTCAGCAGGGTGACGCTATTGATCTGAATTTGATGCCGGAAGAGGAGGACGAAGCTCAAGAAGAAGAACAAGCTCAACAGGGTGACGATATTGATTTGAACTTGATGCCGGAAGATGAGGATGAAGACATTGAATTGAATTGGTTTCCTGAAGAGGAAGAAGCTCAAGAGGCACAAGAAGATGCAAAATTGGAAGGAGCTCAAGATGCACAAGAAGATGCAGAAGTGCAAGAAGCTCAAGAGGCACAAGAAGATGCAGAAGTGCAAGAAGCTGATGCACATGGCAATCCAAGAGGAAAGGACTTGACAGACAAGGAGAGACATGGTGTTTACTTTGCTCTGCGGGTAATCGAGCTTAAAGATGGACAGGTTCATGTGTATGATAAGGTGCTCATTTCGACTATGTTGAATGTTCATGTGCGAACAGTTACAAGAATATGGAATCTAGCCAAACGACAACTTGCAGCAGGCCAAGAAGTTGATGTTTCAAGCAAGAAGAACAAAAGTGGTAGGAAGAGAAAAGAACTAGATCTGTCGAGAACAGCAACAATCCCTTTGAACAAAAGAAGAACAATCCGTTCTCTAGCAAGGTGTTTAGGTGTGCCCCGATCAACCCTACATGACAGATTTCAATTGCAAGAGCTGAAACGCATCACAAGCACCATCAAACCCACCCTCAAGCCACAGAACAAGATAGCGAGACTAAAGTTCTGCCTATCCATGATGGATGAAAGATGGATATCAAGTCCTTGGCCCAGTTTCAAGCCAATGACAAATATGGTCCACATCGACGAGAAATGGTATGACATGACCCGAGTGAAGAATAGCTACTACGTACTGCCTGGAGAAGAAGAACCAAACCGAACTGTGCACAATACTCATAGCATTGGGAAGGTGATGTTTCTAACAGCTGTAGCCAAACCTCGCTACAATGAAGATGGGGAGATGACATTTGATGGAAAACTTGGCATTTGGCCGTTCGTGGTACAGACCGAGGCACAACGAACAAGCCAGAACAGAGATAGGGGGACAATAGAGTTGAAGCCGCTCAAAGTTACTAGACCTGTGTGCAGAGATTACCTAATCAATAAAGTAATCCCTGCCATTCAAGACAAATGGCCAGACGGTGACGAGGACACAACGATCTTGATTCAACAGGATAATGCAACACCGCATGTCCTCCCCAATGATACTGGTTTTCTAGAAGCCGTGGCACAGACAGATCTGGATATTCGATTATTGCAACAACCACCAAACAGCCCTGAGCTCAATGTTCTAGATCTTTGTTTTCACTGCTCCCTCCAATCCCTAACCGACTGCAGAGCGCCTATGAATATACAGGAACTGGTACAGGGTGTAGAGGAGGAGTTTGAGAACTACGATCCCCATAAGCTGTTCAAAAGCTTTATGACGTTGCAAGCAGTCATGGTGGAAGTGATGAAAGATCAAGGAGGAAACAACTACAAGATGCCGCATCTGCATAAGGAACGTCTACAGAATGCTGGAGAGGAAATAACCGGTGTATACTGCAGTCCGGAGCTAATTACTGACACCAAGGCCATTATAGAACAAGGAAATGAGTAGGTAGAGAAAGGAAAAAAGAAAGGGAAAGGGAAAAGGAAAAGGAAAAGAAAGGATAGGAGTATGTGATGTGTCATGTGTCATGTGTATGGCTTGTGCCATGTGTATGGCTTTGTGTCGTGTGTATGTATTGTGTCATGTGTTCAATGAGAAAGGATAGGAAAAGAAAGGATAGAGTATTTGGATTTATTTGGATTTATTTGAATCATTTGAATTTATTTGGATTTATACACCATTTGTCCAATTGCACAGGTAGGGCCTCATATTCAGGTGTAAGTATTCTGTATGCATTAGAAACTGAATAAGGATACTGAAAATAGAATATTATAGAGAACATTTACACTGAAAATAGAATATTTACACTGAAATAGGACCCCCCCCCCCAAGAAACTTTATTCAGTGATCTTTCTAAACAAGCTACAGAACATACATTGTATTCATACTGTGCTCCAGAAATTAAAATTCAGTGAGTACATGTCACAAAAAAAGAGGAGCCATATCAAAATTAAAATTACACTGAATTTTACTATGCTCCAGAAATAAGAACAAGGGAATTCAATTTCAAACTGATAGACTGCAGAAAACTGCCACAATCCCTTAACTAAGAGTTGATAAAAACATGTCCCTAAAACTTATTCAGTCAGTTAGATCCCCTGTTAAGTTAACTGAATTATTCCTAAAACAAAGCCTCTGAAGTAACCCTGCTTACTAACCCTCTCTCTTCTTCAGTAAGATATGAACAAGACTATATCTACATACTGTTAAATTCTACTCCCTCATAAATCAATGTTGACTAAAATTTTTAAGTGCTCTCCCTAAAAATCACTTGAGTAGGAAATCTTTAACATAATGTGCCCTGCAGCTTTGTTCAATTGGTACAGTCAACAGTGGGTTTTGTTCAATTGATCAGGAGTAGGAGATCTTGGTGTCAGACCAAAAATTCAGTTATGCACATTGTTAGTTCTTACCCTCATTTTTTCACAGGTGAAAGAGCCTGTCATTGCAAATTCAGTTAAGTGTTTGCTTGCTTTAGTTTGACAGAAATGCACATGATGATTCCAGCAGCTGTTCAGAATTGCTTGCTTGCAATTCAGTTAAGTGTTTGCTTGCTTTAGTTTGACAGAAATGCAGCTGCTTAGTTTGACAGAAATTCAGTTAAGTGTTTGCTTGTTTTAGTTTGACAGAAATGCAGATCCTTGTAAACTTGCTGCAAGGTCAACATGTGCTGTTATAAATTGAGATACTCTAGTTCCAGCACTCTTAGTGATCAAAATTGCAAGCATGTCAAGTCAGAGAAGCATGTCAGCTAACTTAAGACTTAACAATAAAGATGAAAATTTCAGACTTGGCAGTACAAATTCAGGCTTGGCATAAGATAGATGAGCACGAGGAGGACCTGAAGGAGGAGGAGCCTGGGATATTGAGGAGGATCCACCTTCGTTGGGGTCGACTTCCGCAGCCGCCGCCGTCGTCTTCCCCATGCCGTCGTCGCCGGCGATGTTGAGGAGGGCCTGGAGGAGGAAGAGGAGCTAGTGGATTAGGAGCTCGAGGAAGAGAGCGCCCGCCCCATGCCGTCGCCATGCTCCAGATCGAGCGCCAACTTGTCGTCATCCTCCAGATCGAGCGGCGCCTCGTCGAAGAGAACCTCACCGGAAGAAGGGATTTTTAGGGGAGAGGAGGAGCTACGCAGCGAACTGGAGCGGCGCGGCGGCGTGGAGGAGGGAGAGGAGGCGCGGGGGATCTCAGCGGGGCGAGGGAGCTTAGCGGCGCGGGGGAGCTCACCGGCGCGGCGCGGCGGGGAGGGAAGCAGCGCAACGACGGGAAGCTGCGGGGAGGGGAGTGACGCTGCGACACAACGAGGACTGCGGGTTTGGTCGGACAAAAGTGGAGGGGTTTTTTGTAAAAATGTCATGGAGACAACTTTTTCCGGACGGAGGGAGTACTCCCTCCGTCCGGGAAAAGTTGTCCACGGCGTAGTGTAATGCCAATTTTTCAAAAACACCCTCATAACTTCAAATTTCTTACAAACAGGTTGCCATACAGGTCGCGTCTCCTTCCTTCTTCCTCCGCCCGTCGCCGGCGCGCGTCGCCAGGGCTAGTCGTCAGCTCAGGACCTTCGCCGCCCAATTGCTTGCTCCGCCGCCGTACTGGACGTGCTCCTCCGCGGCCCAGGACCCGCGCTCCGTCGCCGCACAGGACGTGCTCCTCTGCCTCCAAGGACCTGCGCCGCCCTGCTTGCTCCGTCGCCGCACAGGACATGCTCCTCCGCCGCCAAGGACCTGCGCCGCCCTGATTGCTCCGTCGCCGCACAGGACGTGCTCCTCCGCCGCCCAGGACCTGCGCCGACGATATCCCCTTCTTCCTCGCAGGGCCCGCGCCGCCGCCGCCGCCCAGGACCCGCGTGCGCTTGGGTCTCGAGCGCCTGGACCACGAGCTCCCGCTGCACCTGGACCACGAGCTCCCTCAAGCTCTTTCGCGGTCCTGGACCTCAAATTGGACCCCTTCTGCTGCTTCTCCGCAACTTGCTGCTCCTCCCCTGCTCGTGCTGCCGCCCAGAGGTCCCCTTCTCGTGTGCTGCCACCTGAGGTCCCCTGCTCATGCTGCTGCTGGTGAGAAGAAGTACAGGGCTCTGTAATTTGTTCATCTCCAGTGCCTTGCTTGCTTGCTCTGTAGTTTGAAACACAACTGATCTGTGTACATTGCTTGCTTGCTTGATCTGTAATTTGAAAAAATTCAGTTAACATTGATGTTGATTTCTGATGGACCAATCTTTAGTACTGCAAAAAAAATGTTACAGAGGGGCAGAATCATTCATGGCAGTAAAAAATAATTCATGGGCAAAATCATGAGATGATGAGAAAGGTTATAGAGGGGCAGAATCATTGACAAAAGAAGGGAAAAAAAGCATGTACTAAATTGCAGCAAATTCAGGCCAGATTTAGCCAAATTGGAAACATTATTTGGAATTCTTCTTCTTCTACTCTTACTAGCAGTGAGCAGTGAGATGGGAAGACAGATTATCTTCTTAGTTGAAAGCATTTTATTCACATAGTCCTAAAATTTATAAGCTGAAAATAAAAGCTTCTTCTACTAATTATTTGAACTTTGATTAGTCCTAGCCTAAACATGTCACAACATTTCTGTCAAAATCTCAGATTATTTAGGAACACACTATTAACTGAATTTACACTAAGATTTCTTGTTAACTGAATTTACACTAAGATTTCTCACTCCATTACATAATTCTGATTGTTAACTGAATTTACAGAATAATAATTTCATTTGCATAATTACAGTGAAGTTTTCGTAACTACAGTAACTGAATTTATAGTAAGATTTCTCACTCCATTACTCTGCTATTAACTGTATTATTCTGCTGTTAACAATCAGAATTGACACTATATTATTCAGTCAAGTTGATGTTCAGATCCTGTCATTTTGTTCCAAAACCTGTCAATTTCTGTCAGGTTTTGATCTGTCAAGTTGATGTTCAGTCAAGTCCCTGCTTTTGTTTGCTTTTTAATTCCTGGCCTTGTTCCCTGCAAAAAAAAGAGATGTAGTAGGACCTGTAGTTGCTTATGAACAAGGAGTACTTTTAATATCCACTTTTCCCTTTCTTGGTTTCTTTGCTTTTTGTCTAGGATTCTTCATGGTTTTCTTGTTATGATTATATGCTCACCATTCATCTTTTGTATACTCTTGTTATGAGATCAGACAGGAGCACACAACTATGGATCTGAATTTGATGCCGGAAGAGGAGGACGAAGCTCAAGAAGAAGAAGAACAAGCTCAGCAGGGTGAGGCTATTGATCTGAATTTGATGCCGGAAGAGGAGGACGGAGCTCAAGAAGAACAAGCTCAGCAGGGTGACGCTATTGATCTGAATTTGATGCCGGAAGAGGAGGACGAAGCTCAAGAAGAAGAACAAGCTCAACAGGGTGACGATATTGATTTGAACTTGATGCCGGAAGATGAGGATGAAGACATTGAATTGAATTGGTTTCCTGAAGAGGAAGAAGCTCAAGAGGCACAAGAAGATGCAAAATTGGAAGGAGCTCAAGATGCACAAGAAGATGCAGAAGTGCAAGAAGCTCAAGAGGCACAAGAAGATGCAGAAGTGCAAGAAGCTGATGCACATGGCAATCCAAGAGGAAAGGACTTGACAGACAAGGAGAGACATGGTGTTTACTTTGCTCTGCGGGTAATCGAGCTTAAAGATGGACAGGTTCACGTGTATGATAAGGTGCTCATTTCGACTATGTTGAATGTTCATGTGCGAACAGTTACAAGAATATGGAATCTAGCCAAACGACAACTTGCAGCAGGCCAAGAAGTTGATGTTTCAAGCAAGAAGAACAAAAGTGGTAGGAAGAGAAAAGAACTAGATCTGTCGAGAACAGCAACAATCCCTTTGAACAAAAGAAGAACAATCCGTTCTCTAGCAAGGTGTTTAGGTGTGCCCCGATCAACCCTACATGACAGATTTCAATTGCAAGAGCTGAAACGCATCACAAGCACCATCAAACCCACCCTCAAGCCACAGAACAAGATAGCGAGACTAAAGTTCTGCCTATCCATGATGGATGAAAGATGGATATCAAGTCCTTGGCCCAGTTTCAAGCCAATGACAAATATGGTCCACATCGACGAGAAATGGTATGACATGACCCGAGTGAAGAATAGCTACTACGTACTGCCTGGAGAAGAAGAACCAAACCGAACTGTGCACAATACTCATAGCATTGGGAAGGTGATGTTTCTAACAGCTGTAGCCAAACCTCGCTACAATGAAGATGGGGAGATGACATTTGATGGAAAACTTGGCATTTGGCCGTTCGTGGTACAGACCGAGGCACAACGAACAAGCCAGAACAGAGATAGGGGGACAATAGAGTTGAAGCCGCTCAAAGTTACTAGACCTGTGTGCAGAGATTACCTAATCAATAAAGTAATCCCTGCCATTCAAGACAAATGGCCAGACGGTGACGAGGACACAACGATCTTGATTCAACAGGATAATGCAACACCGCATGTCCTCCCCAATGATACTGGTTTTCTAGAAGCCGTGGCACAGACAGATCTGGATATTCGATTATTGCAACAACCACCAAACAGCCCTGAGCTCAATGTTCTAGATCTTTGTTTTCACTGCTCCCTCCAATCCCTAACCGACTGCAGAGCGCCTATGAATATACAGGAACTGGTACAGGGTGTAGAGGAGGAGTTTGAGAACTACGATCCCCATAAGCTGTTCAAAAGCTTTATGACGTTGCAAGCAGTCATGGTGGAAGTGATGAAAGATCAAGGAGGAAACAACTACAAGATGCCGCATCTGCATAAGGAACGTCTACAGAATGCTGGAGAGGAAATAACCGGTGTATACTGCAGTCCGGAGCTAATTACTGACACCAAGGCCATTATAGAACAAGGAAATGAGTAGGTAGAGAAAGGAAAAAAGAAAGGGAAAGGGAAAAGGAAAAGGAAAAGAAAGGATAGGAGTATGTGATGTGTCATGTGTCATGTGTATGGCTTGTGCCATGTGTATGGCTTGTGCCATGTGTATGGCTTTGTGTCGTGTGTATGTATTGTGTCATGTGTTCAATGAGAAAGGATAGGAAAAGAAAGGATAGAGTATTTGGATTTATTTGAATCATTTGAATTTATTTGGATTTATACACCATTTGTCCAATTGCACAGGTAGGGCCTCATATTCAGGTGTAAGTATTCTGTATGCATTAGAAACTGAATAAGGATACTGAAAATAGAATATTATAGAGAACATTTACACTGAAAATAGAATATTTACACTGAAATAGGACACCCCCCCCCCCAAGAAACTTTATTCAGTGATCTTTCTAAACAAGCTACAGAACATACATTGTATTCATACTGTGCTCCAGAAATTAAAATTCAGTGAGTACATGTCACAAAAAAAGAGGAGCCATATCAAAATTAAAATTACACTGAATTTTACTATGCTCCAGAAATAAGAACAAGGGAATTCAATTTCAAACTGATAGACTGCAGAAAACTGCCACAATCCCTTAACTAAGAGTTGATAAAAACATGTCCCTAAAACTTATTCAGTCAGTTAGATCCCCTGTTAAGTTAACTGAATTATTCCTAAAACAAAGCCTCTGAAGTAACCCTGCTTACTAACCCTCTCTCTTCTTCAGTAAGATCTGAACAAGACTATATCTACATACTGTTAAATTCTACTCCCTCATAAATCAATGTTGACTAAAATTTTTAAGTGCTCTCCCTAAAAATCACTTGAGTAGGAAATCTTTAACATAATGTGCCCTGCAGCTTTGTTCAATTGGTACAGTCAACAGTGGTTTTTGTTCAATTGATCAGGAGTAGGAGATCTTGGTGTCAGACCAAAAATTCAGTTATGCACATTGTTAGTTCTTACCCTCATTTTTTCACAGGTGAAAGAGCCTGTCATTGCAAATTCAGTTAAGTGTTTGCTTGCTTTAGTTTGACAGAAATGCACATGATGATTCCAGCAGCTGTTCAGAATTGCTTGCTTGCAATTCAGTTAAGTGTTTGCTTGCTTTAGTTTGACAGAAATGCAGCTGCTTAGTTTGACAGAAATTCAGTTAAGTGTTTGCTTGTTTTAGTTTGACAGAAATGCAGATCCTTGTAAACTTGCTGCAAGGTCAACATGTGCTGTTATAAATTGAGATACTCTAGTTCCAGCACTCTTAGTGATCAAAATTGCAAGCATGTCAAGTCACAGAAGCATGTCAGCTAACTTAAGACTTAACAATAAAGATGAAAATTTCAGACTTGGCAGTACAAATTCAGGCTTGGCATAAGATAGATGAGCACGAGGAGGACCTGAAGGAGGAGGAGCCTGGGATATTGAGGAGGATCCGCCTTCGTTGGGGTCGACTTCCGCAGCCGCCGCCGTCGTCTTCCCCATGCCGTCCTCGCCGGCGATGTTGAGGAGGGCCTGGAGGAGGAAGAGGAGCTAGTGGATTAGGAGCTCGAGGAAGAGAGCGCCCGCCCCATGCCGTCGCCATGCTCCAGATCGAGCGCCAACTTGTCGTCATCCTCCAGATCGAGCGGCGCCTCGTCGAAGAGAACCTCACCGGAAGAAGGGATTTTTAGGGGAGAGGAGCTACGCAGCGAACTAGAGCGGCGCGGCGGCGTGGAGGAGGGAGAGGAGGCGCGGGGGATCTCAGTGGGGCGAGGGAGCTTAGCGGCGCGGGGGAGCTCACCGGCGCGGCGCGGCGGGGAGGGAAGCAGCGCAACGACGGGAAGCTGCGGGGAGGGGAGTGACGCTGCGACATAACGAGGACTGCGGGTTTGGTCGGACAAAAGTGGAGGGGTTTTTTGTAAAAATGTCATGGAGACAACTTTTTCCGGACGGAGGGAGTACTATTTTTCCCCACTCATGAAGTTTATAACACAAAATCTGATAAGTTAGGCCTCCTCAAGATTAAAAGTTGGATGTGTTCGTGCCTCAAGGCCCCCCAACAGAATATTCATAGAGACAGGGGCGTGGAGAGAGAGACGAGGGCACCGCATCTTCCTCATCCAAATATGCATCCGAAGAGAGTGGCGCCACGGTCGGCGTGAAAGTTGTCTGAGGCAGGGATTCGGTTCGTGCCTAGCGGCACGAGTTATCTCGACGACATTGACTTGGATAGATGCACGCTCTACATGCCCAATGTACCTCTAGACGACTCGACCGCCTACAAGTTCCATAACATGATGGTGTTCGAGGCGATGCATGTGGGCACCAAGAACGACGTGACGGCGTACGTGTTGTTCGTCAAGGACCTTGTGGATTCCGCCGACGACGTGCGCCTGCTGGTGAAGAAGATGATCCTGGAGCATGACCTTGCCGCCGACGACGCTGCCATGGTGAGGCTCTTCAACGGCCTCACCAGGGATGTGTACAAGAACCGGAATAGTCGGTTGTGCCGCGTGCGTGATGACCTGGAGCACCACTACATCAATCACCGTGTGTGTGTCAACCTGTACAAGTGGTGGGCACACCTTAAGGGTGTGTTTGCTTGCTGTCACGAAGTGGAATGGCATGGGTCGGTTCCATCCCCGGGGCCCGTTCCCGTGTTTAGATTGCCGAAGGAATCAGAACCCACCGATTCTAGGGAACGGCATATTCACTGTTTATGCCGAACCTGGACGTTCCTCCAAATCGGCCGGACCACGCGGAACGCCTTACTCGCGTCTTCCTCCCCTTCTTCCCGACTCACCAACCCGGCGCCCCAACCACCCCGACCTGTGCCCTCCTCTCTCCCTCGATGGCCATGGCGGCGGCCGGAAGTGCAGCCTCGCCGGCATCTCCCGCCCGTCGCACCCCCCACCCACCACCTCGACCTAGGATCTGGCGGAAGAGGGAGGCGAGCACTCTGCTCCATGGCGCAATCCTCGAGATCCATCGGCGGAAGGAGGCCGAGGAGGCCACGCTGCCGCCGCGCTCGCGCGGCACACTGGGAAACGTCGCGTTGCCGCTCTTGACGGACCAGAGGCTCCAAGCGCTAGCCGTGATGGAGTAGGCGATCCAAGCTGCGTGCGCCGTGGTGATAGGAAGGGCGCCGCTGTTGATCTTGTGGATTGGAGGAGCAAGGCTGTGGTCAAGACCGTACTAGCAGGCTGCATTTTTTGCTTGTAGCAATCAGACAGATGCAGACTTTGGTATTTGGGTAGTTACTGTCTTGTGTTTAACTCTGATTCTTTTCTTCTCTGTTTCTCTGCGATTTGTTTTTGACAGAGCATGTTCAAGCCTACGGTATATGAATCGTTGATGCTCGCACCGCTGTTCTGAAATACTAGTAGTATAGTTCAATTTTTATCTGCCTTTGACTGAAACCAATTTGATTCATAGTGCGATGAATAAAACCATCTCATTCCATCTCACAAACCAAACGCCAAAACGTAACCATTCCATTCCTCCGAATTGCCACTACCGAACACAAGAATGGAACCGACCCATTCTAGTGGAATGAAACCATGACATTCCATTCCACTTCGTTCTTGAACCAAACACACCCTAAGAGCAAGTACTTTAGGAGCCCCTGGACGGTCCTTGCCCTTCTCATCGCCGTCCTGCTCCTCGTCGGAAACATCATGCAGGCCGTGTATGCGGTCCTAGGCTATCGTAAGGATTCTAGCAAGGCGAAACCCAAAATGAATTAATCGGAGAATGCTTCTCTTTTGTAACTCCATTTTATCCGCTTTTTCGTTTTGACGAGAGAAATGATTTTGTCTTGTCACACCGTTTCCCAGCAAATTGAAGCGGAAGAAATCCGAGTGGTATCGCTCGTGTTATTTACTCACATTGTTATGATGTTTTTAGGATGTGTTTTCTGTCAAGAAAAATGTTTTTAGGATGTGTGATCTTTTTACTCTATTTTTATATTTACGGTGCAATTTGTTTTTGTCATCGGGCACGGTTTGTACGGGCGAGTGCTGCGGGGGCGGTGGGCGCCGGACAGCCGGCGGCGGTCGCGTGCGTGCGGACCCGACGAAATCTGGATCCATTCCGTCGCCAGCAGCAAAAAGGCTGGATTTTTCCTCCCCCTTTCCGTCGCCGCGCTTCCCTCCCTCCCCGATTCCTCGCCGATTCTTCCTCCTCCCCGTGGCCGAAATCCATCCTCTTTCGCCCGATTACCTTCCTGGATCCACTCAATCATTCATTCGCCACGCTCCACTCCAGATCTTCCCTCTCTCCGGATTGCTGGATGCGATAAGGAGCCGAGCAATGGCGCTCGGGCACACGCGCCTCGACGTCCGGCGGCAGCATCAGCAGCACGCCTCATCCTCCTGCTGCTCCGCCCCCGGCGTCGCCGCCTTCGTCGGGCTCTGCCTCGTCGCCGTCTGGATGGCCTCCTCCGCGCTGGTCACCCCCGCCGACTTCTCCCCGTTCCAGGCCCCCTTGTGGCGCCGCGCCGCCGCTCCGCCCGAGGCGAACGCGCCCCCCGCCGCCGTCAGAGAAGAAGAGGCCGCCGCCGACGACCAGGAGCCTCCTGTGGCAGACCGGCAGCAGGCGGGCTCCGCAGAGAAAGCAAATGGGGCCGATGAGCAACAGAGCGCGGCAGAGAAGCCGGAGGAGAAGCCCGACGAGAAGCCAGCGGCAAAGAAGGTGGAGGCCGAGGTGTTCCCCGACGCCAAGGACGCCGAGCTCCTCAACCAGACGGCGGCGGAGCAGGGCTCGTGGCGCACCCAGGCCGCCGAGTCCAACACGGAGACCAACGAGCGAACCAACGCGTCTTCGAGTGTCCCGGCGGCGAGCCACAGCTGGAAGCTCTGCGACGCCGAGGCCGGAGCCGACTACATCCCGTGCCTCGACAATGTGGAGGCCATCAGGAAGCTCCGGAGCGACAAGCACTACGAGCACCGGGAGCGGCATTGCCCCGAGGAGGCCCCGACCTGCCTCGCCCCCCTGCCGCCGGGTTACCGGAGTCCGATAAGGTGGCCGGAGAGCAGAGACCAGGTTCTTGTTGTCAACTGAATTTCATCTGCTTTGGTGCCTGAATTCAGTTATCTTCAGACATGGTTTGTTTACCTGACTGACACCAGTTTTTTTTTTGTTCAGATATGGTATAGCAATGTTCCTCATACCAAGCTGGTGGAGTACAAGGGGCACCAGAACTGGGTGAATGTCTCCGGGGAGCACCTGGTCTTTCCGGGAGGCGGAACTCAGTTCAAGCGTGGTGCTCTGCATTACATTGATTTCATTCAGGAGGTAACACTCAGACGTTGCTACCATTCGTTAGAATATCATTCTCAACAGAGCCTTTGCGTTGTGAAAATATTATTGCAACAATTTAGACACAAGAAGTTACTCTAGGCGTGCTATGGTCTGATAGTACGAACGATTTGTTCAGTAGGCGTCGTGCACAAATTTCTGCAGAATTAAATTATCCTCCATAACTATGGTTGCCATATGCTGTCTAAGACCAATGTTGTTGAACAGAATAGGATTATTGTTTCCTTATGAAAAAGGATAATGCTCTGGATTTAGGAATTCAATTCAATGTAGTTAAAACCTAAAACTGAGGTTCTCTGTTTGACATGTCTGATGCTACTACGCAGGCAAAGAAAGATGTGGCATGGGGAAAACGGACCCGCGTAGTTCTAGACGTTGGCTGTGGAGTTGCTAGCTTTGGGGGATATCTATTTGACAGAGATGTGCTTACGATGTCGTTCGCACCTAAAGATGAGCACGAAGCTCAGGTGCAGTTTGCCCTCGAGAGAGGAATCCCTGCTATATCAGCGGTTATGGGTACCAAAAGACTCCCATTTCCTGGTGGGGTCTTTGATGCTGTTCATTGCGCACGCTGTAGGGTACCATGGCATATCGAAGGTGCTCTCTTTTACAACAACAAGCTTCTTGTACAATATCATTCCTCTCTGTTGCTGTTGTCTGAAATTATCAGTGTTGTCTGGCAGGCGGTAAGCTCTTGCTAGAACTGAACAGACTGTTACGGCCTGGTGGTTACTTTGTGTGGTCTGCGACTCCTGTATACCAGAAACTGCCAGAAGATGTCGAGATATGGGAAGGTAAATTATTTGATGATTACCGTTGAATTATTTTGCACTGTGGACATACCATTGTCGCCCAGAAACTCTATGTCAACTCCTGATGTAATCAAATGTTGAATCCTTATCTAATGTCAATTTTGTTTTGCACATTGTCAGCAATGTCTGTTCTAACAAGGTCAATGTGCTGGAATCTGGTCAATAAAGTAAAGGATAGGGTAAATCGAGTGGGAGCAGCGATTTTCCAAAAACCAATGGACAACCGATGCTATGATGGAAGATCTGCTGCAAACCCTCCACTGTGTGCAGAGTCTGATAATCCTGATGCTGCCTGGTAAGTGTTCTCATTTTCAACAGGCTATATCTTTGATGCTGATGACCAAACCTTGTACCTAATTTTAAGTTCATGTATTCTCTTATCACCCTTCAGGAATGTTTCATTGCAGTCTTGTATGCATAAATTGCCCAGAGACCCCGCCATGCGTGGTTTACGGTGGCCAGAGGAATGGCCATTGAGGGTGGAAAGACCACCCTACTGGCTGAAAAGCTCTGAGACTGGAGTGTATGGAAAGCCTGCTCCGGAAGATTTTCAAGCGGACTACGAGCACTGGAAACGGGTGATAAGCAATTCGTATATGGAAGGCCTGGGTATTGACTGGTCTGCTGTCAGAAACGTTATGGACATGAAAGCTGTATACGGAGGGTAAGAACAGCTCACATCATTGCTCTTTTTTAGCATCGAAAAGAATGAAAATGGTGCCACCCAGTCTGTCCTCTCCTTCCATGCCAATCTATGTTAGCAGTGTTTATGTCAACTGTTCTTCACAAGCCCTGAAGCAGAAAATTTCATCATACTGCAGTACATAACATTAACCCGTGTCATCCGCTTCCTGTTTTAGGTTTGCAGCAGCTTTACAAAATATGAAGGTGTGGGTCATGAATGTAGTTCCAATTGATTCGCCCGACACACTCCCAATCATATACGAGCGCGGGCTGTTTGGACTCTACCATGACTGGTGCGAGTCATTTAGCACCTACCCGAGAAGCTACGATCTTGTCCACGCGAACCATCTCTTCTCCAAGATTAAGAAGAGGTAATGGTCTTTTCACTAGAGAAAACCGACATGGTATGAAAACCACCATGACTGATCAAATGCTGTTTAACCTGCTGAATTTATGCATGAAAAACATGTCGTTGTTATGGTTGTGGATAGAACAAGTGTTGAAGTTTGACTCAAGTGCTGAATGATGTTGCTGTAGGTGTGAGTTGTTGGGTGTGATTGTGGAGGTGGACCGGATAGTGAGGCCGGAAGGGAGGCTGATCGTCAGGGACGATATGGAGACGATACGCGAGGTGGAGTCCATCGTCAAGTCGCTGCACTGGGAGGTACGGCTGTCGTACTCCCAGGAGAATGAAGGCCTTCTGTTTGTGCAGAAGACTATGTGGCGACCAAATACTTCTTCGAGTTGATCGAAGCTAAAAAAAGGGGGGATCTGGATGAACCATGCATCCATTGGTATAGACATTGTGTTTGTGTAGAGGGAGGGATGAGTGTAGCATAGCATATTGAGATGATATTGTTACTGCTGATTTTGTTCTTATGTTAGCAGAGCGGGCAAGGGCAATGAATGTGATGTATGTATGTAATGCATGATTATTGTTCATGTTGTTACGGGCGAGTAGGCTCAACAAAGATTGAGCCTAACATACATAGCTGATAATAAGATGCACAAATTTTTCGTCGATGAGATGTGTGTATTTATATTTTGTTTTGTTGAAAATGTTCACTCATTTTACAAAGATGAGATATTTTTTGTTTTTCAATCTCAAGCAGTGCAAGATTTTGATCATTATTTTTACTTGTAGTAGGCCTTAGAAAATATTATATATATGCATTGAAGTTATTGCAATACAACCAATCCACATATTAGTGTTCTAAAAGTTTTAAAACGATTAGACCATGAAAAAAAAAGAGCTTCACTAATGGTATGAAGCTTGACATAAGCCCTAGAAAATATGTGGTGCCCCATTGATCGCATACTCCCATGGTTGCATATTTTAAAACTTCGATCTAATTTTTTCAAAAAATCTGGAACTTTTTTGGATGTTCACAAGACAGTCTACTTGAGATAGAAATTGTCCTTTTTATTTACTCTAGATTACTAATAAGTGCCAATATAAAATTTGTGATTCTAAATGTGATGTCAAACCATGTAACTAATATTGATCATTATTCTTGCCCTTAGAGCGATCAACCTAAAACAAGGGGTTATCATGTACATAGAGCATCTCTAGTTGATCCCTTAAAAACCTTTATAAAAGTATATTTGAGAGATAGCCTTAAACCATTAGAGGAGGAATTTTTTAAGGAGTTATCCCCAAAAGCCAGCCCAACTCTCTCAGTTTTACTCCTCCGACGCCACTTCTCGGGATAATTTGGGCCGCTCTCCCTCCCGCCCAAGTTGCCACCACTTCCTGCCCGAGCCGCCCAATCTCGCCACTGTAGCCCCCGAGTCCAGCCATAATGGAACCGAAAGGCTCCTCTGCTACCCTGCCTGCCGCATCGCCCCACCTCTCCCCGCCTGCCGGAACCATCGACTTCTAAGAACAATGAAT
Source organism: Aegilops umbellulata (assembly GCA_032464435.1). Lineage (NCBI taxonomy): Eukaryota > Viridiplantae > Streptophyta > Magnoliopsida > Poales > Poaceae > Aegilops > Aegilops umbellulata. Next base: position 486,280,959 of record CP136059.1, on the reverse strand, counting down.
TTATGCCCATTTGAATATTCATGTAGCATATGTTCTCTTAGTAGCAACATCAACCTCATATCCCTTGGCGATGAATTTGCCCCCTATAATTTTGCCGGGACTTCTTATTCCCCAGAAGAATCATATCAACTAGTAAGCACGAAACTGACTGAATACGACATGATAACACATGATATTCCATAAGTAAGTGCATTATCTGAGTTGTTGTGACTATTTTACAAATAAGTGAGTGGTTGCTTTGGTGTAAACAACGGATAACAAATAAGCGAAATTGGCTAGCTACCAATTTATCTCGTCCAATTATTAGAGCCTTCCAATCCTTGCAACTTTTGAGAGTATCAAATATTGACATGTCAAAATATTGGCTATGCATCTTTTTTACTTTCCAACCAAGTATGCCCTAAGTGCATTAACCATATAGGGTTTTACGGTTTAACCAGATAGTTGTGACTATATTGAAACTTCATCTTCTTATGGTTTTTTCATACTCCCATGATTCTTAAGACAAAGACATATAATTAGTGCCATGTCTCTTTGAATTTCACATGTTTGAAAAACTAGAGTCATGTGCATCAACAAGTGTTTGAGATTACAAGACAAACAAATGAATTGGAACAAGATATTTGCAGTGCGGTCCTTAGGAAAAATTCCTAAAGAAATGTTCGCTGGGAGGAGCTGGCATTTACAGACATTTCAGGTGGCAAGTTTAGTTGTATGGGGTTGCCAGTTTCTTCAGAAACACATGACATTTTTTGAGAAGAAGGCCCCGTTTGATAGCAAAGTATTTTCTATGTATTTTAAGAATACTACAGTTTTTAGGAATACTATGGATTTAATTACTGTGAGCTGTTTGGTGAGAACAAAAAACTGTAATATTAATACCACAGTTTTTCCAATACCATGGTATTTTCTCTGCATATAAAAAAGAACCTCCGACCTCTTTTTAAAAAACAGAGAAGACAAAAGAACGAGTGTTATCTTCGACTCACTCTCAACCCATCACCACCGCCTGTCCTCTTGGTCGGCGGTCATGGACAAATCAAAAAATTAACAAAGGGGAGGAAAATGATTAGTACACTGTCCTTCATTGCATCTTCCTGCTTGCTACTTCCGATTGCCGCTTCTTCCGATTTTCCCTACTGAAGTCATCTCATTCCAATCTGTGTTCCCTACATTTCCAGATCCTCATCTAGTGAAGGTGTGTGGGGATTTGATTTTGTTTTTGCTATGTATGCTGGACTTGCCAAGTCGAGATGGACTGATCATGTCCTTGCTGCACGGATGACATGTGTGGTAATGGGCAACCAACTCCTTTTTATCAGTGTATAACATGGAGCTTGTGTATGTTGTGTTCATATTGATTGTTCAACTAGTGCACATGGTCGTACTAGTTTGTGCATGGCCGTACATCAGCTTGAAACTTCTAGCTAGCTAGCAATGAGCGTGTTTGTAAATGCAGCGTATACAAGCTTTTGCCAAACAGGTCCACAGTATTCTCAATACTTCAAAATTCGCTGTAATGTCAAAACTGTGGTATTTTGTACCTACTTGTTAAATTACTGTAGTTTTTCAATACTTTAGTTTTTTAATACTTTGCTATCAAACACAGTCGAAGAGAACTTTTGCGGCAAAAACAAACAAACAAACAAGAAATACTGCAGTTTGTTACCAACTAAACTTGCCAAAAAAAAACATTCGCTTGCCATCCAAAAAATAACAATTTTATTATGAATCAAATGTGTACATAGGAAACTTTTCAATCAGCCTACAATCTGATGATTTCCCTTCGAATCAAAGGAGCTCGAAACATGAGTCGAAACCATCCAAAAAACATGTGAATCCTACGAATTTAATTTGAATCAACGGTTCAGATAAGTGACGGATAAACAGACAGACAGTTGCCCTGCCTGGAAACAAAAGAATTGATTTTTTCCAGATAAGTCGTCCTCTCCAATCCACCATCGTCCGGCGATGCGGCTGGCGGCGGCGGGGGGGGTCCTCCGCCCCACGGCCGCCCTCCTCTTCCACTCCCGGTCCCGGCCGCACCGCCTCCTCCCCTCCCCGCGCCGCTCCTCGCTCCCCTTCGCCCGCCGGCGCCGCCACTCCTCCTCCTCCTCCACCGCCACGGCCCTCGACGACCCCCCTCCTCCGTCGGCGCCCGGTCCGCCCTCCCCTGCCCCACCGGCGCCCACGGGAGAGGGCGGGGAGACCAAGGCCGCCCGGCGCCGGCGCATGCGGGAGTCCCCGGAGGGCATGCTCAGGCACCGGCTCGACATGTGCTCCCACTACGCGGACCTCGCGACGGCGCTGGAGCTCTACGCGGCCGCTGTCGACCCGGCCACCGCCGTCCCGCTCGCCCTCCACCACTACAACTGCCTGCTCTACCTCTGCTCCAACGCGGCCGCCGAGGACGCCGACGCCGCGCGCCGCGGCTTCGAGATCTTCGCCGCCATGGAGGCGCAGGGCGTGGAGCCCAACGAGGCCACGCTCACCAGCCTCGCCCGCCTCGCCGCCGCCATCCGGGACCCGGCCATGGCCTTCTCCGTCGTCCGCCGCATGGCCGCCGCCGGCATCCCGCCGCGCCTCCGCTCCTACGGCCCGGCCCTCTTCGCGTACTGCGACGCCCGCGACGCCGTCGGGGCCGCCGAGGTCGAGGCCCACATGGACGCCGGAGGGGTCGTGCCGGAGGAGACCGAGCTCGCCGCGCTGCTCCGGGTCAATGCCGACACCGGGAGGGCCGACCAGGTGTACAGGGTGCTGCACAGGACGCGCACGCTCGTCCGGCAGGTGTGCGAGGCCACCGCCCAGGTGGTCGAGGCCTGGTTCCGGTCGGACGCCGCGGCGGAGGCCGGGGTGGACAAGTGGGACGCCAGGAAGGTCAGGGAAGGCGTGGTGAAGGGCGGCGGCGGCTGGCATGGCCAGGGCTGGCTCGGCAAGGGGCAATGGGACGTCGGGCAGAGCGAGATGGACAAGAATGGCAAATGCCAACGCTGCGGCGAGAAGCTCGTGTGCATAGACATTGATCCTTCCGAGACAGAGACCTTTGCCAAGTCCCTTGCCGAACTCGCGTGCAAGCGCGAGGTCAGGGACGATTTCGTACGGTTTCAGGTACAATGCTTGGTTCATTCTCTCACCCCCAAATAGTTACAAGTTGATTCTATAATTCTTACACACAGTGTTGCTATCTTTACGAGAACATCCTACTACTATATAACCAACGATTTTAACGTGGTACGAGTATACATAGTTGTTTCCATATACTCCATGTATGGATTTTGGTAAGGATTCGGAGTCCCCATCGGCCCATCTTCTCAGTTGTCATGGTGGCTGATAAGAATTTTGGAATGGTTAGAACACATTTTATAATGTGCAGTGCTATGAATTTTTATAGGAATGCACACATTTTGTGTGTGGCTTGCGAACTTTTAGCGGATTTTAATTTTGGGTACTGTGAGAAACTTAACCTAGACGCAGAATGTAACACCCATCTGTACCAAGTTATGTCTTTTGGCTGTTATTTTGGTAGTATTAACCAGCGTAGTAAAGAACTCGTTTGGCCTGATTGGAGCTTCTCCAGTAAACAAACCATTTTTGTTATGAAAACTGTCCAACAAGCCACACCAAGTTTAAGCTTAATTGCCTCCAAATTAAGTTGCTTGTTTAAACTTGACTTCAATGTATGGGCTCATAACTGAAGGTGAACCACACATAATAAGAGTTGTAATGGGAAGCTACTATTGCCAGTCATTGTCATTCCTCCATAAAACTTCATGCAGCTTGTCAGCATCAAATGTTTGATCATGGACGGAAGCTTGCGCTTCTGCCAACATGTTATTTGTTCGCACTTCACCTCTTGGTTTAAGTTTTTACCCATAGTAACCAAAATCCTTTGGGTTGAGTTACTTGGCAAGTTTATTTCTGATGACAAAGATTGTTTTACGACCGTTTGTTCTTCTTTTTTGTGTGATTTATTTAATTAACTGCTTATATTCTGCACCTGGAAGCTTCTCTGTCTAATTGATAACCTGGTCTCTCCAGGACTGGCTCCGTCGAAATGGACCATTTGACGCTGTTATTGATGCTGCTAATGTCGGCCTTTACAACAGTAAAGCTTTCAGTTTTTCTCAGGTAAAAGGAATGCTGTCCTGCAGGCAAAATCCTAGTATGATACAATTGTTCTTGACATGCAGGCAGAGAAGAGAAACACGGCTAACGCTCCTGCTATGAACTATGATTTTTGTTGTAGGTGAACTCTGTTGTAAATGGCATACAGAGAGTAACCAAGTCAAAGAAACTGCCACTGATCGTTTTGCATAGGAGCCGGGTAAATTGTGGCCCTGCAAAAGCACCACAGAATCAGAAGCTCATAGAGAGTTGGCAAAATGCTGGAGCACTATATTCTACTCCTCCTGGTTCCAATGATGATTGGTGAGCCCATGTTTCCTGCTTAACAGATGCATTATTATCTGCATCCCTTACTTGAGCTAGCTGGTGTAGGCTCTAATGAAGCAACCGTTGTGCTCTTTACTGTTTCATAAATTTCAATAGATAATCGTGAGAAATTTGAGGCAGAGACTTAGGATATGACTGCTCCCCCAATTGATGAATTTATTTTTCTAGCCCTGAGTCGTGCTTTAGCTTTTTCACCTTTACGAATAATCTCTCCCCTTTTCTGCTGCAGGTATTGGCTGTATGCAGCCGTTAGTTGCCGTTCATTGCTTGTTACGAACGACGAGATGCGGGACCACTTGTTTCAACTTCTCGGCACTAGTTTCTTCCCCAGATGGAAAGAAAAGCACCAGGTTTGTTTTCTTACTGCAGAACCTAACACATCTTAAGCCCTGGTTCAGTGTCGATGCATCAGTCGTGGGTGCACTGAATTATCTCTTTGAAAATTTTGATCTAAAGAACCCTGGCAAACTCTATGCAGGTCAGGCTAACGTACTCGGGCCGCGGTCCTACTTTCCACTTGCCGCCTCCTTATTCAATTGTCATTCAGGTGATTAAACTCCGAGTCAGACACATAGCCCTTTGTCAGCATCAGTAGTTCATGAATACATGCTGAAACAAACGGTGTTATCATCCTTGGATGCAGGAATCCGAAGCCGGGAGCTGGCACGTGCCGACGACGACCGGAGACGACATCGAGAGCCCGCGGCAGTGGCTCTGCGCCACCAGGAAAACTTCGGAGGGACCGCCTTCTCCGCCGCCCCAAGCTCACGCCACCAGCAAAACTTTGGAGAGTCCACCTTCTCCGCCGCACCAAGCTCGTTCCACTAGCAAGACTTTGGAGAGATCGCCTTCTCCGCTGCCCCAAGCTCGCGCCGCAAGGAATACTTCGGACAGACCGCCTTCTCCACCACCCCAAGCTCGCGCCGCCAGGAATACTTCGGAGAGACCGCCTTCTCCACCGCCCCAAGCTCGTGCCGCCAGGAAAACTTCGGAGAGACCGCCTTCTCCACCGCCCCAAGCTCGTGCCGCCAGGAATACTTCGGAGAGACCGCCTTCTCCACCGCCCCAAGCTCGTGCCGCCAGCAAAACTTCGGAGAGACCGCCTTCTCCGCCGCACGAAGCTTCTGGCACTAGCAAAACTCCGGGGAGACCGGCTTCTTCACCAAAATCGAGGTTAAGTGAGCTGGGCTGGTAGTCTTTGCTAGACCTCATGTCATGGGGTTGCATGAGCATATATGCCAGAAGTAGAAAATTAGCACCCAGATTTGGGTCTATTTTATTTTAGATTTACTATAAACAGGGCCACTAGGTGCACCCTATATCTAGCAGCTCCTGATTGAGGATGAGATTATGTAGTAAGTTGCTCCACTAGCAAAACAGGGCCACCAACATGTTACATCTGTGAAGTTACTCCACAGTTGACATGGCCTTTAGTTTCCCATGAAATTGAAAATTTTGCTTACTGTATGCGGATGTTATTTTTACCCTATGAACTCATTGTACTTGTACAATAATTTGGTATCATCATGGTGTAATTGACTGCTTGAGCCACTGGTAATTCGGCAGTAGAAACAAGTGTTTTTTACAGTCATTTTTAGATGATTGTTACTTTGTTAGATGTCCTTGATGTAGCTGGTGTGGTGTGAGAAAACAGGGTGTGGTGGTGGGTCCGCTGGTGTCAGTGAGGGTGTTGGATGTTGCGTTATCCATGCATGCGCAGGGCAGCGAATGGGAGCGCGCCACGTGTGAGTCCGGGTGTGGAGCCCGCCGGTGCGTCGTCCACAGCCATGGAAAAGACTAGGGGCAAGCGGCAGCCATGGGTTGCTGCTGCCCACCCAATCCACCTCTCTGCTTTCTCTCTCTCTCTCGTGCAGCTCAGGCAGCAGCCACGTAAATCTCTCTCTCTCTCACACACACACCTCTTGTGCCAAGCTCGCGGCACCACCAGCCACCGGAGGAGGAAGACAAGGAGCTTGGGCGGGCGGCCGGCCGGAGCAGCAGCAGGAGGAGGCGGCTGCAGGATGCCACGGCTAGCAGGGGCTTGCTGTTGATGCGAGATTCCCAATGGCGTCGCGCAGCGCCGCGCTCTGCTTCTCCGCCGCGGTCACTACCGCCGGCGGCAGGGGCCGGAGCCGGGGGCGCTTCTTGGTGGTCTGCTGCGACGGCGGCCGGAGATCCGACCTGCTCTCTTCCTCCCTGGTAAGTCCAAGAACATGCTTCTTCTTGTTGTTATCTCGTCAGCTCACCTGACAGTAGAGTGGCATCTTCTTTCTGCACTGTCCAGGCGGCCAAGGTGCTGGGCGCGCCGACGACCTTCGACGCGGCGAAGCTGACGGTGCAGCACGCCGCCGGTCCATCGGCGTTCCCGAGGGCCTACACGCTGAGCCACTGCGACTTCACGGCGAACCTGACGCTAGCCGTATCGGAGACCATCACCAGCGAGCAACTCCGACAATGGGGGTGGCGGCGCGACGACGTCTTCGCCGAGTGGAAGGAGATGACCTGCACCGGCGGGCCGGGGGGAGGGGAGATGACGCTGCACCTGCACTGCCACGTGAGCGGGCCCAACCCGCTGCAGGAGCTGGCCGCCGGCTTCCGCTACTACGTCTTCTCCAAGGAGCTGCCGCTGGTGCTCAAGGCGGTGGTGCACGGCGACGCCGCCCTCTTCGCCGCCCGGCCGGAGCTCATGGACGCCCGCGTGTGGGTGCACTTCCACTCCTCGTCACGCAAGTACAACCGCATCGAGTGCTGGGGCGCCCTCCGTGAAGCCACCAAGGTGCCTCTTCTTCCTCTTCTTTTTCCATGGTTTGCTTGGTAGTTTGCATCTACTAGTTGTGATGCTCAATATTGAACAATTCTGATGTGGTTGGGGGATTGCAGAGGAGTCTTCTGGATGGGGGGCTTGTCGACGAGCTGCAGAGCGAGATCACCGAGAGACGAAGAACGTGGAACATATTCAACGCACTCGTCTCGTTTCTGCTATGATTGGATCTCGGTAAATCCGGTCCGGGTATATATGGATGTACATTGAGAATGATTTGAGAGATAGGGTCCGGGTAAGCAATGCAATGCATTGAATTGCATTGCGCGCAAGAGAGAAAGGAAGAATTATGCTTTCATTTCATTCTTTTGCTCTGTCTGGTCTGCCTTGGCAAGAGAGGAACTCTAGACACCATTCTTCTTCAGTTCTTGACATGTACGCCCTCCGATCGGAATTACTTGTCTCGGAAATTGATATATCTAGAACTAAAATACATCCATTTTCGAGACAAGTAATTCCGAACGGAGGGAGTACTACATTACTGCCAACCAAATTGGTGCATTCGTTCACCTTGTTAAGCAAGCATTTGACCCCCCTTGTTTACTGAATGCTGATGACATTTGCTGATTTGATTTTGAGTACCGTCGTCTGTTTTCGAGCACCACTCTTGCTGCAAATTTGTCAACATATATACCTGCAGGCTGCAATTGGGTTTCAGGACTGGATAAACACAGTAGTGTGTCTTGCAACTTCCTTGTTTGAGCTACTATTATTGCCTTGTAATAATCCTCTATGTTAAGCTGCAACAAAGCTAGTTGGCTTTCTTTGATCAGCTTAGATTGTTGCGTACGGCTCAGACTCTGATTTGTGTTTGCAACAACGGTGAGTGGATGAGCTTTCTAGGATGCTTTGTTATGAAAATGCACTAGTAGCTGTGAGCCTGTGAATTGAATTATCGCTAGTAGCTGCACATGTTCTCCAGGATAGATTGTTTTGAAAGAAATTTAGTTTCAAACTGCACTTCTGTTAATGTTTTAGTTTCAAACTGCACCAAAATCGGGTGATGTTTTATGTTTTGGCTATATCACTCTCCCATCACACTTCCAAAATCTCCGTCTGTATTGTATTAAAAAGGAATCCTTTTGAGACAATGATTAAATTAGATTTTCAAGGGATTGACTAAATTATTTTTTTGAGGGCAGGATTGATTAGATTAGATGGGAATGACACTCTTAATTTTTTTTGAGCAACGGAATGACACACTTAATATGTTCTAGCCAGGGCTTTATAAAAACTTCTTCTTTTATCCCCAAATCGGTTCCGATTTCATAGGCAATGGGGCGCAAGCGACACCGAAAGAAGGCCGCCGCCGCTGCGGCCCCCGTCGCCAGCCTCCCCGTGGATATGCTGGCCAATATCCACGCCCGCCTCAGCCTCCTCGACCGCCTCACCTTCGCTGCCGTCTTCCGCACCTCGCGGGACGTGTTCAAGCCGGAGGCGCCCTGTCTCCTCCTGCCCGGCGACGCCCCGAACACCGCCACCATCTTCTCCCTCGCCCAACGCCGCGCCGCAGCCGTGCGCACCCCGGGTCCCGCCCACGCCGTCCTCGGCTCCTCCTCCTCCCGCGGGTGGCTCGTGACCGCCGACGACCGGGCCCGGCTGTGCCTCGTCAGCCCGGTCACCGGCGAGCGCCGCGCGCTCCCGGCCATCGACACCATCCCTCACGTCTTCGCCGACGGCGGGCGCCACCACTTCACCGTCAATGTCATGTGGTTCCTCAGGGGACCCCCACCGTACCCCTAGGTCCCCTACGGCACCATGACGTACACTGCCGAGAGGGTGCGCCACTTTCTCTACCGCAGGGTCGTCCTCTCCGACTCCGCGGACGTCGCCATGCTGATCACGGGGCCGGAGTACGGCGTGGCGTCCTTCGCCACGGCGGGGGGTGGCGCGTGGAGGCTGGCGCCCCCGCGCGACGGGGTTGAGCCGGTTGCCACGCCGGAGGGCGGCTCGTGGAGGCTGTGGCACTCGCGCAACGGCGTTGAGGATGCCGTCCACCACGACGGCAGGTTCTACTCAATCACCTACTCCGGCGAAGTGGAGGCGTGGAAGGAGGGCGAAGGCGATGCCACCGGCGTGTTCACGAGCGCGGTGGTTGCGCCGAGCCTGCTGCTGCCGGCCAATACGCACCATCGCAAGTACCTCGTGGTGGCGCCGGCCGGACGGCTCATGGTCGTGGTCAAGGAGACCACGGGTAGACGGACGTCGCCGTCCTTCAAGGTGCAGGTCCTTGACGCCGACAGGGAGGGGTGGGAGGAGACGGACGACATCGGCGACACCGCGCTGTTCGTCGCGGTGAACGGTTCTCTCTGCGTGTCGATGAGGGAGCACCCGGAGCTCAGGGCCGGCTGCGTCTACTACTACACCGAGGACGAGGATGATCTGGAGCCGTGCAAGGATGCACGCGAGGACGATGACGACGAGGACAATGGCGTCAGGGTGTTGAGCCTCAAGGACCGCAGAACAGAGATGGTGGAGGGCCTCGGATGGCGCCGGAGCTGGCCGCCCCCGGCGTGGTTCATTCCTTCCATCCCATGATGATGGATGATTTCATAGCTTTATTATGTTGCATTACTACAGTAGAGGTGCAGTAACAGGATTGTGAATTAAAGAAACAGTTTGGTTTGCAGCATCTTCTTTTCGCCCTTCAGACTGCAACACAAGAAACAAAGGTGGCCCTTGTTGTTCTTGGAGGATATGGTCTAATTAGTCTGCACTTCTTGCTCAGATTTTGTTCTATGCTGCGATGATTGCAACCAAGATTATCACTTGACTGTTTCCTTGCGAGGTTTCTGGATTAATTCGAAGCTGCACTTGTTTCCCAGGATGAAATGAAATAGCTAAGGTAGTGTGTACTTCATTTAGCTCACTAATAATACAGTATATGCATTTGGTTTGCAGCAGGGTTTTGTGTTTGTCTTGCATTTGGTTTGTAATTATCTATCTATCTATATCGAACTGCAACAGAGCTAGTTTCAGACTTGAGGCTGCTTGCTATGACCTATGAGAAGCTGCACATGCTCTTCAGGACAGGTCATTTCAAAGGAACTGCACTGTGTTAGCAGCAGCAGAGGTAGATTAGCCTCACTCATGTGTGCTGTTTGATTTTGCCTGAGAGCAGAGAAGCAAGCAGCTAAGGTTCAGAGTGACTACTCCCCTGTGTTGGTTTTGCCTGAGCAGAGTCAGTTGGGATTAGTTTGAACAATTAGGAACAATGAACGGGCACCCAGCCTCTCTCTTATCTTAAGCACTTCCCTTTTTTTGGGGGGCATGGCATGTGGCATGTGCTGCATCCATCATCAGTCTTTCATTTCATAGCACAAGAGTCAGTCATTGTGCATCTCTAAGACATGTTTGTAGCCGCCCTCGCCTGATAATGTTTCATGTCCCAAAAATTCGGATTTTTTGGACAATGTTTTATCGCATTTTTTCAATCTTTTGCTAACTCGGGTGTACTACACCCGAGAGTAGCCACTACTTTCCGATTCTCTACTTGAGTCTGCTTGCTATGAGAAGCTGCACATGTTCTTCAGGATATACATCATTTCAAAGGGGTACTAGCAGTTAAGGTAGATTAACCTCACTTTTGTGTGCTGTTTGATTTTGCCTGGGAGGCCTGAGAGCAAAGAAGGAAGCAGGGTTCAGACTACTCTTCTGTGTTGGTTTTGCCTTGAGCAGAATACGTTGGGATTAGTTTGATCAATTAGGAACAATGTATAGGCACCCAGCCTCTCTCTCTTAAGGATTTCCCCTTTTTTTTGGGTGTGGCATGTGGCATGTGCGGCATCCATCATCAGTTTTTCATAGAACAAGAGTCAGTCAATGTGCATCTCTGAGACATGTTTGTAGCTGTCTTATGTATGCATATTTATGTTTTTTTCCTTTTTCAAGCTAGCATAATTTTCGAAAAAATAGAGTTGGAGTCCATAATAGTTATCAGTAGTAAAAGAAGAAATTGGTTATTTACCCAAAAGTTTACATGTTTTTGGACGAATATGCTGGATGGACGGCTCGTCGACGAGATGCAGAGAAAGATCACCAAGAAACGAAGGAAGTGGAACATATTCAATGCCCTCTCCTTGATTCACCTATGACTAGCAAGATGCCCGTGCGTTGCACGGAACATCAAGATGCATTTGTATGAGTAGTTTATCTTGTGAGAGAAAAGGATGAACGAGGGTGGGCCTTATCTGCAAATGTAGAGAGGAGTATGGGTAAATTGTCATAGTTTCCTTCCTATCCGTCTGATATAGATCGAACGGCCTATATTGCAGGATGGCAGACACACCATCATCACCAACTCTACTTTTTATAAGAGTAGAGATATGATCATGATCGAATCCAACCAGGGTATGTACACTTAGAAAGATGTGAGGGATAGGGCCATAAGAAGGTAAAAAACACACAATCTTTCATTCATTCTTTTGCTCTGTCTTGTCATTCTTCAGTTCATATGTACTTTACCAACCAAATTGGCGCATCTGTTTACCTTTTAAGCAAGCACTGGACACTCCTTGATTATCAAAGGGAATCAGACTGATGACATTTGCCGGTTTCGATCGACTACTCAAGTGTGGCATCCTCTGTTTGTTTATTTTCACTCTTTCTGCAAATTTCTCAAGATATATACCTGCAATTGGGTTTCCGAACTGGATAAACACAACAGTTTGGCTTGCAACTTCCTTGTTGAGCTACTACTGCCTTGTAATAATCGTCTATATAACAAAGCTGGCTTTCTTTTATTGTCTGCAACTGCAACAAAGCTGGTTCAGAACCTGGTTTATCTGTTAGACCCTATACTTACTGCACATCATTTTAAAAAGGCAGTTGGGGTTCACAATTAACTAAAACAATCTGATTTACAAGGTTCAGACTTCTTAGAAGTTCGTTCCATAATGTAGTGCATATAGATTTTCTATAAGACAAACTTTGAGAACTTCGACCAAGTTTGTAGGGAAAATTATCAATATCTACATTTCCAAACAGATAATATGAAACTATGCCTTATGATGTACAGTATGTAATAATGTGTAGTATTTGTCATTTTAGATGTAGATATGTTCCTCTATAAATTTAGTTAAAATTCATGAATTTTGAATTGAAAAATAAAATATCTGCACTGCATTATAGTAACTAAAACAATTGGTTTGCAAGGTTCAGGTTCCTCTGTGATTGTTTCAGTTTTAGACCAAAGAGTCAGATAAAGGTGTGGTGAGCCCGCATCCACCCATCCATCCCTGTAATAAAAAATGTACTGTATATTCTCCCCTTACAATTCCAAAACTAGGGTCCTAATCCCCTCATTTAGAAACAATCTGGACAAAACACCCCCTGCACACACACATAGAAGTGGGACTGTTTTCGCAAATATGAAACATTAAACACTATAGTTGATCCCTACCTCATCATTGCCTCACAAGGTGGCCTCATAGCACAACTCTCTTTGGCCTCCACCGCGTAGAGGTGGCGTCCCATGTGATCGTCCTCCATCACTGCTCTTGTGGGATCGCCGCATCCGCCCTCACGACGTGGGAGAGCCCGTAATGACTCGGGTCCCGACCACCGTTGAGGCAATGTTTATATGGTTTGATCTGTGGAAGCGTTTCTACTCCTCCGTGGAGGAGCCGCATGTATTTATTGATCGAGGGCAAGAACCACCCCTGCCGTGGTTTACAAGTCTTCTACCGATCGCAAGCATCCAGTAAAGAATACGATAGGAAGTTGTAACGGGAGAGGTAGAGATAGAGGAGGTAGTTTAAGATTACAATGACTCAAATATCTCTAAGTCTAACACCCTCCCTTAATCTGAACTAACTATCCTAGATTAAGATTGTTCTTGAATGCTTCAAATGGCTTGAATGATAGAGCTTTAGTGAATCCATCAGTAACTTGATCTTTGAAAGGAATAAAGCTTATCTCCAACTTCTTCTCTGCAACTCTTTCTCGTACAAAATGAAAATCTATCTCAATGTGTTTGGTTCTAGCATGAAAAACAGGATTAGCACTTAAATAAGTAGCACCCAAATTATCACACCATAGACATGAAGTACGATGTTGCTTCACACCCAATTCCTCAAGCAAAGATTCAAGCCAAATGATTTCAGCAGTAGCATTTGCTAATGACTTGTACTCAGCTTCAGTATTTGACCTTGACACTGTTGCTTGTTTTAATTCTGGCACTCCATGAAATAAGGTTAGAATCAAAGAAAATAGCAAAGCCTTATGTTGATTTTCTATCATCATTGCAGCCTGCCCAACCCGCATCAGAGAAAGCACTAACAAGTGTGGAATTGGAACGTCTGAAGTGTAGTCCCAAACCTACTGTATGCTTAACATACCGTATGATCCTTTTGACAGCTGTCCAATGAACATAGGTAGGAGCATATAGATATTGACATACTTTGTTAACAACAAATGAAATATCTGGTCGTGTCAAGGTTAAGTATTGCAAAGCTCCAACATCACTTATATATCTAGTGCTTTCTTCCTCCTTAAGTGGCCCCCTTCATGTGCTGACAATTGTTCTGATGAGGATAATGGTGTGGGTGAAGGCTTGCAGTCCTTCATTCCCATCCGAGCCAAAAGTTCAGTGGCATATTTTTCCTGTTTCAACACTATACCATCCTGAACCTTCTTAACTTCAATACCTAGAAAGAAGTTTAAATCGCCAAGATCCTTTAGGGAAAATTCTAAACTCAGGTCACGCAAGAGGGCATCAGTAGCATTCTATGAAGAACTTGCAACTATAACATCATCAACATATATGAGCACAAAAATAACAGTATTTGACTTGTTATATGTAAAGAGGGATGTGTCAGCTTTTGATGCAATAAAACCAAGATATTTCAACTGCATACTAAACCTGGAGTACCATGCTCTAGGTGCTTGTTTCAAACCATAGAGAGCCTTGTCAAGTTTGCACACATAACGAGATTTTTGCTTGTTCTCATAACCTGGTGGTTGCCTCATGTAGACCTTCTCTTCCAGAACACCATGCAAAAACGTGTTCTGTACATCTAGCTGTCTTAAGCTCCAACCCCTTGACACAACAATAGTTAGCACAAGTCTTATGGTTGCACCCTTTACCACAGGACTAAAAATATCCTCATAATCAATACCGTAACGCTGCTTAAAAACTTTAGCAACAAGACATGCCTTATACCTGTCAATGGAGCCATCTGCCTTTCTTTTGATTCTGTACACCCACTTACAGTCAATGATATTCTTTCCTCTCTGATTTGGTACAAGTGCCAAGTCTTCTTCCTCATGAGTGCACTATACTCTTCATCCATGGCCTTCTTCCACTTTTGATCTCTTAATGCATCATCCAATCTTGTTGGTTCACCTGAAATACACAACATGTCATATGGTATGGTACCATTCGTTCTTAACTTAGGATTTTTAATACCTTTTTGCAACCGAGTCATAACTCTTGATGTGGCATGTTGAACAAGTTGCTGTACAGGTGATCCGTTTGTCGCAGAAGATCCTGGAGAAGTTTCAGAACTTGATGCAGAGGATCCAGTGGCCATTGGTGTGGCCACTTCATATGCAGTCGCCGAACCATCAGCCATAGAAGATCCCGCGCCTCACGGCGCTGCCGGCTGCATCCGTAACCCACGCACCGCGCCGGTTGGCTGCATGCGTTGAGTGCGCTCGCGCCGCGAGAGAGATTCTCTGCGTGATGACATGTCTGGCGCTGAGTGGCCCGCTGCAGCTGGGCCCTCCTGACTGGCCGGCTCGTGATCCAGAGGCGATCCGCGCACGCGATCCAAGGGAGATCGGCGTACAGGAGTTTCAGGTGCTGCCATATCCTCTTCGTACGCCGTGCTAGCTTCGTCTTGTTCTTTCACATGAAATATAGCATCATCTTGAGCCAAATTTTGATCATTTTGATAATTTTGTGCGCCATTTTCTCCGGGATCCTGCACACGCACAATAGAAGAACTAGCAGGAATATTATCATATTGGTTAGCACAATTGTTTTCCCCGTGATCAAAATCTCGAAGTGTGCATGGAAGAAGAAGAATTTCTTGACGAAGAAGGGCACCGGCATTTGGATGTAGGGATTCAAACGGAAATACCGACTCGTCAAAAACGACATCTCGAGATATATATACTCTGCCTGTGGGCACATCAATGCACTTGACCCCTTTATGCATAGGACTATAGCCTAGAAAGACACATCTTTTTGAACGAAACGCAAGCTTGCGTGTGTAGACTCTGAGAGACTTGTAATATGGTTTAACACCAAAAAGACGCGTGATGAGATTTTCAAAGTTGATGACTTTGCTAGGACAAATATTTATGAGGTATGTGGCTGTGAGAAAAGCTTCATCCCAAACCTTAAGTGGGATGGAAGCATTTGTTAGCAATGCCAGTCCTACTTCAACAACATGACGATGTTTCCGCTCAGCGGAACCGTTTTGCTGATGAGCGTGGGGGCAAGACACATGATGTGAAATTCCAATCTTTTGGAAAAAGAAATTTAGTTTCTCATACTCACCACCCCAGTCGGTTTGCATAGCAAGTATTTTTTTAGTTTAATTGACGTTCAACAAGATTTTGGAAATTGATAAATACTTGGAACACATCAGATCGCTTCTTTAGCAAATAAATCCAAGTGAACTTGCTATAGTCATCAATGAAGCTAACATAATAAGAAAATCTACCGACTGAAGTAGGGGCTGGCCCCCACACATCTGAAAATATAAGCTGCAATGGAGCAATGGATACACTTGTAGAGATGGGATATGGTAATTGATGACTTTTAGCTTGTTGACAAGCATCACAAATTGACTCTACACTAGACTCAAAAGGAAGTTTATTTCTACTAAGGACATGTTGAACAATGACTGAAGAAGGATGACCCAAACGACTGTGCCACTTTGCCGAGGAAGGTTTGGTGACACTCCATGCTTGCTTATTCGACCATGATGAAGGTGATGATGATATGAGCGGATACAAGCCTCCCTCACACTTTCCTCTAAGAATGACTCTCCTCATTGCCAAGTCCTTGATCACAAAGGAATGAGGATAAAAAATTATGAGAACATTATTATCAAGAGCAAAGCGATGAACAGAGACAAGATTCTTTGATGCTTGGGGAACATGAAGAACATTATTTAGATGTAGATCTTTTACGGGAGTTTTAACAATTGAGTTGCCAACATGAGTAATATCCATACCTGTTCCACTTGCCGTGTGTATTTGATCACCACCATGGTACCTTTCTCGCATGGTTAACTTGTCAAGCTCCCCTGTGATGTGTTCGGTGGCTCCTGAATCTGCATACCAATTCGTGTCTGTCCCATAGGAGTTGGTGATGAGATTTGCCGCCTTCTTCTTATCTTCTTGATCTTCCTCGTAGCGCCACCAGCAGGCTCTTGCCCCGCCGGATGAAACTTGTAACAGATCTGGCACTCTGGGCAGTCTCCTTCTTGCTGCTGATGTTGTTGTGTTGCAACCGAGGACGCTGCTGATAGCCACCACCACGAGTAGGAGAGGGAGAAGGGCGGTTCCCAGGACCGCGTCCCCCTCTGTTACTTCGCCCACGGCCTCCTCTGCCGCGGGACTAACCTCGCCCTCTGTAGATGGCGTTTGCTGACGAACGAAACCCTGCTGGTCCATCTCCCAGCATCTCTATCCTTTGATCAAAGGCAGAGATTTGCGAGAAGAGTTCGTCAACGGTGATGGAGTTCTTGATGGCGCTGACTGCTGCGACGACGGGATCGTAGTCCCGATCAAGACTAGCGAGGATGTAGTCGACCATCTCTGGATCGCTCACAAGGCGCCCAGCCGCGGCGAGCTCGTCGCCGAGGCTCTCCATCTTGGCGATGAAAGCATTGCTTGACATGCTGCCCTTCTTGGTGTTGGAGATAGCGATTCGCAGATTGGTTATCCTGGACTGAGACTGCGAGGCGAATAATGTCGTGAGAGAAGTCCAAAGGTCGAAGGTATTCTCCTTACCGATGACCTGTGCAAGAATTTCTTGCGAGAGCAAATTCAGCAGGTAGCTCAGAACCTGCTGATCCTTCGATAGCCATGGGCCATACAGAGGATTCGGCCCTATTGTGGTAGTTTTGTCCGCTTGAGCGATCTCCACCATCTTCGGTGGTGCGGCGTCGCTGCCATCAAGGAGGCCAGTCACCTGCGCACCTCGCAGGGCTGGCATCACTTGCGCCTTCCAGAGGAGGTAGTTCCCCCTCGTGAGTTTCTCGGTTGATGGAGCACCTAGGTTAAGAGCAACAGCAGCCGAGCCGGAGGCCATGGCGATGGATGTTTTTTCTGGTTATGTGGCTAGATGATAGGGAAGAGTTTTGGCTCTGTATACCATATAAGATTTGATCTGTGAAAGCGTTCCTACTCCTCTGTGGAGCAGCCGCATGTATTTATTGATCGAGGGCAGGAACCACCCCTGCCGTGGTTTAAAAGTCTTCTACCGATCGCAAGGATCCAGTAGGAATACGATAGGAAGTCGTAACGGGAGAGGTAGAGATAGAGGAGGTAGTTTAAGATTACAAAAAATGACTCAAATATCTCTAAGTCTAACAATGTTCTCTGGCGTGACAACGAAGGTGGCTTGCATGGCCCTCAATGTGGGTTGCCAACGTGGCTCTGCGCTACCCAGTGCCTCTAGCAGGGACGCATGACTGGGTCTCGGCATGGTCCAAGGCCATGACCCAATTCCTAAAGCTCGTGGCATCACATGGACTTGTGGAGAGGACTTGCACGAGCCGGTTGGTCTTCTTCCATGTCAGCAAAACCAGCTACCAAAAGCTACTTAGAGCCTGTTCGGAAGCTCTCTCGACTCTCGACTCCGCTCCGCGCGAAGAGCTGGGTTGGAGCCGCTCCTCGCGATTGTGCTGGCGCTCCTTCTGCTCCGGGAGCTGCAGTTGATGAGCCGGGGGGATCCGAACAGGGCTATAAGATGGTCCTGAAAAATCTGAGCATGGAAAACATGACATACTAGCGGGGCTCGGGCTCAACTTTTTTTGCCCAAAGCCTGAGAAAAGCACCATGACAAATAATTATATTATATTATAATTAGTTTGTTCATGTGTTTTCACAGGTACTCATCTCTCAAATAATTATAGGATGTCGATATCCACCACACGTGTGGCATAATAGGCATTCGCACACACATCGTGTGTGGCATGAGCAGGGGGCAGCCCACACGGGCTGTGTGTGGGCGAATAGTAGAATTGCCCATACATGTGGGCGCAGCTACTTCGTGTCACATATCCAATAAGTACTACTCATCCCCACCCCGCGCGTGTGGCACGAAGCAAATATGGCCACACCTCTTGACGCAGCTACAATAGGTACCCGCGGGATGACGATTTAGGATGCGTTTGGATCCCTTGATGGTTTACCTTGCTAGGCAAAGCTAGCCTTGCCGACGGAGGCTTGCCGATTTGGCTCGCTCGCTGGATAGAACAAAAAGCCGGCAACCGCTGGCGATAAGGCAAACTAGCTCAGGAACCAAATCCATCGCTCCCTTGCATGGCCAGGCTAAGGAAGCGCTTGCCGGATAACCAAACGCTCCTTTAGTTGCCATTCGGGATGGCAGATATAGTTATTCGGGATGGCCAATATGATTGTAAAAGCATGACAACTTTCTCTGTTTCGGTTAACAATATTTGCCATGTCTAATTTATGGTAGTTGCCGCGTGAAATCAAACCATAGTTGTCGTGTGTAATTAACTACTTGCCACATATGGTCAAACAATAGTTGCCATGTGTGTTTACCTAGTTGTCACGTGTGGTTAATCACAGTTGCCATGTATGTTTACCTGATTGCCATATACGCGTAACTGTAGTTGCCGTCTAGCAAACGAATCATAGTTGCCATGTGTGTTTACCTAGTTACCATGTACGCGCAACTGCAGTTGCTATCCAACAATGTGCGACTGTCGTGTGGGCGAAAAACAGTTCGCCCACACGCGCGTGGACTAGGTGGTGGCTGCGTGGGCAGAAACTAGTTCGCCCACACAGCGCAGCTGGTAATCGCATGTTGTGGGGCGTGTGGGCGACCTCTCCAACGCCCACACACCGGCCTTGTCCTACGTGGCACGCAAAAACTGTCTCGGTGTGTCAAGATTCGTGCAAACTTAACTGGACGATGATCCAGGCGTGTGGGCGAATTACAATATTGCCGCACGTGTGGGCGAATTACAATATTGCCATGGGATCCTCATTCTCCCGCGGGTGGCTCATCACCGCCGATGCCTTCGCCCGGCTGCGCCTCGTCGAGGGCGGCCGCACGGGAACAAGCCGCCGCCCGCGTGGTTCACGCTTTGCATCCTATGATAGATAGATTTGTTGTCTGATTTCATAGCTTGGGTGGGTTAAGTAGTAGCAAAGTTCAGATGCAGTTACAGGATTCTAAATTAAGGAATTGTTCGGTTTGATTTTCAGTAAAAGGTTTCAGAACACAGGGAACAGTTTGATTTTCAGCTTCTTCTTTTCGCCCTTCAGATCGCGGCACCAAACAAAGGTGGCCCCTTTAGGATTTCTGAGGGAACAGTCCAATCAGTGTTGCAGGGTTCTGACTTAATTTTATGCTATGATGATTGCAACCCATATTAGTAAGTAATTATCTGTAGTCAGCTTGTTGAATTGACTTTCACGTTCTTCTCCCTCTCCCAAGGCCACGCTGCCGCCGTGTGCGCCCGGGGGCCCGACCACGTCGTCCTGGGCTCCTCCTCCTCTGGCAGCTGGTTCGTTACCGCCACCGACACCCGACGAGGCCCGGCTGCACATTGTCAACCGGGTGACCAGTGAGCAGCGCAGGCTCCCTGGCATCGACACCATCCCCTGCCTAGGTGCTGCGGATGCTTGGGTGACATTTTTTTAAGACAGTGGGGTTTCAGAAGTAAGAAAGCAATTTAGTTTGCAGGGTTCAGACTTCAGACTAGCATTAACTTGGTGTTTGTTTTGTCTTGTGATTGTTTCAAACTTCAACCAAGTTATAGCATGCATCATAAACCAACTCTGGAATATGTTTGCCTGTTGATGATCAAGCTAGATCTTTTTTTTTAGGGTTTGAGGGTTGATGATCAAGGTAGATCTGTAAGCAAGAATTTTATGCCCTTGGGCACTGGAAGGAATCAAGCCTGACATTTTTGCACATCTCTGTCGCAGTGTCGCTACGTACTGGACTTACCAGAGTAGCCTCCTCTGCTTCTTCTACCAGCAGAGCACCTAATTTTCCTTGCTGCTCCGCATCTTCAGCTGCAACGGATTCGCTGTTCACTTTATGGAAGCGGTATATTACTTGTATTGTCGCCAGGACGTGAACTGCTTCTGAGAGTGAGAACCTCTACTAGCCCCCCTAGTCCACATCTTTTTCAAGCATTTGGGTTTATTCATTGTGTCGAATAGTTTCATCGTCAACAAGTTGCGTAAAAAGAAAAACAATTCCTTTTCTGAGGGAAAGCCTTCATGCATGTCAGCATTATTCATTGAGTAGAATAGTTTCATCATCACCTGGGTGTTGTCGCCAAATCGATGGCGTTCGATTCGCCTTGTTAAGCAAGCCGGCCTGACATTTGGTTCCCTTGATCAATGATCACTGAAAGGAATCAAGCTTGGCGGTTTTGCCTATTTCTGCTGCTTCTTTTACTAGCACTAGGCACTAGCAGAGCACCACTGCTACTCTTACTGCACTTATAAAAAGATCCTGGTTTGCAGCTTATTTCCTTTTCTGCCTTTTGAGCCGCAACAGATGAACAATTTAATTTATGTAATGGTTCATTACTCACTTGTATGGTTGCGGCCATGATGAGCCGCAGCAGATAATCCACATTTTTTAACATGTGTGCGGTTATTCCTAGCTAGGAGTACTTTGTTTTGTTTCCACGCATGCAATATACTCCCTTCATTTCTAAATATAAGTCTTTTTAGAGATTTCAATATGGATTACATACTGTATACAGACATAGTTTAGAATATAGATTCATCCATTTTGCCCCGTATGTAGTCTATATTGAAATCTCTGAAATGACTTATATTTAGGAACGTATGGAGTACTTGTGATCGAGGATGCTGGTATCCGTCTCGTTCCGTTTTTGATTCCTTCGTTTTCACGACTGTGTCCAATTTGGGAAGAAAAATACTGTATCTTAGCAACAAGGAGCAGCTAGCATCAACATAGCACCTCTCGTCAAGGAGAAGCCAACAAAGCGACAGTGGTTGGTGGTTCCGCCCACAATTTGTATGTATCTGAAGGTTAACACTTTCCAGGAGATTTTCATTAGCATTAGGCTCATCCTCACATTGTGACCCATCCAAGATTTCTCTCCTCCTGCTTCTCCTGCGCATTTGAAGGAGTCGCTCGTCGAATCCAGGTGAGCTTGAACCTTTACTTTCTTCATTTCTTCTTCTGCGTTCCACTCATGTCTTAGCTCTCAACAAATCAGTTTTCAAAGAAGAAAAATCAAGGGGAAATTTCAGCAAGCTATGTTAGCTCTCAACCACCAACCTATTTTAGCTCTCGACACACCAGTTTTCAAAGAATAACATCCAAGGGAAATTTTAGTAAGCCAAGGAAGGGAGAAGTATGTGTGTGTGTGTGGGGGGGGGGGGGGGGGGGGGTGGGGGGGGGGGGAGCATTGGATCAGTCGTTGGCCATGTGGTTGTGCGGCCTAACGACCCGAGTTCAATTCCTAGAATTGACATAAGATACACAGGGGTTTTCCCTCATTTATTGAGGATCAAACTTGGTGTGTGGTTGAACCACTCATCAAGGAATATTTTGATACTCATTTGAAAAATTATGAGGACCATGCTTATCTTGGTACTCATACTAAAATGACTGTATGCATCCCTAGTTGGTGCAGAGGCCGGGCCACCCAACGCCGGATCCCTCCTCCGCTGCCACCTCCCCAGCCGCACCTTCCTCTCCTCGCCGCCGCCTTCCTCGAAGCCATCCGGACTTCTTCTAGTGTTGATCGGCGCTGCTGTAGCGGCCTTGATCCATGGAGAGGTGGTGACATCCTCATCAAGACGATGACGCGGTGGGGGCGGCCCGTTGTACGTTGGCTCCGTGCCCGCGGTGACGACAGGCTAGGTCAGATCCGACCTCAACTGCGGCGGCGACATGGTGGGCCTGGTTTCCGGTCAGATCTGATCCAACCGGTGCGGCCTGATCCATGCGCGGTGGGGGTCCCCTGCACACGATGTTGGATGGAGGATCCTCGAGCGAATCCGGGTGAAAACTCTACTCTCGGCACGTTGCTGAGGTCGGCGATGGCGGCGTTTTTTCTGCATCGTCATGGAGAAGGTCTAGACCCCTATCCGCTACCTTCGGGGAAAACCCTAGATCACTCGATCGGATGACGGCGACGCTCATGTGTCGTACCCCTCTAGAGGGTGTCATTCTTGGAGGTGTGCATAGGCTTGAGGGACCAGTGGACGACATATTTGCACTGGAGCGACGCATCGACGTCATGGAGTCTCGGCGGTGAGCGCAGCAAAGTCTCTGTGATGGATGCGTGATGATGAACGTGCGTGGGAGGAGGCGCTATCTGGCGCCGTGGGGGCGTCGACGGCAGGCCTGGCAAGGTCGATGCGTCGGTACCTGCTCTGAAGATGGATTGGTGGAAGACGGCGGCCGACCTATGAGTGCGTCGGACTGGTTTATGCCCCAAACTTGGTATGTGGTTTGGTCGGGGCCTCCACTTTGGATATTAGGCTAGGTGAGAAGTATGGGTACGTATTCGGCTCACATTTTCTACACCCCTTTGTCAATGGATAGGAGTAGTGACATATGTTACCAAGATAGCGGCTTTAGACATATTGATATATTACTTTGTAAGATCTTTGTGAATAATTAATAAAGGGGCTGCATGCATCTCCATGCAGAGGCCAGGGGCCATCTTCCTTTTCTAAAAAAAGAAGAAGAAGATAATTTGGTATTTACAACATGCAGTGTATATTTCACATCACGACATCCATATATATTGAGTATAACATGCATTCCACGTACATGATTTCTAGTCAAAGCATAAAATGTTTGCAAATAATTGCAAAGAAATATTGAAAAACTTGCTTTCTTGCTGATGTATCCATTGAGACTAATGCCATGGGTGGAAACGGATCTGGAAAAATAATTACTATAATAGCCAGCTTGTATTACTTCCACAATCCTTATTCTGTCCACTATTTGCTCACAGGACGAAGACAGATTCCATCTCTGCGCTCCTGCAACCATGAGCTTGTCTGCCGCCGGGATCATTAGTGCCATCAATGACTGTGTCAGTTTGTTTTTGTCAGCCAAATCTGCCATTTCATCTCTGCGCTCCCGATGGAGTGGCTCACAAGAGCAAAGTCTCCAGGATCATACATTGCAATTACAGAGCGATCTACGACGTCTCTGTGACACTCTCCCTACAATGTATGACCTCATTAATGGAGCAGAGTGGAGAAGCTATGAAGAGCATGTGGCCAAGCTCCTTCCGAGTCTCAAGGATGCCGTGTCTGAGGCCGAGGACCTTATTGATGAGTTCAGATGGCACGAGATGAAGGTGCAAGTGGAGGGCAATGCAATCCAATCTCCTTTCATTGACTTCCTTGATAAGGTCATTCATGGCAACTTCAACAAGTTGAATGATGTCCAATTGAGGTTGAATTACCTTTCAAGTGAGATGAAGGGTATGGGGCTTCGTGAAGTTACACATCACTTTGCCAAATCAGTCAGGCCAGTGACCACCTCTTTCGTGTCAAAGGAAACAAGGATATTTGGTCGTGAGAAGGAGGTGAAACAGTTATTGGGATCTCTTAATGTACCTACACGTCCAAAACGCAAGAGAGCAACTAGTTCAATCAATGCATCAACAAGGACATCATCAAGCAATCATGTTAATGGTGAACCAAAAATATCGAGTCTTCCTGTGTTGGTGGTAGCTGGAATTGGTGGTGTTGGAAAGACTACTTTGGCCCAACATATCTGCAACCATCAACGAGTGAAGTCTCACTTCGAGCTAATAATTTGGATTTGTGT
Source organism: Aegilops umbellulata (assembly GCA_032464435.1). NCBI lineage: Eukaryota > Viridiplantae > Streptophyta > Magnoliopsida > Poales > Poaceae > Aegilops > Aegilops umbellulata. The sequence continues at coordinate 486,256,681 of CP136059.1, read as the reverse complement.
CTCGGATGACTTTGATGAGGAGAGATTAACTAAAGAAGCCATAGAATCATGTACTGGAAAGGAGGCAAAGATTGATAATTTGGATCCTCTTCAGCATGCTCTTTCTAACCATGTGAAAAATAAAAGATTATTGATTGTCCTTGATGATGTCTGGGATGATGCTTTGAATCATAGTGGGCGGTGTTGGGAGATGTTTTGTGCACCTTTTGCAAGTGCCCATGAAGGAAGTGCGATGTTAGTCACCACTAGATGTCCAAATGTTACCAAGGCGGTGCACACAATGGAGTCTGTTATAGTTGAAGGTCTAAAGGATGATGTGTTTTGGAATTTCTTCAAGTTGTGCGCGTTTGGATCTGAGAGTTCTAATAATGATACTGAGTTAGAGCGCATTGGTAGAAGAATACTTCCTAAATTGAAGGGTTCTCCTTTGGCAGCCAAAACTCTAGGGCGCATGTTAAGCATGGACCATCAAGCATCGCATTGGAGTTCCATACTTGAGAGTGAACTGTGGGAGTTGAAACAAAAGCAAACCGAGATTTTGCCTACCCTTCGGTTGAGCTACATGTGTTTACCATTCTATCTGAAAAAATGCTTTGCATTCTGCGCCGTGTATCCCAAAGATTACAAATTTGAGAAGGCATGCTTAGCTGAAATTTGGGTAGCAGAAGGCTTTGTGGAGCCTCAAGCTGGTGTTCCCATTCAAGATATTTGCTATCAGTATTTTGAAGAACTTGTGGCGCGATCCTTCTTTCAAAAGGTTTATGGTCGATATGTAATCCATGACTTGCTGCATGACATGGCACAAAAAGTTTCAGAGCACGACTGCTTCATCTTAAGAAATAAGAGTGACTTTGATAAAGTTCCCCAGAATGTTCGCCATCTATACATACTCCCTTGCAGTGAATTTGATGATTCCAACTTGTTGAGACTACGCAAGTACACGAAGCTGCGCACCCTAATTTGCAAGATTAATTTGGGGAAAAGAACATGCTTTGTGATGGACCAGTGGTGTACTAAACTTACATGTATGCGTGTGATATCTTGTGCCTTCACAAATGAATTACCAGATAGTATCGGTAATTGGAAGCATCTTCGGTACCTTGAAATCTCCAGACCTTGTACTTTGAAGAGGATTCCTTCAACTTTCTGTTGGCTATATAATATGCAGATTTTATATGCCAAGAAATGCAAGCTACGGAGCTTACCCGCTGGCTTTGATAAGTTGACCAGTTTAAAGAAATTTCAAGTAAATGAACTAACAATTGATTCAGCCAACAATAATATCGAAGTACTTGAAGGTCTGACACCTCCTATCAGCCTCAAGCGTCTCTATGTCAAGTATTATGTCAGTGTCTCGCTCCCAAGCTGGTTTCAACCACAAAACTTGCCAAGCTTAACATCTCTTGATTTTAAAGGTTGTGTTGGACTGGAGAGCATAAACCCAAATGAGATGCCTGCAATTGGTACTTTCTTGTCCTTGACAAACCTATGTATTGATGGGTGCAAAAATTTATCAAGCCTAGAAGATTTTCTGCAACCAAGTTATGTACCGGCCATCAAGGAGATCCGAATTCAAGATTGCAAGATGTTAGCATCTGTACCAACTGAGAGTTTTGGGGGGTTTCATTTCCTTGAAAAACTGTGCATAGTTGATTGTCCGAACATCTGCCAACAAAGATTGGTTTCGCCATCCCTCAAGGAGCTCCATTTGTGTCGTTCTAGTCTCTTTTGCGATATTGACTGCTGCTCCCTCACCTCCTTTCATTGTCAATGCGAGTTTGCCATGTCCATACAACTAGAAACATGGAGTCTTCCATCTCTAGAGTTGGTGCAAATCTCTTACATCCATTGGAGGCTCCCCTAATCTTTCCATTTCTACGGGCACTAGCTGCATTAGAGCATTCCCGTCCCTTACTATCCTACAAGTTCAGTCCTGTGATAAATTGTCAACCCTTGATGGCATCCTAACACAAGAATACCTACCTGCTATTGAGAAAATTGGCGTCGTACTTTGTCCTGAGTTACTGTCCCTGCCAGTTGAAAGGTTTGTGAGTTTTCCTTGTCTGAAACATCTGGAGATTTGTAACTGCCCAAGTCTCAACTGGCAAAGGGGACTGGTGTTGCCATCATATCTCCAAAGTCTATACTTATGGAGTTGTGGGGATATCTCTCCATATGTTCCCAGCTGCCTACTGAACCTCACATCCCTCGTCTCGCTGACCATTGGTGGGTGCAAGGGTATAACATCCATTCCAGGTGACATTTGGAGCAGTAATCTTGCATCACTTGAGGAACTGACCATTTCGCTATGTCCAGACCTAGTTTCATTTGGTGGAGCAGAGGCAGTTGCAAACATAAAAAAGGTTCAGATATTCATATGTCCAAAGTTAAAGAAAGTGGATCAGATATTTAGATGACCGCCCAAGGTATCTGTGCTTACACTTATTTCCCGTCCAGCTTTTACTTATATTTTGTTTGAAATTCCCTATATACTGGAAATAACTGATGCATTAGGCAGTAGCAATCCAACTTAAACTATTATCTTCAAAGTACCCTGGATTTACTTACTGATTTTTTTGACAAGGAGGTTAAAACCCCCGGCCTCTACATCATTGATGCGTATAACCATCTTTTTTCTGCTTGTTACTTCCAATGCTTAGTACGTATAGAATCATGATCTGTTAATATGAAAGAAAAGTCCGTATGGAATCATGATCTGTCAATATTTCCTGAAAGAAATGCTTGATGTTAACAAATTGCATGCATGTGACGCTGGCATCTACATGCATTGTTATCAATAAATAGTTAGTTCAAGTGTTTAGTTCGTGTAGAATATTTGATCTGTTAATATTTCCCTGGAGGAAAACCGTGTGTTGTTGTGTCGTGAAACTCTCCCTTTTGTTATTTGCCACATAGGCTTTACTGACCTTGTTTTCTTCTTCAATGACAGGCGAGCAGGAAGCCACAGCTGCATCATTTGGACAATTGGAAAACCCGAGGACACTGAGACATTATGCCTTCGGTCTCCCCCTAGGAGCCTCTCCCTTTTAGAAGATTTATTATCCCATCAATCTCATAACTATCAATTCTCAGTTTACACACTTGTAATCTTGTTGTAACTTATGAAAACGATGGAGAGTCACTTTACATCTCTAAGACATGTTTTTTTTTTGAAAAGGGGGACTCCCCGGCCTCTGCATCAGAATCTCTAAGACATGTTGTATCTGTATGCATTTTATGTGCTTTGGTGTATCTTAATGAGTAAATTAGGATTAGTTTAAACAAAGGGCAGGCAGCTCAGCCCCTTTGCTGAGCATTTTCTGGCATTTGCTGACAAGGTATCTTAATGAGTTGGCCAGTCAACTTAGTAAGTGTATGAACAATGAACACTTTTGGAATGTTAAATTAAAGATCTAGAATGTGTTTTTGATGCATGGATGGGCACTGCGTCTGCATCTTCATCTTGATTAGTCTGAACAATGAACTCCTTTGGCATTTGAGGTTTGGTCTGGAACTGGTTGATTCATCACTATTTTGGTGTTTGATGCTCTAGCGTTTCCTTTCTGTTCCAGTATTTCTTCTCTTCAACTCTCACTAGAATGATGTTGTAGCGTTTACAATATGTTTTCCTCACAACTTGAACACAGATTGGTTGACACAGAAAGACAGAAAGAAAGAAGAAGACAGTGCTGAGATGGCTATTGTACAAGATGCCAACAGCTATTACATGAGATATTTTCTGAAACAAAATGGCCATCTAACAGGCAATTGAAAGTGCCAGAATATTATATCCAGCTCCATATTGGCTCTGAACAACTGAGAATACAAGAACAGAGCAGTTGGAAATCATTTGCCGCCGTAGGGTAATAAACCAAACCAAAGAAAACCAGAATGTGATTATTATTTTTTTGGCCAGTTGATCCTGGTGTTGTGGAATACATACTATCATAGCCACTAGCCATTCAAATCCTATTTACAAACAGCCAGCCGGGCAAAAGAATAGATCAGAGCAGAGTAGCAGAGTCTAGTGCAGCAGAGCAGCTGTTGCTTAATGTTCATACATGAAAACCACGTCCGTCCTCTGCAAGAGAAATGTGTCTGGAAAAATAATGTTGTTTTTCCTTGCAAATAAAAAAGTATTTAATTCATTGACGCATTTAATGAGTAGTACTTTATTAATAGGATAAACGATTAGCATGTTGATAAGGGCGTCTATAGCATGGTTTTAAATAGCCCGCTATAGCTCCGCTATAGCACGCTATAGCATTTAGAAAAGGTCCCGCGCTAAGAGTCTTTTGTTCAAACACTTGAACAAACATTTCAAATAGCTCGCTATAGCTCCGCTATAGCACGCTATAGCATTTAGAAGAGATCCGCCGCTAAGAGGCTTAGCGTGCTATTTAAAACTTTGGTCTATAGACATGAAAAGTGTCCCCTTTATGATATCTTTGTTGGAGCAATATCTTTAGGCACCGCATATAGTTGTATGTGCAATATAAAAGGAGGATAAACCAACAAGGTGGCACGCAGAAATTCTTTTGCACATTCACAAGATGCAGATGAGAAGTGCCACCCTATGCTTCCTCATCACACTTGTTTTTTTTGAAACTGGGCAAAAGATTTGCCACTTTCATTGATTAAGAAGAAGGTTTAGAGTTTTGGCCAAAGGCCGAATTACAAGACGTCACTCTCGCGGCACTACAGTACTCAAATATTTGGCCCCTGCAAGGCACCAACACTTTGAAACATCTTTGATTCTTGCAACAAGAACCCCAACCGGCACCGCGGTGTTACGGAAGACGCGTGCATTCCTCTCGTTCCAAATTTCCCACGAGATCAACATAATAAGAGACATCATCGCCCGTCGAGACTGCGACGCGTTGGAGTCAATGAGGTTCCACCAGGCTTTCACCGAATGGACCGTCACCCAAGCTGAAGGGTTCACATCAACCAATCCAAGCCAAGATTTGATCATTTCCCAAACTCGAACCGTGTAGCGGCATTGGAAAAGGAGGTGAGCCGCGGTTTCCTAAACTTGCTTGCAGAGGGGGCAGCGATCACAGTTAGGCCATCCACGGCGTTGGAGCCGGTCGGCCGTCCATATCCTATTGTTGATCACAAGCCAAGCAAAGAGTTTGCATTTGGGGGGAGCCCAGATCTTCCACACCAACTGTTGCATGTTGGAGTCAACCAAGCCCAGGAACTGGACCTTGTAAGCCGAGGATGCGGAGTAAGAGCCATCATTAGAAAGCTTCCAAGAGATAGAATCAGCCACGTCGGGGTTGAGGTGCACCACAGATAATTTCTCCCAAAGGTTGACGAACTCAGTCAGGTGTGTAGCGGAGATGATCCCGTCTGTTTTGACTTGAGAGACCCAGAAGTTATTATTCAAAGCCTTCTGAACCGAACATCCCCTTCTTTTTGATAGGTCAAAAATCTTTTGGGCGATGTCTTTGGGTCTCATGCCATCTAGCCATGCAGACTCCCAGAAGGAAGCACGAATACCGTTTCCAAGTAACACCTTGGTGGCAGCGGCAAAAATGTTTTTATCATTCTCATCACAGGGGTTACCCAAACGAACCCACGGCTTCACCGGATCTGCCCAAAGCCACCAGATACGAAGCGCGGACGCAAACTTCCGCAGATTTAGGATACCTAGCCCCCCATGGACCTTGGACTTGCAGACCTGTACCCAGTTGATCTTGCATTTGCCACCAGTGACCTTGTCACAACCAGCCCAAAGGAAAGCACGCCGAAGAGAATCAATCTTTTCCAGAACCTCAATCGGAAGGTTTAACACTGTCATATAATATATGGCAATGGCTGTGATGACAGACTTGACCAGCACAGCCCTTCCCGAAGAAGCCATTAGCATGCCCAACCATGGCGAAAGCTTGGACGCAATCTTGTCCTCTAGGGGCTGGAAGTGAATCCTATTCAACCTCTTGACCGACAAAGACAATCCAAGGTACTTCATCGGGAAGGTAGATCGGTTAGCCAGGAAGGAATGCAGAATATCATCAAGGTCCAAGTGATCACATCTGATGGGGGCAACCATGCTTTTAGAGCAGTTCGTGATCAGGGCAGAGATCTCACCAAAACGGGCAAGGGTTTCCGCAAAAAATTTGACCTCAGATTTAATTGGCGCAAGAAAGACCGCAGCATCGTCCGCGTATAAGGAGGCACGGATCACCATCGCATTTCCATCAAGAGGGTGTAACTTGCCTTGCTCAGTGGCCTTCTGAGGGTGTAACTTGCCTTGCTCACACGCGCTACTGCTAGGACAAGTAGCTGCAGCGTTGTTCGATCCCACGCTACTGCTAATGTAACTACTGGCAGCGCGTTTTCCGTCCATCGCTACTAGTATTCTTTTTTTATTTTTAAAATTTTAGTCTATTTATCGTACAAATATTGGTACAATACCAGTTATGAGGTTTACATCATTATGTCCATAACAGTGTGTCAAATGAAGGTGGATTAGTTTCAAGTGGAGGCAATATGTGGTGCATGTCAAAAGTATACTACAAATCCAAACTTGATCTTGTTTGGACTAGTAGTACTTTTGATGTGCATCACATGTTGCCTCCACTTGAATCTAATCCGCCAACACAAGCTATTTAATCATCATCATAGTCATTACCACCAATATTAGCTATTTAATCATCATAGTCATAGTGTAGCACACATCATCATCTTCAAACTCTCATTCTAGCTAGCTAATCACCACCAACACTAGCTAATAATAATCATCATAGTCATTACCACCAACATTAGCTATTTTATCATCATAGTAATAGTGTAGCACATCATCATCCTCAAACTCATTTCTAGCTAATCACTCCTGCTGCTCTCACCACTACAAGGATACCTCCTATAAAGCAACACATAATTTACAACATTCTGACTATATGTTGTATAATTCACGTTAGATACGGATATATGCGGTGCAACATATGTGTTGTAGACTTGTAGCTCGGGATCCCAATTTAGTGCAACAGATCTTATATGTTGCCCTGTATTTGTTGCAAATTATATCTATTATAAGTTTATAAGACTAAATATATATATATATATATATATATATATATATATATATATATATATATAAATTAAAACTAAAAAGTAATGCAGTGCAAAAGGAAAATTAATTAGACACACCAGTACACATAATGAATGTGGCGCGAAAATCTGTGCTAACCGTCAAAGCAAAACTAAATCGCGCGAAGTGAACCCTATCCAGATTAATATTCCCCTTCATATCCGGATCGATCTAGGTCTCTGCCTCCGACACAAATCAATCATCCAATCTCCTCTCATTGAGCAGGAAGGCTGGAAGGCGGCGCTGGACTGGGGAGCGGCGGCTTTGCCGGCAGCGCGGAAGGGAGAAGCAGCAAGGCCGCGGTAGGAAGGCTGCTAGCGTCCCCTGCTCCTCCGGCCCCCTCTCCATCCTGCCCGCTTGCAGCGCGCTGCTCCTCCGGCCGCCCCTGTTCTGTCTCACCATGGCGGCGAGACTGACCTCCAAGGTAAACCTCCCTCCTTCCCGTCCCCTCTCATCCAGTAACCTTATTCGTGGGCACCTCGACACATAGGCCATGGAATGTAGGGGGGTCTGAGAGAGAGGGGAGCTTTTGGCTTGTTACAGTTTCAGAGCGTACCATCTCAGGTTATGTTCAGTTGTTTCATATTTGGGATTTGTATCCACCAGGGAATTGATCACCATGGGGTTTGAGTGAAACTTCTGTCTGTCACTCTAATCTCTCTTGTGGTTTGTTCCCTATCCCTGTTAATCCCTGTCCACTTCATTGATGTTCGGTTGGTCAGAGATTGAATAGAATTTCTACACGAATAAGTAAACATTCATCTTTGGATTCAGTTTGTACAGGGAAGGCTTTATATATTCAGGGAATGTAGTGTAAGCATTGTCCGAGTAAACATTCATCAAAAATAAGAATAAGGCAAAGATTATATGCTAATAAAGAAAATGTAAGAGAGTCTTGAAAAAATATAAGCTATTAAACGACGGCTTTGAGAATCTATATCGAGTAGTACTCTGAATCTAGTGTTGATTTTTTATCCAAATCTGAATAAGAAGGACAAGATGAGAGATGATTACATTCACACCCTTCTCTTGTATAACGGCTGGTTCGTGCAACAGCTAAGCGTCGACCACTGCGCGGTGTTGATCTCCCTTGTTCCTTTCTTCCTTCTCATTTTAGTGCAGCGAGCAATCGATTTGTTGATTTCATTCCTTGATGTGGAGCTAGTTCCATGTTGACATTTGGTGCTTCGGAGTTGAAATGCAGCATGAAGTTTAGCATAGTGCGTTCCATTTGAATTCTAGTCTTGCAGCGTGTTTGTTTATTTGTGGATATGTGATAACTGACAGCAACCCAACCTTGTTCTTTGAGGTACAGAAGAAAAATGATACATCCGGTCGATCACATACCACTATTAATCATAGTGGTTGCTGTCAGTTATTTGAGTCGTTCATGTGTGTCCATTGTAACGGCTCCCTTGCTATTGTTTGGTTTCTTTACTAGCTACTAGGAGTTGCGGGATCTTTTCATTTTGGTGAACATTAAATTCACTTGTTATTGCTAAGACGGATCCTGATTGATCCTTTGCTATTTGTGTAAGAGGGGCTCAGTATAGTTATCAAATGATGGTTGTGCTAAACAGACTTAGTTGGTGTAGACTTGTGAATTTCTCTAGTCTAATTCATACTGGTAAAAAGGCAGAGGATGAACCTATTGTATTTGCCAATCAAGTTGACCAAGTGTTCTACGTGGATGACTATGTTTATCCAGGATGGTCAATTGTTTTAAAGATGAAGACTAGAGATAACTTTTTACCAGCAAATTCTTTGAGCTTTTTGATAGTGCCCATCACAAACAAAATTGAATGAGAAGAGATATAGAGGGAGAAACTGTAGATGCTGCTATAGTGCCAAGTGATGATACGGTACCTCAATAAAGGTCAGCTTCCAATGTGATTCTGTTATTTACATTGTTAGTATCAATACTGCAACTTATGCCATTTTGGACATGAAACTTACTACTGTATTGCTTCTGCATGCAGATATGATGGATAAAGAAAAAGTCACTTATCTGAAAATGCGGAGCCTAGTTGAAGTGACGAATTCATTAGTGACATTTGCTATTTTTTCTTTGATGTGCATGTACTTTATAATTTGGACAAGAATATTTGTAGGTGTGACAGGCCTAAAGTGTCAATACTTGATCCAAAATACGTTGGTGTTGGTTGTTCTGTTTCCAATATATCATGAGTTGCAGTGTCTATAAAGTGGCTTGATAATTACACATTATTCTTACACATGTTCATATGACCTACATCCGGGTTGTTGCTTATCTCTTAAACAACATAAAAGTGTTAAATAGGGCCAGGTTCAAGATTCGGCAGGGTTGATTTTTTGACAAAATTTCCTACCGCAGGCATAAATTGAAATCTAAAAGCAAAAATAAGTAGCGTTGGGCTTTGAATCATAGACTTGAAGCTGGCGAGGAGAGCAGCCTACCACTTAGTTAAATGAACAACCTCGCAACAACGAGGATTTCCCCTTTATTTATTTTATAAGAAAATTATAATATTACAAAAATTTCAGAACGAAACACAAATATTTAACTAGTGTGGACGTGGAGTTCTTTGTGTAAGAAATTGTAAGAACACTATTTGTGGATGGGGCTCTTTACCCCCCCTCTCTCTTCCTTAATATATGATACGCACACTCATACATATTTTAGAGAAAAAAAAAGAAACACAAATATTTCGTTCTCCCTCGAAATCTTCAAAATGGAATTCGTTGATTTTTTTTCCTTTCTTCGATCCCCTTTTCTGATGGTGATGTGAGTAGGTGGGATCGCTTGAAGCCATTAAATATCTCGATTTGTAGGTAAATATTAGGAGGTCACAAAATAATAAGGCATGACAGAAAACAAGAATGATTTTATACTGTTTTTATAATATGTTAATGGTATTAGAACACACATATACAATTAAGTCCATGCACCCAAAATCCCACCAACCGGCACCAAAGCCGGGGGAGGTATGCGGGCGTCCGGTCTCGTGCTTATGTACGCGATCTCACAAAACCCATCTCCCTGCGCGAACCGCTCTCAGAACTACGCCCGGGCATCAATGCCGACCAGCCACTCCAGAGTGGACGCGACTCGACGGCCTTGATTCCAACCAGAACGACCATATAGGACGGGAGGGCGGACCGCTTCAATGTGGACATGGTGACCAAAAAGCCTACTTCGGCCGCCGCACTGCATTGAAGCAGCGTTGGTCCATCTGCCCGGGCTAATTAGGCATGGCCCCGGCGTCTGCCAACCTCATCTTATCTCATATCTGCTCCTTTCTGCACAACCCTAGGATCTGGTCTGATCTTTTTCTGCACCGACGAGATGAGAAAGTTAGGCTCTTCTAGATGGTTCTCGACGCCGGCGGAGGGATCTTCATCATGGCGTCGCCGTGTGTGGTCTTTTGGCCAACCGTCCTCCTCTGTGCCGTCGAAGGAGGAGGAGGTCGTGCTCTCCTCGGATGAGGAAGAACCGCAGAAGCCGCCCCTCCTCGCCGAGGTTGCCGCAATGGACGAGGAGTTCCAATGACAGATATACCTACCCCCGTGACCGCGGTTTGACGTCGCCCTCGCCTCTGCCGGCGCCGCCTCACCACTATCATTCCCGCCATGTCGGCGGCCGGTCGCCGTGAAGCAGGAGCCATACCTTCCGCCCGAGAACGCGTGCGGCACCTCGTGAATTACCTCGGACGTGGTCATGGGATAACGTTGTTGCAGTGCCCTGACGGTGGCCAAGTCGGCGGAATGGGAGGTGGACTTGTGGGACCAGCGCATTGCGCAGCCCCCCTGCCGTGTTCGCGATGTCGGATGTCGCATCGGACTGGATACTCGTAAATGCCTTGTTCGTGGAGGCCTGGATCATCGATTGGTCCAAGATCACCGTGGAGACGTCCGCGCGGCGCCGACGCCGCCTCAGCGATCAACTGGTCAAGCTTGGCATTGCCGAGTCACTGCCCGTCGCCATCCTCGTCCTCAGCAAGGGCAATGGGAAGGGCAGGCGGAATGGGGCGGCGTCCGCGGCCAACGTTGCCCGCAAGCGGCAGGTCACGGCCAATTAGGCCCGGTTTGAGCTATGGAAATCGTTTTTACTTCACTCATCTTGCACTAAATTTGTACAAACATAGAAGAAGAACGCTGTGTTTGGCACAAATATATGTACAAGTGCCTGTAACGGGCCAGATGATAATAATAATAATAATAATAATTTGTTTCGCTTCAAATTGTAACCCCCTCGGATTTCTTTTTTGGTTTCGCACCAATTTTTTCCGTCCCTCCATTCTCTCGCGCCAATCTCAACAAATCTGGTCGATAAAAATGTAAACACGCGCGCTTCATTACCATGGCCCCACCCGTCATACGAATCAAGGACGGAGACTAAACATCAGGTCTCGAGAGGAGGTAACTGCGCCACCAAAATCGGAAACCTCCCCCATATCAACACAGTTCCCTTTCCTCATCTCGTACAGAGTTCATCGCACGTCCGGCGGCCGGTGGCGGACCCGTCACCACGAGCTGAGCAAGGTTAGTTCCCGACATACTCTCCCACAATTCATGCTCTCCTGCTCCTACTCTACTGATCTGTGCTCGTAATGATTCACATCTTCCTGCTAGGCAAATCCGGCTGGTAGATTCTCCAAATCTGGTTGGGAGGTCGTGACAACAATCCTGCGAATTCATCTAGTCAGTGCCCTCCTCCTTATCCCATCTCATTGCTGCAATTCATGCCCACCGTATTGGTTGTCAGCTGATTTTTTTCACCCACCAATCGATATAGTACAGAGAGATTACGATTCTAGTTTAATCTGACAAGATTCATATTTTTGGTTTACTCATTGCAAAAGTTACCTTTGTTTATTACTGAGATAGCGAAATTCCTATGTTCTGCTGGGATTAGCCCTTCCCATGGATCCTATCCAAAATCTTATCTTTGGTGTCTCTCCCAGATTGAATTGTAATTTTTCAAATCTGGGTGTGCTATATACTATACAGCATGTTTGGCTATCTTAGGGAAGGGGAATGGGAATTAGTGGTGGGAGTTTACTACAGGGTTAGGCTTGGGAAATAGACTGTGACTCGTGCACTATTTGATTTGATTTGACTATTTGCAAGAATCGAGAGTGAGAGTGGGTACAGTAGACATGAAAAATCATTAGTCTGTTGTTGCACATAACATTTGGCCTAATTAAATACGGCAGCTCTAATCGTCATTTAGCACATTCATACAACTAGCACAATATGCTTCTTCTCAGACCTGGCTTTCAATCTCATATGACTGGATTCATGTTTAAGATCTAGGTCAATCTGAAGGGAAAAGTTACAAGAATTAGAATTTGTAGGCACAATCAAATAAGATGGATGCAAATTAAAAGAAATAATCGAACCCATTAGATGTCAGTGCTGATGAGAAATCAATTATGAATAGATTAAATGATTATAGGGGGTGGTGAGCACATTAATATCTCATCTTTTGAGCTATACATTCCAATTGTGGATAGTCTTGTCTACCCCTGTTGTCTATTGTGTTCTAGCGGTTATGAGTATCATTTGATTGCTTTCAGTGTAGGAGTACGGTAGTCAACCAAGTTAGTCAGTGAACTCGCTCTTCAATAGCGCAGGCAAACGATAAAACCAAATAGATCCCATGCAAATTTAAATTTCAGAGTAATGGTTTCATATCTTAGTTCGTCGTTTTCACTGTTAAAAACAAGTTATTTAGTGAACTCGCCCTTCAGTAACACAAGCCAGCTCCTAACTCATTACTGAGTTGCTACTTTTATTCAATGAGGATTAAGGTAGAAACATTTCCAGGCTTATTCGGTAGATTGTAGCGGCAATACTTACTTCAGTATATGACTGTTTCAGCTAAAATCTAAATTAGTCATCTTCACATCTGAGGACATGGCTGTCATAAGGTCAAGTACGACCACAGACTATGGATCTGTGAGGATGTCAGTAAGGTCAGTCTTAATTAGTAGCATCAACTACAATTTATGCAATATCTGATCCTTTGAGCTATATACCAATTGTGGATAATCTTGTTACTCCTTTCGTCTACTGTTCTAGTGGTTGTGAGTATAATCTGATTATACCTACTATGTACTGAATTAACGTTTTAGCATTGTTGAATCCAATGAAGAATATATGATGGAAGAACCGATCGAACATCATAATTATGCTGAAAAGGATCTCGAATCATCCAATGTCCATGAAGAACTACTAACGATGAATAAAGCTTCACAGACTATGTGATGTTGATGAAAATTAAGATGGTAAGTTTGTTGCTCATTCCTTACAGTATGCAATTACATATACAATACCCATAACTTGATGTGTATCATTTTATCCTAGAACAAAGAAACTATGGTTCGTAATGGTGGCAGTGCACGGCAACTACCAAAATGTTCTACTGCACACAAGGTATCTTCGTAGTCTCGTATATAAAATTATGATCAAACTTTAGTGCTCCCATGTTTCTATGTTTACTTGCTGTTACCAGAATGCTGTCCAGAACCAATAAACTTTTGATCAGAATTCTATTGGCAAGGGGAAATATATTCTGCTGCACATAAGGTATATTTCCATTACCATATACAATATGTTGAAAATATATTGCTTCGATGGTTATGTATCTACTGGTCGTCTTACTATCAGAATGTTGCTCGGAACAAAGAAACTTTGCTTGAGAATGTCGGTGCACGTCTGGGAGAAAAACCTTCTGCTGCAAACAAGCTTATATCTTTTCATAATTACATACAAAATTGTGTTCAAACTATAGTGCTAGTTTTTTATTCGGTTATCACTTTACTATCAGAATGTTGTCCAAACCAACAAAAACAACAGAAGGTCTGATGCAGACAGTAAGAGAGCTAGTGAACTACCTCCAAAAGTGCTCAAATTTATTTCATATGTTCCCCTGTTTTGATTTTGTTTTGTCATGGGTGATGAGGATTGTTCTGCCAATGGTAACTTCGATGGAACTAAACTATTCTTGAAGAGCCCAAAAACCATAACAGGATGTAGCTCTTGCTACAACTGTAAATTGTGATCCTAAATTTAAACTTGATAGTGCTGAAATTAGAAATGAGTTCTAGGTCGTGCATGTTAATACGATGCTTGTTAAAACTAGAATTTTGGTACGGAGCCGCAAAATCGGCAATATTCTTGGTAATGCAGAAAAAACACATGATTGCATGACCTTCAACCTTTGTATATGACTAATACCTTGCCTCTATTACTGGCATCATGTTAATGCATTGTGTGTTAACAGTTCATTTTGTTTTCCTCTTTGTAGATTCAAAAGATAAATGGATGAGTATATGGGTGTGTGGCAAGTACACTGTAATGATGATGTTGATGTTCCAGTTCATGATGATGATGATGGATGCTTTCACTTTTAGTTGTAGGGATGTCAACATTCCTGTTAGATGTTCCTCGGTTCAGTTTTAGTTAATTAAGTTGTAGAGATGTTGATGGATGCTTTCAGTTTAAGTTCCGCTGTCGAGAAAATGGTTAGATTATCCATCACATTTGGATGATGTTCCTCTTGTAATATCCACTATTGTAATCCAACAATTTTATCTAATATATGATTTATTCCTCTCCTGGGTATATTCACTGTTTTTACTTCACTTGAAATACATATTTACCACTATTACTTGGAGCAATAATTTAATTTCTGGCAATATTATATAATAATAATATTCACATTATATATATACCACCACTTGAAGCGGTGGATTGTCGAAAAAAAAACACTTGCAGCGTTGGAAATTCTCTGTTGCCAAGTAATGTAATTTTTATTCTTGTAGCACCAACGTATAAAATTGTTGTAGAACCCCGTTTTATCTATTGTAGTCTTGCAACGGTCCCTTTTACCAACGGCAATATAAGCGTTGCATTATGCCCTAGCAACACTGGATAAGGCTACGCATCCCAAATCGTTGGTAAAGACACTAGCAACGCATATATGGACTTTTAGATACGGAAAAATGCGTTGCTATAGGGGGGTTCATGTTGTAGTGCTCTTAGGTAAAACAACATAAAACATGTGTAGCTCTCCTCCTTGATCAAGTTGGAGCATGCAGATGAACCTGTCTCCTAATTTTGGGTAGCACATCTGTTTGCTGCCCCCTAGTACTTCTCTGCGCTCCCCCATTACATATCTGGTCCAGTCTTCCACTATTAAGCATTCATCCTTGATCTTGAATGCACTAAAGTAACATGAAGGATATCTTGGCCGTAAGCTAATAATACTCATGGTACCTTTAGTCTCGATCCCATAAGGCACAACATTCATCGGGAGTCCCTGTTGAAGAACATTGTATGGTCACATACTTAGCAATGAAGTTTAGCTTTTCACAAATAATGTATGGAAAAGATGCACTGAGGACAAATAGTAAAAATCTTACCATCCTTCCTAAATAGATGTGACCGTAGTTCATGACGAACACTATTGGTCGCACGTTTTCAGTACTAAGATTTCTAAGTCCAGGAAGAAAATTTGTCTTGACATTATCAAGATCCTCAAGCCATGAAACATAATGACTTAGCTCCTCGCAGTTTAGTTCAGCCCAGGGACAGTAGTAGGTCCTGTCTACCAAGCGCTGGACATGTTTGCTTGCACCGAAATAAGCTGACAATACAAATTAGTTGTCAACTATTTTTGAATAAACAATATCAAAGACATAAATATGGCTGAGAAACTTACATTTTGGTGTAACTGGAGGTGTCTGCACATCGACCCAGATGTCGGTATTACCTTCAATATCATCTTCCGGACGAATATCAAAGGTGATAACAATATCAGGCTGAAATGCATAAGTCTTGCATAGTGCTCGCCATGTTTTGCATCCAAAATAGGTGTAGTCGTCTGAATTGTATAATTTTGCGTGGAAAATATAACCATGCTCTGTCTTCAAATAAACTTTCTTTACCTCCATAGTATGACTGAAACCTATCTTATCCAATACAAAAACTCTTGCATGGCAGGGGATACGCTAGTAGAATAGTAAAAAAATATAAGTTGAAGCAAATGAAGCAGATGTCATGCTTAATTACGAAAAAAGACTTGTCGTTGTGACTTACTGTATCCACTTCGAAGTTCTCGTCCAGCTTGATGCTGAAGCGCCTATCATCGTCTAGGAATGTGACCTTGAGTGTTAATCACATATGGATGTGACCTTGAGTGTTAATCACATATGAAGCATAACATGATCAAACCCAGAACTCTTGGGTGTTAGTCACATAGGGATGTGACCTTGAGTGTTAATCACATATCGATGTGAACTAGATTATTGACTCTAGTGCAAGTGGGAGACTGTTGGAAATATGCCCTAGAGGCAATAATAAATAGGTTATTATTATATTTCCTTGTTCATGATAATCGTTTATTATCCATGCTAGAATTGTATTGATAGGAAACTCAGATACATGTGTGGATACATAGACAACACCATGTCCCTAGTAAGCCTCTAGTTGACTAGCTCGTTGATCAATAGATGGTTACGGTTTCCTGACCATGGACATTGGATGTCATTGATAACGGGATCACATCATTAGAAGAATGATGTGATGGACAAGACCCAATCCTAAGCCTAGCACAAGATCATGTAGTTTGTATGCTAAAGCTTTTCTAATGTCAAGTATCGTTTCCTTAGACCATGAGATTGTGCAACTCCCGGATACCGTAGAAGTGCTTTGGGTGTGCCAAACGTCACAACGTAACTGGGTGGCTATAAAGGTACACTACAGGTATCTCCGAAAGTGTCTGTTGGGTTGGCACGAATCGAGACTGGGATTTGTCACTCCGTGTAAACGGAGAGGTATCTCTGGGCCCACTCAGTAGGACATCATCATAATGTGCACAATGTGATCAAGGAGTTGATCACGGGATGACGTGTTACGGAACGACTAAAGAGACTTGCCGGTAACGAGATTGAACAAGGTATTGGGATACCGACGATCGAATCTCGGGCAAGTATCGTACCGATAGACAAAGGGAAGTGTATACGGGATTGATTAAGTCCTTGACATCGTGGTTCATCCGATGAGATCATCGTGGAACATGTGGGAGCCAACATGGGTATCCAGATCCCGCTGTTGGTTATTGACCGGAGAACATCTCGGTCATGTCTGCATGTCTCCCGAACCCGTAGGGTCTACACACTTAAGGTTCGATGACGCTAGGGTTATAAAGGAAGTTTTGTATGTGGTTACCGAATGTTGTTCGGAGTCCCGGATGAGATCCCGGACGTCACGAGGAGTTCCGGAATGGTTCGGAGGTAAAGATTTATATATAGGAAGTATGGTTTTGGCCACCGGAAGTGTTCTGGGCATCACCGGTAGTGTACTGGGACCACCGAAGGGTTCCGGGGGTCCACCGGGAGGGGCCACGGGCCTCGGAGGCATACATGGGCCAAGTGTGAGAAGGGACCAGCCCCTAGGTGGGCTGGGGCGCCTCCCCACCAAGGCCCATGCGCCTGGAGAGAAGAGGGGGCAAACCCTAGGGCAGATGGGCCCTAAAGGCCCATGCCTGGTGCGCCTCCCTCTCCCCCCCACTTGGCCGCCACCCCAGATGGGGATTGGGGCTGCCGCCGCCCCTAGGGTGGGAACCCTAGAGGGGGCGCACCCTCCTCCCTCTCCCCTATATATAGTGAGGCCTGGGGCTGCCCATAATACACGCGATTCGATCTCTCGTTGGTGCAGCCCTGCGTCTCTTCTTCCTCCTCTCTTGCGGTGCTTGGCGAAGCCCTGCAGGATCGCCACGCTCCTCCACCACCACCGCGCCGTTGTGCTGCTGCTGGATGGAGTCTTCCTCAACCTCTCCCTCTCTCCTTGCTGGATCAAGGCATGGGAGACGTCACCGGGCTGTACGTGTGTTGAACGCGGAGGTGCCGTTTGTTCGGCACTAGGATCATCGGTGATCTGAATCACGACGAGTACGACTCCATCAACCCCGTTCACTTGAACGCTTCCGCTTAGCGATCTACAAGGGTATGTAGATGCACTCTCCTTCCCCTCGTTGCTGGTTTCTCCATAGATAGATCTTGGTGACACGTAGGAAAATTTTGAATTTCTGCTATGTTCCCCAACAGTGGCATCATGAGCTAGGTCTATTGCGTAGATTCTTTGCACGAGTAGAACACAAAGTAGTTGTGGACGTTGATTTTGTTCAATATGCTTACCGTTACTAGTCAATCTTGATTCGGCAGCATTGTGGGATGAAGCTGCCCGGACTGACCTTACACGTACTCTTACGTGAGACAGGTTCCACCGACTGACATGCACTAGTTGCATAAGGTGGCTAGCGGGTGCCAGTCTCTCCCACTTTAGTCGGATCGGATTCGATGAAAAGGGTCCTTATGAAGGGTAAATAGCAATTGACATATCACGTTGTGGTTTTGCGTAGGTAAGAAACGTTCTTGCTAGAAACCCATAGCAGCCACGTAAAACATGCAAACAACAATTAGAGGATGTCTAACTTGTTTTTGCAGGGTATGCCTTGTGATGTGATATGGCCAAAAGGATGTGATGTATGATATATGTGATGTATGAGATGATCATGTTCTTGTAATAGGAATCACGACTTGCATGTCGATGAGTATGACAACCGGCAGGAGCCATAGGAGTTGTCTTTAATTTATTTATTTATGACCTGCGTGTCAACATAAACGTCATGTAATTACTTTACTTTATTGCTAACCGTTAGCCATAGTAGTAGAAATAATAGTTGACGTGACAACTTCATGAAGACACGATGATGGAGATCATGATGATGAAGATCATGGTGTCATGTCGGTGACGACGATGATCATGGAGCCCCGAAGATGGAGATCAAAAGGAGCAAAGTGATGATGGCCATATCATGTCACTATTTGATTGCATGTGATGTTTATCATGTTTTTGCATCTTATTTGCTTAGAACGACGGTAGTAAATAAGATGATCCCTCATTAAAATTTCAAGAAAGTGTTCCCCCTAACTGTGCACCGTTGCGAAAGTTCGTCGTTTCAAAGCACCACGTGATGATCGGGTGTGATAGATTCTTACGTTCACATACAACGGGTGTAAGCCAGATTTACACACGCGAAACACTTAGGTTGACTTGACGAGCCTAGCATGTACAGACATGGCCTCGGAACACAAGAGACCGAAAGGTCGAGCATGAGTCGTATGGTAGATACGATCAACATGAAGATGTTCACCGATGATGACTAGTCCGTCTCACGTGATGATCGGACACAGCCTAGTTGACTCGGATCATGTAATCACTTAGATGACTAGAGGGATGTCTATCTGAGTGGGAGTTCATAAGATGAACTTAATTATCCTGAACATAGTCAAAAGATCTTTGCAAATTATGTCGTAAGCTCGCGCTTTAGTTCTACTATTTTAGATATGTTCCTAGAGAAAATATAGTTGAAAGTTGATAGTAGCAATTATGCGGACAGTACAAGGCTTATGTCCTTAATGCACTGCTCGGTGTGCTGGACCTCGAACGTGGTCTGTGGATGTTGCGAACATCTGACATACACGTTTTGATGACTACATGATAGTTCGGTAATGTTAAATGGTTTAGAATTGAGGCACCGAAGACATTTTGAAATGTCGCGGAACATATGAGATGTTTCGAGGGCTGAAATTGGGATTTCAGGCTCGTGCCCACGTCAAGAGGTATAAGACCTCCGACGATTTTCTTAGCCTGCAAACTAAGGGAGAAAAGCTCAATCGTTGAGCTTGTGCTCAGATTGTCTGAGTACAACAATCACTTGAATCGAGTGGGAGTTGATCTTCCAGATAAGATAGTGATGTTTCACCAAAGTCATTGCCACCAAGCTGCTAGAGCTTCGTAATGAACTATAACATATCAGGGATAGATATGATGATCCTTGAAATATTCGCGATGTTTGACACCGCGAAAGTAGAAATCAAGCAGGAGCATCAATTATTGATGGTTAGTGAAACCACTAGTTTCAAGAAGGGCAAGGGCAAGAAGGGATACTTCATGAAACGACAAATCAGCTGCTGCTCTAGTGGAGAAACCCAAGGTTGAACCCAAACCCGAGATTGAGTGCTTCTGTAATAAGGGGAACAACCACTAGAGCAGAATTACCCTAGATACTTGGTAGATGAGAAGGCTGTCGATAGAAGTATATTGGATATACATTATGTGAATGTGTACTTTACTAGTACTCCTAGTAGCATCAGGGTATTAGATACCGATTCGGTTGCTAAGTGTTAGTAACTCGAAATAAAAGCTACGGAATAAACGGAGACTAGCTAAAGGTGAGCTGACGAGATGTGTTGGAAGGGTTTCCAAGGTTGATGTGATCAAGCATCGCACGCTCCCTCTACCATCGAGATTGGTGTTAAACCTAAATAATTGTTATTTGGTGTTTGCGTTGAGCATAGACATGATTGGATTATGTCTATCGCAATACGGTTATTCATTTAAGGAGAATAATGGTTACTCTATTTATTTGAATAATACCTTCAATGGTCTTGCACCTAGAATGAATGGTTTATTGAATCTCGATCATAGTGATACACATGTTCATGCCAAAAGATATAAGATAGTAATGATAGTACCACCTACTTGTGGCACTGCCATGTAAGTCATATTGGTATAAAACGCATGAAGAAGCTCCATGTTGATGGATCTTTGAACTCACTCATTTCTGAAAAGATTGAGACATGTGAACCATGTCTGTTGGTATATACGCATGAAGAAACTCCATGCAGATGGACCGTTTGGACTCACTTGATTTTGAATCACTTGAGATATGCAAATCATACCACATGGGCAAGATGACTGAAAGCTTCGGTTTCCGTAAAATGGAACAAGAAAGCAACTTGTTGGAAGTAACACATTTTGATGTGTGCAGTCCAATGAGTGCTGAGGCACGCAGTGGATATCGTTATGCTCTTACTTCACAGATGATTTGAGTAGATACTTAGCATATTTACTTGATGAAACACAAGTCTGAATTATTGAATGGTTCAAGTAATTTCAGAGTGAAGTTGAATATCATCGTGACAAGAGGATAAAATATCTATGATATGATCATAGAGATGAATATCTGAGTTGCGAGTTTGGTACACAATTGAGACATTGTGGAAATTGTTTCACGACTAGTACCGCCTGGAACACCATAGTGTGATGGTGTGTCCGAACATCATAACTGCACCCTATTGGATATGATGCATACCATGATGTCTCTTATCGAATTACCACTATCGTTCATGGGTTAGGCATTAGAGACAACCGCACTCACTTTAAATAGGGCACCACGTAATTCCGATGAGATGACACCGTATGAACTATGGTTCAGAGAAACCTAAGCTGTCATTTCTTAAAAGTTTGGGGCTGCGACGCTTATATGAAAAGGTTTCAGGTTGATAAGCTCGAACCCAAAGTGGATAACTGCATCTTCACAGGTCACCCAAAACAGTTGGGTATACCTCCTGTCTCAGATCCGAAAGCAATAGGGATTGTTTCTCAAATCAGGTCCTTTCTTGAGGAAAAGTTTCTCTCGAAAGAATTGAGTGGGAGGATGGTGGAGACTTGACGAGGTTATTGAACCGTCACTTCAACTAGTGTGTAGCAGGGCACAGGAATTGTTCCTATTGAAGTGGAAGCTTATGATAGTGATCATGAGACTTCGGATCAAGTCACTCCCAAACCTCGTAGGATGACAAGGATGCGTACTACTTCAGAGTGGTACGTAATCCTGTCTTGGAAGTCATGTTGCTAGACAACAATGAACCTACGAGCTATGGAGAAGCGATGGTGGGCCCGGATTCCAATGAATGGCTCGAGGCCATAAAATCCGAGAGAGGATCCATGTATGAAAACAAAGTGTAGACAGTGTTGATCTCGATCACGTCGCTGGAGGTGGTACGTGGGGAGGGCGGCAGCGAGCGTCCACGGCTCACCGTCCTGCACCCCCCAGACGAGTCCTCCCTGGAAGAGTCGCACGCCCGGCGTCGACCGTCACGCCCGCGGTCTTCGCGCCCATGATCAGCCCCGCGATCATCATGGCGTCCATCATCACGGCGCTCAGGAGCCCGTGAACGACTGCGAAAGAGGCCCCGCCAGGAGGAGGACCGCAGTATGTCGCTGTCGCGTCCACGCCTGTCCTCCCTGTCATGATCATCATCGCGTCGGTGCCGATCGTCGTCATCTCGGCGTCGTGGTGGAGGTTCATGGCGGTCCCTTGCCCTGGCCTCGCCGTCCACCACACCATATCGCCAGGTGAAGGGGTCTGTGCGTGGGCGGCGAGGGATGTTGCCAGCGGCGTCGGGAGTGTAGTCCTCCAGCTTGTCGAGGTGCACGATGGCGCGGCGACGAAGGCCAGCGTGCCCAATGGCCGAGGACGGAGCTCCACCCACCCCAGTGGCCATCCGGGGAGCGATGGTGACCAGCTGCACCTTGGGGATGGCTGATGGATTCGCTGACCAAGCCCACAGCTTGAGGCAAGAGGCATCCTCTTGACGCAGCGTAGCGATGTCGAAGTAATGGAGGAAGGTATCCGGACCAAGCACTTGAGCTGCCACGGCGTCGGACCAAGCATTCAGGGGAATGCTCTCTATGCAGAGGTGGACATGGTAGTTTGCCCGGACCACGTCGGCGTGAGCGTCAAGGAGCCAGTTGGTGGAGTGCAGGTAGGGATGGCACCCGCAGGGTATCGGTACGAGTGGAGCTACCCCATACCCTTACCCGTCCGCCGTGAGTTTACCCATCACCCATACCCATACCCATCAAGGGTATAATTTTTTCCCATACCCGTCACCCGACAGGGTATATGGGTACCCGCGGGTAAAAATACCCGCGTTTACAACATATCAATTGAGTAGAAAGTAGTTCTAAAAAGCAACATATAATCATAAATTATTAATAGCAACACATTTTAAACAATTATGTATAACAACATATTCTCATAAACAAAAGTACTTGCCTATAGAGTGACATATAAAAATGTTAAACAACAACACATAATCATAAATAACAACACATATGCATACACTTTAAGTTCACGAAATCATGATAAATTATAGAGATAATTTGAATACACATTAGAGTTTTTACCTCGCGTGATTAGGAGGGGAAATGAATACATTGGGATATTAACGGAAACCCACATGTCAACATTTTAGATGGGTACATGGGTACACGGGCATGGGTTATACGATCCCATACCCGTACCCTCTCTACCCGATGGGTATGATATTTTCCCATTTAAGTACCCATGGGTAATTTTTTGTCCCATACACTTACCTAATAGGGTTTTTACCCACAGGGTACGTGGGTAATGGGTACCCATTGCCAGTGAGTACTTTGAATGTACTCGCAAACATTATGAACATAGGTATAATATCACGATGATGCGCTGAAAATATTTTATGCTCATGACGTTAGCTCACAAAAGATAAATAAAACTCTGATGCATGCAAGCATGTTATTTATGACTTTGGCAGAACGGCTCGATGGTCGTGTGGCTGTTGAGTACAGATGGATTTTAAAAGGAAGACGGACAATGATGGTAAATGTCACCATTAAGAAAGCTCGACTTGTCGTTAAGATGTTTCCCGACAAGTTCAAGGAGTTGACTGCGATGAGACTTTCTCACTCGTAGCGATGCTAAGAGTCTGTTGGAATTATATTAGCGATTACTGCATTATTTATGAAATTGTGCAGATAGGATGTCAAAACATTGTTTCCTCGACGATTTTCTTGAGGAAAGGTTGTATGTGATACAACCAGAAGTTTTTTGTCAATCCTGAAAGATGCTAACAAGTATGCAAAGCTCCAGCAATCCTCCTGAGGACTGGAGTAAGCATCTCGGAGTTGGAATGTACACTTTGATGAGTTGATCAAAGATTTTAGGTTTATACAAAGTTTATGAGAAACTTGTATTTCCAAAGAAGTGAGTGGGAGCACTATAGAATTTCTGATGAGTATATGTTGTTGATCAGAAATGATGTAGAATTTCTGGAAAGCATATAGGGTTGTTTGAAAAGTGTTTTTCAATGGAAAACCTGGATTAAGCTACTTGAACATTGAGCATCAAGATCTATAAGGATAGATCAAAATCGCTTAATGGTACTTTCAAACGAACACATACCATGATAAGATTTTGAAGGAGTTCAAAATAGATCAGCAAAGAAGGAGTTCTCGGCTGTGTTACAAGGTGTGAGTATTGAGCAAGACTCAAGACATGACCACGGCAGAATAGAGATAAAGGACGAAGGTCGCCCCTATGATTTAGTCGTAGGCTCTAAAGTATGCTATGTTGTGTACCGCACCTGAAGTGTGCCAAACCATGAGTCAGTCAAGGGGTACAAGTGTGATCTAGAAATGGATCACAGGACAACGGTCAAGGTTATCCTTAGTAACTAGTGGACTAAGGAATTTTCTCGATTATGGAGGTGGAAAAAGAGTTCGTCGTAAAGGGTTACGCCGATGTAAACTTTGACACTAATCCAGATTATTCTAAGTAGTAAATTGGATTCATATAGTAGAACAGTTATTTGGAATAGCACCAAATAGAGCGTGGTAACTGCATCTAGGAGATGACATAGATATTTGTAAAGCACACACGGATCTGAAAGGTTCATACCCGTTGACTATAACCTCTCTCACAAGCATAACATGATCAAACCCAGAACTCTTGGGTGTTAGTCACATAGGGATGTGACCTTGAGTGTTAATCACATATCGATGTGAACTAGATTATTGACTCTAGTGCAAGTGGGAGACTGTTGGAAATATGCCCTAGAGGCAATAATAAATAGGTTATTATTATATTTCCTTGTTCATGATAATCGTTTATTATCCATGCTAGAATTGTATTGATAGGAAACTCAGATACATGTGTGGATACATAGACAACACCATGTCCCTAGTAAGCCTCTAGTTGACTAGCTCGTTGATCAATAGATGGTTACGGTTTCCTGACCATGGACATTGGATGTCATTGATAACGGGATCACATCATTAGAAGAATGATGTGATGGACAAGACCCAATCCTAAGCCTAGCACAAGATCATGTAGTTCGTATGCTAAAGCTTTTCTAATGTCAAGTATCGTTTCCTTAGACCATGAGATTGTGCAACTCCCGGATACCGTAGGAGTGCTTTGGGTGTGCCAAACGTCACAACGTAACTGGGTGGCTATAAAGGTACACTACAGGTATCTCCGAAAGTGTCTGTTGGGTTGGCACGAATCGAGACTGGGATTTGTCACTCCGTGTAAACGAAGAGGTATCTCTGGGCCCACTCGGTAGGACATCATCATAATGTGCACAATGTGATCAAGGAGTTGATCACGGGATGATGTGTTACGGAACGAGTAAAGAGACTTGCCGGTAACGAGATTGAACAAGGTATCGGGATACCGACGATCGAATCTCGGGCAAGTATCGTACCGATAGACAAAGGGAAGTGTATACGGGATTGATTAAGTCCTTGACATCGTGGTTCATCCGATGAGATCATCGTGGAACATGTGGGAGCCAACATGGGTATCCAGATCCCGCTGTTGGTTATTGACCGGAGAACATCTCGGTCATGTCTGCATGTCTCCCGAACCCGTAGGGTCTACACACTTAAGGTTCGATGACGCTAGGGTTATAAAGGAAGTTTTGTATGTGGTTACCGAATGTTGTTCGGAGTCCCGGATGAGATCCTGGACGTCACGAGGAGTTCCGGAATGGTCCGGAGGTAAAGATTTATATATAGGAAGTATGGTTTTGGCCACCGGAAGTGTTCTGCGCATCACCGGTAGTGTACCGGGACCACCGGAGGGTTCCGGGGGTCCACCGGGAGCGGCCACGGGCCTCGGAGGCATACATGGGCCAAGTGTGAGAAGGAACCAGCCCCTAGGTGGGTTGGGGCGCCTCCCCACCAAGGCCCATGCGCCTGGAGAGAAGAGGGGGCAAACCCTAGGGCAGATGGGCCCTAAAGGCCCATGCCTGGTGCGCCTCCCTCTCCCCCCCACTTGGCCGCCACCCCAGATGGGGATTGGGGCTGCCGCCGCCCCTAGGGTGGGAACCCTAGAGGGGGTGCACCCTCCTCCCTCTCCCCTATATATAGTGAGGCCTGGGGCTGCCCATAACACACGCGATTCGATCTCTCATTGGTGCAGCCCTGCGTCTCTTCTTCCTCCTCTCTTGCGGTGCTTGGCGAAGCCCTGCAGGATCGCCACGCTCCTCCACCACCACCGCGCCGTTGTGCTGCTGCTGGATGGAGTCTTCCTCAACCTCTCCCTCTCTCCTTGCTGGATCAAGGCATGGGAGACGTCACCGGGCTGTACGTGTGTTGAACGCGGAGGTGCCGTCTGTTCGGCACTACGATCATCGGTGATCTGAATCACGATGAGTACGACTCCATCAACCCCGTTCACTTGAACTCTTCCGCTTAGCGATCTACAAGGGTATGTAGATGCACTCTCCTTCCCCTCGTTGCTGGTTTCTCCATAGATAGATCTTGGTGACACGTAGGAAAATTTTGAATTTCTGCTACGTTCCCCAACATGGACACCCACAGAGAAGGAACCATCACGGGATCATAGCTCCAGTGAGATCCCTGGAGAACCTGCCAGGTATTGGAGAACCTGTTCTCCAACGCAAACAAGTAGCAACGGACGTGCGCGTCCTCCTCACTGACACGGTGACGCACCACCTCCGCGGAGTCCTCGAGCCTCTGGACCGTCACTGGCCCACGCGACCGCCACCAAAGAAGGTTCGGGTCAACGACAGGCTGGCTCCTCACCAACCTGCGCCCCCGGTAGGTAGCGCCTCCCACTACCACCCTGGCGGAGCCCAGTCCCGGATATGGCCCATCTGGTCAAGCAGGTGTCGTCCTCCGCCGACTCGACGACGAGGATGCGGGATAGGCATCGTCCACGTGGATGCGGGAAAATTGCTTTAACTAAAAAAATAGCAACAAGTTCTTACTAACTAGTTCATTAATTCAACTAGTTCTTACTAAAAATAAACTTACTATAAATAAAAATATTCTAGTACCTAGTTCTTACTAACTAATTAGTACCTAAGAACCCTAACAAGTTCTTACTAACTAATTAGTACCTAAGAACCCTAACAAGTTCTTACTAACTAATTAGTACCTGAGAACCCTAACAAGTTCTTACTAACTAATTTGATTCCACCCTAACTAATTTGATGGAGGTAGAAACCCTCGGCAGAGGTAGGGGAGAGGGAGGAGCAGGCGTGCTCACCTCGGGAGCCTGCGACGAGGGAGGGGCAGGCGGCGTCGAGGTCATGGTCGGGGCTCCGGGGCGGCGTTGAGGTCGGGGGGGGGCGGGGGCGGCGTCCGGGGCGGCGTAGAGGTTGGGGTCAGGGGCGGCGTCTGGGGCGGCGTTGAGGTCGGGGGTGGGGGCGGCGTTGAATCTGGGGTCAGGGGCGGCATAGAGGTGTGCGGAGAGCGCGCGGCGGCCGGGGGGCGACGGCGGCGGCCGAGGGGCGACGACGGCAGCGAGAGTGGAGTTCGATTTGGGGGATGTGAAGTGGCCGTGTGGGGAGGACGAACTGCGTGCGGTTAAGTCAGAAGTACCAGTAGCGCGTTCCAGACGGCGCGCTACTGCTACGTTAGCTACAGCGCGTTCTGGAATACACGCTGCTGGTACACCGTTCTCTTTTTTTCCCTTTTTCATCTAGTTTTCTTCATATTTTTTTTCCTTTCACCTTATTCTATTTCCTTTATTTTAAATTACCTTTCTATTTGCTTTCCATTTAATTTTATATCCTCTATCAGTAGCGAGTTTATAATAAAACGCGCTGCTACAAAGAAAGTAGCGGTAGCGCGGTTCGCTATAGGTCGCTACTACTATGTGTAGGCTATCGGCTAAGCCGTGGGAATTTTAGTAGTAACGTGTTTAGGAGAAGACGCGCTGCTGCTAGAACTTTATCTGCAGCGCGGTTTTCGCAGGCGCGCTACTGCTAGTTAGCACCAGCGTGCTTTTTTGGACCTCGCTACTTCTAAAGTTCTGTGTATAAAGTTTTCCCTAGTAGTGTGGGAAGCCCAGGTGGTTCAGCAAGTCAAGGAGGAAGTCCCATCTGACCGAGTCAAATGCCTTTTTGATATCAAGCTTGAAGAGCAGAGCCGGGGTTTTTTGCGGTGAAAGCGTCGGGCCAGGTTGCGAACGTACATAAAGTTATCATGGATACATCTTCTTTTGATGAAGGCGCTTTGAGATTGGGAAACAAGGTCATTCATGTGGGGAGCCAATCGGTTGGACATGACTTTGGCGATGATCTTCGCGATGGCATGAATCAGACTAATGGGGCGAAAGTCAGAGATGTCTTCAGCGCCATCCTTTTTCGGAATAAGGGCGACGTCCGCAGTGTTCAACCAGTGCAAATGGGAGGCATGGAGATTTGAGAACTGGTTTATGGCCAGCATGACATCGACCTTAATTATGGTCCAACAAGATTTGAAGAAGGCCCCGGTAAAGCCATCCGGACCCGGTGCCTTATCACTTGGCATTGAAAAAACTGCAGCTTTGACCTCCTCCTCGGAGATGGCCTCATCCAACTCATGAAGATCGCAATCTGGAATAGGAAGAATGTCCCAATTGATATCTGTTTTGCGCGCGGGGGCCTTTTTTAGTGATGTTCTTGAAGTGACAGTGGATAATATTCTCCTTGTGCTTGTGTTCCGTGACCCAGCCACCGTTGTGCTTGAGGCGGTGAATGAATTTTTTTCGCCTACGATGGTTGACCCGCAAATGGAAGTAACGGGTGTTAGCATCTCCCTCTTTCAGATTAGTTATCCTCGAATTTTTCCTCTTTCTTGATTTTTCCAGAACAGCCCACCCAATGATCTTCCTCTTTAACCTTCTTCGAATATCACATTCATCATGGGAGAGCTCTCTATGCTCCTGGGCCAAGTCGAGAAGTAGGATCACCTCCAAAGCCATGTGAAGCTGGATCTTTGCGTTTGAGAAAAGAGACTTGCTCCAGGAGCGAAGTCTAGTAGCTGTAGTCTTAAGCCTGTGGAAAAGCCTTTGGTATGGCTCCACATGAATGGAGTCCTCAGCCCAAGCATCAGCGACAACCTTTTTGAATCCATGCATCTTAGTCCAGTAGTTCTTGAAGCGGAAGGTTTTGGGTTTCCGCGGGCCATCGTCATTAGCCAGCAGTAACGGGCAGTGGTCAGAGAGCGAAGATGATAAAGCGTGTAGAATATGGGAGCCGAACTCGACATCCCAGTTATCATTGCAGAAGATTCCGTCGAGTTTACACAGCGTTGGGTTAGAGCGCTCGTTGCTCCAAGTGAACTTCCGGTTCTGAAGATGAATCTCTTTTAGTCTGCAATTTGCAAGAGTGTTGCAAAATCGCACAAGGCGGCTACGATCAACATTAGCTCGGTTTTTGTCTCTGGCACGATAAATTTGATTAAAGTCTTCATTGACAAGCCATTTTGTTCCATCAGGCGGCTTCTGGGAGGTAAGCTCGAGGAAGAAGTCGTCTTTGTGGATGCTTCTGGTAGGTCCATAGACCGTGGTTAACTTGAAAGTCTTTGCGCCTGAGGCATTGTTGAGAGCAACCGTTGCAGAAAGAAAGTAGGTGCCATACTGAACATTTGAGATGGTTACCACAGTCATCCCACGGTAGTAAGATTCCACCTCTAGTTCCATTCGCTGGTCTGTGCGCGAAGTTCTTGAGGCGGTATCCTCCCAGGTAAGCAGCCACCTGAGAGTTGATGGTCTGGAGTTTGGACTCCTGGATGCAAACTAGATGGCAGGAGGAGGCAGCAATTG
The DNA here is from genome assembly GCA_032464435.1 of Aegilops umbellulata. Lineage (NCBI taxonomy): Eukaryota > Viridiplantae > Streptophyta > Magnoliopsida > Poales > Poaceae > Aegilops > Aegilops umbellulata. Next base: position 486,226,802 of record CP136059.1, on the reverse strand, counting down.
TTTCATGGACGACAGATTGGCGATCTGGACAGTTTAGACCACGGACATTCCAGCACAATATAGCAAGGTTTTGATCTAACATGATTGCACAAAGATTACATCAGTACAGTGCTCAAGGAAACACAGTGGCAACAATGGTCTCGCCAGGACCAACAAAGGCAACATTATGGTGCTGCAAACAGGCGTACATCTAGCAAATTTCAGTTCATCTATCATCAGGAAACTAAGCTACAACTGGGACTGGCTAGCAAAGCTTAGGCATCAGCCGCGGCAGCCTCGCTTGAGTTGGGTCCTCCTTCGCCTCCATGCTGCATCAGGGCTTCTTCAACCGCTGAGGAGAGATCACAGTCCAGCTGGAGTAAAGCACGCAAGGCCGCGACAGCAATATCGGGGAGACGCCCTTGAAACATATCGGCAAACTTAGCAATTGCCGTCTCTGTGACCTGCTCCCCATCAGCAAGCACCCCCATGCGTTGACACAGGAGTTGTTCAGCGAGCCTGGCAATGGGCATCCACCTCTTCTTAGCACCCAGCCTGGGACTCTGACGCTGCAGTTGAAAGCCAGTAACTCCAGCCAGCGTCTTCCGGCGAGCGGTAGGACGTCTTGGAGGTGTGGATCGTGGTGAGGGAGATGGTAGGAGCGCTGGCATGCGAGGGATAAAAATTGGAGTGGCAATCTCTCTTTCTTCAACTGCAGTTTCAAGTTGGACAGTGGAGGCCTCATGGATTGGTGTTTGATCTGATCTATCACCGTGGTTATCTTCAGCTTCATCCTCATGCACAACTATCTCATCTTCAGATTGAACAGGAGAAGGGATCACCACTGGAGTGTCAAATTCCTTTTCTTCAACTTCGGCTTCAGGTTGGACAGTGGAGGCATTTTGGATTGGTGTTTGATCTGGACTGGTACTATGCTTTTCTTGAGCTTCATCTTCAAACACCACTAGCAATTTTTTAGTTTGAGCAGGAGAATGAGCATTGCCTTGTGGGAGATCAAGACTGTTGCACTTGTTACTATCTTCAGGACCAACTTCAAGGCGTGGTGGAGGTGTTTCCATGGCAAAATCTGAAGTTGCTTTCGGAGGAGTTGGGGCAACACAAACTCCGGTGTAGTCGCAGGATTCGTCCCAGGAGGCACATCATCAGGCGTGGCAGAGATCTCCAGAACCGTGCCATGCTCTTCACCAAGCGTCAAGGAGGGTTGGATCTTAGAAATTCTGCTTGCAGTACCGCAGAGCCATCCTAGACCACGGCCAACAGTGTTGATCTCGATCACGTCGCTGGAGGTGGTACGTGGGGAGGGCGGCAGCGAGCGTCCACGGCTCACCGTCCTGCACCCCCCAGACGAGTCCTCCCTGGAAGAGTCGCACGCCCGGCGTCGACCGTCACGCCCGCGGTCTTCGCGCCCATGATCAGCCCCGCGATCATCATGGCGTCCATCATCACGGCGCTCAGGAGCCCGTGAACGACTGCGAAAGAGGCCCCGCCAGGAGGAGGACCGCAGTATGTCGCTGTCGCGTCCACGCCTGTCCTCCCTGTCATGATCATCATCGCGTCGGTGCCGATCGTCGTCATCTCGGCGTCGTGGTGGAGGTTCATGGCGGTCCCTTGCCCTGGCCTCGCCGTCCACCACACCATATCGCCAGGTGAAGGGGTCTGTGCGTGGGCGGCGAGGGATGTTGCCAGCGGCGTCGGGAGTGTAGTCCTCCAGCTTGTCGAGGTGCACGATGGCGCGGCGACGAAGGCCAGCGTGCCCAATGGCCGAGGACGGAGCTCCACCCACCCCAGTGGCCATCCGGGGAGCGATGGTGACCAGCTGCACCTTGGGGATGGCTGATGGATTCGCTGACCAAGCCCACAGCTTGAGGCAAGAGGCATCCTCTTGACGCAGCGTAGCGATGTCGAAGTAATGGAGGAAGGTATCCGGACCAAGCACTTGAGCTGCCACGGCGTCGGACCAAGCATTCAGGGGAATGCTCTCTATGCAGAGGTGGACATGGTAGTTTGCCCGGACCACGTCGGCGTGAGCGTCAAGGAGCCAGTTGGTGGAGTGCAGGTAGGGATGGCACCCGCAGGGTATCGGTACGAGTGGAGCTACCCCATACCCTTACCCGTCCGCCGTGAGTTTACCCATCACCCATACCCATACCCATCAAGGGTATAATTTTTTCCCATACCCGTCACCCGACAGGGTATATGGGTACCCGCGGGTAAAAATACCCGCGTTTACAACATATCAATTGAGTAGAAAGTAGTTCTAAAAAGCAACATATAATCATAAATTATTAATAGCAACACATTTTAAACAATTATGTATAACAACATATTCTCATAAACAAAAGTACTTGCCTATAGAGTGACATATAAAAATGTTAAACAACAACACATAATCATAAATAACAACACATATGCATACACTTTAAGTTCACGAAATCATGATAAATTATAGAGATAATTTGAATACACATTAGAGTTTTTACCTCGCGTGATTAGGAGGGGAAATGAATACATTGGGATATTAACGGAAACCCACATGTCAACATTTTAGATGGGTACATGGGTACACGGGCATGGGTTATACGATCCCATACCCGTACCCTCTCTACCCGATGGGTATGATATTTTCCCATTTAAGTACCCATGGGTAATTTTTTGTCCCATACCCTTACCTAATAGGGTTTTTACCCACAGGGTACGTGGGTAATGGGTACCCATTGCCAGTGAGTACTTTGAATGTACTCGCAAACATTATGAACATAGGTATAATATCACGATGATGCGCTGAAAATATTTTATGCTCATGACGTTAGCTCACAAAAGATAAATAAAACTCTGATGCATGCCCCCGGACCAGGTGGCCTGCCTACCGGCTATAGCCAGCATCTTCCACCATGGCCTCTCTGTACGGTGTGTGCTTGAAAGGGGTTGACGACTTACTGAACCGTACCCTACCTGTGGCAGGGACAAGTGGTAGTACTAGGCAAGTATGGGGGTTACTGGAACAAAACTCGATCTGAGGTCGACTCAGGAGGTTTATGAGTTTCCTGCATGACATGGGTAACACAAATATTTCAACCAATAAATCAACACCCAATATATCTTACCATGCCATACCGGATATAATCGTCCCGACGTAGACCGGTGACAAGCTCACGCCTACCCAAGGCAGAGGCTTTCCCGGATCCCACTCCGGCATGCATATAAGGCATATGAGTATGATTACCATCACAAATGTGTTCATAACCAACAGCAAGGGAAAATCACCATTATGCATCCATGCAAAACATCATAGCACATGAAATAATAATAGCCCGAAATAAGTGGGGTTATACACGTGTCGACTGTCCTATCAAAATATTATTCCGGGGTTCAGAATGCTTGCCTTCACGGTGTGGAAAGGTAAGGTGCACCCAAAGGCCTTTGAAAGATTTTCTTCTTCTCTCCAAAATCCTATTTTCAACCATATGCAAATAACACATATTACAAAAACAGCACAAAAAAGTTGTTTGGAAAATTTTCAAATAAATCTTAAAATAAACTAGACAATATTTGAGAGACGTAGGAAAAATAATTAATTCATTTTGAGTTATATTTAAAAAGATATAGTCAGTCAAAGTTCTGGTCAAAGACTGATTAAAAATAAAACAGAAAAAGGAAAACGTTGCAGAGGGGAATACGCTTTCGGAGCGGGGAAATGTACTGGGGGTGGATTACGCCTTCACTTAAACACGTGGACGGCGCGGTGTGTCACTGACAGTGGGTCCAGGGGGCCCACTAGTCAGGTTTGACTATTCTTCTTCCCCTCTCCTTCCTCTGTCCCGAGAGGAGGCGGGACTCCGGCGATCGTCGCCGGCGACTGGCGGCTCCTCGAGGGGCCCCGAGGGCGGGGATGGATCCGCCACTCCAGGGCGGTCCTCCCGGTGGTCGTGTTGGTCTCTGGGGTGGATGGAGCTGCCGACGGCGAGCTTCACGGCGGAGGAGGCTTCGGTGGCAGAGTGAAATTTCTCCCGCGGTGAGCCCCGATCGAAATCGAGTAGTGGGAAAGGTTCACGGGAGGGAGAAGGTGTTCTTGGTGAAGAGAGATGGGAGGGAGAGGCCCTGGTGGCGCTGGGAGAGTTGGGGCCATGGCGACGGCTGTGGTTGCCGGAGATGGGGAAGGAGGCTGCCCCGGGTCATCTGGCTGCAACAGGAGGCCCTAGGGGGATGACTTGAGGTCGCCTGCGTGCCCAGATGAGCTCGAGCCTCATTTTATAGACGAGGCAAGGCGGTTCCGCGGCGGCCGTGGATAAGCTCTCCGGCGAACCGACGTTCTGTAGCATCAGGGTGGCGTGGCGGTGACGAGAGCTAGGCGACAACCTTGCGGATGAGTTTGCGAAGCTCCAGAGGGCAGGTGGTGAGCCGGGGTGGCTTGGGCGGCGCTGCCCGTGGCAGAGGCGCACTGCCAACGCCGGCGTGCCGCCAAAGAGCTCTGGCGGTGGCGCTGTAGGGCGCCAGGGCGGGCTGGCGTGTAGTGGTGAGGCGGGGGGTGCGTGGCAAAGTTCTGCAGTGCGGGCCAAGGCAGGGTGCGACGCGGCGGCTCGAGTGCACGGCTGCAATTGGCGCGCTCTGGGCGCGCCCAGTGCACGCGCGGGACCTGTTCGACGAAATGCCAGGGCGCGATAGAGGTCTCGGGTGAGGCTGGGACTTAGCAGACCTAAGTTATGGGTAGCGGGGAGTCTATTGGACATGGTAGACTGATCAGAGGTGCAAGCTCATAGTGTAATGACAAAAACCATGTCAAAACAGATCATGTCCATAAGGTGTTTGACAAAATGTTAAGGGCACTTAGGCATTTCTTGGAGGGGTCAAATCTTCCAGATCAGTGTCTCGTTAGATGCAAGAGAGGGTGGTAAGGTTAGTTTGGCAAAAGGAGAAACTTGCTAGTGCAAGTTTTGCTTAACTCTAATTTTGGACAGAAAGGAAAGGGCGTGGTTACATGAACCAAAAGTGATCCAAAGATTGCATGCTCTTGGACTTAGGGGTTTAAAAGGGAGGACTATAAGCAGGAGAAATCACAAGGTCATTGGAGCAAAATTAAATGGGGTTGCAGTAGAAATCACAAGACTGGACCAGAATGAAAAAGAGGTTGGTTCACTCAAAATTTTCAAAGAACAACACTGGGTCTTTGCATAATGTTGAATCATATGATACTACTAACATCCCATAATTTTGGTGGAAGCTAAAAAAATAATTAAAAGGGTTGTAGTGCAAAATTGCTCTCTGGACCAGAGAAGAAAACTGGGTGTAAAGCTCAAAATATTCAAGGGACAGAAGATGTCTTTGCATAAAAGTGGTTTAGATACAACACAAGACATCTCCAAATTTTGGTTGGAATTTTAAGTGAATTTATCAAATGGTTGTAGTTCAATTATGGCCATTTTAACCTTGAAAACCATTTTCAAAAAAAATAAAAAACAAGTAACTTAATTGTCTAATTAGTTCTACTAATACAAGAAAAGTTTTTCTTGAGTGGTTAAACAGGTTAAATAACATATAAAAAAAGTTTTCACTCTGGGAGAAACTCCACCACAACAAAGAAGAAAATGATTAAAAATCCAAAAGGGGACTCAGAAAATCAAGGTTTTTTTGAATCCTGACAAAAAAATTTAACCCATTAAAACAAGGCCAAAATTTTGGGCTGTCACAATACCCATACCCGTCAAGGGTATAATTTTTTCCCATACCCGTCACCCGACAGGGTATATGGGTACCCGCGGGTAAAAATACCCACGTTTACAACATATCAATTGAGTAGAAAGTAGTTCTAAAAAGCAACATATAATCATAAATTATTAATAGCAACACATTTTAAACAATTATGTACAACAACATATTCTCATAAACAAAAGTACTTGCCTATAAAGTGACATATAAAAATGTTAAACAACAACACATAATCATAAATAACAACACATATGCATACACTTTAAGTTCACGAAATCATGATAAATTATAGAGATAATTTGAATACATATTAGAGTTTTTACCTCGCGTGATTAGGAGGGGAAATGAATACATTGGGATATTAACGGAAACCCACATGTCAACATTTTAGATGGGTACATGGGTACACGGGCATGGGTTATACGATCCTATACCCGTACCCTCTCTACCCGATGGGTATGATATTTTTCCATTTAAGTACCCATGGGTAATTTTTTGTCCCATACCCTTACCCTAATAGGGTTTTTACCCACAGGGTACTTGGGTAATGGGTACCCATTGCCATCCCTAGGCATGGACAGGCAGGGACCGCAGATGTGGGCTGACTGCAGCCAGCTGGGGGAAGATGGATGCCACCAGATCCGGGCGCAGGAACCGCGGGGACGGGAACCCTGGAGGGAACCGAGGGGAGGGCGAGGCCGAGGAGGCGTTGGACGGGGAGGCATGAGCTGTAGCGGCAGAAGCAGCGGCGGCGGAGGTGGCTGCGGGCGCCGGAGTGGCGCGTCGCAGGAGGGTGGGAGCTGGAGGCATCCGGTTTCGCTCGTGTAAATATCCTCATCATACTTGTGTTACTTGGAAGTTCTACTCACGCAGGTTATGTGTGTTTCTCTCTTCTCATTCCAGATATGAAAGCTAAATTAATATTCTCTAAGAACACTGATCTTATATGGTTATTTTTTGTTGCAGAGAACTGCAACTCTCACGAAATTACAATTGATGCATGCGTGAAGCCAATTTGTAAGTTGGCATGTCTTGCTTCCTACGAGAAGCATTTGAGGGAGTATGGTTGCACTGGCAGCCCACCGGTTATTTGTTCTTAGCTCTGTTCGCGATCTTTCCCCTTCTTCTGCAGTTTTTGATCTTAGCTCTGTGGTTTCTTTTCTTGTTTCCCCTTTTCAGGTTTCAGACGTAAAGAAACATTAGCTACATAGTTTTCTGTACTAGTTTGGAGGGGTCAGATTGCTTGCTGCACATTAATTAGGGGTTTCAGAAGTGAGGAAAACATTCTACAAGACTATTTATTTTGTGTTTGTTTTGCCTTGCGATTGTTTCAAACTGCAACCAAGTTGAATGGATGACTTGTTTAAGAGACTGAGCACATGAAAGACCATTTCAGACTAGTCCTCTGAGGAAAGAAAGGTTCCTTATCTAGTGACAGAAAGAAAGGAAGAAATGGTTTGGCTTGGACATCAGGCTTGAGGCTGCTTTGTTTTGCTATGAGAAGCTGCACAGGACAGATCATTTCACAAGTTACTGCACCGTGCTTTGCAGCAGCAGACCTACCGAGTCCGCAGATCACAGATGCAAGCAGGGTTCAGACCACTCCTCTGTTTTGTGTTGATTTTGTCTACCCTTCAGCAGAGTCAGATGAAGCTAGTATTAATCTCTCTCTCTATCAAGCATTTATTTTTGGTCTGCCATGAGGCATGTGCTGCATCCATCAACAGTTTTTCATAGCACAAGCTAAGAGTCAGTCATTCTGCACCTTTGTACTCCCTCCGTTCGGAATTACTTGTCTCCGAAATGGATGTATCTAGAACTAAAATACGTCTAGATACATCTATTTCTGCGACAAATAATTTCGAACGGAGGGAGTAGCTGTCTATGTATGCATATTTATTATTTTTTTTCCTTTTGCAAGCTATCATGATTGTCAGAAAAAGAGTCGAAGTCCATAATAATTGTCAATAGTAAAAGAAAAAAAAGGGTTCATTATCCTTTTGCCCTCAGTGGTGTCCGTGTGCTCAGTTTTGCCCTCAGATGCGAATTGTGCTCAGTTTTGCCCCTAGTCCGTATGCACCGACTCGTTCCGTGAACTTTGCCTTCTCCGTCAGGTCAACCTTTTGACTCGGCCCTTACAGGTGGGACCAGGCGGCAGAAACAGCCAATTCTATCCAGACCGTTGCACGCGTGGCTTGCGGGACCTAGCAGAGAGCCGTTGAGCAGAGAGCCGTTGCGGGTGTGCTATATAAGCGGGCGACACACAGTGGCGGTGACCACGGCGACAGAAAGCATGGCGGTGACCACGGCGAGAGAGAGAGAGCACGACGGTGACCACGGCGAGAGAGAGAGAGAGAGCACGGCGGTGGTAAGCTAGCTGTGGAGGGCGCGGCGGCGTTGAGATCCCCTTCGACTCCGAGCTCCATGTCTTCCTCAAGCACCCGCGCCACCTCGCGGATGCAGAGCCGGGCGTGTGTGGACATGCCTGTCTTCGTCTGTCCGCGGTGCCGGGCGGGCGTTGATCGGAGGGTTTCTCACACACCGAGGAACCAGAATCGTCCGTTCTACGTGTGCAGCGAAAATGGGGTAAGAATTGGGGCAATTGCACCATTTTCGTGGTTGGGATCTTTGAGCAATGGGTTGATCTGTTTGATGTTCATGCAGGTGACATGCTTCTTTTTTTGGGTCGATGCTCTGGCCAAGACACTGATGAATGAACTGCAAGAAGAACATGAAGAATGGTTGCGCATGCTGCCACGAACGACAGTGGCCGCAGCACGAGCTCCGGAAGAAGAGATGGAGGGCGAAGCACGAACTGACAGAGAGCTAGCTGTTGAGCTTAGGATGTTGAAGAAGGTTAGGAAGCTTGAAGATCAAGCACTATCAATACCCATTTGCAAATACTTTTGGGCATTTGTAGGTATTGTAATCGCACTGGTTGTAATGTTGAAAATGTATGGAAAGGCATGAATTATGGAGGAATTTCTAATCTTGAAATTGTATGAGAAATTCACCTAGTTTAAATGTTGGTTAAAGTTGTTTAAATGTTGAAACAAAAAGAGAAGAAGAGACCAACATTTAAATATGTTGAAAAAAAAGAAGAAATGAGGAATTCAGAAACTTTTGATCAATGAAATGTAGCTCTCTGCTCTTCCTTTTTGTCCAAAAAAAAGGTTGCTCTTGGGCCAAATTCAGAGCGTAGAGCCAAGTGCATGCTAGACTAATGGGCCAACTGCATCCAATTAGGGCCATTCGGGGGTTCTCTTGCGTATTTTTCTGTTTTCTATTCTGATTTAATTTAGCCAGTAAATCATAGGAATAATGCTGAAACTTTTTGTGGAAGCTAATTGAATTATTCCGGAGCCAAACAATTAAGGTTAGAATTTTTTTGGAGCTGTTAATTAATCCAATTCAAATACACCGTGAAAATCAAAGACCAAAATGTCATGGAAATTGTGCGTCAGCTCTGGTAGAGGTTTACACCTGGTGCCAAAATAAATGAACATTTTTTAAGGGCGTTACATTGAGAAAAACATAATTTGTCTAAAAAATGAAGGGTGGAAAATGCACAAAAAATTGGTGCGGCTGGGGACTCAAACCCAAGACCGTGTAGGTTTGTGGTGTTTAGGGCTGCGCTGGTAACCGCTAGGACAGATGGCAAGACTTTGACATGGCTAGGGAAGGAAGGTATACATAGTGAGACTGTGATTTTTTTTTAAAAAAAATAGTGAGACCGTGAATGTTTGCACACGCGTGAGAGTGGTTTTCCTTTGTTTTGCACTTAAATTTTGGAGGGTTGGAAGGTTGAAAATGTATGTTGCACTACCACATGAGTTTGGTCAGAGTGGCACTTGGTTTAGGGCTAGAGTGGCACTTGGTTTAGGATTTAAAGGGAATAAATTTGCATGTTAGTTCATGACTCTTTTTTAATGAAACAGAGGGCTTCTCACCCCCTCCGATTCTCATTAATGAAAACCACAAGTTCTCGAACTTCATGACTTGTTTAGGGAAGAAATGATATGTTTGGGCACGGACATTTTTTAACACACATAATAAACCCGAATAACTTAGATAAGATGGAACACACCATACCATTACACGAACAGTTCACGGACACATGACGAAACATGACACGACACGACACGACATAGAAAAGCAACAAAATAAAAAACGAAACATGACGAGCTTGACTCCGGGCTTGAACATCTTCATCTCGACCTCCTCCTTCCACCTTGGCCGCGCGCGCCCCTTCAACACCGCCTTCATCTTCACACCTCCTCCTCCTCGTCGTAGGGAAGGGAGTGCATCTGGCCTGGAGCGGGGAAGATGCGCTCATAGTTGGTGTAGATGTTGTAGACGGTGAAGAAGATGGCCTCGCAGCCGAACCAAAAGACTTGGCCGAGGAGCTCGCGCGCGTCAAACGGGTTGGTGAAGGTGACCGTGAGCAGTAGGAGGATGCCGCCGCGGTCACGAACCTCGTTGAGGGTGAACATCCTCGGCGAGCCCCGTGGGAGGTGGGCATAGCCGGCTCTGAGGAAGGCGCGGGTGAGTTCGACGGAACCCCTCCACCTTGAAATAGCCCACACACGGAGCTCCCTCTCCACGAGCACGCCCGGTGGGTAGCGCAGCTCCGGCACGACAGGCGGACGGTTGAAGGTCGGACCGTTGAACTGCATCTTCACTTGGTCTCGCTTGGAGAGGGCTCGGTCGCTTGGGTGTTTGAAGTTGGAGAGAATGGATCAGATCTGGCTTGTGGGTGGGAGAGGAAGAGAGGCACCCCATTTATAGGCATGTGGGTGGAAGAGGAATAGAGAAAGGATGAGAATGGTGCGTGTGTGAATCTGAACGCGTGTGTGTATCCGTTACGTTTTGCACTCTCAAAATTTTGCACGAAAACGATGCATGGGGCGCGTGCGTGCATCTGAATCACTGCATAGCTCTTTGACCGGGCGGTGTATCTAAATCGCTGCCCAGAACCACTACCCTGAACCACCTAGCTCGCCTCGCTAGCCTAGCTCGCCTCGCTCGCATGCATGCACGTCACCGCCTCCCGCGCATGCAAACCCACGTCGCCGCCTCCCATGCATGCAAGGCCTGGAAAGGCTGAGAAGGGCTATTTACTGCGGTCTCAGGCCCAGACAACGAGACGGCCCAACGGTCCATCCAGCATGCCCGGTATTTGTTTTAAAAAAAATCTCCCAGCCAATCAGATTGCATCTCGCGGATCGCCCCCTCCTCCCCGCAGATTCCTTCTAGAAGGGTTAGATCGACGACCCTTGATCGCCGCTAGGGTTAGATGAACGGCCCTTGTTCAGCGCTAGGGTTAGCGGGGTTTGGGAGGGGTTTGGAGCAGTCAAAGCTATGTTTGACCGGATTTCAAATGAGCATAATAAATTAAATAAAAAACCTGCGCACATAGTCTTCTTATGTCATATACTAACGATTTAAGTTGATAAACAAGGTTTACATACATTTAAACGATAAGTTCATGTGTATTGTGTGATATCTCGAGTATCTCAAACTCTCTTGTATGAAGTGAAGAGAAGTGTATTGGGGAAATGAACATGAAAATTTCAAAAAACTCACCACAGCTTGATTTTGGAGTGACTAAGAAGGATCCAAGCTTAGTTTTTCATTTTGATGTTTTACACTTTGTTTAAATCTTGGTCAAAGTTAAGTTTGACCGGAATTCAAATGAGCAAAACAAATTTAAAAAAATCAAAAAATGGAAAAACCAGCGCACATAGTCTGTATATACAGAATATATGTGTAGGAAAGTTATTTGGCTGATTTAGACAAGGTCGAAAAAAACCTTGCTTACAAATGAGGCCGTTTACCCTACCTTTGGACCCCTCTTTTTAGCACATTTTTCATGAAAAATTCAAAAACCTCACCACAGCTTCATTTTGGATTGACTAAGAAAGATCCAGGCTTAGTTTTTCATTTTCATGTTTTAGACTTGTTTAAATCTTGGTCAAAGTTAGGTTTGACCAAAATTTAAATGAGCAAAACAAAATTCAAAAAAATCAAAAAAAGGAAAAACCATGTGCTGATTCAAACATCATCCAACAGATATTTAAACATCATGTCAAACATACTTCTAACATAGGTCCAACATCATCCAACAGAAATACAACATGTCAAGTGATAAATGTTTCATAATACAACATCATCCCTTATTCATAATGTTTCATAATTATTCACATATAGCGTCGGGGCTTCTGTCTGTTCCTTGAGCTTCTTGCCATCACTTTGCTCCTCGTGCACCTTGTGCTCATTGCTTCTTCTCTTCTCCTCTTGGTTGTCGGTACCTTGCACGTCTTCTTCAAACCTATCATAGAGCTGTGCAAAACATAAACGGTAATGAGATCATGTCAAGTGATAAATGTACAGTAGTATTTGACTCTTGCAAGATTTACATACCTAGCAGAATTCACAACAACAGAAGGTTGGTCACCATTTGGAGCCTCACTTGGATCATCATTTGGAGCCTCACTTGGATCACCATGATCACCATTTGAAGCCTCACTTAGATCACCATGATCACTATTTGGAGCTTCACTTGGATCACCATGATCACTATTTGGAGCCTCACTTGGATCACCATGATCACTATTTGGAGCCTCACTTGAATCATTATTTGGAGGATATTTTGGACCATCATCATTTGGAACCTCGTCAAAATCCTCATCTGATGCAACCGGCTGTTGACCATCATTTTCATCATCTGTTGAGGCAACCGGCTGCTGCCAACATTTTCATCGAAGCCTTCGTCGAAACTCTCTCCGAACGCTGGATCTACTGTGTTATCACAATACTTACTGAAATGACCAGACCCACCACACCTTGCGCACTTACGCTTCCTCGCTCCAAGTCCAGCTCCTTCGCTGCGAGGTCTGATTCGACTCTTCCTTGGTCTACCTGCTGCTCTCTTCAGAACTGGAGCGCAAAGCTTGAATCCAGGGTCCACCATGTCCCATTGTTGTTTTCCCTCCATAGCAGGCAAGGCATAAGCATATGTGGCTTTGAACCTTGCAACAGAGTAGTAATCATGCACATACTACTGTATGTTCCCTGCTGGACCTGGGAGAGAAGTGATGAAAAACAAGGCATGAATGCATGGCAACCCAGTTATCTGCCATTGCCTACAACTGCAAGTTCTAGCTTCTAAATCCACTGGATATCTCCATTCCCTCTTCTCTTTATCCAAATATGATATCTCTGCTGTGGTACCCGAGGAAAGAGTCATATTCATTTCCAAGCCTGTTGTCTTCTGCTTCAGTTCATTCATCACGGCAGGGATGATAATGTGGCCCATGAATTTTGCTTCGGCTATTCTTGCACGATAATGAAATTTCTGCATGTATTCTATCCTTATCCTGTCAAGCAAATCCACAATATAATGACCTTTTAGTTTCCGGATCGTTGAGTTGAAAGACTCTGCTAGATTATTGTGCACATAGTCAACTTTGCTCACTTCACTGAATTGGCTTCTCGCCCATAACTTGGAGTGGTGTGTTTCCAAGTATTCTTTCACTTTGGGATTCATGTATAACTACCTCAAGTGGTAGTTGTGCTTCTTCACACTGCAAGTCAAAGATGCTAGCCATAAATTGTCGTATACACCTTTCCTTTGAATTTCTTCATGAAATTTGCAGCAAGGTGACGCATGCATTCCCTATGCTCTACTCCAGGGAACACATTGTCCACAGCCACTTCTAAACCTTTGCAGGCATCTGTATGAATGACCAACCCATTGGTATGTGCAATAGTCCGGCGCAGATTATGCAAAAACCAAGTCCAGCTCTCCTCAGACGCTGTCTCCAACACACCGTAGGCAACTGGAAATACAAAACTGTGTGCATCAACTGTACAAGCTGCTACTAACTGTCCTTTAAACCTCCCTGTGAGAAAAGTGGCATCAATAGCCAAATAAGGCCTGCAGCCTGCCGAAAAACCCCGGCAACAAGCCTCAAAGCAGACAAAAACCTTCCTAAAGCATTCCTTGGTCTTTGTCACTCCCCTGAATGTGTACTCCACGGTGTGGTGATCAATATCTACAATACTACCTGGGCTTGTCCTCTCCACTTCACCTTTGAATGAATACAACAATTGAAAACTTACCTGCCAGTTACCATAAATAGAATCCATAGCATGTTGTTTACCATTGAACAACCTCATGTATGGTAAATCTATCTTGAACTTATCTTTGATGTTCTTCTGCAATTCCTTTGGACCCACTTGCTGGTTTTGTTTCACCCACTTCTTTACTTCTTCTGCCACCCATCTTGACTTGGCTCTACTGATTGTATCCTTCCTAAGGGTTGATTCCTGACATGTGTGCTTAAAAGGGTTCACTTTGACCTAAACATTAGTGCTATTTCGCATTTTAGATGCGAGCAGCCTCCATGGACAACCCTCAGTCGGACAGTGCACTCTGTAACGTACTTGATCGCTCTTGTCAACTTTGAAAGTACGTTCTACCTTGATGCAGTATGTCACAAGTGCATTTCTACACTCATTCATGGATGCAAAAACAGTACCTTCTTCCATATGAGGGTTCAAAGGGTCCCATTCAACAGCTGCAAGGTCTTCGTCCTCACCCACCGCGTCATCATCCACACGGACTGCATTGTGAGCCTCATCTTGGTTTTCAGTCCGAGGTGCCCGTCGTAAATTTCGAATAACATCGGAATATAGCTTCTCTTCATCAACCCCAGAATTATAGTCATCAGGCTCCACTTCAAGGGGGACCCTACTGCTGTTGCCCACACTTGTCGAGCCACCACGTCATCGTGCACCAACTGAACTGTTCTGGCTAGAGATGCCATTACGACGACTTGGTTCTCCCCAAGATGTTGCACCCGTCATCCTAGGTCCAAATGCCTGCTCAAGCACATCAACTTGCAGCCTCACATGAAAATTATCTTTCTCTTTATGCCTAACAAACATGGTAGCTAGCTCTTCATCGTTACTAACTGTCACCCAATTCTTTTCCCCATCATAGTATTTGTATACCACTTCATCAAGCAAACCCCAAGGGTATTGACTACAAATTACCTCCTCAAATTGTCTGAAACTCCAATTACTAGCCATTGGCAACCGATAATCAAAACCTCCTTGGTATTTCTTATTATCCTTTGCATCGAACATGTACCGGTCCCTTCGAATGTGCACCATGAAAGCAAACCGCAACTCCATCCTAACCGGCGAAAAACAGAGACACAATCAGCACACTAATTGGGCAAACCTACTCGAATCGAGTGTTCAAATGCACAACTAAGCTCAATCTAAACAAGAGGCGAGACTTACCCCTCGGGAACCCAGTCATGGACGCGGCGGATCTCCGGCCCGATGCCTGCCTTGCCAAATACTCCGGGGTCGCCGCTGCTCGCCATTTTGCCCTAGCGTTCTTCTTCCTAGTTCAAATAGCTCCAGCAGCCCCCCACCTTTGAGCGCTCCGTCCAGGCGCACGGAAGGAGGCCGCGCCGTGGGTCGAGCAGGTGGCGGGCGCCCCACCCGTGGCTTCGCAGGAACATGGTGGGCGTCGCAGGTAGCCGTGGAGCGTAGGCGCAGGACGGTAGCGGCGGAGCAGGCCGTGCAACTGGTGGCGGGGCAGGTGCTGACCGCGGCGCCGGCGCCGGCGGCGGCGCAGGACAGCCGGCCGGCGGATGGGCAGAGTGAGCTGAATGATTTGAGGATTTAGTTGCACGGGTCTACATGTTAGCTTCGGACCCACGTCCACGCGGTCCCACGTGTAAGCTCCGGACCCACAACCACTAACGCTGGCGGACGGAATGGACTCAAATATGGCCGTTTGGCCTCGTCATAGTTGCTGTGCATGGACTAGGGGCAAAACTGAGCACAATTCGTATCTAAGGGCAAAACTGAGCACATGAACACCACTGAGCGCAAAAGGATAATTAACCCGAAAAAATGGGTACTTACCCAAAAGTTGACAAGTTTTCAAAGGAATCTGCTGGATGGGCGGCTCGTCGACCAAGCTGCGGATCGAGATCACCAAGAGACGAATGAAATAACATCTTCAACGTCCTCACATCGCCTCTCCTATGATTGCAATTGGATCCGATCAGGGAATGTAAGTATGTATTGAGAAAGATTTGAGAGATAGGGTAAGCGATGGCATTACATTGCTTGTAAGCAAGCAAAAAAGGAAGAACCAGTCTTTCATTCTTTTGCTCCGTGGTCACTCCTTGACAAGAGAGATACTCTAGACAAGATCATGTTGTTCAGATGTACAAATATCCATAATTTTCTTAAGGTCTCAGATGACCGGAGGCGTAAACTGTGGAGGGGGGCACCGCACACGGCTAACAATGTTTGATGTGTGTTCTAGGCGCCCCCTCCCCACGTATATAAAGGCGGGAGGGGAAGAGAGGCAGCCCTAGGCGCGCCCAAGTAGGACGAATCCTACTTGGGCTCCTAGTCCAAGTCGGCCTCCCCCCTTCCCTTTCACTGGAAGGGGAAGAAGGGAAGAGAGGCGGGGGGAAGGAAAGAGGGGGGGGGGCGCCGCCCCCTCATCCTAATCCAATTCGGCCTCCTTCCTTGGGGGGGAGGGGGGCACCCCTTCTGGGCTGGTGTGCTCCCCTCCTATGGCCCATATGGCATATATCTTTCCCTAGGGGTTTCGGTATCCCCCCCCCCCCCTACTCTGATATGTATCCGATACATTCCTGAACACTTCCGGTGTCCGAATACTATCATCCAATATATCAATCTTTACCTCTCGACCATTTCGAAACTCCTCGTCATGTCTGTGGGGGGGGGGGGGAGGGGCACCCCTTCTGGGCTGGTGTGCTCCCCTCCTATGGCCCATATGGCACATATCTTCCCCTAGGGGTTCCGGTACCCCCCCCCCCCTACTCTGATATGTATCCGATACATTCCTGAACACTTCCGGTGTCCGAATACTATCATCCAATATATCAATCTTTATCTCTCGACCATTTCTAAACTCCTCGTCATGTCTGTGATCTCATCTGGGACTCCAAACAACATTCGATCACCAAATCACATAACTCATATAATACAAATCGTCATTGAACGTTAAGCGTGCGGACCCTACGGGTTCGAGAATCATGTAGACATGACCAAGACTCCTCTCCGGTCAATAACCAATAGCGGAACCTAGATGCTCATATTGGCTCCCACATATTCTACGAAGATCTTTATCGGTCGAAGCGCTATGACAACATATGTTATTCCATTTGTCATCGGTATGTTACTTGCCCGAGATTCGATCATCGGTATCTTCATACCTAGTTCAATGTCGTTACCGGCAAGTCTCTTTACTCGTTCTGTAATGCACCATCCCGCAACTAACTCATTAGTCATATTGCTTGCAGGGCTTATTATGATGTGCATTACCGAGAGGGCCCAGAGATACCTCTCCGATACTCGAAGTGACAAATCATAATCTTGATCTATGTCAACCCAACAAAACACCTTCGGAGATACCTGTAGAGCATCTTTATAATCACCCAGTTATGTTGTGACGTTTGATAGCACACAAGGTGTTCCTCCGGTATTCGGGAGTTGCATAATCTCATAGTCACAGGAACATGTATAAGTTATGAAGAAAGGAGTAGCAATAAAACTGAACGATCATTATGCTAAGCTAACGGTTGGGTCTTGTTCATCACATCATTCTCTAATGATGTGATTCCGTTCATCAAATGATGACAACACATGTCCATGGCTGGGAAACTTAACCATCTTTGATTAACGAGCTAGTCAAGTAGAGGCATACTAGGGACACTCTGTTTGTCTATGTATTCACACATATACTAAGTTTCCGATTGATACAATTCTAGCATGAATAATAAAAATTTATCATGATATAAGGAAATATAAATAACAATTTTATTATTGCCTCTAGGGCATATTTCCTTCACGTAGTTTGATACGTTCATTTTGCATCATGTTTCTTACTGTTATTTACAATGTTTTTATCCGTAGACAAACCGAGGAGGAGCAGTCATAGACTCTGTGGTGCTACAATCCATGTCAAATTTGAATGAACAAGGGAAAAAGGGCCCAAGACAAGAGAGAACAAATCTAGTCAAATTTGAACAGAGTGCTGCAGCTAGCTAGATTCAGTGTCACTCAAATCTGAAGAGCCGAAACATCTCTCCTCTACCAGGGGCGGGTCCAGTCCAGAGGCAAGTGGTCTGCTTCTACTGGTAGCTAGCAAATCTGCATCGAACGCCTACGACTAGGAGGGCGTTGACTAGGGGGGGGGGGGGAGCTCCAAAACGGCGCGGGGGGCAGCCGGAGGAAACCAAGACAAAGGTGGGAGGGGGGAGAACTCACCGCGGCGGGGGTCCGGGGAAGGGGGGTAGCAGACTAGATCAGATCTGGCGGGCGGCGGCGGATGTTTGACACGAAAAATAATAAAAACAACGATGGTTATCGTGTTATTATTTCTCTACGCTCCAGGAGAAATAAAGATGCGGGCGTGCCAATGTACTGAGTACACAAAGAAAACATAGGGAAACTTGTATTTTATTAATCTCCCATCGGAGAAACAAATTACATGATCCCATTACATAAGCACTCTGTGGCCTGCTAGCGCGGCCGATATGACTTGGGCAATTGTGGAGTTCTGGTTCACGGGGCCTCCGAAGGCTCCTGCTTAATTACGTCCGCGAGCCGAAGTCGCGAACCACCTTCGATTAAGCTGCTGCAATGGTCGTCGTCTTCAAGTCTTGTCTTCTGCAAGTGGTTGGTGTAGATGGTGGAGATGATGATAGAAGGGTGGAGCGATACATCTGTCGCCCCGGCGATGCTTAGCCATATCCCTCTGGCTTGTCGATGTCCGATGATGAAGAAATCTGGTTTCGTCAGCTCAGACGGATGGGCGGCCTTCGTCTCGTCGGTGCCCGGCCTAGTCGTGTCCGCCTCGTCGGTGTCGAACCTGGTGTGTCTTGCCTTCGCCTCGTCGGTGCCCGGCAAGATATGGGTAGCTTCATCGGAAGAAGACATGTCGGTGAAGTGGCTTCGCCTCGTCGGAGCTTGGACGGGGTTTGGGGAGTGTGTTGATGTAGAACTTGGAGTAGACACGAGGGTCGCCGCATGGTGGCGCTGCTTGAAGATGACGACGATGCAAGCTCGTCGATGTAGACCTCAGACCGTCGCAGTTACAGGGACGGCCTCCACTTGGTATAGAAGAATGACAATATGTCGGCGTAGACAACGTTGTCGCTTAGACGCAAAGTCAAAGAAGATGGCCACGACATATGGACGACCGGTGGTGCTGATGTAGATGACATCCTCGACAGATGTAGAGCTGATGAAGTTGGCGACGCCATGTCGATGTAGCCGGGTGGCGTGTCGAGGCAGTCGGTGCCCTCGCCGGGAGAGAAGTTGATGAAGATGGTGAAGTCAGGTTGATGTAGAAGCCTTCCTCTTCGAGCCCTGGTTTGGTGATGACGGCGCTGGCGGAGTTGATGAAGATGTGAAGATGGTGAGCAGTTCTCCCTCCGTCTTCTTCGGTGGCGCATGGGTGAGCTCTGATCATCCAGGCATGGCCTCCGTGGTGAGTCCTATCTTCCACTCAACTCTGGATGCGCTGAAACGAGAGGGAAAGGAAAAGAGAATGAGATAAAGAGAAGATGGTACGTGTAGGCCTGGCACTGAAGAATATGGATGCCATGAGTTTGATCTTCCCTTGTCGTGGTAGTCTGGTAGATGATGTCGTGGCCTTAGATGTTGGGCTCCTCCTTTTTGCTGGTGCGTGGCTAACAGGTTCTCCCGGAAGATCCATGTGCTGTTCCAGGTCTAGTACGTCTGCGCGCACAAGCCCATCATCGGTGCCAATATACATAGTCTCGGCGCGTCATCTGCATGCGGTCTTCATGGGTGCGCGCCTGGTTGCTGACGTGTCGCCGCCTCTTCAATATCGTCGTGGTGGCGTAGATGGCGCCGGGCTGCAGGCCGGTAGCTCGGACATCATCGTGACGGTGGTGATGGAGATAACGCCGGGCTTCAGGCCGACAGCTCCAGTATCGTTGTGGCGGTTGTGATGGAGCTGGGCCGCACGCCGGCGTGTTGGAGATAGCGTCGGGCTTGAGGCAGGCAGCTCCGATGTTGTCGTGGCGATGGTGACGGAGCCGGGACGCACGCCGGCATAGTGGAGATAGCGCCGGGCATGAGGCCGGCAGCTCCGCCGTTGTCGCGGCGATGATGATGGAGCCGGGACGCACGCCGGCATGGTGGAGATAACGCCGGGCTTGAGGCCGGCAGCTCCGACATTGTCGTGGCGATGGTGACGGAGCCGGGACGCACGCCGGCATAGTGGAGATAGCGCCGGGCATGAGGCCGGCAGCTCTGACGTTGTCGTGGTGATGATGATGGAGCCGGGACGCATGCCGGCATGGTGGAGACAACGCCGGGCTTGAGGCCGGCAGCTCCGACGTTGTCGTGGCGATGGTGATGGAGCCAGGCCATGTTGAATTGTACCGTTACATGTACTTGTATTATATGAGATGGTTGTATTATATAAGATGGCTGTTGTAATTAGGCCCTAGTCTTATGCCTGTAATTCTACTCACGCCATCCACTCCCTGCATGTAGGGAGTTCGGCTACGTGCCTCCGTGTATATGTAACAGTTCTTTTGAATGGAATAGATGCGCTGAGTTATTCCACCATTCTTCTTGGTAATCAGAGCTTAGGTCTCTCTCCCATGTCGACCAGCCCACCTCCCTCTTCCGTCGACGGCGACCTTGGCCACAACCCTTCCGCCGACGAACTCGCCGCCGCTACAGCCGCCGCTGAGCGTCCCCGTGCATCGCTCACCCCAGATCTCACCAACTCCGGCGGCTTGCCTCTCGCTACATCCCCACCCAATCCCATTCCCCCGATCCCTCTCTCTGTGCCCACCACCACTCCCCCTCCCGGCGGCCTCCCTCCGAGCATCGCCGGGGTCGTCGACTTCAAGTTGGCTCTGGATGGGACTAACTTCACCCGCTGGCGCAACTACCTGAATCTCCTCTTCGCGCGGTACCACGCGGAGGCGCACGTCCAGCCCGGGGCCGCGGCGCGCCTCTCCAATCCCCAGTGGCGCGACGATGACAACACTATCCGCCTCTGGTTCTTCTCCACCATCGAAGGCGATCTCCTCGATCTCGTCGCTCCGCCCGACTCCACCGCCTACACGATCTGGCAGCGCCTCCATGAGTACTTCCTCGCCAACGAGGCCGAGCACGCGATGCACCTCGGTCAGGAGTTCCGGACGTGCGTCCGCGGCGACCTCACCATCAATGAATATTGCCGTCGCCTCCAAGGTATCGCCGCCGCCCTCGCTGACGTCCGGGAACCGGTCACCGACCGAACCTTGACACTGCACATGCTCGATGGCGTCGGCAAGAAGTTCGAGCTGCTGGCCGCCATCATCTAGTCTACTGTGCCGCTCACCACGTTTGCCCAGGCGCGGTCACGCTTGGTCCTCGCCGAGCTCGCCATCGACAAGCGCGCGCGCACCGAGGGCGCGCAGGTGTTGGCCGTCCTCAACGACGACGCGCGGGGCGCCGACGGGCGTGGCGGCCGCGGTGCCGACCGCGGTGACCGCGCTCCTCCTGGCGGTGGCGACCGCGCTCCCAACGGTGGCCGTGGCGGCCATCCTGGCGGTGGTGCTCCGGGCGGCGGCAACCGTAATGCCAGGCGTGGCGGGCGCGGCCGTGGCGGCCGTGGCCGGGGTCGCGGCGATCCCGCTGGTGGTGGCCGCGGGGCACAGCCGTGGCTGGGCTATTTCGCGCCCATGGGCATGCCTTTCCCGCCGCCGTGCTCCCCGTGGGTTCCTCCCAACTCCGCGGGCATCCTCGGCCCGCGTCCAGGGATGCCTCATCACGCCTACTCCGCGTACGCCGCTGCTCCGACTCTGCCTCCACCACCTCCGTACGCCGCTGCACCACCTTACTCATGGGATGCGGCCGCGCTGTTCCACGCCGCGCCGAGCCAGGGGCACGCCTACCCTCCCCACGCCGACTGGATCATGGACACTGGTGCGTCCTCACATGTCACCGGGGACCCAGGTACTTTTCTCGAGTCTCATTCCCTCTTAGCGCATAATACTCGTCATATCATCGTCGGTAATGGGGCTCGTCTCCCTGTCGTCGCCATCGGTAGCACTCGCCTCCCTCCTCGCCCCTTCTACCTCACTCACATCTAGTTATCTCCCAATGTTGTGCAAAACCTTATTTCTGTACGAAAGTTTACACGCGATAATCTTGTTTCCGTGGAATTTGATCCCGTTGGCTTTTCCGTGAAGGATCTTCACACCAAGGAGGTGCTTCTGAGGTCCAATAGTGGTGACCACCTACCACTTCTCCGGCGATCATGGCGGCAGCACTCCGGCGGCTTACACTCTCACGACTTCGGATCTTTGGCATAAACGGCTCGGGCATTCGGGCTCCTCTTCTTTAGCTCATTTTCCCTTTGGTCTACACTCTGTACTGCTTGTCAAATGGGCAAACACACTCGCCTTCCCTTCTCCACCTCGACAAACTATACCACTGCGCCATTTCAGCTTTTGCATTGTGACTTGTGGACTTCTCCAATTGTTAGTTTTTTCGGCTACAAATATTACCTTGTTATTTTGGATGATTATACTCACTACTCTTGGACCTTTCCTCTCCGTGCCAAATCCGACACATGTGCCACCTTGCAACGTTTCTTTGCATTTCTTCTTACTCAATTTCATGCGCTTGTGCAATGTTTGCAGTGTGACAATGGCGGTGAATTTCTTACCACTAGCCTTCGCGAGTTCTTCTCCACTAACGGCATCGCTTTCCGTCTCACGTGTCCGCATTCCTCTCCCCAAAACGGCAAAGCGGAACGGTACATCCGTACCACCGACGATGTCATCCGCACGCTCCTCTTTCAAGCACGCCTCCCGCCGCCCTTTTGGGTGGAAGCTCTCCACACCACCACCATGCTGCTCAATATTCGCCCCTCGCGCGCCATCCACTACTTTACGCCACATTTCCTTCTCTACGGCATCCACCCAACCTATGATCACCTACGCACTTTTGGCTGCTTATGCTTTCCCAATACCGCTGCCACCGCATTGCACAAGCTCTCGCCACGCTCCACCAGATGCGTTTTCATCGGTTACCCACGCGAGCAGAAAGGATATCATTGTTTCGACTTGTCCACGCGCAAGGTCATTACATCTCGTCATGTTGTTTTTGATGAAAACTGCTTTCCCTACGATTCTGTTGCCGATCCCGCTGCGGCCACAGAAAATCCCAACCCACTTGCCGCACCTGCCGCGATCCCCCCCGAGCCGCTCACCTCGTACTGGGTTGCACGCGCCCATCAGCCGCCAGTCGCTCCGCAACTGTCGCGCCTCCCAGCCGCTCGTTTTTCCCCGCACCACCCGCACCCAGCTACCCCACTCCGCCCAATCGCGTCGCCCCCGCCCAGCCCTGTGGGGCCCGCCACACATGCAACCCCATGCAGCCCACGTACTCCAGCCGGCTGCATGCCTCGGTCCGCGGGTTCCACACCGGGATCTCTCCCCACCACCTCATCGGGGGGCAGCTCTTCCTCGTGATTGTCGCCTGCCCCCCACTCCCCGACCCCACCCCCGTCTCCCCCACCGCGACCGCTTCCGCCACGCGCCATTCCCGTCACCCCGCATGCCAATCTGCACCAGATGGTCACCCGCCGCAAAACTGGTTTTGCCATGCCTAAGCAGCATTTTGACTTAGCCATCACCACCACACCGTCTCCACTTCCACCTTCTTACCGTGCGGCTCTCAAGGATCCCCATTGGCGTGACGCTATGGTAGACGAGTTTAATGCACTAATTCGGAATGACACTTGGTCTTTGGTGCCGTGTCCTGCAGGTGTCAATGTGGTGACGGGCAAGTGGATTTTTCGGCACAAACTACATCCTGATGGCTCCTTGGCACGCTACAAAGCGCGATGGGTGGTTCGTGGCTTCACGCAGCAGCCGGGTGTTGATTATGGGGAGACTTTCAGCCCCGTCGTCAAACCCGCCATGATCCGTGTGGTCCTCAGCCTCGCCACGGCGAGCAACTGGCCCATACGGCAAATGGACGTCAAGAATGCCTTCCTCCATGGCGACCTCGCTGAGACCGTCTACTGTTAGCAACCCTCCGGTTTTGTTGATTCTTCACACCCCACACACGTCTGTCGCCTCAACAAATCTTTATATGGTCTTAAGCAGGCTCCGCGGACGTGGTTCCTCTGCTTCACACGTCATCTCCACTCGCTTGGTTTTGTCTCCTCCAAGTGTGACACTTCCCTTTTCATACTTCATCGAGGGAACGCCATGGCCTACTTGCTCTTGTATGTTGATGATATCATCCTGACAGCTAGCTCCACCTCTCTCCTCACATCCCTCATCGAGTCTCTAGCTAAGGAATTTTCTATGAGTGATCTTGGCGATCTTCACCATTTTCTTGGCATCACCGTACACCGCACCACTGTTGGACTCTTCTTGTCCCAAGAGCAGTATGCTCTCGAGATTTTGGATCGTGCCAACATGTTGAACTGTCACCCCCTATCCACACCAATTGACATTAGTTCCAAACTCTCCATGTCCGGTGGCACACCCTACTCTGATCCCTCGAAATACCGCAGTCTTGCCGGTGCTCTCCAGTATCTTACCCTTACTCGGCCAGATATCACCTATGTTGTCCAGCAGATTTGCCTCTTCATGCACGCCCCCCTCGACACACATTTTCAGTTGATCAAACGTGTCTTACGATATCTTCGTGGCACTGCTCACTTCGGCCTCCAGCTTCATCATGCCTCACAGCACGAGCTTATCTCTTATAGTGATGCCGACTGGGCCGGGTGTCCTGACACCTGGAAATCAACATCCGCTTTTTGTGTGTTCTTGGGCTCCAACTTGATCTCCTGGTCGTCTAAACGACAGCATACGGTGTCTCGTTCTAGCGCGGAGGCCGAGTACCGTGTCGTGGCCAACTGTGTGGCCGAATCCTGTTGGTTACGGCAACTTCTCACTGAGCTCCGGCGACCCCCCACACGCGTCACTGTTGTCTATTGCGACAACGTCAGTGAGGTGTATCTCTCGTCCAACCCCGTGCAGCACCAACGGACGAAACATGTCGAGATTGATCTTCACTTTGTTCGAGATCGTGTGGCTCTCGGTGAGGCCAAGGTGCTTCACGTTCCGACCACGTCGCAGTTCGCGGATATCTTCACCAAGGGGCTGCCCTCGACGATCTTTTGTGATTTCCAGTCCAGTCTCAACGTTTTGCCAAGCAACGTTCGGACTGCGGGGGCGGGGGGGGGGGGGGGGGGGGTTGAATTGTACCGTTACATGTACTTGTATTCTATGAGATGGCTGTTGTAGGCCCTATCGCCTGTAACTCCACTCACGCCATCCACTCCCTGCATGTAGGGAGTTCGGCTACGTGCCTCCGTGTATATGTAACAGTTCTGTTGAATGAAATAGATGCGCTGAGTTATTCCACCATTCTTCTGGCCACACGTCGGTCGTCCCTTCGATGTCGCCTCTGATGTAGAGTTGGCGCCTTGCTGCTTGCCGGCGGCGTAACCTCGTGGTCTTGCGTGTTGAGTAACGTGATTGTATTAGGAAACATAGGTTAGACTAGGAATTATTCTGGCTTGCCTTGTACTCCAAGTAAATCATGTACTCCTATATATATGCCCACGAGGCTCAAGCAATACAACAACTATTCCACCAATCCCTCTCTCCCTTCTAACATGGTATCTATCGCAAGTCGATCCTAAACTCTAACCGCCACCGCTTCCGCACCTGCGCGCCGCCCCCGGGGCGGTCGGCCTACATGACCGCCGCCGGGGGCCGCGCCCCCCGTACCTAGGGTTCGTTCGCCGGCCATGTTGGTCGGCTGCCCTAGAGAGTCTTTTTCCCGATCCTTTGATACGGGTTTTCTCTCTTTCATCGGTCGCTTTGATCGGCGTTTACTTTTTGGTTTTCCGGTCTATGTGATCCGGTTTGCGTCGCCCACCGCCGCCGTCGACCCCGTGCGCCTCTACTCCAACACCGGCGCGATTGGCCGACTTCTTCACCGACCCGGCGGCCTCGCACGTCGTCCGCGCGTCTGCCCGTCGGTCGCCCCGACTCGGCGGCCTCGCGCGTCGGCCCGCCGGTCGCCCCGACCTGGCGACTTCGCGTCATACGGCGGCGCTTCACTGCCGCCGTTCGTGCGACTGCCCGCCCGTCGATCTACGTCGGCCGTCATCGCCCTGCTCCGACCGGGACTCCTGCATCACCGCAACCCGGCGGCCTCGCGCCATGCGGCGGCCAATCATAGCCGCCCAGCCGCCTGCCGCCGCCGGCTTCATCTCGGACTCCGCCGCCACCGCGCCTCCACCGAGCGGCGTCTCCGACCTCGCGCGCGATCGGATTGATCACCCGCCCGCCACCGCGAACCGCCTCATCTACGCCGCGCGACCGACCTGGCCCGTCGGTTACGCGCGCCTCCGCAGGTCCCGTGAAGATCGTCCCCGAGTTCAGCGCGCCTCTCCACCGATCGAGCATCGGGCTGCCGCTGCGTCGCCCCGTCGGGCCGCAGCGCCGCTGCCTCGTGGTTCTTCTTCCGGCTGCACCGACCCGCGTCACCGCTGCGTCGCCCCTTCAGGCCGTAGTGCCGCGGCCCACGGTCCCCCGTCGCCCCGAGGGCGTCCGCTCTACGCCGTCCCGTGGCGGCACCGACCCTCGCGCTGCCGCTGCGTCACCTCGTCGGGCCGTAGCGAGCGTGGTACGCGGTCCACGCCGCCGTCTCAAGGCCGTCCCCGCGGTTGCACCGACTCGCGAACCGCCGTTGCGTCGCCCCTACGGGCCGCAGCATCGCGGCCAGCGGTCCCAGCCGCCGCCCCGAGGTTCCCGCCGTCGCCCCGACCCGCATGCCGCCGCTGCGTCGCCCCTTCGAGCCGTAGCGCCGCGGCCCGCGGTCCACTCCGCCGTCACGGCACGTCGACCTCCCGTGGTATGCGCCGCGCCGTTTCCCTTGGCGCGGGAACGCCACCGTCTACGCCGGTCTTCGTCACGCTGTCAGGGTTCTTCGCCTACTTCGAGCGCCGCCGCCGCACTCCTAACCTAGCCGCCGCCGCCGCCGCTCTTCTTTGGCCGCTGCCGCTACTACCTTCGTAGCCGCCGCCGCCGCCCGTCCACCCCCTTCGTCTTCGTCCAAGCACCAGCCCATCGCCAGCGTCGCCGTCATCTACCCCGACCACCTCGTCTACTCCGACCATCGTTGGTGACATCGGCCCCGAGCCGATGGACGCCGCAATCATCGTCGAGTTCTTCTCTGCTGGCCCCTCCGACTTCTCCGACATGGCGTACAGCTCGTGCAAGTCCCTCGTCTACGCATGCCCGGTGCTGGCAACACCGATGCGTGCCTTCATCCACGACGTGCCCCCAGGCCTGGCGAGTCTGGTCGGCGCTTCGTCAACTTCATCTTCGTCCGTCTACGCATGCCCGGTGCTGGCAACATTGGTGCGTGCCTTCGTCCACGATGTGTCCCCGGGCTTGGCAAACCCGCCGCGACGCGTCGTCAACAACATTTTCTTCCCGGCGCACCCTACTTCGACACCACTGCGCCCATGCTAACTCGGTGCCCTCTTGCGCCCGCGGCTCCACGGCGACTTCCTCGACACCGGCTACCCGACTCGACATCGACCACGGCATTCTTCGCACGGCTACCTCGACCACGGCTCCACCACCCACGCTCTCGGCTACATCGACAAACGGCACAAAGGGCTACCGCCTGCTTGAGAAACTCGTTGGTTTCCACTCCAGCCACGACTCCGCGATGCGTCGACCGTTACGACTGTGGGGGGGTGTCCGTCGGCTTGCCTTCGGATTCTTCTCCAGTCTCACCGTCTGCGTCGCTACCGTTGTGACTGCGGGGGGATGTTGAGTAACGTGATTGTATTAGAAAACATAGGTTAGGCTAGGAATTATTTTGGCTTGCCTTGTACTCCAAGTAAATCATGTACTCCTATATATATGCCCACGAGGCTCAAGCAATACAACAACTATTCCACCAATCACTCTCTCCCTTCTAACATTGCGGACGCGACTGGCGTTGCTTCGGGCCGCCGGCGAGATGCTGCCGCCGTGAGGGCGCGTGTATGAAGGCGATGTCGGCCGTCGCCGAGAGCGCACGCATCTCCTGGGAACAGCTTCGGGTTACTTGGCCGTCCCGGGCGTACACGCCGTGCGCGCTGTCGCAGGCGCTCCCTCGCCTCTCTGCTCCGTGTCCTGGAAGTGCTGCTCCTGGACACGCAGTAATATCCTGACCTGGGTACATAAGAGATAGATGGATGTAGAAAAATTATGTTGACCTGGATGAAGCTCCACGTTGTGTCGTCGATAGCATGCTTGCCACCACCAGGGGTTCCGCGTAGGTTCCGCACTAGTGCATGCCACCTTAGCCGCTGGTGCATTCTGCTCGCTGTCGTGCGTCCTCCTCGGCGCATGCGCTGCTGCCACCGGACAGCACCAGACCGCGTGTGTCGCCGCCGCGGGCGCGCCCAGTCCTCGGCCTCCTCCGTCCATCTCGTCGACGCTGTCACCTTGGGCTGAAGAGAGAGAAGAAAACAGTGAGAAAATTAATTATATAAGCGTGCCGTTGACAAAGAAGGATGCTCGTGTTGATTGTTGATGTAGGGTGTGGTATCCCAAGGCTCCGTCGGGCTCGCCGGCAAACCCAAGAAGACCGGTGCATCATCTGCGGCCTACGAGTACACCGAGGCGGCGCGTATGGTCCGTCGCCGGGGTGCCGCGGCCTCCGTCGGCGCGTGTAGCCGCTGCCACTAGATGGGCGCGTCTCCTCTGGGTTCCTCCCCTTCTTTCTTCAAGCTGCGTACGTGCGTGAGTATATATAGGCAAAGGTGTGGGAATGTATAACTATGACCTTGCGCGAGCTCTACGTAAACCAGCTGCATGCGCGGACGGTGCGGCCTCCTCGTTGCTGAGCGGAAGCTCCTGGTCTTGTGGAGAGATGAGCGGATAAGGGCATGTACAATGGTTCTATCATAAGAGTGCCACATAGGATAAATGATGAGGTGGAGGAGAGAGAAATCATAAGAGAAGACTTGTCTTATCTTATTTAAGAGAAGACAAGAGATGATCTCTTAGCACAATTTGTCTCACCATATTTTTAGGAACAACTAATTATTGAAGATAAGGCTAAGAGATGACCCATTATAGACATGTTTTTTGTCATCTTTAATTTACATGCAAAACTTAAGATAAGACTATCTTATCAACCATTGTACATGCCCTAAGTACGCTTCCGTAAAATTAGCTAGTACTGGTGTGGAGGTCGAGCTCCCAACCGGGCTGGTGTGTTGGATCAGGTGCGTGTACATCATGCGCAAACAAGTCTTACGTTGCATGGGACGTAAACATGGTCCGGTTGATTCATCTGACCTTTGTTTAATATGCTCCATGCATGCATACGCACGGTGCAATACGTGAGTCATGCATGCACATATAACTGTGATTGATTAACCAGACTGATTAGGCCACATGGATGCATGATACCCTTATCATGGCATGTACGTAAGCTGTGTCCATGCATAGCTCTTGTATTCTCACGCACATCAATTTGCTTGTTAACTGAGGCTCACTGGACCCCGTATGTGTAGGCATAATTAAATTATGCTCCACCGATCTCGATGACCTCTTTTTATGAGAAAATAAATATCTTGGTCATTGCTATACACATGCAGGTGCACACGTATTAATGTCATATTTCATAATTGACAATCCCGAAATGGCGACAAAATCACGTCGAACATGTTCATTTTGTCTTGGTAAGCAATCATTTGATTATTGTATGGAACCAAGCTGTCGTTTTCTGTTGCTGCTGGAGTAGCATCCTCTTCTTTCTTTTACCATCAGAGCACTACTGCTGTTAAAGCAGTGCACTTCTACCAAGATATATGCGTACTGAGGTCTCAGTAATATAATTTATGATATGCAACAAGGGAGCAGGTAGCATCCTGAATTTAATTAAGGATGCAACAAGGAGCAGGTAGCATCATGAATTTATGATATGAATTCATGATGCTTGGTTGGTTCTACCTCGGTGCACTGGCAAGCGGACAAAACTCTGAGCTCACCTGGGACCATGGTCGTTGCTTCTTCCTGGAAGTTCCCCACAGGCTGTTAAGGTTTGGTCTCATCCAACATTGCTAGGTTCTTTTCTCTCCATGTCCTCCTCCTGCTGATGCTTGGAGAGAGCAAACATTCGTCGACAGCAAGTAGCTGTAGCACCAACCCAGGTGAGCACACGCCCCCCCCCCCCCCCCCCCTTTTTTTATTACTACAGTACAGTTGCAGTAACAGGCTTCTGAATTTAAATTTAGGGAACAGTTTAGTTCTTTTTGCCTAACAAAGTTGTCCCTTTTAAGTTGCTTTAAGCTTTTCAATGCAACAGTTTAATTAGTGTGCAGGGCTCAGGCATAACTTTTATCCTATGATGATTGCAACCAAGATTACTGATTAATTATTTCCTTGTGAGGTTTAATTCAGAACTAAACAAAATAGAATAGTAATTATGGTTGTTTATTCCAGACTACAACCTAGCTAACAAGCTGCTGCACTTGTTTTCCAGGATAGATAGATTATTTCAAAGGGAATTTGTTGCAGTGTTCTGTATATGGGACAACTACTTATACTTTTTTGCAGGGTTCAGGCTAGTCTTTTGTGTTTGTTCAAACTGCAACCGTCGTCTTCTTCCACTAGTCTTCGGTTGCCTATTTCAATTGCTGCTGGAGTAGCTTCCTCTCTTCTTCCACCAGCAGACCACCACTCCTGCCGGCCGCACATCTCTCAATTTTGTATGCAACAGGGGAGCAGGTAGCATCAGAAATTTAGCATAACAACAAGGAGCAGGTAGCATCATGAATTTAAGATATGTTGGTAACATAGCACCACACCTCGGTACAACGGCAAGCGGACAAAGCTGTGAGCTCACCCAGGACAATGGCTGCATCTTCCTGGAAGCTTCCCAGAAGCTGTGATGGTTGACTCACTGTAGCTTGTTAGGCTCCCAACCCTCACTCCCATCCAAGATTGTTAGCTTCATTTCTCTCCTCCTGCTCCTCCTCCTGCGCTTTTGACAGTGAGCGCTCCTCCACGCCAAGCGGCACCGATCCAGGTGAGTAGCCCTCTCTTGAACCTTTTGCTTTCTTCTACTGGGTTCCACGTACCATTTTTTGTGTTCGTTTCTGTGTGTTGTTAAAAGTAGAATCCAGTGACCTATTTTAGCTTTCTTTTTTGAAGGGAATTTCAGCAAAGCTGAGGAAGAGAGAACTAGAGCAGAGAGGAACAGGCGGAACAGAACACTCTGTTATCAAGATGTGAAGTAGCTAGGTGGTGAATATGATTTGGTCTTTTCATGTACTGCTCGCGTAAATTAATAAAAAGAGGGACATCTCTTTCATGTTTCAACTGCATCATGTTCCTCTCAGTTCAGTTCCATATGTGAATAAATCTCGACTGAATATCCCAGCATATGTTTCACGACATATGTATTGAGTAAAGTGTGTGTGTGTGTGTGTGTGTGTGTGTGTGTGTGTGTGTGTGTGTGTGTGTCTGTGTGTGTGTGTGTGTGTGTGTGTGTGTGTGTGTGTGTGTGCATGATTTCTAGTCAAAGTAAAGTATCATTGTTAGTAATTGCAAAGCCATATTGACTTTGGAACTTTATGGCTTTATTTTCACTTCATGGTCATACATTTATCATGCTGCTCTAACTTTTTGATTGTTCATGTAACCATTCAAACTAATTTCATGGCAACTTTTGGTGGAAACCTACTGTACTCTGACTGCAAATTTACTTCCATAATTCTAGTTGCATATATAGTGCTGATTGTGTCCAATGTTTGCTCACAGGACGATGTCCAAACTCTAACCACCATGTGGGGTCTTTGGTGCCATCAGTGAACGTGTCAGCTTGTTTCAGTCGGCCAAATCTGCCATTTCATCTATGCGGACAAAGCTGTGAGCTCACCTGGGATCATGGTTGGTTCTTCCCTGCAAGTTCCCCAGAAGCTGTGAGCTCACCTGGGATCATTTCATCTATGCAATTGAAAGCGGGCGCTCGTCCACGACAAGCAGCATCGTTCCAGGTGAGCACAGCTTGCTTTCTTTCCACATATGAAGCTCATTTGGTGACCATGATACCCTTTTTTCTGTGTTGTTAAAATTACAACCCAGCAAAATATTTTAGCTTAGAACCAACCATTTATCTTGAATAAAAAATCGAGGAGAATTTTTTGCCAAAGCTGAGAAAGAGAGTAGAGCAGAGAGGAACAAGCAGAGCGCTCTGTTATGAAGATGTAGAGGAAGCAGAGAAGATAATTTGGTTTTCTCATGTACTGCTTCCAGGGTTACAGAAATTCATAAAAGGAGGGACATACCTTTAATGTTCTAACTCCATCATGTTCCGCTTCACTTGAACATCAAATGCTCTTTATCTAGTTCCATATATGAATAAGTCTCACTTGAACATCAAAGTGTATATTTCACAACATATATATTGAGTAAACCGTAAAGTGGAGCATAGTTGTTTTTTTCGAAAAAGGGGGACTCCCCGGCCTCTGCATCAGAACGATGCATACGGCCACTTCAATAAAAAAAATAGGTTCAACAATGTCATAGAGTCATCAACAAAATAAAGACGAGCTCACAAAGAGCCTCGAAGCTAAACCAAGAAAAGGCCAAAGAGCCAAAACCGGCTGGTAAAATAAAGATAGGAAAACTAATTGCCTATCCTATTACATGACCGCCAACCAAACCGGTTGAAAATATCCCGCGCTACCATCTCCTACCGGACAGATCCAATAACCAAACGCTCCCTGGCTTCCGTCGGAGTGAGTAAGTACCACATACGGATCAGCGCCGTAGCACGGAATATAACCTGCAAAAAATGAATAGTAGTTATTCTGTTAAAAACCAAATCATTTCTGCAGTTTCAAATTGCCCATAACAACGCATACACTCCTACACGAATATGTCTAGCTGTATCGGACTCTATTCCATCCAGCCACGTTCCAAATAACGACCCGACCGTACTCGGAGGAGTAATGTTAAAGGCGATTTGCACGGTGTGCCACAGAATTCTCACCAAAGGACAGTCAAGGAAGAGATGCTTAATGGTCTCGTCCTGATCACAGAAGCTACACCTAGTAGATCCAGCCCAATTGCGCTTGACCAAGTTGTCCTTTGTTAAAATTACCTGTTTATGGACAAACCACATAAACACTTTAATTTTCAAAGGCACTTTTACTTTCCAAACATGTTTGGTACTAGGAATGACAGTAGAGTTAATAACATCGATGTACATCGACTTTACTGTAAATTGTCCATTCCTAGTAAGCTTCCAACACAACTGATCGGGCTGTTGAGCTAGCTGGACTTCCATCAGTCTACGCACCAGATGGAGCCAAGCTTCCCATCGTCTCTCACCAACAAGCACCTGCCGAAACTGAATATTAAGGGGAATGGACTGCATAATCGTTGCAACTAGCGCATCACGTCGCTGGACAATACGATACAAGGTTGGGTACTGTAGTGCTAATGGTGTATCACCCAGCCAAGTGTCCTCCAAAAAACGTGTATCATTGCCATCACCGACAATAAACTTTGTTCTATTAAAGAAGGTTGCCTTGACTCTCATAAGCCCCTTTCAAAACGGCGAATCAGTTGGTCTCACTGTCACCTGAGACAAAGTTTTGGACTGCAGATACTTGTTACGAAGAATCTACGCCCAAGTTGCGTCAGTCGGAGCTGAAAGCTTATACAGCCACTTACTAAGCAGGCATCTGTTCTTGACCTCAAGATTTTCGATACCCAAACCCCCTTGGTCCTTTAGTCGACAAATAACATCCCACTTGGCGAGTCTATACTTTCTCTTAAGTTCATCACTCTGCCAAAAAAATCTTGATCGGTAGAAGTCCAGCCTTTTTCTAACCCCAACTGGAACCTCAAAGAAAGATAGTAGGAACATCGGCATACTCGTGAGCACCGAATTAATAAGAATTAACCGGCCTCCATATGACATAAGTTTGCCCTTCCAGTAACTAAGTTTCTTTTCAGACCGATTCTCAATGCATTTCCACTCTCGGTTTGTTAGCTTACGATGGTGAATAGGTATACCTAGGTATGTAAAAGGTAAAGCCCCTAATTCACATCCAAACAATTGCATATAAGCCTCCTATTCCTCCTTGGCTCTACCAAAGCAGAACAACTCGCTTTTATGAAAGTTAATCTTTAACCCAGACAATTGTTCAAATAAGCATAGCACCAGCTTCATATTTCTCGCTTTTGCCAGGTCATGCTCCATAAAGATGATAGTATCATCAGCGTACTGCAGAATGGACACCCCCCCATCAACTAGGTTGGGCACCAAGCCACCCACCTGACCGGCCTCCTTTGCCCGACCTATTAGGTTTGCCAACATGTCAACCACAATGTTCAACAAAATAGGGGGCATTGGATCTCCTTGCCTCAAGCCCTTGTGTGTCTGGAAATAGTGCCCAATATCATCATTTACTTTAATTCCAACACTCCCCTTTTGCGTAAAGGATTCTACCTGGCGTCGCCAAGCCTCATCAAAACCCTTCATACGCAAGGCCTGTTGAAGGAATGGCCATTTGACTTTGTCGTACGCTTTTTCGAAATCCACTTTGAAAAAACCCCATCCAGTTTTTTTGTGTGGATTTCATGGAGCATTTCATGAAGGACCACTACCCCCTCAAGGATATTCCTGTCCGGCATGAAAGCAGATTGGGTAGGCTGCACAACAGTATGCGCAATATGTGTGAGCCTATTGGTCCCGACCTTGGTGAAAATTTTGAAACTAACATTAAGAAGACAGATTGGCCTGAATTGCTCAATTCTCACAGCCTCTGTTTTCTTAGGAAGAAGGGTGATCGTTCCAAAATTGAGCTGAAAAAGATGAAGATGTCCAGCAAACAGATCATTAAACATAGGCAACAAATCCCCTTTAATGATATGCCAGCATTTCTTATAAAACTCCGCTGGGAATCCATCAGGGCCCGGCGCCTTGTTATTCTTCATTTGCGAGATGGCCTCCAGCACCTCTTTCTCCGAGAAAGGAGCCGCAAGAATATCATTCTCCACCACTGTGAGCTGAGGAATATCCTCAACCCTTGACTCGTCCAGAGACACACAGTTCTCTTCTGGAGGGCCAAATAGCAGCTTATAGTACTCGGTAATGTACAATTTTAGATTTTCCTGTCCTACAATTGTACCCTCATCTTGCTCAAGCTGAAAGATTCTCTTCTTTCGATGCTTACCGTTAGCGATCATGTGAAAGAATTGGGTGTTCGCGTCCCCCTGGACTACTCGCCGGACCTTGGCCCGCAACGCCCACTTCAACTCTTCTTCTCCAAGAAGTTCTTTCAGCCTCAATTCCGCCTCGAGCTTGGCATGAAGCTCCGCGGCCGGCAGTATCGTGGTTTCTGCTTTTACATCCAGAGATTGAATAAGGGCAAGGAGCTTTTCCTTTTCGACCTTATAAATCCCGCTAAGATGCTTAGCCCACCCACGTAGGAAACTCCTCAAGTGCCTAATCTTATTCTGCCAGCGCTGAAGCGTAGTCCTCCCTCCTGACTCCTTAGCCCACTCTTTGGCCAAGAGATCAAGGAAGCCATCTCGTTCAAACCAAGCCATCTCAAAGGAGAACACATTTTTGTTCCCCAGGTGGGTGGGTTCACCAGAGTCGACAAATAACGGCGTATGGTCAGAAATACCACGGGACAAGGCCTGGACAGTCACCAGGCGAAACTTCTGTTCCCAATCGACAATGGCCAACACTCGATCCAACTTATCATACGTCGGATTTGGCATCGAGTTCGCCCAGGTAAATTTTCTACCCGAGAGCTTAGTTTCTCTCAGGTCCAAACTTTCAATGATAGTATTAAACATGAACGACCATCGGCCATCAAAATTATCATTGTTCTTATCCTCGCGCCGTCTAATAATATTGAAATCACCCTCCACCAGGATGGGCAACTGCTCGGAACCACAAATCCGAACAAGATCAGCCAAGAACTCGGGCTGTGCAACACCATATACCGCAACAAGGGCCCAATTAAACCCATCAACCTTCGACCGCACCCTAAACTTAACAGCAAAGTCTCACATGACCACACTGCGAACCTCAAGCTCTTCGCACCTAACTCCGAGAAGGATTCCACCCGACCTCCCTCTCGGCGGCAAGCAATGCCAGTCAAAATCTATACCTCCCGATAAAGTATTTAGAAATTGAGGGGCGAAGTTATCTCTACCTGTCTCCGATAGAGCGATAAAATCTAAACAATGCTCGACAGACGCCTCAGCAAGAAACCTTCTTTTAGCCAAGTCCTTTAGACCTCTGCTATTCCAGAATATTCCTTTCATAGATCATCATGGAACTTTTTGCCGTACGGATCCTAGCACTCCTACGCACTGCGGATGGAGCATAGTTGTTAATAAACTGCAAAGACATATCAACACTTTATAACTATATTTTCACTTCATGTGTTTCTCTAACTTGCTGACGTTTCATGGCAATTTTCGTGGAAACATATCTGCAGAGAATAACAAACTACAATAGTCAAGTTATTGTATAAGAATAGTTGTCTTGTTATACACTCTGATTGCAAAATTTATGCTAATTGTGTCTTGTTTGCTCGCAGGACCAAAATAGATTTCCAGACTCCTGCCACCATGAGCTTTTCTGCCATTGGGATTGTTAGTGCTCTCAATGATGTTGTCACTTTATTTCAGTGGGCCAAATTTGCCATTTCATCTCTTCACTCTAAATGGAGTGCTCACAGGAGCAAAGTCTCCAGGACCGTATATTACAGTTGGAGAGTGGCCTACAACGTCTCAAGGATACTCTTCCTGCAATGTATGATCTCATTAATAAAGCAGAGTGGAGAAGCCACGAAGATGGTGTGGCCAAGCTCCTTCCGAATCTCAAGGATGCAGTGTCTGAGGCTGAGGACCTTCTTGATGAGTTCAGATGGTACGAGATGAAACTGCGAGTGGAGGGCAATGAAATCCAATCTCCATTCATTGACTTCCTTGATAAGGTCATTCATGGCAACTTCAACAAACTGTATGATGTTCAATCAAGGTTGAATCACCTTTCGAGTCAGCTGGAGAATATGGGGCTTCGTGGAGTTACAGAACGCTTTGACAAATTAGTCAGGCCAGAGACCACCTCTTTGCCAAGTGAAACAAAAATATTTGGTCGTGACATGGAGCTGGAGCAGGTATTGGGATGTCTTAATGTACCTAGAAATTCAAAACGCAAGAGAGCAACTAGTTCAATCAATGCATCAACAAGCGCATCAGCAAGCAACCATGTTAGTAATGAATCAGGAGTATCAAGTATTCCTGCTTTGCCAATAGCTGGACTTGGTGGTGTTGGAAAGACTACTTTGGCCCAACATATTTGCAGCCATGAACGAGTGAGGTCTCACTTTCAGCTGATAATTTGGATTTGTGTTTCAGATAACTTTGATGTGAAGAGGTTAACTAAAGAGGTCATGCAATCCTCTACTGGAAAGGAGGCCACAACTGATAATTTGGATTCTCTTCAGCATGCTCTCTCTAGGAAGGTGAAGAATAAAAGGTTATTGATAGTCCTTGATGACATGTGGGATGATGCCATGAAGGAAAATGGGCAGTTCTGGAAGAGGTTTTGTGCACCTTTTAGAAGTGTCCAAGAGGGAAGTATGATGTTGATCACCACTAGATGTCCAAAAGTTGCCGAGGGGGTGCGCACAATGGAGCCCATAATATTAGAAGGTCTAAAGGATGACTTCTTTTGGGATTTCTTCAAATTGTGCTTGTTCGGATCTGAGAATTCCAACAATGATCCCGAATTAGAGTGCATTGGTAGAAGAATACTTCCTAAAATGAAGGGTTCTCCTTTGGCTGCCAAAACACTGGGACGCGTGTTAAGCATGGATCTTCAAGCATCACATTGGAATTTTATACTTATGAGTGAATTGTGGGAGTTGAGACAAGAAGAGACTGGCATTCTGCCTGCCCTTCGGTTGAGCTACATGTATTTACCTTTCTATTTGAAGCAATGCTTCGCATTCTGTGCTGTGTACCCCAAAGATTACAAATTTGAGAAGGAACACTTAGCTGAAATTTGGGTCACAGAAGGCTTTGTGGAACCCCAGAGTGGTGTACCAATTCAATATATTGGCTGTCAGTATTTTGAAGACCTTGTAGCACGATCCTTCTTTCAAAAAGTTAGTGGTGGATACGTAATCCATGACTTGATGCATGACATGGCACAAAAGGTTTCAGAGCATGACTGCTTCATCTTAAGAAATAAGAGTGACTTTGATAAAGTTCCAGAGAGTGTTCATCATCTTTACATACACCCTAGCAATGATTTTGATGATTCCGACCTGCTGAGACTATGCAAGTTCACAAAGCTGCGTACCCTCATCTGTGAGAAGACATTAGGGACAGAATCCGTCTTTGCAATGGATCAGTGGGGAACCAAACTTCTGCGTATGCGTGTGTTTTCTTGTGCCTTCATAAATGAGTTACCAGATGGTATTGGCAACTGGAAGCATCTTCGGTACCTTGAAATATCGAAAGCCTGTCCTTTGAAGAAGATCCCTTCAACTTTCTGTTGGCTATATAATTTGCAGATTATATATGCCAAGAAATGCAAGCTAGAAGGCTTGCCCCATGACTTTGGTAAGTTGATTAGTTTACAGAAATTCGAAACAGATAGATTAACTCTTGATTCAGACAATCAAGAGGGATCAGGAATAAGGTCATTAAAGTATCTAAGCCAATTTCGTGGACACTTGGAGATAATTAATGTTGGCATAAGTAAGGACCATGCAGCAGAAGTAGAACTGAAGAATATGAAATATCTTGAGGAGTTGAAACTGAATATCCATTCGCCCACCATCCAGAACAGAGAAGTGCTTGAAGTTCTACAACCTCCTATCAGCCTCAAGTCTTTGTTCCTCCAGAATTATGGCGGTTCCTCACTCCCAAGCTGGTTTCAGCAACAAACTTGCCAAGTTTAGAATCGCTCACCTTTGAAAGTTGTGATGGACTCAAGAGCATAAACTTAAATGTAATACCAGAATTCTGGTCCCTCACAGACGCAACAATCAAAGGGTACGAAAATATATCAAGCCAAAGATTGGTTTCGCAGTCCCTTAAGAAGCTCTGTCTGTGGAATTCTGGTCTCTTTTGCGATATCGACTGCTGCTCCCTCACTGAATTTACTTTGTCATGCAAGTCTATCACATACATCCAACTGCAAACGTGGAGTCTTCCAGCTCTACAGAGCTTGGAAATTAGCTGTGGATCTCTTACATCTATTGGAGACTCCCCTAATAGTTCTATTTCTGCAGGAACTGGCAGCATTAGAGCATTCTCGTCCCTTAAAGTCATAGCAATTTCTGGCTGTGCTAAATTGTCAACCCTTGATGACCTCCTAACACAAGAATATCTACCTGCTATTGAGAAAATTGAAATCTGTTATTGCTGGGAGTTAAAGTCCCTGCCAGGTGATAGGTTTGGGAGTTTTCCTTATCTGAAACATCTGGTGATTAGATACTGCCCAAGTCTCAAGTGGCAAAGAGGTTTGGTGCTGCCAACATACCTCCAAAGCCTCTGCTTAAATGAAAGTGGGGATATCTCTCCATATGTTCCCAACTGCCTAGATAACCTCACATCCCTCGTCTCGCTTGAAATTGGTAGATGCAATGGTATAGAATCCATTCCAAGCAACATTTGGCGCAGTAATCTTGTATCACTCGAGAAATTAGTGATTGAGAATTTTCCGGATCTAGTTTCAATTGGTGGAGCAGAGGCAGTTGCAAATCTAAAGGAGGTGGAGATATGTGGGTGTCCAAACTTGGAGGAAGAGGAACAGATCAAGGAGCAGATCAGTAGAAGATCCTGCCTAAGGTATTTGTGCTAGCACTTGTTTTCTGTGCAGCTTTTACTTCCCTGTTGTTCAAAATACCGTATATACTGTAAATAACTAATGCATTTTGCAGTAAAAATCCAACTTGTGTCGTTATCATGGAAGTACGCTGAACTTGTTGATCACACCTACCTGTATCGTATCACATGTCTTTTTTCTGCTTGTTAGTTCCCATGCTTAATTAGTCCGTATAAAATCCTGATATTTTTTAGTAATTCTATACATGTGACATTTTTAAAACAGTTGTGAATCTGTACATGTACTAGTGGTGCCGTGCTGTGTGTGTGTGCTTTTCTGACCATGTTTTCTTCTTCAAGTACAAGGAGTACTAGATGACAGGCGATTGAGCTGGAACCAATAGCTGGACTACTTGGAAGTTGGAAGACCATATCCAAGCACAAACGGGACATCGTGTATTTTCCCTGCAGCACGGTTCTATTCCATCTGCAATACATATTTGTGGTGATAACTATCAGTTCCCAGTTTGCACAATCGTAGCAAAAGTTGTTGTAACTTCTGAAAAAATAGTCTGTTATGTGGGGGTCAACAGTAGTATCAGGGAGAAGGATTTGAATATGGTAGGGTTTTTTTTCCCGGAGAAGGTTTCCCCACCATATCCAAGTCCATTTAAACTCCAAGTTGTCCACCTGCCAGTGTCGCTGTGCATCTTATATTTCCTTACGGAGGGAGTATCTGTCTGTATTCATTTGTGTGTTTTGGTGCATCGTAACTCTGGAATATGTTTACCTACCATGCCACGCATGAGTGCAACATCTGTCTCTGCCTGTCTGCGATTTTACCCCTTTGTTTTATAGTTTTTATTCTTAGCCCCGTCTGTGGTTTCTGCTTGTGCTCTCTTTCTTTGCTGGTTTCCCCTATCTCTCTGTTTCTCCCAATACCAAATGGCGTGCACTTCGGTCTACGAGGGTACGTAGACACACTCTCCCCCTCTCGTTGTTATGCATCTCCTAAATAGATCTTGTGTGAGCGTAGGAAATTTTTTAAAATTGCATGCTACGTTTCCCAACAGGTGCTGGTGCTTGTGGTGACTTGAGAGCCCGAGCATAGTGGTTTTTTTTGGCGGGGTTAAGACAGTGGGCGTTAACAAGTAACGTTACAGTTTTGCCATGAGATTAATATGCAACCAAGTCAGTTCGGAATTACTTGTTGTAGAAATGGATGTATCTAGACATTTTTTAGTCCTAGATACATCCATTTCTGCGACAAGTAATTCAAAACGGAGGGAGTACTAGCTAGTTTCAGTGTAGCAGTTTTGCCGGGGTCACATTTCGACGCCTCTGATGACTAGAGAAACTCTAGATAAAGGCGAGTTCGTCGTATCAAATTTACGTTATTAAAAACCAAATCGGCGGCATTCGTTTCGCATTTACTAAGCAAGCATCTGACCCCCTTGATCATTGGAAGGTATCAAGCTTGGCATTTTTGCACATTTCTGTTGCTACTGAAGTAGCTTGGATAGCATACTCTGACTAAAGAGGACAGACAGTTTGGTTTGCAACTAATTTCCTCTTCTGCATCTCGAGCTTCAACATGGGAATGGTACATTCCTTGTATTGTCGCCACTATGAAAAGCTGCACTTATTCTCCAGGACGGATTATTTCACAAGGAATTCTGAATCTGCTGTTGACCAACCAACCTGTGGTAGTCCTCCATACTCCAAATCTTTCAACAAGTTGGGGGTTCAATGCGAGTACGGAAAACAACTTGTTGCTCAGCAGGACTAGGGGTTCTAGGCGACAAGGTTCCTCGGCACGACAAGACTGATGGCCGCGCAGACGACGAACGTCGCCGGTCGCGGCGTGCTCCAGGCGCCGACAGCGTTCTCTTCTCACGAAATGGTAGAGAGGCTAAGATTTTGGGTAGAACTGAGGCTTCCCGTGAAGGTACTACTGGCGCGAGGCGAGATGGGGAGGTGGCCTATTCCGGTGGCAATCTTGGCAAGGTGGACGGCGACGATTCTGTTCGAGCTCGATTTCATCCGAGATAATACACAAATCATGCTGCAAAGTGCAGGGACAGAAACTACGTTCCACTGTGATCATTACGGTGGGAAGAAACGTTCAAACTATCAACGAAGGACGGAAGCGGGACATGGCACGAAGGTTTTTTTAGATTTTTTTAGGGAAAGATTGTTTTTTCATGTTTCACGCTAGCACGAGGTATAAGATAGCACGCCAGTGGGCTGGGCTTGGCCCAACATGCAAGGGCTGTTGTTTTCTTCTTTTCTTTTTACTTTTTATGTTATATTGTTCAATTCAAACAACTTTTGAATTGTTTGTCAAACTGATCTCAGGCCTTCTGAAAAAGTTTATTTGGCTGACTCGAATTATTTCAAGGCCAAATAAAACAAATTGCAACATATGTTTTTTTTATATTTTTATGGACCCCAATCTCTGGCGTCCATGCGCTGGGGAGCACCCCCCCCCATCAAACGATTCATTCGCCGGGTGGGGCTCCCAACGGTCGTTCACTTGCTGGCAGGCCGGGACGTAGGGTCAATCCCCCATTGACCCAAAAAGGCCTAGTTAGTTGTTATTTTTATCTAAAAATTAATTCCATTACCCACGCCCCCCACCCCACCCCCACCCAACCAAAAGAAGATCTTATAAAAACACATACAAAATCAAAAAATTAAAAAATGTCATGCTCCGAATTTATTAAAACTCCGTCCTCTAATATCAGAAATTAAACGTGGATGTTAAAAATATTTTTTTAAACTTGCCGTGGTCCTACAATTTGAGTTGACATGTGAACATTAAAAAAATGCCATCTCTTAATGAACAAAAAGTGATATCTCTTAATAATAAAAGTGCCATCTCTTAATAAAAATGCATTCTATTAATAAAAAAATGTGATCTCTTAATAAATCAAGTACCATCTCTTTATATAAAATTGCCAACTCTAATAATTAAAAATGACATCTCTTAATATAAAAATGTCATCTCTAATAATAAAATGCCATCTCTTAATATAAAAATATCAT
Source organism: Aegilops umbellulata (assembly GCA_032464435.1). Lineage (NCBI taxonomy): Eukaryota > Viridiplantae > Streptophyta > Magnoliopsida > Poales > Poaceae > Aegilops > Aegilops umbellulata. The sequence continues at coordinate 486,184,086 of CP136059.1, read as the reverse complement.
CCCTTAATAAAATATGACATCTCTTAAATAAATAAAATGCCCTCTCTTGATAACAAATGCCATCTCTTAAATAAATAAAATGCAATTTATTAATAAAAAATGCCATCTTTTATAATAAATAAAAGTGCAATGTGACATGGTTTGAAAATTTATGTACGTCCATGTTTATTTTTCCTAGAGAAAATGCCATCACTTAATATAAAAATGTCATCTCTAATAATAAAAATGCCACCTCTTAATAAACAAACAAAATGTCACCTCTTAATAAAAAACGGCTTATTTTATAATAAATAAAACATGCCGTGTGAGATAGTTTAAAATTTATAAATGACATGCTGATTTTTCCTACAAAATATGCCACTGATTAAAAAAAAGGAAAATGCCAACTTAAAATAAAAAAAATGCCATGTGACATAGTTTGAAAATTTATGCACTGACATGTTTATGTTTCCTAGAGAAAATGTCATCTCTTAATATAAAAAATTGTCTTCTCTTAATAATAACAATGCCATCTTTTAATATAAAAATGCCATCTTTTAATATAAAAATGCCATCTCTTAATAAAAAATGTCATTTGTTAATAAATAAATTAAATACCATCTCGTAATTGAAAAGTGCCATATCTTATAAAAACAAAAAATGACATTTGACATAGTTTGATATTTATAACTGCCATGTTGATTTTTCCTACAGAAATGCCATCTGATGAAAAGAAATAGAAAACGGGTTAAGGCTGAGAGCTGAACCCAGGTGTACCAGGTGGAGGGACACGTTGTTAGACAGTGCACAGGCTCTGTGTTTTGAAAATTAGTTCGCTGGCATTTTTCTTATAGCGGTCTGTTTTGGAAATCCAGCATGGCTTGGATCCCGCGTCAGGATTCATGTGAATGAATCTAAAGGGAAATAGGGTGTTCGCTGGAGCAACTCCCCCCCCCCCCCCCCCCGGGTGACGTTCGCAAACTAAGATTTCTGTTGTTTTTTTCTACAATATAAAGCCAATTTTAATTCTAAATAGGGGTTTGAACGACTATGTTATTTATCTTTACAAAATTCTTAACAATTTACATGGTGTGACTTCTAAAGGACACATATTTGTGCGTTAGTTTTTTTGGATGCAATTTAGAATTTATGATGTTAATGTATTATCCTCATTTTCACAATTAAATAATGATGCTATTAAATGATCATGGTGCACATAAAAACTCCTCATTATTAATTAATAAACTAGGGTTGTGGCATAAGACGTAGCTCATGATACAATTTGCAGAAGCTTATATCGTGTTCTTCTCATCGCTGACAATAATATTATGGCGAATATGCCAACCTCTCGCTTTGTCCAAAATGATGACCATGCAGTCACAACTAGATCTCCCAAGTTATTGTCCAAGAGGAAAAGGCCCACACATGTGCATCACTCACTTCTTGGAATGCCCTTGCCTTGGTACATATCATGACCGCATACAAAGAGAAACTTCACACGAAAAGTCAACACCTTCTATATCTATACCTACTAATAAAATAAATAAGAATTCTTAGGTTCGTCATGCTATTTTATAGAAAGCCCCCTGATTTTTCTGACATTAAACCCGCAGTAGATATCAAATGTTTTTTAAAATACTCATATCTTCTAAACTGTAACTTCAAATTTAACATGTTATATATGAATTTTTATTAGAAAAATATCTAGAATCTGAATATGGTGTTATTTTACCTATTAACAATTAAAAAAATATCTATGGTGCAATCTTAATCAATAATGCATTATCCGTCTTTCTTTCATACCGGTAGTTATTCGGATTGGGGATGAACACCTCAGCAAAATCAGCATTGGACACGGAATTGAAGATAAATTTGCTAGAGACACCCAATAAATAAGGACATGCATGACAAGAAATAAAAGAAGAACCCGATAAAGATGGGATGTCTGCTATAAAAGAAATAAAAGAGAAAGTGCAGAGGAGATCCGATAAAGATGAAATATTGCGCTATTCTCCTATATATAAGAAAGAAGAAAGAGAGGACATGCATGGCAAAAAGTAAAAAGGAGGCATGCACGACAAAAAATAAAATAAAAGACATGTTTGACAAGATATAAATAATGATGAAACTAGGGATGAAAACGGAGCGGAAACGGACGGAACTGAGTGCTACCACATTTGTTTTCATATTGTTTTTGTAGAAGCGGAAATGAATACAGAAACCCCGGAAATGAATACGGAAATAGATACCACCGAAAACGGACATGGAGCGAATACAAAGCGGACACGGAAACAGAAGTGGGCGTTGGCCGGAACTTAAAACCCTCTTTAATCGTAGAGAAATACACACAAAAACAAACAAATATAATGAGTTGTTAACATGGATACAAAATAATATCATTATGTTAGCAACTTAGTGTAGTATTATAGTAGTACTGAACAATTATGTATAGAGTCAAGTTGAGTACATGTGTGGTAGTAGAAGTTGTGCCTCAGACTCATTCTACTAATTGTGTCATTGTGTGTTGTTTGGTGGTTGGGCCACAAAGGAGACATAGGTCTATAGTAAAATGGAAATTCCATATTCACGGAAACGGAAAGTTCCGTTTCCATGTCTGTTCCACCGGAAAACACCGTTCCGTTTTTTGTTTCCCTTTCTGCATAAAAAATTCCATTTCCACTTCTTTTTTGCAAATTTCCATTTACGTTTTCATATTTCCTCTCTATTTCCATTTTTCCTTCGTTTCCACTCCATTTTCATCCCTAGATGAAACAGGGACCAATACCTATGACATGTATGGCAAGAAAAAGTGATGAAATATGGACGCAAGTACCTGCATCCACAGGAAAACATACAAAAATATTCTTTTTCAGACAAAAAAACTCTGTTTATGCTTAAAATATCCAATATCTTTTTAACAACTCTTCACGTTTGTTTTTGTCGTTCTCCTTTACCGGCTCATAACAATACCTCATTTCACACATAACATGAATAAATGCATGATCACTTGTCCGTTTCTTTGTACGAATTAAATCTATATGCAAGCTGTGTTAAATAGAATACCCGTGGGATCTTGAACTGCGCTTTTGTAGGCTAGGACTATCTTTGTTTGGGCCGTAGCTACAAATACTCGGATTATAAACCATTTTTTTTAATTAAGAATGTGTGGTATTTTTTTCTTCCGTTGCAACGCACGGGCCTTTTTGCTAGTACATGTTTAATCGAGGTATGCTTTTGAAATACCTAGGCGTGCTTGCCTAATTATTTAAATTATTAAATAAATCCTAGTTTTTCTTCATTTGGTTTTGTGTACCGTTGATGATGACACATTTGACACTAGGAATGATGTCCCACCCTATAAAAGGTTCACAACTTTTTATATTTGTTGTGGTGTGAAGTCTGTAAATAAAAGAAGTCTATCCTTCTTTCATTTATGCTGGTGAATCCGAAAAATAGCTGGAACTTGAGGAAGATATTTTAGGTGGCTATGTAGAACCTTTGAGATTAGTTAAGCTCGAGCATATTTTGCATTGTGCGATTTTTTACCAGAGAGAGATTTGAAGAAACAATGGAGACGCACAAGGTGGAGATAAGTCAGTACTTTTGAACCGTTGATCTCTAATCTGACGACCCACATCATCCTCCTCTCGATTCCCCATTACCCGATTCATCCTTTCCGATGCCCCGCCGGTCTCCCGCCGGATATGCTGGCCAACATCCACGGACGCCTGAGCCTCATCGACCGCCTCGCCTTCGCCACCGTCTTCCGCGCCTCGAGCGACGCGTTCAAGCCGGAGGCGCCGTGCCTCGTCCTCCCCGGCGACGCCCCGGCGGCCGCCGCTCTCTTCTCCCTCGCCGACCGCCGCGCCGCAGGCCCGCAGCCGTGCGCGCCCCGGATCTCGACCACGTCGTTCTGAGATCCTCCTCCTCCCGCGGGTGGCTCATCACTGCCGACGACCGGGCCCGGCTGCTCCTCGTCAACCCGGTCACCAACGAGGGCCGCGCTCTCCCGGCCATCGACACCATCCCCTACCTCGACGCCCGCTACGGGCGCAACCACTTCACCCTCGTCATGATGTGGTTCGTCAGGGGGCCGCCGCTGTACCCCTACGGCACCGTGACATTGACCGCCGAGACGATGCGCCACTCGCTCTACCGCAAGGTCGTCCTCTCCAACTCCGCCGACGTCGCCATGCTCATCACGGGGCCGCACTACGGCATTGCGGCCTTTGCGATGGCGGGAGGCGGCGTGTGGAGGCTGGCTCCCCCGCGTGATGGCGTCGAGCCCGTTGCCACGGCGGAGGCCGGCACGTGGAGGCTGCGGCACTGGCGCTCCGGCGCCGAGGACGCCGTCCACCACGAGGGCAAGTTCTACTCCATCACATACTCTGGCGAAGTGGAGGCTGCTGCTGCCGGCCAACTCGGACCACCGCAAGTACCTCGTGGCGGCGCCGGGCGGGACGCTGATGGCTGTGCTCACGGTGACCACGGGTCGGCGCACGTTGCCATACTTCAAGGTGCAGGTCCTTGATGCCGGCAGGGAAGGGTGGAAGGAGACGGACGACATCGGCAACGCCACGCTGTTCGTCGGGTGAACGGTTCCCTCTGCGTGTCCACAAGGGAGCATCCGGAGCTCAAGGCCGGCTGTGTCTACTACTACAACGAGGATGTTCTGGGGCCGTACAAGGATGCACGCGACGACGAGGACAATGGCGTCAGGGTGTTCTACCTCAAGGATGGCAGCCGGGAGAAGGTCGAGGGCCTTGGGTGTGCTTTATTTGGTTGATGCTAGTAGTTGGCTGACTAGAGAGGACTGTTTGGTTTGCAGAGTTCAGAATAGCATTTTGTGTTTTTTTTTTTTGGCCTTTTGATTGTTTCAAACTGCAACCAAGTTTTGTTATAGCATGCATCATACACCAACTCTGGAATATGTTTTGCCTTTTGATCACGGCACTGCATCTGCCTGCCTCTTGATGAGCATGCAGATTTAACGGAGTAGCATTCTCTGCTTTCGTTTACCAGCGGAGCACGGCTATTACTGCACTGCACTTTTCTCCAGATATATACATACTGAGGTTTCGGTAACAGTTAAATAGAACATTTGGAAACAAAATATAATTTAAGATATGCCACAGCCAAGAAGGAGCATGCACCATCATAAATTAGGATTTCTACTTCCACAAAGTTAAACTAAATGCCGTTTTTAGTTTGATGATGGTTGGCAAGAAGCTGCAGTGTGAGAGGCAGGGTTTCATACATTTGAGAGTAAATTAGGATTAGTTTGGACAATGAGCAGAGCTTAGCTAAAGAAATGTTATTTATTCAAGTATATGATCGGTAACTACGAAAAACAGTTGAATCTCCTTGGAGTTTCCTTGTTGAATCCCAAACTGCAACTAACTAATCTGGACCTTCTTTCTACAAAAGATCGATTGATCGGTCCACCGCTTATGTAGTGGGAAATTAATGGTTCAGTTTACGGCGTGCTCTAGACTTACTTTGATAGTTTCAAAGCTAAACTGAAGAGAAGAGCAATTATAATTATCTATTCCAAACTGCACACTTGTTTTCGAAGATTGATAGATTCCTTTGGAAGGAATTTATCGCAGTGTGCAGCAGAGCTTACCCTGAAGCTAGCTGACTGCAGACTTTTTAAAACAAGTTAGTTTTTTTTAGAAAAGGGAGGATGACCCCCCTGGCCTCTGCATTGCAGGGCTCCGACTTGTTTTGCCTGATGATTGTTTCAAACAACACTAGTTATATTGTTTTGTTTGCCATGGTTGTTTTCTAGTATTTCCGAATGGTCGATGGGGAGTGGTCGAGTGGGCATCATTTGCTTGGTTGCCTCTTTATAATATCGCTACTCCAGTACCTACCATCCTGTGTTTTTCACCACCCTTGTTGCACATCCCTCAACATTTAACTATATACATTCTCAGCTATCATCCGTAACTAAAGAAAACGGTTGGATCTCCTTTGGTGTTTCCTGCATCAAAAGATGGTTGGATCCAAGCTTTTGCAGTGTCAGTCATCCATCCATCATGATGTTTAAAACATAATGCAGTTATCAATCAGATCACTTGGCTTATGTTGCTTTGTGCCTCTGCCTTTCGCGAGGATCTGGGCGGAGTGGTGGGGTTGATGGCGACACGGAGGACGGCTGGGATCTACTCCCTCCGTTCGGAATTACTTATCGTAAAAATGGATGTAGCTAGATGTATTTTAGTTCTAGATACATTCATTTCTAAGACAAGTAATTCCGAACGAAGGGAGGGAGTAGTCGGCACACACTAGGGCGGCTTGAGTTAAGGAGATGAAGTGCAGCCCGCTGCCCGCCGCCGTCCGCGTGTCCACCCACCCAGCAAGAACACCACCGCCCTCCTCTGCGAAACAAAGAACCTATGCTATCACTAGAGGTAACGCCAGAGCAGAAGGAACCAGCGACACGGTGGGTAAAACAATCCTCGCACGCCACGAGTCAAGCCCATTTCGAACTGAGCATACCCAAAACAGGGCCCACGTACTGCCTAAACACCCCCAATGCACCAGAGGCTCCCATTTTGTGGGAGCTTATTATCTGTAGTTTGGCAATCAGGGCATTAAATTCAATATTTTAAATAGCGGGCTATGGAAAATAGCGGCGGGCCTTCAAATAAGCTATAACGGAGCTATAGCCTGCTATTTAAAACTATGATTAAATTACATCACAATCATTTGCTCATTGCTTGCATTTTTTTTTCGGAAAAAACTTCCAATCTATTCATCTTCAATCATGGCAGTACAACGAACATCAGAAATAAAAATTACATCCAGATCCGTAGACCACCTAGCGACGACTACAAGCACCGAAGCGAGCCGAAGGCGCGCCGCCGTCATCGCCCCTCCATCATCGGAGCCAGGCACAACTTGTTGTAGTAGACAGTCGGGAAGTCGTCGTGCTAAGGCCCCATAGGACCAGCACCCCAGAACAGCAACCGCCGCCAATGAAAAATAACGTAGATCAGAAGGATCCAAACCGAAGACACATGAACGTGGACGAACAACGACGAGATCCGAGCAAATCCACCAAAGATAGATCTGCCGGAGACACACCTCCACACGCCCACCAACGATGCTAGACGCATCGCCGGAACGGGGACTAGGCGGGGAGACCTTTATTCCATCTTCAGGGAGCCGCCGCCGTCTCGCCTTCCTGAGTAGGACACAGACCCTAACAAGATTAAAAAAAACGACTAAAAACGGAGCCCTCCCGCCGGCCCTTGCTAGGATCCACCGCGCCTCCATGGCCCTAAGGCCACCGAAGACGAGGCGGATCTGCGCCGGCGCCGGCGAGAGGCACAAACCCTAACTTTCTTTCTTGGAGGAGGAGAAGGAGGCGCTCATTGCTTGCACTTATAAATCATTGGTAGTGTACTTTATTTGGCTGCACTTGTTTTCCAGAAGCATAGATTGTTTCAGAAGGGATTTATTTTGAGATCACGCCACCGCATCTGCCTGCCTCTTGATGATGGCATATGCCGCAGAGCTTAGCTAAGGGTCTTGCTGATGCTGATGCCAGAATGCGCTGAGCTCTGAGAGCGTCCGGTTCCTCCCGCTGTGCTTATTTTTGGATTTTACCAGCTCTTGAAGGGAACAGGCCAATAAGCTGAAGATAATTTGGATTTGCGTCTCAGATGACTTTGATGTGAAGAGGCTAACTAAAGAGGTCGTCGTACAATCCTGCAATGGAATGGAGGCAACACGAACACACTGGTGGGCTGGGCTTGGCCCAACATGCAAGGGCAGTTGTTTTCTTCTTTCCTTTTTGTCATTTCTGTTTTTATTAGCCTAAAAAAAATCTGCTTCTGTGCAATTAAAACAAAATTTGAATTGTTTGGACACTCAGACTGAGCTGAAACCTTGTGAAGAAGTTTATGAGGCTCACTAAGGAAAGATCTGTTTTCGCAATCCCCCACTGACCCAAAAAGACCATTTTAGCCTTTTTATATTAGAAAATGCAATGAACCCCCAAAACTATTTTTTTATAAAAACACATAGGAAATATATTAGAAAATACCATGCTCTAAAATTAAGAAAATGCTGTCCTCTAACATTAAAAATTAACTGTGGATGTTGAAAAAATATATGAGAATGCCGTGGCCCAACAATTTGAATTGCCATGCGAACACAAATGAAAGAAACAAAAATGACATGATAAAAAAATGGGATCTCCTCATAGAAAAATGACATTTAAAAAATAAAATTCCATCTCTTAATAATAAAAATGCCATCTCGTAATAAAAATGTCATCTCATAACAATAAAAATGTCATCTCTTAGTAATTAAAAAGCCATCTCTTAATATGAAAAATGCCGTCTCTTAATAAAAAATCCCATCTCTTAATGATAAAAATGTCATTTCTTAATAATAAAAATGGCATCTCTTAATATAAAAATTCCATCTCTTAATATTAAAAATGCCATCTTAAAAAAATGAAATCTCTTATAATAAATAAGAAATGCCATGTGACATAGTTTGAAATTTTATAAACTACCATGTTGATGTTTCCTAGAGAAAATGCCATCCAATGAAAAAAAGAAAAAGAGTTAAGACTAGGATTCAAACCCAGGTGTACCAAATGGAATGGAGAGACGCGCTGCTGGCCAGTGTGCCGGCTTTGTGTTTTGAAACTTAGTCCGTTGTCTTTTCTCTTATAGCGAACTGGTTTGGAAATCCAACGTGGTTTGGATCTCGCGCCGGGATTTGTGAAAACGAATCCAACGAAAAATAGGGTGTTCACTGGAACAACCCCCCTGGCTGACATTTGCCCACTAAGATTTCCGATTTTTATTCCTGTAATATAAAGCCAATATTAATTCAAAAAAAGGGGCTTTGAAATACAAGTCACAATTAAATAATGATGCTATTAAATGATCGTGTGCACACTAAAACTCCTAATTAATAATTGATAAACTAGGGTTGTGGCATAACCCATAGCTCAGATACAATTCGCAGAAGCTTCTATCATGTCCTTTCCTTCACCGACGATAATATTATTGTGAAGATGCCAAGCTGTTCACCATACGAATCATCGTCAGATGTTTTGTCCAAAATGACGTCTGCCCAGTCATAACTAGACTTCTCAAGTTACCGTTCAAGAGGGAGAAGCCCACACTTTGTGCATCACTCCTCAGATCGCCCTTGCCTTGGTACACCCCATGACCGTATACGAAGAGAAACTTCATTTGAAAAATTAAGAGCTCACATGCATAAATCCGGGCATGCTTTTGAAATGCTACCTAGGAGTGCTTTGTCTAATTAGTGAAATTAAATCAAATTCTAGTTTAATCTGTTTGGTTTTGTGTATCGTTGGCGATGTGTCTAAAAGGAAAGAAAAAAAAAGGGTTTTTCACCCGAGAGGAATTTGGAGAAACATGGAAGACGCACAAAGTGGAGCACCGAGGTCAGTAGTACTTTTGAACCGTTGATCTCCAATCCGACCACCCACATCCTCCTCCTCCTCCTCCCGATCCCCATTCCCAGATCCATCCTTCCGATGAGGTGAAATCGAGCTAAGACGGCCGTCGCCGGCGCCGACGACCTCCCGCCGGATATGCTGGCCAACATCCACGGCCGCTTGAGCCTCCTCGACCTTCCGCGCCTCGCGCGACGCGTGCAAGCCGGAGGCGCCATGCCTCGTTCTGCCCGGCGACGCCACGGTGGCCGCCGCTCTCTTCTCCCCCCGCCGACCGCTGCGCCGCAACCGTGCTCGGCCCGGATCCCGACCACGTCGTTCTGGGATCCTCCTCCTCCCGCGGGTTGCTCGTCACCGCCGACAACCGGGCTCGGCTGCTCCTCGTCAACCCGGCCATCGACACCATCCCCCACATCTTCGCCGACGCCGGGTGCCACCACTTCGGCTTCTACATGATGTGGTTCCTCAGGGGGCTGCCGCCGTACCCCTACGGCGCCGTCACGTTGAGAGCCGAGGAGATGCGCCACTTTCTCTACCGCCGTACCCCTATGCATGGCTCAGACTTAATTTTATGCTGATGATTGCAACCAATATTAGTACCTTGTGAGGTTTCTGGATTAACTAACAGGTTTAATTCAGAACTAAACAGAGGAGAACAGTACTTATAATGATTTATTCCAAACTGCAATAAAGCTAACAAGCTGCACTTGTTTTCCTTTCCAGGATGTATATATTGTTTCAAAAGGGATTTATTGCAGTGTGCGGCAGAGCTTAGCTAAGGTAGTGTACTTTATTTAGATCACGGCACTGCATCTGCCTGCCTCTTGATGAGCATGCAGATTTGTGGGGTAAGGGTGTTGAGAGGGTGGCATTTCTGTTGCTAATTGAGTAGCATCCTCTGCTTTCGTTTACCAGCGGAGCACGGCTATTACTGCACTGCACTTTTCTCCAGATATATACATACTGAGGTTTCGTCTATCCATTTTGATGACAAGTATTTCCGGACGGAGGGAGTAAATAGTAGAACATTTGGAAACAAAATATAATTGAAGATATGCAACAACCAACAAGGAGCAGGTATCATCATAAATTAGGATTTCTACTATCTAGTTTGCTGAAGCGGTTGCAGGGGCCAGATTTCTACTGCCACAAAGTTAAACTAAATGCCCTTTTTAGTTCTGATGATGGGTAGCAGGAAGCTGCAGTTTCAGATGCAGGGTTGTACATTTGAGAGTAAATAAATTGTTGAATGTGGTTTAATTCTTAGGTTTGTTGGCTGCTACAGAAAGCTGATGTACTTTGAGCACGATGAGGTCAATTAGGATTAGTGTGAACAATTTACAATTAGGAAGAGTGAAAAGGCAGGGCAGCTCGGCCAGGCAATCATTTTTGGTGCTCCGCTGATCCTCATAATTTTTGGCGCAAGAGTTTGTCAGTCACATTCAGTGTGGATCTTCAAGACATGTTGTGGTTGTACTTGTACCGGTAGGTAAGTAGCATTTTTTTACAGCTTAATAAAATGTGGGCTATGTTTAATTACGTTGTTTTTTCATGCATGAGCACTGCATCTGCCTGTTCATGATGAGGATTAGTTGGGACTTATTGATGCAACTGAATTCCTCACCTGCTCGGAAAAGAACAATTTGATTTGTATTGCCATTGGAGTAGCATTGTCTGTTTAATTTGTTTTTCACCAGCAGATCGAGTGCCACTACTGCTGCATTTTTTCCCCTCAAGATATGAATCTATCTATATATCCATAGTGTGGGTTTCATTCAGGAAGATGTTTCAGAACTACATGAAGGCAAGAGTTTAGTTTGCCTCGCACTTGTTCCTCAGGGCATATCACAAGGTGTGCAGCGGCCATTGGGCAGAGGAAAATTGTTGCAGCGTGCATCAGAGCTACTCCCTCCGTTCCAAAATAGATGACCCAACTTTGTACTAACCGGTCATCTATTTTGGAACGGATGGAGTACTAGCTAAGGTCGTAGTGTGCTTTATTTAGCTCACTGACTTTAGAGATTGAATCCTGCTTTTTGAAGACATGGGGTTTCAGAAGTATAAGGATAACAACTTACTGGTTTGCAGGGTTCAGACTAGTCTTGTGTGTTTGTTCCAAGCTGCAACCATCCTCTTCTGTTTGGTTGCCTATTTCAATTACTTGTCCTCTGTTTTTGCTGAACGTCTCTCAATATGCATGTATATAAGTACTATACATTACATACTCAGGTATCAAAAAGTTGGGGTTAAATAGGAGTAAGGGAAACAGCATATGGTTTTTACAAGGTTAACACTTACTTTTTCATTTGTCTGTCTTGCCGTCCTGCTGGTAGTATATGGTTTTTTGCGATCACACATTATATGCGTTATCGAGGATGACCGTATTCGCCTTGCTTCGTCTCTATTCGTTAATGCTAGAGACACTTGGGAGAAAAAAAATATAAGATTTAAGGTATATATGCAACGATCGAGGAGCAGGTAGCATCATGAATTTAGCATACAACAACAGCACCATGAATTTAGCATACAACAAGGAGCAGGTAGCATCATGAATTTAAGATATGGTATAATATGTTTACACCTCTGTGCAACGGCAAGCGGACAAAGTTGGCAACCGAGCTGGCCGGCTAATCGTATTCGTAGTGTACTTTACTTATTGTTATGAATAGCATTACTATATACATATTATGTATATGCATGTGTTGCTCATGCTGGTGCTGGTGCTGGTTCTTGACTGACTTGAGAGGCGCGCGCCTATTTGGTTTGCAGGGTTCAGACTTGAGGCGGGAGGAGCAAACGCGCTGGTCGGGGGAGATTTGTTCTACTTTCTTGAAAAAAATGTATGTATATAATAGTTTAATATCATTGGGCCGCTGTGAAACTGTGAGACGCCATTCTGGCAAGTGGACGGACAAAGCTGCGAAAGCAGCAGGAAACCATGGTTGTTGGTTCTTCCGGGAAGTTTCCCGGAAATTACTTCCATGAAGCTGGAGAGAAATGAACCCCCATCCTGGACTCTGAGGGTTCATTTCTCTCCACAGCCTGCTGCGCATTTGACAGCGAGCTCGCGCCGGTGACAAGCAGCGCAGCGCGTACGGATCCAAAAGCCAGGTGAGCAATCCCCCTTGAACCTTTGCTTTCTGCATGCTACTCTGGTTTGTTGGTTTCTTCTTCTGCTTTCCACTCCAAACGCCCCTTCATATTTTCTGTGTGTCTTGTACATATACTCTTTTCTTCTATAAAGCTATGGTACGCTATTGGCGCACTCTCGAAAAAAAATATTTTCTGTGTGTTGTTAAAATTAGATAGAATCAAGCAATTTGTTTTAGCTCAGGACAAACCAGTTTTTTTTCAAAGTGAAACTTCAGCATCAACTTTAACTTCAGCATGAACTTTAACCCAGGATAAACCATGCGTGTGTGCGTGCACTGGATGTGCCAGGTGCGGTTCTGGCCGTGGTGTGTGTGCGTGTGTGTGTGTTCACGTGTGGTGCATAGGATGCGTGTGTGTATGGGGCTGTTAGCTAGAGACCAGGTCCAGGGTGAGCGTGGCGATCGGGAAGGCTCGGCGTGTCGCGTGCGTTGCGGGCGCACGCGGCCAGAGCGAGCTGGGTTGTGGGCGCGAGCAGGCAGGGGCGTGGAGAACGTGTCTATCGTGTGCCTGCCTGGGTACAAAACCCGTGTGTTGGTCATTGTAACAGTGGGGAGTCGAGTTCGAACTCGCCTGAAATACACAGGAGCCGTCCGTGCGGCAAGGTGTTCGAGCGCCTGGAAATCTTGTGTGTTGCCTCCCCCCGGTTTCTTTCTTGTCTCCGGTGGTTCCGTTTCTGCAACAACACTTCAGCGAGGCTACGGGGCTGCGCGTGAACTTGGCAAAATCTTCGATCATTCCCATAGCCTGCGAGGACGTAGACATCACCACGGTTCTGCTAAACTTTGGAGGGGTCATCGCGACGCTGCCCACTAGATACCTTGGACTTCCAATCACCGTCGGCAAGATTAGGCTAGTTCATCTCCAATTTATACTAGATAGGATCCGGGCACGCCAAAGGGACCAAGAAAGGGACCAAATCGATGCTGACACTCGTCTGTTGGCAGATTTGGATCGAGCGCAATGCATGTGCTTTCAGAGGAAAGACTGCAAGCGTGAGAAGCATTACTGAAGCCTGCATGCGAGACAATGGAGGGTCGCCGTAGCAAAATGCATGGATCACCCGTTCGGGGACTTGCCGTGAGAGATCACGCACACGAGCACTCCTGCCAGCATAGGCTTAACCTATTCTGGCCTGTAACTTTTCTTTCACTCCCCGATCACTTGATCAACAATTGTTTTCGCGCTCTCTCTCTCTCTCTCTCTCTCTCTGCTTAATGAAATGAATGCCAGCCGAGCTGGATCTTTCAAAAAAAAAAAAACTTCAGCATGCCGAGGAAGAAAGAATATACTTGGGTCTTTTCGTGTACTGCTTCCAGATCGAATCTCCGCAAAAATAAATCCATTAAAAGAGGGCTCCGTCAGTTCAGTTCCATATGTGAATAGAGCTCACTTGAATATTCAAGTGTATATTTTCACCTCTACGTGGTTTCTAGACAAAGCAGTATCTTTGTCCATAATTGCAAAGAAAGAGTACATGCATACATTATAACTTTACTTTCACCTGATGCCGTTCACACTAATTCATTGGAAACACATCTGCACAAAACAATGACTGCAATTAATAGCCGGCTTATTGTTATCTGACACTAAAAATTACTCCCTCCGTTTCTTTTTACTCCGCATCTAAGATTTGGTGAAAGTCAAACTACACAAAGTATGACCAAATCTATACAAGAAAATATGAACATTTACAATACTAAAAATATATAGTACGAAAATACGTTTCATGATGCATCTGATAATATTAATTTCATATTGTGAATGTTTATATTTTTTAATATAAAGCTAGTCAAACTTTATAAAGCTTGATTTTGACCAAACCTTATATGCGGACTAAAAAAAAACGGAGGGAGTACTTCCATGATGCTAATTGCATCCATTGTTTGCTCGCAGGCCAAAAATTAATTGATGTCCAGATTCCAGCCACCATGAGCTTACCTGCCATTGGGATCATTGGTGCCATCAATGAGTGTGCCAGTTTGTTTCAGTCGGCCAAATCTGTCATTTCATCTCTGCACCCCCGATGGAGTGGCTCACAGGAGCAAAGTCTCCAGGGTCGTGTCTTGCAATTGGAGAGTGACCTACAACATCTCTGCGATACTCTTCCAGCAATGTATGACCTCATTAACGGAGCGGAGTACTGGAGAAGCCACAAACACCGTATGGCTGTGGCCCAGCTCCTTCGGAGTCTCAAGGATACCGTGTCCGATGCAGAGGACCTTATTGATGAGTTCAGATGGTACCAGATGAAGGTGAAAGTGGAGAGCAATGCGAGCCAATCTCCTTTCATCGATTTCCTTGATAAGGTCATTCAAGGCGACTTCAACAAACTTAAGGATGTCCAATTAAGGTTGAATCATCTCTCGAGTCAGTTGCAGAATATGGGACTTCATGGAGTTACACAACGTTTTGATAAATCAGTTTGGCCAGAGACCACCTCTTTGCCAAATGAAAGGGAAATATTTGGTCGTGACGAGGAGTTGAAGAAAGCATTGGGATTTCTTAATGTACCAACAAATTTAAAGCGCAAGAGAGCAACTAGTTCAGTCAATGCACCAAGGGCATCAACAAGCAATCAATTTAGTAATGAATCAAGAATATCGGATCTTCCGGTTTTACCTTTACTTGGAATTGGCGGTGTTGGAAAGACTACATTGGCCCAACATATCTGTAGCCATCAACGAGTGAAATATCACTTTGAGATGATAATTTGGATTTGTGTCTCAGATGACTTTGATGTGAAGAGGTTAACTAAAGAGGTCATGCAATCCTGTACTGGAAAAGAAGAAAAAAAAATGATAATTTGGATTCTCTTCAGCGTGCTCTCCATGACTATGTGGACAATAAAAGGTTATTGATAGTCCTAGATGACATATGGGATGATGCCTTGAAGGAAAATGGGCAGTGTTGGAAGAGGTTTCTTGCACCTTTTAGAAGCGCCCAAGAGGGAAGTACAATGTTGGTCACCACTAGATGCCCAAAGGTTACCGAGGGGGTGCGCACAATGGAGCCAATTAAATTAGAAGGTCTAAAGGATGACGTCTTCTGGAAATTCTTCAAATTGTGTGCGTTCGGATCTGAGGATTCTGACAATGACCCTGAGTTGGAGGACATTGGTAAATGAATACTTCCTAAATTGAAGGGTTCCCCCTTGGCTGCCAAAACTCTGGGACGCATGTTAAGCATGGATCTACAAGCATCAAATTGGACATTTATACTTGAGAGTGAACTGTGGACGTTGCCGCAAGGGGAGACTGACATTTTGCCTGCCCTTCGGTTGAGCTACATGTATTTGCCATTCTATTTGAAGCAATGCTTTTCAATTTGTGCTATGTATCCCAAAGATTACAAATTTGAGAAGGAATGCTTAGCTGAAATTTGGGCAGCAGAAGGCTTTGTGGAACCTCAACATGATCTTCCAATTCAAGATATTAGTTGTCAGTATTTTGAAGACCTGGTAGCACGGTCCTTCTTTCAAGAAGTTAGTGGTGGATATGTGATCCATGACTTGCTTCATGACATGGCACAAAAAGTTTCAGAGCATGACTGCTTCATCTTAAGAAATGAGGGTGACTTTGATAAAATTCCTCAAAATGTTCATCATCTGTATGTACTCCCTAGCAAAGACTTTGACGATTGCAACTTGTCAAGACTATGCAAGTACACGAAGTTGCGCACCTTAATTTGCAAGAAGAACTTAGGAATAAACACACGGTGGGTAATGGACCAATGGTGTACTGAACTTCCGCGAATGCGTGTGATTTCTTGTGCCTACGCAAATAAGTTACCAGATAGTATTGGCAACTGGAAGCATCTCCGGTATCTTGAAATCTCCAACGCTTGTCCTTTTACGACAATTCCTTCAACTTTTTGTTGGCTATATAATCTGCAGATTTTATATGCCAAGAAATGCAAGCTACGAAGCTTGCCAGAAGGCTTTGATATGTTGACCAGTTTGCAGAAATTCGAATTATATGGATTAACATATTATGTTGGGTGTCACTTGCATCTTGGTCGACCCACCGATGCACAGGGACAAGGAATTAGGTTATTAAAGAATCTGAACCAATTCCGTGGACACTTGAAGTTATCTAGTGATGGCAAGCTAAGCATACGTGATGCAACAGAAGCTGAACTGATGAAAAAGAAATACATTGGCGAGTTGAAACTGTGTATGCGTTCAACTACCCCATCGGACAAAGCCAATGAGATAGAAGTGCTACAAGTTCTGCAACCTCCTACCAGTCTCACTTCTCTGGTCCTTCAGGGTTGTTCCGGTGTCTTGCTCCCAAGATGGTTTAAGCCGGAAAACTTTCAAAGCTTAAAATCACTTACTCCCTCCGTTCCGAATTATTTGTCTTGGATTTGTCTAGATACGGATGTATCTAGACTCATTTTAATACTAGATACATCTGTATCTAGACAAATCTAAGACAAGTAATTCGGAACGGAGGGAGTACTTTTGAATGTTGTGACGGACTCAAGAGCATAAAGATAAATGCAAAAGGTATTTTCCTTTCCCTGACTGACCTAACCATTGGTTGGTGCGACAATATCTCCAGCCTAGAACATTTTTTGCATCGAGATTATATACCAGCCATCAAAATAATAAGAATTGAAAAATGCAAGAGTTTAGAAACAATACCAGATGAAGCGTTTGGTAATCTGCATTTCCTTGAAGAACTGCACATGGTCGGTTGTCCAAACCTAGTTTCAATTGGTGGAGCAAAGGCAGTTGCAAAAGTAAAGAACGTGCAGATATCCAATTGTCCAAAGTTAAAGGAAGCAGAGATAATGAATAGAAGGTTCCGTCTAAGGTATTTGTGCTAGCAATTTCTCCCTGTCCAGATTTTATTTTTCTTTTCTCCGAAATTCACTATAGACCAGAAATAACGCATGTACTAGTACTATGCAGTAAGAATCCAACTTAAGTCATTGTCATTGAAGTGCGCTGGACTTACCACTTGATGATACCTATATGCATGTCTTGTTTCTGCTACCTTGATCTGTTAATAAAGAAAAGTGTGATGTCTACACTAATTCCATATTGGTGTCATTTTGGGAAAACTCCCTAACATGTACTCCCTCCGTTCCTAAATATAAGTCTTTTAAGAGATTCCACTATGGACTACGTACGGAGCAAAATGAGTGAATGTACATTTTAAAATATGTCTATTTAAATCTGTATGTAGTTCATATTGTGATATCTAAAAAGACTTATATTTAGGAACGGAGTGAGTAGATGTATGAGTGCTTTACTAACATTGCTTTGTTCTTCAAAAGGGACTGGTACGTTGGGTAACTGCATTACATGGAAGTTGGAAGATCCGAGGACAACAGAACATCATGCCTTCGTCTCGTCGTCTCTGTCTATCTTCTCCATGGTTGCTTCTTCCTTTTAGCAGTTTTATTATTCCACCAATAACTCCATTGGCAATCCGTATTTTTGCTGCTAACGCAGTTTCCAGTTTGCACAATCGTAGTAAATAGTGTTGTAACTTGTGAAACGACATATGTGGGGTCAAGAGTACCAGCAGCGTCCAAGTCTGGGTTGCAGGAGATTAGGCAAGATTAAGTATTAGGAGTGGGATTTGAATATGGTAGGGTTTTTGTCCCGAAGAAGGTTTCCCTGCCATATCCAAGATTAGGAGTCCAAGTTTGTTAGTGGTTATTTCAAGAGTTTCTTATGTCCCAAGCCTTTGTGTTGATAACTACAGTTCCCAGTTTGCACAGTCGTAGTAAATTTGTTGTAATCTATGAAATATTAGACAATTGCCGTCCGTCTTTGAGACATGTTGTATCTGTACGCATTTGTGTATTTTGGTTCATCTTAACTCTAGAATATGTTTGCCTGCCTGTTTGTGATGTTTTTCCTTTGTATTTTCTGTTCTTAGCTATGTTGTTTCTAGTTGTACTGTCTTTCTTCTCTGGTTTCCCCTTTCTCTCTACTTCTTGGCTTGTAACAAGACCTGTGTGGCTTTCACAGAGAGTTGAGGAAAGCAGAGCCTCCCGGGTCGCTCTCCTCAGGCGACTCCGGAGGCCGCCGCCGCCACCTACCCTCCGCCCTTCTCCACCACTTCCTCCCCTCGCCGTCGCCGGAGGAGGCCGCGGGGCGAAGCCTAGCGGTGGACGGCGGCGGCGAGGTACCTCCCGTCTAGACCACCCCCATCCCGCTCCTTCAAATCTCAATCGAAGCTCTGTCGACATGGCCATGGCGGGGGCCCCGAGCCGGTCTCTCCCACCCTCTCCCCTGCCGGATCTGGCTTGCCAGCCTCCGGAACCGCCCCTCCTCCTGCTCGGGGGTGCTGTTTGTGGCCGGATTCGGACCCGACACCCTCCCGCTTGGCTGCCTCGGCTCTGGCATGCTCCTCCGGCTGGATCTCGTCCCTCTCCACCGTTGGCATCGACCACCTCCCCATGTTGCACTACGAGCTTGCTCCGGCGCCCACCATGATCGATGGTTCCCCCTCCGGTTCATGCCTCTGTCGTGCTGCCGCGCTGGCTCTCCTCTCGTGGCGGCTGGCCGGGCATGTCCGCGCCGGGCCTTGCCGTTGATGGGTGCCTCCATCCCCGACCTTCCCCGTGTTGGACCTGCCATGGCAGGGTCAGTTTTGGATGCCTTGCCCCTGCACCCTGTCCCGTGCTCGCCTCCTCCTTCATCTCTCCGCCACCGCCTGTTATGTTGTCGTCGTGCTCCTCCGCGTGCTCGCCTAACGAAGGTGGTGTCGTGGCTCTCTGCTTCTTGGGAGCCCTCCACCTCCCAAATCCCTCGGTGGGTTGTCATTGTCTCGTGGCTTCACCTGCAGGGGGCTCCGCACCAGTGGTCCTCACTGGTGGCCTCGGCGTCAAGGGTGCCTGCCGGCGTCGCTGCCGGTTGGATTCGCCCAGATCTGGGGACGTCCATCCTAGCGCTGCCTAGCGCTATTGGCGTTTGCTTTGCATCTCGTCGGGGGAGGATGTGACCGGGGTTTGGGAGACTGTGGCGGCGCTTCCCGTCGTTTCCATCTTGATGGTGTTGTCTTCATCCCCCGGTCTTCTGATGTTTTGGGTGTGCTCTGTGGAGTTCTATGCTTGGTGATGTCCTTCGACTACGCCGATGGCACATAGGTGCCATGGCGTCGTCTCGGCCCAGCGTGACCGTTCTAATGTACCCCATGACACAGGTGGTGTCGCGGCGTTGTGCAGTCTTGGTTGCCCAGTGCTTTTCAATTGCGTCGACGGTGCAGTGTCGTGGTTTAGTCTCGGTTTGCCGCTGCAGTTCGAGCGCCCGTGTTGCCCCTTGTTGTGATGTTTTGGGTGTTCTTTGTGGAGTTCTATGCTTGGTGATGCCTTCGACTACGTCGGTGGCACATAGGTACCGTGGCGTCGTCTTGGCCCGGCGTGACCATTCGAATGTACCCCATGACACAAGTGGTGTCGCGGCATTGTGCAGTCTTGGTTGCCTGGTGTTTTTCGACTGCGTCGACGGTGCAGTGTCGTGGTTTAGTCTTGGCTCGCCGCTGCATTTTGAGCGCCCGTGGTGTCCCTTGTTGTGTTGTGCCCCCCCTCGCCATGTGTTGCTTTTGCTTTATTTCTTCTTCCTGTGCCCCCTGTACTCCTGGTTCACTTGAACCCTATCTTGTATTAGGCTGCAAAGCCTATAGGCAGCAAATGAATACAACTCAGGTGGGGAGGATTATTTCCACCCCCCCCCCCTGAAAATTCAAAACAAAAAAATCTCGGCGCTTGCTGCTCATGCAAAATGAAATGCAAACTTTGGTGCGTGTCCGAGTTTAAAAAAGAGCTACCCATGCTGTTGGCCCCCGCTGAAGGAAATATGCCCTAGAGGCAATAATAAAGTTATTATTTATTTTCTTATTTCATGATAAATGTTTATTATTCATGCTAGAATTATATTAACCGGAAACATAATACATGTGTGAATACATAGACAAACAGAGTGTCACTAGTATGACTCTACTTGACTAGCTCGTTGATCAAAGATGGTTAAGTTTCCTAACCATAGACATGGGTTGTCATTTGATAAACGGGATCGCATCATTAGGAGAATGATGTGATTGACTTGATCCATTCCGTTAGCTTAGCACTTGATCGTTTAGTATGTTGCTATTGCTTTCTTCATGACTTATACATGTTCCTATGACTATGAGATTATGCAACTCCCGAATACCGGAGGAACACTTTGTGTGCTACCAAATGTCACAACATAACTGGGTGATTATAAAGGTGCTCTACAGGTGTCTCCGAAGATACTTGTTGAGTTGGCATAGATCGAGATTAGGATTTGTCACTCCTATTGTCGGAGAGGTATCTCTGGGCCCTCTCGGTAATGCACATCGCTATAAGCCTTGCAAGCAATGTGACTAATGAGTTAGTTGCGGGACGATGCATTACGGAACGAGTAAATAGACTTGCCGGTAACGAGATTGAACTAGGTATTGAGATACCGACGATCGAATCTCGGGCAAGTAACATACCGATGACAAAGGGAACAACGTATGTTGTTATGCGGTTTGACCGATAAAGATCTTCGTAGAATATGTAGGAGCCAATATGAGCATCCAGGTTCCACTATTTGTTATTGACCGGAGATGTGTCTCAGTCATGTCTACATAGTTCTCGAACCCGTAGGGTCCGCACGCTTAACGTTCGGTGACGATTTGTATTATGAGTTTATGTGTTTTGATGTACCGAAGGTAGTTTGGAGTCCCGGATGAGATCGAGGACATGACGAGGAGTCTCGAAATGGTCGAGAAGTAAAGAACGATATATTAGATGACTATATTCAGATATCAGAAAGGTTCCGAGTGATTCGGGTATTTTTTGGAGTACCGGAGAGTTACGGGAATTCGCCAGGGAGTATACGGGCCTTATTGGGCTTTAGGGGAAAGAGAGAGGGGAGGCTGCGCGCCCCCCAAGGCTTAGTCCGAATTGGACTATGGGGAGGGGCGGCGCCCCCTCCTTCCTTCTCTTCTCTTTTCCCTTTCCTTCTCTCCTACTCCTACTACTTGGAAGGGCTCCTAGTTCTACTAGGAAAAGGGGAATCCTACTCCCGGTGGGAGTAGGACTCCCCTAGGGCGCGCCATAGAGAGGGTCGGCCCTCCTCCTCCTGCACTCCTTTATATACGGGGAAGGGGGCACCCCTTGGAGAAAAAACAATTGATCATTGATCTCTTAGCCGTGTGCGGTGCCCCCTCCACCATATTCCACCTCGGTAATATCGTAGCGGTGCTTAGGCGAAGCCCTGCGTCGGTTGCATCATCAACACCGTCAGCTCGCCGTCGTGCTGACGGAACTCTCCTGCAAAGCTCTGCTGGATTGGAGTTCGTGGGACGTCATCGAGCTGAACGTGTACAGAACTCGGAGGTGTCGTGCGTTTGGTACTTGGATCGGTCGGATCGTGAAGACGTACGACTACATCAACCGCGTTGTCATAACTCTTCCGCTTACAGTCTATGAGGTTTGATGACCCATAAGTATATGGGATCTATCGTAGTCCTTTCGATAAGTAAGAGTGTCGAACCCGAGGAGCAGAAGGAAATGATAAGCGGTTTTCAGCAAGGTATTCTCTGCAAGCACTGAAATTATCGGTAACAGATAGTTTTGTGATAAGGTAATTTGTAACGGGTAACGAATAACAAGTGTAAATAAAGTGCAGCAAGATGACCCAATCCTTTTTGTAGCAAAGGACAAGCCTGGACAAACTCTTATATAGAGAAAAGCGCTCCCGGGGACACATGGGAATTATCGTCAAGCTAGTTTTCATCACGCTCATATGATTCGCGTTCGGTACTTTGATAATTTGATATGTGGGTGGACCGGTGCTTGGGTGATGTCCTTACTTGGACAAGCATCCCACTTATGATTAACTCCTATTGCAAGCATCCGCAACTACAAAAGAAGTATTAAGGTAAACCTAACCATAGCATGAAACATATGGATCCAAATCAGCCCCTTACGAAGCAACGCATAAACTAGGGTTTAAGCTTCTGTCACTCTAGCAACCCATCATCTACTTATTACTTCCCAATGCTTTCCTCTAGGCCCAAACAATGGTGAAGTGTCATGTAGTCGACGTTCACATAACACCACTAGAGGAGAGACAACATACATCTCATCAAAATATCGAACGAATACCAAATTCACATGACTACTAATAGCAAGACTTCTCCCATGTCCTCAGGAACAAACGTAACTACTCACAAATCATATTCAGGTTCATAATCAGAGGGGTATTAATATGCATAATGGATCTGAACATATGATCTTCCACCAAATAAACCAACTAGCACTACTAGCAACCCATGGGTACCAATCTGAGGCTTTGGGACAAAGATTGGATACAAGAGATGAACTAGGGTTTGAGAGGAGATGGTGCTGGTAAAGATGTTGATGGAGATTGGCCTCCTCCCGATGAGAGGAGCGTTGGTGATAACGATAGCGATGATTTCCCCCTCCCAGAGGGAAGTTTCCCGGGCAGAACAGCTCTGCCGGAGCCCTGGATTGGTTCCGCCAAGGTTCCGCCTCGTGGCGGCGGAGTTTCTTCCCGAAAGCTTGCTTATGATTTTTTCTCGGACTAAAGACTTCATATAGCAGAAGATGGGCACCGGAGGGCCACCAGGGGGCCCACGAGGCAGGGAGGCGTGCCCAGGGGGATAGGGCGCGCCTCCCACCCTCGTGGCCAGGGTGTGGCCCCCCTCTGGTATTTTCTTTGTCTAGTATTTTTTATTATTTCCAAAAATAACTTCCGTGGAGTTTCGGGACTTTTGGAGTTGTGCAGAATAGGTCTCTAGTATTTGCTCCTTTTTCAGCCCAGAATTCCAGTTGCCGGCATTCTCCCTCTTCATGTAAACCTTGTAAAATAAGAGAGAATAGGCATAAGTATTGTGACTTAATGTGTAATAACAACCCATAATGCAATAAATATCAATATGAAAGCATGATGCAAAATGGATGTATCAACTCCCCCAAGCTTAGACATCGCTTGTCCTCAAGCGGAAGCCGATAACGATAAATATGTCCACATGTTTAGAGATAGAGGTGTCGATAAAATAAAATACGGACATGAGGGCATCATGATCATTCTTATAACAGCAACATAAATGGATATTGTCATATGATTTCTTTTGATAAAGTAACAATCTATCCACAATGTCAATTATGAATCAGAAACTTCATTGAGAACTAACAAACTATAATCTCAGTCATTGAGGCAATTGCAATTTATCATAACATCAAAAAGAGTCTATGTAAGAGCTTTTCAGCAAGTCCACATACTCAACTATCATTTAGTCTTTCACAATTGCTAACACTCACGCAATACTTGTGGTTACGGAGTTTTAATCGGACACAGAGAAAGATAGGGGCTTATAGTGTTGCCTCCCAACCTTTTACCTCAAGGGTAATGTCAACAATAATAGTGGTTGTTGGTGAACTATGCGATCATCATGTGGTTGGCGTTGAGTCCACGTTCCACCATCCCCTGGCACTTGAAAACTTGTTGTTCCATTGCTTCGAGCCTCGTCTCCACGCTTCCGGTCCTCCTTGGTCCCTCAACATCGCGGATGTGCAGCAGCCCATCACGCATCTCAATTGTTTGAGGGTGTTGCAGCACCTCTGCGAGGTAGGGGTTGATGACCTTCTCGAAGAACTTGTCCTTGGGGGCGCTTGGAGACGTCATGGTGATCTAGATCTGTCAAAAAAATAGCTCAAAACAAAAATAGAGGATATTTGCGTGATACGGTGGTCAAAACCTTCGGAAGATTATATAATGAATTTTTACCGACCGAAAGAAGTATTGTGCAAGAAAACAGAGTCCGGAGAGTACATGAGGTGCCCACGAGGCAGGGGGCGCGCCCAGGGGGGTAGGGCGCGCCCTCCACCCTCGTGGAGGCCTCATGTCCTTCCCAAACTGCTTTTTATTTTCCTATTTTCTTAAATATTTCAAAACGAAGAAAAAAATGCCATTAGAACTGTTTTGGAGTCGGTTTACTTACCGTACCACGTACCTATTCCTTTCCAGAGTCTGAAGCGTTCTGGAAAGTGTCTCTTATGTATTCCTCCGGGGTCACGGTTTCAATAATATTAGTTTCAACATTTATAGGATTACCTGAGATATAATGTTTGATTCTTTGAGCATTCACCACCTTCGGATTTGTGCCTTCAAAGTTGTTGATTTTTATGGCACCGGAATGATAGACCTCCTCGATAACGTAAGGACCTTCCCATTTAGAGAGAAGTTTGCCTGCAAAAAATCTTAAACTAGAGTTGTATAGCAATACATAATCACCTACATTCAACTCACGCTTTTGTATCCTTTTGTCATGCCATCTTTTGACCTTTTCTTTAAACAACTTGGCATTCTCATAGGCTTGGGTTCTCCATTCATCAAGTGAGCTTATGTCAAATAGCCTCTTCTCACCGGCAAGTTTGAAATCATAGTTGAGCTCTTTACTGGCCCAATATGCCTTATGTTCTAGTTTGAGAGGTAAGTGACATGCTTTTCCATAAACCATTTTATACGGAGACATACCCATAGGATTTTTATATGCAGTTCTATATGCCCGTAATGCATCATCAAGTTTCTTGGACCAATTCTGTCTAGATCTATCAACAGTCTTTTGCAAAATTAATTTGAGCTCTCTGTTACTCAATTCTACTTGACCACTAGACTGTGGGTGATAAGGAGATGCAATTCTATGATTAACATCATACTTGGCAAGCATTTTACGAAAGGCACCATAAAAATGTGAACCACCATCAGTCATTAAATATCTAGGGACTCCAAACCTCGGAAAAATAACTTATTTAAGCATCTTAATAGAAGTGTTATGATCAGCACTACTAGTTGGAATAGCTTCTACCCACTTAGTAACTTAATCAACAACAACTAAAATATGTGTATACCCATTAGAGGAAGGAAAAGGTCCCATATAATCAAAGCCCCAAACATCAAATGGTTCAATAACGAGTGAATAATTCATAGGCATTTCTTGACGTCTACTAATATTACCAATTCTTTGACATTCATCACAAGATAAGACAAACTTACGAGCATCCTTGAAGAGAGTAGGCAAATAAAAACCGGATTGCAATACCTTATGTGCAGTTCTATCTCCAGCGTGGTGTCCTTCATAAGCTTCGGAGTGACACTTGCGTAGGAGCTGTTCCTGTTCATGCTTAGGTACACAACGTCTAATAACACCATCTACTCCTTCTTTATAAAGATGTGGGTCATCCCAAAAGTAATGTCTCAAATCATAGAAAAACTTTTTCTTTTGCTGGTATGTGAAGCTAGGTGGTATAAATTTAGCAACAATGTAATTAGCATAATCAGCATACCATGGAGCAGTACGAGAAGCATTTATGACATTTAATTGTTCATCGGGAAAGCTATCATCAATAGGTAGTGGGTCATCAAGAACATTCTCTAACCTAGACAAGTTGTCTGCAATGGGGTTCTCAGCTCCCTTTCTATCAATAATATGCAAATCAAATTCTTGTAGTAGAAGAACCCATCTAATAAGTCTAGGTTTAGCATATTTCTTTTTCATCAGTTATTTAATAGCAGCATGATCAGTGTGAATAGTTACTTTAGAATCAACAATATAAGGCCTGAACTTATCACAAGCAAATACAACTGCTAATAATTCCTTTTCAGTGGTAGCATAATTTCTCTGAGCACTTTCTAAAGTTTTACTAGCATATTGAATAATATTTAATTTCTTATCAACTCTTTGTCCTAGAATAGCACCTACAGCATAATCACTAGCATCGCACATAATTTCAAAGGGTAAATTCCAATCAGGAGGCTGAACAATAGGTGCAGAAATGAATGCTTTCGTAAGTATTTCAAATGCTTCTACACAATCATCATCAAAGACAAAAGGAATATCTTTTTGTAATAGATTGGTCAGAGGCCGAGAAATTTTTGAGAAGTCCTTAATGAACCTCCTATAAAAACCGGCATGACCAAGGAAACTTCTTATACCTTTGATGTCCTTGGGACACGACATCTTTTCAATAGCATCAACTTTAGCTTTATCAACTTCAATACCTCTTTCAGAAATTTTATGCCCCAAGACAATTCCTTCATTAACCATAAAGTGGCACTTCTCCCAATTCAAGACAAGGTTAGTTTCTTCACATCTCTGCAAAACTCGATCAAGGTTGCACAAGCAATCATCAAAAGAGGATCCATAAACGGAGAAATCGTCCATGAAAACCTCACAAATCTTTTCACAAAAATCAAAGAATATAACCATCATGCATCTTTGAAAGGTAGCAGGTGCATTACATAAACCAAAAGGCATGCGTCTATAAGCAGAAGTACCAAAAGGGCAAGTAAAAGTGGTCTTTTCTTGATCATCAGCTGACTCAGGTATTTGAGAGAAACCAGAATAACCATCTAGAAAGCAAAAATGTGTGTGTTTGGATAATCTTTCTAGCATTTGATCAATGAATGGCAAGGGGTAATGATCTTTTTTAGTAGCTTTATTTAATTTGCGGAAATTAATTACCATCCTATAACCTGTAATAATTCTTTGCGGAATTAATTCATCTTTATCATTAGGAACGACAGTAATACCTCCCTTCTTAGGGACACAATCGACATGACTTACCCACTGACTATCAGCAACGGGATAAACTATACCTGCCTCAAGGAGCTTTAATATTTCCTTTCTTACCACTTCTTTCATCTTAGGATTTAACCGTCGCTGATGATCAATAACTGGTTTGGCGTCTTTCTTCAAATTTATTTTGTGTTGAATAGAGTGGGACTAATGCCCTTAAGATCATCAAGAGTATATCCAATAGCAGCACGGTGCTTCTTCAGAGTTTTCAATAATTTTTCTTCTTCATGCTCCGAAAGTTTAGCACTAATAATAACAGGATATATCTTCTTTTCATCAAGATAAGCATATTTAAGAGTATCATGCAATGGTTTAAGCTCAAACACGGGATCACCCTTGGGTGGAGGAGGATCCCCTAGGATTTCAACAGGCAGGTTGTGTTTCAAAATAGGTCCCTGTTTAAACAATATATACTTCATCTATTTCCCTTCTTTCATTCATAAACATATCATTTTCATGGTCTAGCAAATATTGTTCTAAAGGATCATTAGGAGGTATAGCAATAGAAGCAAGACCAATAATTTCATCCTTACTAGGCAATTCCTCATCACGGGGTTGTCTACGAAATTTAGAAAAATTAAACTCATGAGACATATCATCCAAACCAATAGTAACAACATCCTTTTCGCAATCTATCTTAGCATTAACAGTGTTCAAGAAGGGTCTACCAAATATAATGGGACAAAAGCTATCTTGTGGGGAACCAAGAACAAGAAAATCAGCGGGATATTTAACTTTCCCACACAAGACTTCAACATCTCTAACAATCCCTGTCGGTGAAATAGTATCTCTTTTGGCAAGCTTAATGGTGACATCAATTTCTTCTAACTCAGCGGGTGCAATATCATGCATAATTTCTTGATATAGAGAAATAGGTATTGCACTAGCACTAGCACCCATATCACACAAGCCATGATAACAATGATCTCCTATTTTAACAGAAATAACAGGCATGCCTACCACAGGTCTATGTTTATCTTTAGGACCAGGTTTAGCAATTCTAGCAGTTTCCTCATAGAAATAAATAACATGCCCATCGATATTATCAGCCAAGAGATCCTTAACCATAACAATATTAGGTTCAACTTTAACTTGCTCAGGAGGTGTATAAGTTCTAATATTGCTTTTATGAACCACAGTTGAAGCTTTAGCATGATCCTTTATTCTAGCTAACAGGGAAAGATGGTTTCTCAACATAAGCAGTAGGAACAATAAGATCATTATAAGTGATAGTCTTTTCTTCAACTTTAATAGGTTCAACTACTTTTACTTCTATGGGAGGATGATATTTAAACCACTTCTCCTTAGGGAGATCAACATGAGCAGCAAAAGATCCACAAAGAGAAGCTACTGTCTCAGAGTCAAGTCCATATTTAGTGCAAAATTTACGAAAAACAACGGTATCCATAAAAGATTTAACACAATCAAACTTAGGTGTTATACCTGACTCCTTACCTTCTTCAAGATCCCAATCTTCAGAGTTGCGTTTAATTCTTTCCAATAAATCCCATCTGAATTCAATAGTCTTCATCATAAAAGAACCAGTACAAGAAGTATCGAGCATGGAGCGATTGTTGTCAGAAAGCCGATCATAAATTTTTTGAATAATCATTTCTCTTGAGAGCTCATGATTGGGCATGAATATAACATTGACTTAACCCTCCCCCAAGCTTGAGCGATGCTTTCTCCTTTGCGAGGCCAAAAATTATATATATATATATATATATATATATATATATATATATATATATATATATATATATATATATATATATAGTTACGATCACGATGAACAAGATGCATAGGATAAAACTTCTGATGAAATTCCAATTTCAATCGTTTGTAGTTCCATGATCCCATATCATCACATAGCCTATACCATGTCAATGCATCTCCCTTCAAAGATAAAGGGAAGACCTTCTTCTTGATAATATCATCGGGCATACCTGCAAGCTTAAATAATCCACAAACTTCATCCACATAGATTAAGTGTAAATCGGGATGCAATGTTTCGTCTCCTGCAAAAGGATTAGCTAGCAGTTTCTCTATCATACCTGAAGGAATTTCAAAGTAAACATTTTCAGTAGGTTCAGTAGGTTGAGGAGTAACTATTTACTCTACCGGTCGGGGTGAAGATACCCCGAACAAGCCCCTCAAAGGATTACTTTCCATAGTAACAAGTGACAAGCCTGAAGGAGCGCTCGCCAACTAGTTGCTCCCGAAGCACCCCCCCCCCCCCCCCCCGCCCACATCGAATGATTCATTCGCTGGGGGGAGGCAGCTTCCAATACGCTGGGTGGCAGCCCTCACTGACCCAAAAAGGGCCGGTTAGCTTTTTCATATTAAAAAAGGCCATCAACCCCGGAAAAAACCATTTTCTTATAAACAACATAGAAAACCTAAACTTTTTGAAAAAAGTCATGCTCTGAATTTATGAAAATGTCATCCTCTGATATCAAAAATTAACCATGGATGTTAAAACATATATTTAAACTTGCCATGGTCCTACAATTTGAGTTGCCATGTGAACACAAATTAAAAAAAATGCTATCTCTAAATAAACAAAAATTGTCATAAAAACAAAATGCCATCTCTTAATAACAAAAAATGCAATAAAAATGCCTTCTCTCAATGATAAAAAATATCTATTAATATAAAAATGACAACTCTTAATAATAAAAATGCCATCTTAAAAAATGCCATCCATGTTTTTCTAACCCTTGGAGCTGTTTTTGGGTAAAATAAAAAACCTGGCATGTTTCATGGGTTCGAACCCATTTCGGTAGTACCCAAACCCGAAACCCGCCATTATTGATCAAAATACCTAACATCCACTGATCCACCGATTTTCCACCCATCCACTCCACTGGTCCAGCCGAACGCCCACCTCGACTACACGACCGGCCCAGTCTACTATTTTATCTCATGTTTTACTGCTGAAATTTGTTGCTGCTATTGCTGCAATATGCTCCTACCTTTTTCAAAAGTTGTTGTTCTTGCTGGCTGCTCTCGCGGGATGGGTTCTTCGCGGGTTTAGAAAACCCGATGAGTTTACGAGACGAGCAAAAAAACTATACCCGTGCATGGAGACGGGACAGGTTTGCGGTTTTCTTGCGAGGATAGGTTTGGACAACCAAAACTCGGCGGTTGATGTAGACTAGCGCGCCACCATGTGGCGCCGCTTAAGAATAAACTGTACGCACGTTTCTATTAAGAAAATACTTCCTCCATAAACAAATATAAGAGCGTTAAAAATACTAAAATAGTAATTTAAATGCTCTTATATTAATTTACAGAGGAAGTACATGGGATCATCACCTCCATCTAAAAAAAATATAAGAAAGGAAAAAAAATGCACACCTCCCATCCCATGGTGAACGTCACTCCTTCTCCTTCCCCACGACCACGAATAAAGCTTCACTTCACTCCCCCTCCCATCCTATCCACATCCACATTCCCATCCACAGATCCTCCCGCCCTGACGGCGCTCGTCGGCGGCCGCGGCAACACACGTACCGGCCGTCTCTCTCCTCCCGCGTCTGACCTGACCTGACCTGACGGCGCTCGCCAGCGGCAAGACGCGTACCGGCGGGGATCTAGGCCAGGGTGAGCGCCCCTCCCTCCCTCCACCCACCCTTGCCTGGATTTCTTTCTTTCTTTCTTTCACCGCATCCGCGTCCTTGATTTTCCAGTTGCAATACACAATTTTTACTTGGCTTTAGTTTCTCTAGACTCTAGAGCCTTTAAACCAATATAAAGCTTTCGATTAGTTTACCATTTGCACCCTCCATAAAAGAAAGAAAGAAAGAAAGAAAGAAAGATGGCGACTGGTGTTTTCGCTTTGGATTCAAATCCAACCCACTATTACTTTGCTTTATTTTTATTTATCTTATCTTACTTATCTACTCCAGCGACTTACCTGAAGAATAGACCACAGAAGCAGCAGTTTTACCTACTACACTAATAAATTCGACTGTAGCACAAGGGAAAAACTACACAAATAATAATAATAATAATAATAATACCAGAAAAACGTGTATGGATTACCTCACACTCACATCAACCAGGGAGGATGTGGATGTGGATGTGGATGTTACTGTTTCCCCAAAAGTTGCTTCAATTTCATACACATCTTTGTTATTTGGTACTCGAATAAAAACACATATCTCTGTTAGTAATTGCAGATACATATTGGAATGAATTTATTCACAGCTTTGTTTGCACCTGATGCCCATTCCTTGTCTTCCTCTAATTAACTTTGCAGCCGAATATCTGCTGGGCAAATACAGAAAACAGTTTGCTCAATTAATGACTTGTTGTATGCATAGACTGCACAATTTGCTTCCATAAATAATTATTGCTACCTGGCTGCGTCTATATATAATGCTAAATTGTGTCCACTGCTAATTTGCTTGCTTGCAGGCAGGACGACAACACATGTCAAACATCCAGTCACAATGAGCCTATCTGCCACTGGGATAATTAGTGCTGTCGATGATTGCGTCAACTTGTTCCAGTGGACCAGATCTGCCATTCCATCTCTGCACTCCGGCTTGAGTGGCTCACAGCAGGAACGTCTCCAGGAGCATGTGTCGCGCTTACAGGGTGGCCTACAACGTCTCAGGGATGCTCTTCCTGCAGTGTACGGCCTCATTGACCGAGCAGAGCGGAGAAGCCATGACACCCGTGTGGAAAAGCTCCTTCTAGTACTCAAGGATACAGTGTATGAGGTTGAGGACCTTCTTGATGAGGCCAAATGGTATGAGGTGAAGGCGCAAGTTGAGGGCAATGCAGCCCAAACTCCTCCTCTCGTCGAGTTCATCGATGATTTCATCCAAGGCAGCAGCTTCGGCAAGCTGAGTCATGTCCAATCAAGATTGAGTCATCTTTCGAGTCAGCTGGACATCGCGGGGCTTGCTGAAGCTACAGAACACGTTGACAGATTAGTCAAGCCGAAGACCGGCTCTTTGCCATATGAAGGCCTATTTTTTTGTTATTACAAGGAGCTAGCGCAGGTGACGGGATTTTCCACAAATTCAAAATGCAAGAGAGCAACGAGTTTGGCCAATGCATCAACAAGCGCATCAGCAAACAACCAATTCATCAACGGGTTAAGAAGAATATCGAACCTTCCTGTTTTGGTAATACAAGGAGCTGGTGGTGTTGGAAAGACTACTTTGGCCCGACGTATAT
Source organism: Aegilops umbellulata (assembly GCA_032464435.1). Lineage (NCBI taxonomy): Eukaryota > Viridiplantae > Streptophyta > Magnoliopsida > Poales > Poaceae > Aegilops > Aegilops umbellulata. Next base: position 486,151,674 of record CP136059.1, on the reverse strand, counting down.
GGTTCAATCAAACGGGGAAGCCTCGGATCATTTGGATTCATGTCTCAGATGGCTTTGATGTGAAGAGGTTAACTAAAAAGGCCATACAACTCTGTACTGGGGAGGAGACAACAACTGATGATTTGGATTCTCTCCAGCGTGACCTTTCTAAGCATGTGAGCAATAAAAGGTTATTGGTATTCCTTGATGATATGCGGGATGATGCCTTGAAGGAAAACGGGCAGTGCTGGAAGAGGTTTTGTGCACCTTTTAGGAATGTCCGAGGGGGAAGCATGATTTTGGTCACCACTAGATGTTCAGAGGTTACTGAGGGGGTGCGGACAATGGAGCCCATTATCTTAGATGGTCTAAAAGGTGATGTCTTTTGGAATTTTTTCAAATTGTGCGTGTTTGGAGATGGGAGGTCTGAGATTGATCCTGAGTTAGAGCGCATCGGTAGATGTATACTTCCTAAATTGAAGGGTTCTCCTTTGGCCGCCAAAACTTTGGGACGCATGTTGAGCATGGACCTTCAAGCATCCCATTGGAATTCTATACTTGAGAGTGAACTGTGGGAGTTGAGACAAGAGGAGGCCGACATTTTTCCGGCCCTTCAGTTGAGCTACATGCATTTACCATTCTATTTGAAGCGATGCTTCGCATTCTGTTCTGTGTACCCCAAAGATTACAAATTCCAGAAGGCACACTTAGCTGAAGTTTGGGTAGCAGAAGGCTTTGTGGAATCTCAAGATATTGGCTGTCAGTATTTTGAAGACCTTGTAACACGGTCCTTCTTTCAAATGGTTCCTGGTGGATACGTAGTAATCCCTGACCTATTGCATGACCTGGCACAAAAAGTTTCAGAGCATGACTGCTGCATCTTGAGAAATGATAGTTGCTTTGATAAAGTCCCACAGGATGTTCGTCATCTGTACGTACTCCCTAGCAGTGACTTTGATGGTTCCAACTTGTTGAGACTGTGCAGGTACACAAAGTTGCGTACCCTAATTTGCAAGAAGAGTTTAGGGAAAGAAGCAGGATTTGTAATGGGCCACTGGTGTACTAAACTTTTGCGTATGCGTGTGATTTCTTGTGCCTCCACAGATGAGTTACCAGGTAGTATTGGCAACTTGAAGCATCTTCGGTACCTTGAAATCTCCAGAGATTGTGCTTTGAAGAGGATTCCTTCAACTTTCTGTTGGCTATATAATCTGCAGATTTTCTATGCCAAGAAATGCAAGCTAGAAAGTCTGCCTAGTGACTTTGGCAAGTTGATCAACTTACAGAAATTTGAATCGGATGGATTACCATATTATCCTGGGTGCCGCATGCGTGTTAATGCAGCAGATGGGCAGGGACAAAGAATAGTTAGGTTAATGAAGAATCTGAACCAATTTCATGGCTTGGAGATCACTCATGTTGGCATGCTAACTAAGGATGATGCAGCAGAATCAAAACTGAAGAATAAGAAAGACCTTGACGAGTTGAAACTGATATTCGAATCAGATGGGTTACCAATTTCGCCGCGGTTTTTAGGCTATCCCGAGTCTCAGTACATGCAGGACAATGAGATAGACATGCTTCATCAGTCCCAAATCATCCAGGACAATGAGATAGAAGTGCTTCAATCTCTGCAACCTCCTATCAGTCTCAAGTCTCTGTTCCTCCAGAATTATGCTGGTGTCTCGCTCCCAAGCTGGTTTCGGCCGCAAAACATACCAAGCTTAGAATCACTTACTTTTAGAGACTGTGCTGGACTCAAGAGCATATCATTGTGCATGATCTCACAGATTATAGGCTTAAATCTGATACCGGCAGTGCTAGTTCACAACAATAATGATAGCGTTGGTATGTTCCTATCCCTGACAGATCTAGCCATTTATGGATGCCGAAATTTATCAAGCCTCGAACATTTTCTGCTTCCAAAGTACGTACCAGCCGTGAAGAAAATAACAATTGGAGGTTGCAAGAGGTTAGAATCAATACCAACAGAAATGTTTGGGGATTTTCATTTTCTTGAAGAACTGGACATTTTCTCTTGTCCAAAAATCCGCTCCCAAAGATTGGTATCGCCATCCCTTAAGAAGCTCAGACTGTCTCGTTCTGCTCTCTTTTACAGCATTGAGTGCTGCTCCCTCACCTACTTTCATCTATCAAGTGAGTTTGTCATGTCCATCCAACTACAGATGTGGAGTCTTCCAGCTCTACGGGAGTTGCACATTCTGTGCCGCTCTCTTACATCTATTATTGGAGGCTCCACTAACCTTTCCCTTTGTACGGGCACCGGCAGCATTAGAGCATTCTCATCCCTTAGTGTCCTAAGTATTTCACATTGTGATAAATTGTCAACCCTTGATGACCTCCTAACACAAGAATATCTACCTGCTATTGAGGAAATTTACGTCACAGATTGTGTCACATTACTGTCCCTGCCAGGTGAAAGGTTTGGGGGTTTTCCTTATCTGAAAGGTCTGCGGATTCACAACTGCAGAAGTCTCAACTGGCAAAGGAGATTCGTGTTGCCATCGTCTCTGCAAAGGCTCAGCTTACATTATTGTGGGGATATGTTTTCATCTGTTCCCAGCTGCCTTACAAATCTAACGTCCCTTGTCTCACTGACAATGAAGGGATGCCAGGGTATAAGATGCATTCCAGGCGACATTTGGCGCTGTGATCTTACATCACTTGAGTTGTTGGAGATTCGGGATTGTCCAGACCTAGTTTCAATCGGTGGAGCAAAGGCAGTTGAGAAAATAAATTCAGTGTGGATATGTGAGTGTCCAGATTTAAAGGGAGTATCAGGGATCCTGAGAAGGTGCAGCAAAGGTACGTGTTGCCCGCTCAGCTTTTACTCAGCATTTGTTCCAAACTCATGATATACTGGGGGGAAAAAACGTATGTACTATGCAGTAAAAATCCAACTTAAATCATGCTGGAGTTGCTTGTTGATGACACCTTTCGTGTATTGTATGTCTTTTTTCTGCTTGTTAGTTCCAATTCAACATAAGTGACATTTTGAGAAAACTCGCTAGATGTAAGAGTGTTGTTGTGCTGCGTGGGTTTAGTCGAACACTACATCTTTTTCCCCCAAATTTGCTTTACCGACCATGTATTGTTTTTCTTGAAGGATGAGTACTACTAAATGACAAGCGAGCTCGAACCCATGGCTGCATTGCTTGGAAGTTGGAAGACCCGGGAATCGCGAGACCTTGTGCAGCACTAGTTACTTGGAAGTAAGGAGACCTGAGGACAACAAGACGTCGTCGTTTGTTTCATCTCGTAGTCTCTACCTATCTCTCTGCAGCTGATTCTCCCTTTGATTCTACTGATGTGGAGTACATCCATACCTGCAACAAGTAATTCGGAACGGAGGGAGTACTATTTTGCGCTGATAATTAACTTGTAATAAATGATGCAGAGTCAGTGCTTGCAGGGACCTCCGATGATTATCCCAAACTGCCACAAAGTGAAACTAAATGTTGTTTTTAGGTCTAATGTCTGGGGGAAGCCTGTACTTTCAGATGCAGGGTTGTACATTTGAGAGTGAATATATTAGGATTAGTTTGGACAAAAGGAATTGCAGTCAGTGTGTAGCAGAGCTCACTAATACGTACAATGTTATTTGTGCTGCTACTGATGTGGTGCTGGTGCTTGCGATGACTTTGCTGATGAGAGCCTCAAGCCTGCTTACTGCACTATTTTTTTGGACACTTTTTGGGGTTTCACAAGTAAGGAAAGGGATTTTGTTTGCCGGGCATTGTCGTCGCCGGTGTTATGGGCCCGCACAGATCACCATGAACGAGCTCCAGGACATGCTTTGCCCTGTAGTTTGCCATGTCCGGGAACTGCGCTCGGGGTTGCTTGCCTGCCAGGCAGCTGTCGCAGAGCTGGTCGACGTGGTCGATCACCGGCGAGCCACGCACCATGTCCTGTAGAGCCAGCATCTGAAGTGAGTTGAAATTCATGTGGCCATACCTCGTATCTGAAGTGAGTTGAAATATATCGTCCGCTTCTCTTCATCACCGGCAAGCCACACACCATGTCCTGTAGAGCCAGCATCTGAAGTGAGTTGAAATTCATGTGGCCATACCTCGTATCTGAAGTGAGTTGAAATATATCGTCCGCTTCTCTTCATCACCGGCAAGCCACGCACCATGTCCTGTAGAGCCAGCATCTGAAGTGAGTTGAAATTCATGTGGCCATACCTCGTATCTGAAGTGAGTTGAAATATATCGTCCGCTTCTCTTCATCACCGGCAAGCCACGCACCATGTCCTGTAGAGCCAGCATCTGAAGTGAGTTGAAATTCATGTGGCCATACCTCGTATCTGAAGTGAGTTGAAATATATCGTCCGCTTCTCTTCATCACCGGCAAGCCACGCACCATGTCCTGTAGAGCCAGCATCTGAAGTGAGTTGAAATTCATGGGGCCATACCTCGTATCTGAAGTGAGTTGAAATATATCGTCCGCTTCTCTTCATCACCGGCAAGCCACGCACCATGTCATGTAGAGCCAGCATCTGAAGTGAGTTGAAATTCATGGGGCCATACCTCGTATCTGAAGTGAGTTGAAATATATCGTCCGCTTCTCTTCATCACCGGCAAGCCACGCACCATGTCCTGTAGAGCCAGCATCTGAAGTGAGTTGAAATTCATGGGGCCATACCTCGTATCTGAAGTGAGTTGAAATATATCGTCCGCTTCTCTTCATCACCGGCAAGCCACGCACCATGTCATGTAGAGCCAGCATCTGAAGTGAGTTGAAATTCATGGGGCCATACCTCGTATCTGAAGTGAGTTGAAATATATCGTCCGCTTCTCTTCATCACCGGCAAGCCACGCACCATGTCCTGTAGAGCCAGCATCTGAAGTGAGTTGAAATTCATGTGGCCATTGTTGGAAATATGCCCTAGAGGCAATAATAAAAGCATTATTATTATATTTCCTTATTCATGATAATTGTCTTTATTCGTGCTATAATTGTGTTATCCGGAAATCGTAATACATGTGTGAATAACAGACAACAACATGTCCCTAGTAAGCCTCTAGTTGACTAGCTCGTTGATCGATAGATAGTCATGGTTTCCTGACTATGGACACTGGATGTCATTGATAACGAGATCACATCATTAGGAGAATGATGTGATGGACAAGACCCAATCCTAAACATAGCATAAGATCGCATAGTTCGTTTGCTAGAGTTTTCCAATGTCAAGTATCCTTTCCTTAGACCATGAGATCGTGTAACTCCCGGATACCGTAGGAGTGCTTTGGGTGTGCCAAACGTCACAACGTAACTGGGTGACTATAAAGGTATACTACGGGTATCTCTGAAAGTGTCTGTTGGGTTGACATGGATCGAGACTGGGATTTGTCACTCCGCTTGACGAAGAGGTATCACCGGGCCCTCTCGGTAATGCATCATCATAATGAGCTCAATGTGATCAAAGTGTTTGATCACGGGATCATGCATGACGGTACGAGAAAAGTGACTTGCCGGTAACGAGATTGAACGAGGTATTAGGATACCGACGATCGAATCTCGGGCAAGTAAAATACCGATTGACAAAGGGAATCGTATACGGGATTAATTGAATCCTCGACATCATGGTTCATCCGATGAGATCATCGTGGAGCATGTGGGAGCCAACATGGGTATGCAGATCAAGCTGTTGGTTATTGCCCGAGAGCCGTCTCGGTCATGTCTGCATGTCTCCCGAACCCGTAGGGTCTACACACTTAAGGTTCGGTGACGCTAGGGTTGTGAAGATATGTATATGCAGTAACCCGAATGTTGTTCGGAGTCCCGGATGAGATCCCGGACGTCACGAGGAGTTTCGGAATGGTCCGGAGGTAAAGATTTATATATGGGAAGTCGTCATACGGACACCGGGAAGTTTCGGGGGCATATCGGTATAGTACCGGGGCCACCGAAGGGGTTCTGGGGGTCCACCGGGAGGGGCCACCTCTCCCGGAGGGCCTCATGGGCTGTATGAGGAAGGGAACCAGCCCAAAGTGGGCTGGTGCGCCTCCCCCCCCAAGGGCCCATGCGCCTAGGGTTGGGGGGGGAACCCTAGAGGGGGCGCCCCCCTTGCTTGGGGGGCAAGTCCCCCCTCCCTGGCCGCCGCCCCCCCTCTAGATCCCATCTAGAGGGGCCGGCCCCCCTTGCCCCTTCCCCTATAAATAGAGGGGTGAGGGGAGGGCTGCGCACCCTTGCTCCTGGCGCCTCCCTCTCCCTCTCCAACACCTCCTCCTCCTCCGTAGAGCTCGGCGAAGCCCTGTCGGAGTACTGCGGCTCCACCATCACCACGCCGTCGTGCTGCTGCTGGAGCCTTCTTCCCCAACCTCTCCTTTGCCTTGCTGGATCAAGAAGAAGGAGACGTTACGCTGACCGTACGTGTGTTGAACGCGGAGGTGCCGTCCTTTCGGTGCTAGGATCTCCGGTGATTTGGATCACGTCGTGTACGACTACCTCATCCCCGTTCGTTGAACGCTTCCGCTCGCGATCTACAAAGTGGTATGTAGATGCAATCTCTCTCCCATGACTCGTTGCTTAGATGAACTCATAGATGGATCTTGGTGAAACCGTAGGAAAAATTTTAATTTTCTGCAACGTTCCCCAACAGCCATACCTCGTATCTGAAGTGAGTTGAAATATATCGTCCGCTTCTCTTCATCACCGGCAAGCCACGCACCATGTCATGTAGAGCCAGCATCTGAAGTGAGTTGAAATTCATGTGGCCATACCTCGTATCTGAAGTGAGTTGAAATATATCGTCCGCTTCTCTTCATCACCGGCAAGCCACGCACCATGTCCTGTAGAGCCAGCATCTGAAGTGAGTTGAAATTCATGGGGCCATACCTCGTATCTGAAGTGAGTTGAAATATATCGTCCGCTTCTCTTCATCTCCGGCAAGCCACGCACCATGTCCTGTAGAGCCAGCATCTGAAGTGAGTTGAAATTCATGGGGCCATACCTCGTATCTGAAGTGAGTTGAAATATATCGTCCGCTTCTCTTCATCACCGGCAAGCCACGCACCATGTCCTGTAGAGCCAGCATCTGAAGTGAGTTGAAATTCATGGGGCCATACCTCGTATCTGAAGTGAGTTGAAATATATCGTCCGCTTCTCTTCATCACCGGCAAGCCACGCACCATGTCCTGTAGAGCCAGCATCTGAAGTGAGTTGAAATTCATGTGGCCATACCTCGTGAGTATGACAACCGGCAGGAGCCATAGGAGTTGTCTTTATTTTTTGTATGACCTGCGTGTCATTGAGAAACACCATGTAAATTACTTTACTTTATTGCTAAACACGTTAGCCATAGTAGTAGAAGTAATAGTTGGCCAGCAACTTCATGGAGACACGATGATGGAGATCATGATGATGGAGATCATGGTGTCAAGCCGGTGACAAGATGATCATGGAGCCCCAAGATGGAGATCAAAGGAGCTATGTGATATTGGCCATATCATGTCACGTTTATTATTTGATTGCATGCGATGTTTATCATGTTTTGCATCTTGTTTACTTAGAACGACGGTAGTAAATAAGATGATCCCTCATAATAAGTTCAAGAAAGTGTTCCCCCTAACTGTGCACCGTTGCAACAGTTCGTTGTTTTGAAGCACCACGTGATGATCGGGTGTGATAGATTCTAACGTTCACATACAACGGGTGTAAGACAGATTTACACACGCAAAACACTTAGGTTGACTTGATGAGCCTAGCATGTACAGACATGGCCTCGGAACACAGAAGACCGAAAGATCGAGCATGAGTCGTATAGAAGATACGATCAACATGAAGATGTTCACCGATGTTGACTAGTTCGTCTCACGTGATGATCGGACACGGCCTAGTTGACTTGGATCATGTAATACTTAGATGACTAGAAGAGGGATGTCTATCTAAGTGGGAGTTCATTAAATAATTTGATTAAATGAACTTTATTATCATGAACTTAGTCTAAAAAAATTTGTCTTGTAGATCAAATGGCCAACGTAGTCCTCAACTTCAACGCGTTCCTAGAGAAAACCAAGCTGAAAGATGATGGCAGCAACTATACGGACTGGGTCCGGAACCTGAGGATCATCCTCATAGCTACCAAGAAAGATTATGTCCTACGAGCACCGCTGGGTGACGCACCTATTCTCCCTACAGAACAAGACGTTATGAACGCTTGGCAGTCACGCTGCGATGATTACTCCCTCGTTCGGTGCGGCATGCTTTACAGCTTAGAGCCGGGACTCCAAAAGCGTTTTGAGAGACATGGAGCATATGAGATGTTCGAAGAGCTGAAAATGGTTTTCCAAGCTCATGCCCGGGTCGAGAGATATGAAGTCTCTGACAAATTCTTTAACTGTAAGATGGAGGAAAATAGCTCTGTCAGTGAACACATACTCAAAATTTCTGGGTTGCACAACCGCTTGACTCAACTGGAAGTTAATCTCCCGGATGAAGCGGTCATTGACAGAATCCTCCAGTCGCTTCCACCTAGCTACAAGAGCTTTGTGATGAACTACAATATGCAGGGGATGGTAAAGACCATTCCTGAGGTATATGCTATGCTGAAATCAACAGAGGTAGAAATCAAGAAGGAGCATCAAGTGTTGATGGTGAATAAAACCACTAAGTTCAAGAAGGGCAAGGGTAAAAAGAACTTCAAGAAGGACGACAAGGAAGTTGCCGCGCCCGGTAAGCAAGTTGCCGGGAAGAAGCCAAAGAATGGACCCAAGCCCGAGACTGAGTGTTTTTATTGCAAGGGAAGTGGTCACTGGAAGCGGAACTGCCCCAAATACTTAGCGGACAAGAAGGCCGGCAAAACAAAAGGTATATGTGATATACATGTAATTGATGTGTACCTTACCAGTACTCGTAGTAGCTCTTGGGTATTTGATACCGGTGTAGTTGCTCATATTTGTAACTCAAAGCAGGAGCTGCGGAATAAACGGAGACTGGCGAAGGACGAGGTGACGATGCGCGTCAGGAATGGTTCCAAGGTCGATGTGATCGCCGTCGGCACGTTACCTCTACATTTACCTATGGGATTAGTTTTAAACCTCAATAATTGTTATTTAGTGCCAATTTTGAGCATGAACATTGTATCTGGATCTCGTTTAATTCGAGATGGCTACTCATTTAAATCCGAGAATAATGGTTGTTCTATTTATATGAGAGATATGTTTTATGGTCATGCTCCGATGGTTAATGGTTTATTCTTAATGAATCTCGTACGTGATGATACACATATTCATAGTGTGGATACCATAAGAGTTAAAGTTGATAACAATAGTCCCACATATTTGTGGCACTGCCGCCTTGGTCACATAGGTGTCAAACGCATGAAGAAGATCCATGCAGATGGACTTTTAGAGTCTCTTGATTATGAATCATTTGACACGTGCGAACCATGCCTCATGGGTAAAATGACCAAGACTCCGTTCTTAGGAACAATGGAGCGAGCAACCAACTTATTGGAAATCATACATACCGATGTGTGCGGTCCAATGAGTGTTGAGGCTCGCGGTGGCTATCGTTATGTTCTCACCCTCACTGATGACTTAAGTAGATATGGGTATATCTACTTGATGAAACACAAGTCTGAGACCTTTGAAAAGTTCAAGGAATTTCAGAGTGAGGTTGAAAATCAACGTGATAGAAAGATCAAGTTTCTACGATCAGATCGTGGAGGAGAATACTTGAGTCACGAATTTGGCACACACTTAAGAAAATGTGGAATAGTTTCACAACTCATGCCGCCTGGAACACCTCAGCGTAATGGTGTGTCCGAACGTCGTAATCGCACTCTATTAGATATGGTGCGATCTATGATGTCTCTTACCGATTTACCGCTATCTTTTTGGGGCTATGCTTTAGAGACTGCCGCATTCACTTTAAATAGGGCTCCGTCGAAATCCGTTGAGACGACACCGTATGAATTATGGTTTGGGAAGAAACCTAAGCTGTCGTTTCTAAAAGTTTGGGGATGCGATGCTTATGTCAAGAAACTTCAACCTGAAAAGCTCGAACCCAAGTCGGAAAAATGCGTCTTCATAGGATACCCTAAAGAAACTGTTGGGTATACCTTCTACCTCAGATCCGAAGGCAAGATCTTTGTTGCCAAGAATGGATCCTTTCTAAAGAAAGAGTTTCTCTCGAAAGAAGTAAGTGGGAGGAAAGTAGAACTTGATGAAGTGTTACCTCTTGAACCGGAAAATGGCGAAACTCAAGAAAACGTTTCTGAGGTGCCTGCACCGACTAGAGAGGAAATTAATGATGATGATCAAGATACTTCTAATCAAGCTCCTACTGAAATTTGAAGGTCCACAAGGACACGTTCCGCACCAGAGTGGTACGGGAACCCTGTCTTGGAAATCATGTTGTTAGACAACGGTGAACCTTCGAACTATGAGGAAGCGATGGCGGGCCCGGATTCCGACAAATGGCTGGAAGCCATGAAATCCGAGATAGGATCCATGTATGAAAACGAAGTATGGACTTTGACTGACTTGCCCGTTGAGCGGCGAGCCATAGAAAATAAATGGATCTTTAAGAAGAAGACAGACGCGGATGGTAATGTGACCATCTATAAAGCTCGGCTTGTCGCTAAGGGTTATCGACAAGTTCAAGGAATTGACTACGATGAGACTTTCTCATCGGTAGCGAAGCTGAAGTCTGTCCGAATCATGTTAGCAATTGCTGCATACTATGATTATGAGATATGGCAAATGGACGTCAAAACGGCATTCCTTAATGGTTTCCTTAAGGAAGAATTGTATATGATGTAGCCGGAAGGTTTTGTCGATCCTAAGAATGCTGACAAGGTGTGCAAGCTCCAACGCTCGATTTATGGGCTGGTGCAAGCATCTCGGAGTTGGAACATTCGCTTTGATGAGATGATCAAAGCGTTTGGGTTTACACAGACTTATGGAGAAGCCTGCGTTTACAAGAAAGTGAGTGGGAGCTCTGTAGCATTTCTCATATTATATGTAGACGACATACTTTTGATGGGAAATGATATAGAACTCTTGGACAGCATTAAGGCCTACTTGAATAAAAGTTTTTCAATGAAGGACCTTGGAGAAGCTGCTTATATATTAGGCATCAAGATCTATAGAGATAGATCGAGACGCCTCATAGGTCTTTCACAAAGCACATACCTTAATAAAATATTGAAGAAGTTCAATATGGATCAATCTAAGAAAGGGTTCTTACCTGTGTTACAAGGTGTGAAATTGAGCTCAGCTCAATGTCCAACCACGGCAGAAGATATAGAAGAGATGAGTGTCATCCCCTATGCCTCAGCCATAGGTTCTATTATGTATGCCATGCTGTGTACCAGACCTGATGTAAATCTTGCCGTAAGTTTGGTAGGAAGGTACCAAAGTAATCCCGGCAAGGAACACTGGACAGCGGTCAAGAATATCCTGAAGTACCTGAAAAGGACTAAGGAAATGTTTCTAGTTTATGGAGGTGACGAAGAGCTCATCGTAAAGGGTTACGTCGACGCTAGCTTCGACACAGATCTGGATGACTCTAAGTCACAAACCGGATACGTGTATATTTTGAATGGTGGGGCAGTAAGCTGGTGCAGTTGCAAGCAAAGCGTCGTGGCGGGATCTACATGTGAAGCGGAGTACATGGCAGCCTCGGAGGTAGCACATGAAGCAATTTGGGTGAAGGAGTTCATCACCGACCTCGGAGTCATACCCAATGCGTCGGGGCCAATCAAACTCTTCTGTGACAACACTGGAGCTATTGCACTTGCAAAAGAGCCCAGGTTTCACAAGAAGACCAGGCACATCAAGCGTCGCTTCAACTCCATTCGTGAAAATGTTCAAGATGGAGACATAGAAATTTATAAAGTGCACACGGATCTGAATGTTGCAGATCCGTTGACTAAACCTCTCCCTAAGGCAAAACATGATCAGCACCAGAACTCTATGGGTGTTCGATTCATCACAATGTAACTAGATTATTGACTCTAGTGCAAGTGGGAGACTGTTGGAAATATGCCCTAGAGGCAATAATAAAAGCATTATTATTATATTTCCTTATTCATGATAATTGTCTTTATTCGTGCTATAATTGTGTTATCCGAAAATCGTAATACATGTGTGAATAACAGACAACAACATGTCCCTAGTAAGCCTCTAGTTGACTAGCTCGTTGATCGATAGATAGTCATGGTTTCCTGACTATGGACATTGGATGTCATTGATAACGAGATCACATCATTAGAAGAATGATGTGATGGACAAGACCCAATCCTAAACATAGCATAAGATCGCATAGTTCGTTTGCTAGAGTTTTCCAATGTCAAGTATCCTTTCCTTAGACCATGAGATCGTGTAACTCCCGGATACCGTAGGAGTGCTTTGGGTGTGCCAAACGTCACAACGTAACTGGGTGACTATAAAGGTATACTACGGGTATCTCTGAAAGTGTCTGTTGGGTTGACATGGATCGAGACTGGGATTTGTCACTCCGCTTGACGGAGAGGTATCACCGGGCCATCTCGGTAATGCATCATCATAATGAGCTCAATGTGATCAAAGTGTTTGATCACGGGATCATGCATTACGGTACGAGAAAAGTGACTTGCCGGTAACGAGATTGAACGAGGTATTGGGATACCGACGATCGAATCTCGGGCAAGTAAAATACCGATTGACAAAGGGAATCGTATACGGGATTAATTGAATCCTCGACATCATGGTTCATCCGATGAGATCATCGTGGAGCATGTGGGAGCCAACATGGGTATCCAGATCCCGCTGTTGTTTATTGCCCGAGAGCCGTCTCGGTCATGTCTGCATGTCTCCCGAACCCGTAGGGTCTACACACTTAAGGTTCGGTGACGCTAGGGTTGTGAAGATATGTATATGCAGTAACCCGAATGTTGTTCGGAGTCCCGGATGAGATCCCGGACGTCACGAGGAGTTTCGGAATGGTTCGGAGGTAAAGATTTATATATGGGAAGTCGTCATACAGACACCGGGAAGTTTCGGGGGCATATCGGTATAGTACCGGGGCCACCGAAGGGGTTCTGGGGGTCCACCGGGAGGGGCCACCTCTCCCGGAGGGCCTCATGGGCTGTATGAGGAAGGGAACCAGCCCAAAGTGGGCTGGTGCGCCTCCCCCCAAGGGCCCATGCGCCTAGGGTTGGGGGGGGGAACCCTAGAGGGGGCGCCCCCCTTGCTTGGGGGGCAAGTCCCCCCTCCCTGGCCGCCGCCCCCCCTCTAGATCCCATCTAGAGGGGCCGGCCCCCCTTGCCCCTTCCCCTATAAATAGAGGGGTGAGGGGAGGGCTGCGCACCCTTTCTCCTGGCGCCTCCCTCTCCCTCTCCAACACCTCCTCCTCCTTCGTAGAGCTCGGCGAAGCCCTGTCGGAGTACTGCGGCTCCACCATCACCACGCCGCCGTGCTGCTGCTGGAGCCTTCTTCCCCAACCTCTCCTTTGCCTTGCTGGATCAAGAAGAAGGAGACGTTACGCTGACCGTACGTGTGTTGAACGCGGAGGTGTCGTCCTTTCGGTGCTAGGATCTCCGGTGATTTGGATCACGTCGTGTACGACTACCTCATCCCCGTTCGTTGAACGCTTCCGCTCGCGATCTACAAAGTGGTATGTAGATGCAATCTCTCTCCCATGACTCTTTGCTTAGATGAACTCATAGATGGATCTTGGTGAAACCGTAGGAAAAATTTTAATTTTCTGCAACGTTCCCCAACAGCAATACCTCGTATCTGAAGTGAGTTGAAATATATCGTCCGCTTCTCTTCATCACCGGCAAGCCACGCACCATGTCATGTAGAGCCAGCATCTGAAGTGAGTTGAAATTCATGTGGCCATACCTCGTATCTGAAGTGAGTTGAAATATATCGTCCGCTTCTCTTCATCACCGGCAAGCCACGCACCATGTCCTGTAGAGCCAGCATCTGAAGTGAGTTGAAATTCATGGGGCCATACCTCGTATCTGAAGTGAGTTGAAATATATCGTCCGCTTCTCTTCATCACCGGCAAGCCACGCACCATGTCCTGTAGAGCCAGCATCTGAAGTGAGTTGAAATTCATGGGGCCATACCTCGTATCTCAAGTGAGTTGAAATATATCGTCCGCTTCTCTTCATCACCGGCAAGCCACGCACCATGTCCTGTAGAGCCAGCATCTGAAGTGAGTTGAAATTCATGTGGCCATACCTCGTATCTGAAGTGAGTTGAAATATATCGTCCGCTTCTCTTCATCACCGGCAAGCCACGCACCATGTCCTGTAGAGCCAGCATCTGAAGTGAGTTGAAATTCATGTGGCCATACCTCGTATCTGAAGTGAGTTGAAATATATCATCCGCTTCTCTTCATCACCGGCAAGCCACGCACCATGTCCTGTAGAGCCAGCATCTGAAGTGAGTTGAAATTCATGTGGCCATACCTCGTATCTGAAGTGAGTTGAAATATATCGTCCGCTTCTCTTCATCACCGGCAAGCCACGCACCATGTCCTGTAGAGCCAGCATCTGAAGTGAGTTGAAATTCATGTGGCCATACCTCGTATCTGAAGTGAGTTGAAATATATCGTCCGCTTCTCTTCATCACCGGCAAGCCACGCACCATGTCCTGTAGAGCCAGCATCTGAAGTGAGTTGAAATTCATGTGGCCATACCTCGCATCTGAAGTGAGTTGAAATATATCGTCCGCTTCTCTTCATCACCGGCAAGCCACGCACCATGTCCTGTAGAGCCAGCATCTGAAGTGAGTTGAAATTCATGTGGCCATACCTCGTATCTGAAGTGAGTTGAAATGTATCGTCCGCTTCTCTTCATCACCGGCAAGCCACGCACCATGTCCTGTTGAGCCAGCATCTGAAGTGAGTTGAAATTCATGTGGCCATACCTCGTATCTGAAGTGAGTTGAAATATATCGTCCGCTTCTCTTCATCACCGGCAAGCCACGCACCATGTCCTGTAGAGCCAGCATCTGAAGTGAGTTGAAATTCATGTGGCCAGACCTCGCATCTGAAGTGAGTTGAAATATATCGTCCGCTTCTCTTCATCACCGGCAAGCCACGCACCATGTCCTGTAGAGCCAGCATCTGAAGTGAGTTGAAATTCATGTGGCCATACCTCGTATCTGAAGTGAGTTGAAATGTATCGTCCGCTTCTCTTCATCACCGGCAAGCCACGCACCATGTCCTGTAGATCCAGCATCTGAAGTGAGTTGAAATTCATGTGGCCATACCTCGTATCTGAAGTGAGTTGAAATATATCGTCCGCTTCTCTTCATCACCGGCAAGCCACGCACCATGTCCTGTAGAGCCAGCATCTGAAGTGATTTGAAATTCATGTGGCCATACCTCGTATCGTAAGTGAGTTGAAATATATCGTCCGCTTCTCTTCATCACCGGCAAGCCACGCACCATGTCCTGTAGAGCCAGCATCTGAAGTGAGTTGAAATTCATGTGGCCATACCTCGTATCTGAAGTGAGTTGAAATATATCGCCCGCTTCTCTTCATCACCGGCAAGCCACGCACCATGTCTTGTAGAGCCAGCATCTGAAGTGAGTTGAAATTCATGTGGCCATACCTCGTATCTGAAGTGAGTTGAAATATATCGTCCGCTTCTCTTCATCACCGGCAAGCCATGCACCATGTCCTGTAGAGCCAGCATCTGAAGTGAGTTGAAATTCATGGGGCCATACCTTGTATCTGAAGTGAGTTGAAATATATCGTCCGCTTCTCTTCATCACCGGCAAGCCACGCACGATGTCCTGTAGAGCCAGCATCTGAAGTGAGTTGAAATTCATGGGGCCATACCTCGTATCTGAAGTGAGTTGAAATATATCGTCCGCTTCTCTTCATCACCGGCAAGCCACGCACCATGTCCTGTAGAGCCAGCATCTGAAGTGAGTTGAAATTCATGTGGCCATACCTCGTATCTGAAGTGAGTTGAAATATATCGTCCGCTTCTCTTCATCACCCGCAAGCCACGCACCATGTCCTGTAGAGCCAGCATCTGAAGTGAGTTGAAATTCATGTGGCCATACCTCGTATCTGAAGTGAGTTGAAATATATCGTCCGCTTCTCTTCATCACCGGCAAGCCACACACCATGTCCTGTAGAGCCAGCATCTGAAGTGACTTGAAATTCATGTGGCCATACCTCGTATCTGAAGTGAGTTGAAATATATCGTCCGCTTCTCTTCATCACCGGCAAGCCACGCACCATGTCCTGTAGAGCCAGCATCTGAAGTGAGTTGAAATTCATGTGGCCATACCTCGTATCTGAAGTGAGTTGAAATATATCGTCCGCTTCTCTTCATCACCGGCAAGCCACGCACCATGTCCTGTAGAGCCAGCATCTGAAGTGAGTTGAAATTCATGTGGCCATACCTCGTATCTGAAGTGAGTTGAAATATATCGTCCGCTTCTCTTCATCACCGGCAAGCCACGCACCATGTCCTGTAGAGCCAGCATCTGAAGTGAGTTGAAATTCATGTGGCCATACCTCGTATCTGAAGTGAGTTGAAATATATCGTCCGCTTCTCTTCATCACCGGCAAGCCACGCACCATGTCCTGTAGAGCCAGCATCTGAAGTGAGTTGAAATTCATGTGGCCATACCTCGTATCTGAAGTGAGTTGAAATATATCGTCCGCTTCTCTTCATCACCGGCAAGCCACGCACCATGTCCTGTAGAGCCAGCATCTGAAGTGAGTTGAAATTCATGTGGCCATACCTCGTATCTGAAGTGAGTTGAAATATATCGTCCGCTTCTCTTCATCACCGGCAAGCCACGCACCATGTCCTATAGAGCCAGCATCTGAAGTGAGTTGAAATTCATGTGGCCATACCTCGTATCTGAAGTGAGTTGAAATATATCGTCCGCTTCTCTTCATCACCGGCAAGCCACGCACCATGTCCTGTAGAGCCAGCATCTGAAGTGAGTTGAAATTCATGTGGCCATACCTCGTATCTGAAGTGAGTTGAAATATATCGTCCGCTTCTCTTCATCACCGGCAAGCCACGCACCATGTCCTGTAGAGCCAGCATCTGAAGTGAGTTGAAATTCATGGGGCCATACCTCGTATCTGAAGTGAGTTGAAATATATCGTCCGCTTCTCTTCATCACCGGCAAGCCACGCACCATGTCATGTAGAGCCAGCATCTGAAGTGAGTTGAAATTCATGGGGCCATACCTCGTATCTGAAGTGAGTTGAAATATATCGTCCGCTTCTCTTCATCACCGGCAAGCCATGCACCATGTCCTGTAGAGCCAGCATCTGAAGTGAGTTGAAATTCATGGGGCCATACCTTGTATCTGAAGTGAGTTGAAATATATCGTCCGCTTCTCTTCATCACCGGCAAGCCACGCACGATGTCCTGTAGAGCCAGCATCTGAAGTGAGTTGAAATTCATGGGGCCATACCTCGTATCTGAAGTGAGTTGAAATATATCGTCCGCTTCTCTTCATCACCGGCAAGCCACGCACCATGTCCTGTAGAGCCAGCATCTGAAGTGAGTTGAAATTCATGTGGCCATACCTCGTATCTGAAGTGAGTTGAAATATATCGTCCGCTTCTCTTCATCACCCGCAAGCCACGCACCATGTCCTGTAGAGCCAGCATCTGAAGTGAGTTGAAATTCATGTGGCCATACCTCGTATCTGAAGTGAGTTGAAATATATCGTCCGCTTCTCTTCATCACCGGCAAGCCACACACCATGTCCTGTAGAGCCAGCATCTGAAGTGACTTGAAATTCATGTGGCCATACCTCGTATCTGAAGTGAGTTGAAATATATCGTCCGCTTCTCTTCATCACCGGCAAGCCACGCACCATGTCCTGTAGAGCCAGCATCTGAAGTGAGTTGAAATTCATGTGGCCATACCTCGTATCTGAAGTGAGTTGAAATATATCGTCCGCTTCTCTTCATCACCGGCAAGCCACGCACCATGTCCTGTAGAGCCAGCATCTGAAGTGAGTTGAAATTCATGTGGCCATACCTCGTATCTGAAGTGAGTTGAAATATATCGTCCGCTTCTCTTCATCACCGGCAAGCCACGCACCATGTCCTGTAGAGCCAGCATCTGAAGTGAGTTGAAATTCATGTGGCCATACCTCGTATCTGAAGTGAGTTGAAATATATCGTCCGCTTCTCTTCATCACCGGCAAGCCACGCACCATGTCCTGTAGAGCCAGCATCTGAAGTGAGTTGAAATTCATGTGGCCATACCTCGTATCTGAAGTGAGTTGAAATATATCGTCCGCTTCTCTTCATCACCGGCAAGCCACGCACCATGTCCTGTAGAGCCAGCATCTGAAGTGAGTTGAAATTCATGTGGCCATACCTCGTATCTGAAGTGAGTTGAAATATATCGTCCGCTTCTCTTCATCACCGGCAAGCCACGCACCATGTCCTATAGAGCCAGCATCTGAAGTGAGTTGAAATTCATGTGGCCATACCTCGTATCTGAAGTGAGTTGAAATATATCGTCCGCTTCTCTTCATCACCGGCAAGCCACGCACCATGTCCTGTAGAGCCAGCATCTGAAGTGAGTTGAAATTCATGTGGCCATACCTCGTATCTGAAGTGAGTTGAAATATATCGTCCGCTTCTCTTCATCACCGGCAAGCCACGCACCATGTCCTGTAGAGCCAGCATCTGAAGTGAGTTGAAATTCATGTGGCCATACCTCGTATCTGAAGTGAGTTGAAATATATCGTCCGCTTCTCTTCATTAGTTCGGGCTTTTGAATGAGTTGGCTGGAATATGAAGTCAATAACAACAGAAGCGCGAGACTTTAATTCAGTCGCGATCGTCCACGTCTGCAGCTTCGTCATAGCGCATTTTGTTGCCCCTTCATCATCCATGACGACTACACCATCGACAACTACTATATCGACCACAGCTACATCAACATGATCAGCTACCTCGACATGGACATTAATGGCTATGTCTACAGCAACTCGTCGGCAACAACTCCAGTCAACAGCCTCTGCGTCGTCACTAGCGTCCACGCCACTCTCGCTGTGACTGCGGAAGGGAATAGAGGAGAGACGTAGGAGGCACCAGACGGGGACGGGGACACCGCCCTAGGTGTTGACCCGTCAGCCATTAGAAATGCAATTGATGATAGCACAAATGCACACTAGCACTGTCCTATCTGTCCATTACCAATTCTACAGGCGGCAGACTAGTTGGGCTGTTCCTGCGGTGCGGCAAACGGCATGGCGGACCAGGGGAGGCCGGAGCAGAGCAGGCGAGCGTCGGAGGGACGGCCAGGGAGCTCCGGGGCGGAGGGAAGTCACCAGCTGGCGGCGGGTGCGCACTGGAACGTGCGAGCAGTTCCTGCCCGTGTGCCTATTTTTTTTTCCGACAAAGGGAATATATTAATATCAAGATGATACCAATTACACCCAGCCTATGCAACAACATAATATCCAGAGCAACTTAGTCTCTAGACATTACTGATGCACACAGCCAAAAAATATAAGAAGAGAAAAAAACAAAGGCCCTGTCGAAACAAAGAGAGGCTCACAGCTGCAAGAGCACCACTAGTGATGGCAACACGTAGACTTCGAAAAGGATTCTCCAAAAACGACGCCTTCAGGAAGGTTATAGTGCACAAATACTATCGTCGTCCGGTCTAACTATCACAGTCAGATCCTGGATTTTCACCCTGGAGAAGGTCCAATCTCCAAACAATGCCTTCAACAAGGAAACGACTAGGAAGCCGCCATTGTCAGGTACAAGACCTAGGGTTTTCACCCCGGAAATTGAGACCGCCAAGAACGAAGTCTGCCAGTGTTGCTGCCCCACTCGTCGAGATTACTGCTGCAAAATTCCAATTGTCCAACACGCAAAGTTCTTTCGATCTGTCCCATCCAGTCTTCTTCTACCTCACCGCCATTACCAAGTTCACACAATATAAGTGTGTAGAATGTCTGGCCTTCAATCCATCTAGACATTCACCTCCGTTAATTTTTGGCCGCTGAGGTGGATAATACGATGTGGTGGTGCCGCCTCTTGTACCTCGTCACTATGATCCGTGCTTAGCGCCGAAGATCTCGGGAAAAGGCCACACAACGGTACCAGACAAGAAACATCTGTGGGCAGCCGCGGATGGCATCATGCCCCTCGCCTCCGTCACTATGGACGACCGCGGCTGGAGGGGCGCGCGCCTCGCCGGATTGTGACTGAACGCCGCTGTCCACGGCGAGATTGGTGCCACGATCTTGGCCAGGGTTGTCTCAGCAATCAGATCAGATCAGATCAACATGGATGTGGGGATGGGAGAATGAGCTAGGGCGAGGGGAAAAAGGAAGGAAACTCTGAGGACGCCCCGCCGCCGCCGTCCGCCGTCGGACGGCCTCCTCCGGCAGCGACGGGGGTAGGGAGGGAGAGGCCGGCGGCGGCTGGTAGTTGTGTCCCCCGTGACGCCCGTGTGCCTACTGACAGCATGGTCCTGTACGACCCACGTCATCGACCCACCGCTCCGCGATGACAGATTCCTTGTGGCGTAATGCCCTTGTACTCCCTTCCCTCCGTCCGGAATTACTTGTCATCAAAATGGAGTACAATGCAAGATGTTTAGGTTGCTTGGGTTGCTGCGGAGCGGCTGCAGCGAGAGATGGTTGAATAGGTGTTGGCAGAATGGAATTTGCAAATGGATACACGTGTCCATCAAAGATATGCTTCTTTTACTAGCACTAGCAGAGCACCACTACTCTACTCTTACTGCACTTGTAAACAAGATCATGGCTGAGGTTTCAGTAATAAGAGAGAACAGTTTGGTTTGCAACTTATTTCCTTTTCTGCATTTTGAGCCGCAGCAGATGAACAGTTCCGTTTATGTAATGGTTCATTACTCACTTGTATGGTTGCGGCCATGATGAGATGGCCATCTTTTAGGACACCAACCCTAGCTGCTAAGTCCATAGCCGCTGGAGGAAGCCGTCGGGCTAAGCCCGGGCGGCTGACGGCGGTGGCGGAGGATCACCTTCTCGTGGCACAGGTGTGGTGCGGGGAACCCTGGCGAGTGGGAGCGCGCCCCAGATCTGGCCCTCCGTGGCACAGCGGCTCGCTCCCGGCGATGGCGTACGGAGGTGGCGCTGCGGCAAGAGCGCTCTGGGTCGGCAGCGGGGCGGCGTGGAGGGCTAGGTGGACGGGCCGGCTGTAGGCCTGGTCTAGCCTCCGGCCAGATCTGATCTGGCCGAAGTTGCCTGCTCGCTACGCGGCGATGAAGATCGGTGGCGGTCCCATGCACATGATCAACGCTGCTGCAGGAGGTGCCTCCGGTCCCGTGCACACGATCAGTGGTGGTTCAGTCAGATCCGACTGGCACTATTACAAGAATGCTTCGGGTCGGCTACGACGGCTTGTTTTGCGGCAGCAGGCCACCTAGCCTCGGATAGGCGGCGGTGGCGTGGAGGGTCGGTGGATGGGCCGGCTGCAGACGTGACCTGGCCTCCGGTCAGACCTGATCTGGCCGGAGTGGCCTGCTAACTGCACGATGGCGGAGATCGGTGGCGGTCCCGTGCAGACAATGTAGGATGGAGGTTCTTCAAGTAGATTCGGGTGAAAACCCTGCTCTCTGCTAGTTGTCAAGGCCAGCGCTGGCGCCGCTCTTCTGTGCCGGCCCCTTTTTGAAGGCATCGTCGTGGAGAAGCTCTACAACTCTATCGCTTCCTCTGAGGGAAACTCTAAATCAGTTGATCGGATGATGATGGCGCTCTTGTATCGTTTCCCCTTGGGGGCGTCATTCTTGGAGATGTGCATTGGCTTGAGGGACCAGCGGATGGTTTCAGCAGTGAAGCGGCGTTTCATGTGACGCATCGACGTGGAGTCTCGGCAGCGTGGCGCAGCAGGGTCTCGGCGACAGATGTGTGATGATGGACGTCGTCTAGCGCTGTGGTGCGATGGCGGGCCTGTCAAGGTCGATGCGTCAATTCGAGCTCTGAACATGGATTGGTGGAGGACGATGGCGACGGTCATTGCAGCGGGCGCATGCGGTGTCCGCTAAGAGTGCGCCAGACTGGTGTGTGACCCAGACTCGGCAATTCGGCTTGGTTGGGGCCTTCGGCTTTTGATGTTGGACTTTGGTATGAGGTCTGGGTATACAGGCCCCGACAATCTGCACCCATTTATCCAGTGGATAAGGGTAGCGACAGTTATTGTCAAGGTGGTGGCTTCAAACTTATTGATGTATTACTTTGTAAGATTTTGATGAAATAATTAATAAATGATTGCATGCATGGTCCTGAAGCATCATCCTTCTTTTGGAAAATAAAAATACTCGTGGTCGAGGATGTCGATATTCGGCTCGTTCCGCATATGATTCATTCGTTTTCGTGACTACATCCAACTTAGGGTAAAATATTAAGATATGCAACAAGGAGCAGCTAGCATCAAAATTCTAGGATACGATGATGACGTAGCACCACACCTGGCCATTGTCGCCAAGGAGAAGCGAACAAGGCGATCATGGTTGGTGGTTCCGCCCACAAGCTGTACGTTGTCATTAGGCTCCTCACATTCAGACCCATCCAACATTTCTCTCCTCCTGCTGATACTGCTGCTGCTGCTGCTGCTGCTGCTGCTCATTTGAAGGATCCGCTCGTCGACGGCAAGCCGCGCCGATCCAGGTCAGCTTCAACCTTGCTTTCTTCTAAGTACGGCTTCATTTCTTCTTTTGCGTTCCACTGCTATATTTCGATATGCAACGCATATTTCGTCACGACGGAAATATACGCTGCATATTGAAGTGAGATGTAGTCAATGTACAGTGTGTTACTAAATAATTGCAAACACATATTGAAACTTAATGATTTTGTTATCACCATAAGATCATTCGTGATGTTTCTTTAGCTTGTTGCCTTGTTGATGTATTTGCTAAGACTAATTTCATGGGAATTTTGGTGGGAACGTTCATCCGGAGAAAATACTTACTACAGTAGCTGGCTTGTTGGATATTTGGACTGCAAAAATTACTTCCATAATGCTAATTGTATTCACTGTTTGTTCCCAGGACGAAAATAGATGTTCAGACTCGAACCCCAGCAACCATGAGCTTATCTGCCTTTGGGATCATTAGTGCCATCAATGAATGTGTCAATTTGTTCCAGTCAGCAAAATCTGCCATTTCATCTCTGCGCTCCCGATGGAGTAGCTCACATGAGCAAAGTCTCCAGGATCATGTGTTGCAATTACAGAGTGACCTACAACGTCTCTGTAACACTCTTCCTGCAATGTACGACCTCATTAATGGTGCAGAGTGGAGAAGTTATGAAGAGCGTGTGGCCAAGCTCCTTCCGAGTCTCAAGGATGCTGTGTCTGAGGCTGAGGACCTTATTGATGAGTTCAGATGGTACGAGATGAAGGTGCAAGTGGAGGGCAATGCAAGCCGATCTCCTTTCATTGACTTCCTTGATAACGTCATTCATGGCAACTTCAACAAACTGAATGATATCCAATTAAGTTTGAATCACCTTTCGGGTCAGATGGAGAATATGGGGCTTCGTGGAGTTACACAACGCTTTGACAAAGTAGTCAGGCCAGAGACCACCTCTTTATTGTCTAAGGAAACAAAGATATATGGTCGTGAGAAGGAGCTGAAGCAGGTATTGGGATTTCTTAATGTACCTATATGTCCAAAACGAAAGAGAGCAACAAGTCCGATGAATGCATCAGCAAGCACATCATCAAGCAACCATGTTAATGATGAATCGATAATGTTGAGTCTTCCTGTTTTGGTGATAACTGGAATTGGTGGTGTTGGAAAGACAACTTTGGCCCAACATATCTGTAGCCATCAACGAGTCAAGTCTCACTTTGAATTGATAATTTGGATTTGTGTCTCAGATAACTTTGATGTGAAGAGGTTAACTAAAGAGGTCATACAATCATGGTCCGTAAATGAGGCAAAGAATGATAATTTGGATTCTCTTCAGCGCGCTCTTTCTAACCACTTGAATAATAAGAGGTTATTGATAGTCCTTGATGACATGTGGGATGATGTCTTGAAGGTTAATGGGCAGTGGGAGATGTTTTGTGCACCTTTTACAAGTGCCCAGGAGGGAAGTGCAATGCTGGTCACTACTAGATGTCCAAATGTCGCTGGGGGGGTGCAGACAATGGAGCCCATCATATTAGAAGGTCTAAAGGACGATGTCTTCTGGAATTTCTTCAAGTCATGTGCGTTTGGATCTATGGGTTGTAACAATGACCCTGAGTTAGAGCGCATTGGTAGAAGAATACTTCCTAAATTGAAGGGTTCTCCTTTGGGTGCCAAAACACTAGGACGCATGTTAAGCATGGACCTGCAAGAATCACATTGGAATTTTATACTTGAGAGCGAATTGTGGGAGTTGAAACAAAAGGAGACTGACATTTTGCCTGCTCTTCGGTTGAGTTATATTTATTTACCATTATATTTGAAGCAATGCTTCGCATTCTGTGCTGTGTACCCCAAAGATTACAACTTTCAGAAGGAATACTTAGCTGAAATTTGGGTAGCAGAAGGCTTTGTGGAACCTCATGGTGGTATTCCAATTCAAGATATTGGTTGTCAGTATTTTGATGACCTTGTAGCACGGTCCTTCTTCCAAAAGGTTGGCAATGATGGATATGTAATCCATGACTTGTTGCATGACATGGCACAGAAAGTTTCAGAGCACGACTGCACCATCTTAAGAAATAAGAGTGACCTTGGTAAAGTTCCTCAGAATGTTCGTCATCTCTACATACTCCCTAATAGTGACTTTGACAATTCCAGCCTATTGAGTCTATGCAAGTATACGAAGCTGCGTACCCTAATTTGCAAGACGAATTTAAGGAAGAATAACGGGTTTGTAATGGACCAATGGTGTACTAAACTTCTGTGTATGCGTGTGATTTCTTTTGCCTTTGCAATTGAGTTACCGGATAGTATTGGCAACTGGAAGCATCTTCGGTACCTTGAAATCTCTGAAGATTGTCCTTTGAAGATGATTCCTTCAACTTTTTGTTGGCTATATAATCTACAATTTTTATATGCCAAGAGATGCAAACTAGAAAGCTTGCCCTGTGACTTTGGTAAGTTGATCAGATTGCTGAAATTTGAATCAGACGGACTAACATATTGTGCCGGGGGACGCATGCATTTGAATTCAGAAGATGGGCAGAGACATGGATTTGGGTTACTAAAGAATCTGAACCAATTCCGTGGACATTTGGTGATATATAATATTGGCATTCTAAGTAAGCATCACGCAGCTGAAGCTGAACTGAAGAATAAGAAACATCTTGACAAGTTGAAGCTGAATATGTGGGATATGCATGATACACATGATGCTTTAGGCTTCCATAATTTTAATGTCCGCGACACTGAGATAAAAGAGGTGCTTGAAGTTTTGCAGCCTCCTATCAAACTCAAGTCTCTGTCCCTGGAGAATTATGCCGGTGTATCGCTCCCAAGCTGGTTTCAACCACAAAACATGCCAAACATAAAATCACTTCATTTTGCGGCATGTGTTAACTTACATGAGATACCTGTGGTTGGTATTTTCATGTCTTTGACTGACGTAACCCTTTATGGGTGCGAAAGTATATCAAGCCTCGAACATTTTCTGCGTCCAGATTATGTACCAGCCATCAAGACAATAAGAATTGAACACTGCAACATCTTAGCATCAGTACCAACTGAAAAGTTTGGGGGTTTTCATTTCCTTGAGGAACTGGACATGCTCCATTGTCCAAACATACGCCTCCAAAGATTGGTTTCGCCTTCCCTTAAGAAGCTCAGTTTGCGTGGTTCTGGTCTATTTTGCAATATTGACTGCTGCTCACTCACCTACTTTTATTTAAAATGTGAATCTGTCACATCCATCCAACTACAAATGTGGAGTTTTCCAGCTCTACAGATGTTGAATATTGAGTGCAAATCTCTTGCTTCTATTCGAGGTTCCGCAAACCTTTCCATTTCCGCGAGCACTGGCAGCATTAGAGCATTCTCGTCTCTTATTGTCCTATCAATTTGTAGTTGTCAGAAGTTGTCAACCCTTGATGACTTTCTAACACAAGAATATCTACCTGCTATTGTGAAAATTGAAATATTGTGTTGTAAGGAGTTACGGTCCCTACCAGGTGAAAATTTTGGTAGTTTTCCTTGTTTGAAACATCTGATCGTTAGTGAGTGCCCAAATCTCAATTGGCAAAGGGGGTTGTTGTTTCCATCATCTCTCCAGAGGCTCACCTTTACGAGAAGTGGGGATATATCTCCGCATGTTCCTGACTGCCTACAGAACCTCACGTCCCTCGTCTCATTGAACATTGGTGGCCTGAGTATAAGATCCATTCCCGGTGACATTTGGCACGGTAATCTTGCAACGGTTAAGGAATTGGTTATTGAGGATTGCCCATACCTAGTTTCACTTGGTGGAGCTAAGGCAATTGCAAAAATAAAGAAGGTGGTGATACACAATTGTCCAAAATTGAGAAAAGTGCGTAATATATAGTGAAGAGGCTGCCTAAGGTATCTTCTATATCTGAATATCTAGCTCCCACTACTAGATTTATCTACACATCACCTCAATAATCGATAACCAACTGATCGAAATTGTGTGGGATAGAAGTCATGCATTTCATCCTAAGTTGCTTTGTTGCATTAATTTTTCAATGCAAAATCATGCCACCTAATCAAGCCATGCATGGATGTTAGTCACAAGTTATTTCTTTGCATTAAATTTGTTGTGGTCATGGATGGTATATATGTGGTGGACACATGCAGAAACATATATAGTTCATGTTTGTCGCTGCGTTAAGTTCAATTCAGAAGTTTTTCTCTTTTTATACATCATTTTCACGTACTTCCTAGGTTTTATTTTTTTAAAATTTAAACGAGCATTCTTACATTTGGTTTTCCATTAGTTTTAGTTATTTTAAGCACCTTTTTATGCATTTCTTTTAACACGGTTCTGATGGCAACACACGGGGCATCATCTTGCTAACGTGTTGATGACTTGATGTATGGATGCTGTCATGTTGTGTGTGTTAAGTTGAAACTCTCCTTTTGTTGGCAAATCTGCTTTACTGACCATGTTTTGTTCTTCAAGGACTATATCCGGTAGCTGCATTACTTGGAAGTTGGAAGACCCGAGGACAGCAAGGCATCATGCATTCGTCTCGCTGTCTCTATCTATTTATCTGTCTCTCTATGTTTTTAAGAAGATTCATCAATGATTTCACCTGGAATCCATATTTCTGCTGCTAACTACAGTATCAGTTTGCAGTTTGCACAATCGGAGTAAACTTGTTGTAACTTATGAAACGACAGAGGGTTCATTATGTGGGTCAACAGTACCACTGGCGTGCCAGGTCTGGGGCACAAGAAATTAACTTTCCCTACCATATCCAAGTATGTTAGGAGTCTAGCTACCAGAGTCACTTTGAATCTCTAAGACATGTTGCACCTATGTCCATTTTGGGTGTTTTATTGCATCTTAACTCTGGAATATGTTTACGTGCCATGCATGAGCACAACACCTGCATCTGCATGTTCATGATTTCACCCCTACTTCTGCAGTTTCTGTGCTTAATTACCTCTGTGGTTTCTGCTTGTGCTCTCTTCATTTGCTGGTTCCTCCTTTCTCTCTGGTTCTTGGCTTGTAAAAATACCTGCGCTGCTGTCTCGACGCTTTCTCGTAATACAAATTGGTGCACACACGTTGGCACATACCCGCGGGAAAAATAAATAAACAATCTTAGCTAGTCAGAACAATGAGAAAGCAGGCAGATGGTTTCAGGTTTCGAGGAGACAAATAAATTACTGTAGATAGTTTGCTGCAGCACCTTTCATGCATGGGTCAGATTTTGACGCCCTCCCCTGGATGATATTTCTGAGTTCTGACTAGCACGGTGTTAGACTAAATGGCTGGCAGATAGGCAGATAGCTGCATTTCAGACGTAGGGTGCACGCATGTAATGATGATGGTGCTGGTGCTTGGTGTGACTTAATTGAGAGTCTGAACTAGATGCATGGCTGCTTGCTGAACATTTTTCAAGACACGGCGGCTCTTTTGTGCTTGATTCGCCCTGTGATTAATTGTGATTGTTTCAAACTGCTGCTGCAAACATTTCAGGGAGGACGGATGCATATGCATGGCTGCTAGAAAGAAAGCTGCTGCACTTGGCCGTTGTCTAATTCAAACATTTGCCCTGTGGTTGACTCCAAGTCCAAGGACTGCCACCAAGCATGCTCACCGTGTAGCCGTGCACCAGCTTGTGATTGTCCTCTTGCATCAAATGCGTGTCGTTTCATATATATTTTGCCATCAATTTGGTGCACTAGTAGAGTTTGTTTTGTTGTGCTTAACTAACCAGTAGAGTTTGTCATGTATGGCAAGTTGTTTGGCAACTACTACATACTCCCTCCATGCCATGTTAACTGTCACTGAAACAGATGTATCTAGACATATTTTAGTGCTAGATACATCCGTTTGAACGACAGTTAATATGGGAAGGAGGTAATATTTTTTTGTTTGGCAACTACTACATAAACTTGGTGCATTTTCTCTCCCTATCAGGAATTCTTGTATTCAACCCTGATGAAAATAAGTCTCTGTATATATCGTTCTGACTGCCAACAGGTATCTCTATAACATTTCAGAAAAAAGAAGTATCTCTGTATGATTTGACTCATATTTAATTGATCTGACCAAGAAAAACAACGCATGGTCGACATGGGCACTGTACAAGATGCAAACAACTAACACCACAAAGAACGATTTTCTTTATGCAAAACAACTACTACTTGATTGATCGCTGCCAGAATTGACTAATGTACATTCACCCAGCCACAGTATAAAAAGGGAGATGCTGAACCAGACAAAACTCTGAACTTGTTCAGTTCCAAAAACAAAATTCTGAACTTGTCACATATGACTTGCTTCTGATTCAGAGTTTGGCTATCTAAGAAGCATGCTTCCATACCCAATCTCAAAGCAGCTAGCGGGATTCTCGCTATGATAAATCAGTAGGTCTTCCTCTGAGGATCCTGGAATGGTACCAACCCCTGAACCAGAAGATAACTGCTCTTCATGCATTATGGAGTTGAGATCCTCTACAAGCGTTTCCAGCGATGACGGCTTGCGACGACCGATGCAACTCTTTTTTCTTGATGGTACCAGTGGCTCCCGAGCATGTGATTGTGAGGCTGAACCTGAATTTTAATGATACAAGAAAATTCACCATCAACATATGTAACAGCAGTTGTGAAGGAACTCATCCAAAAAGATTATGCTATGCATAGGGAGACTGATGTTTATGATGTGGTGAAGTGAAAATAATACGGTATCACTTTAGCGAAGGAATGGGTAGATTTCAGTTGGTCCTCAACACTGTAATGAAGGAATGGATATATACTTAAAAGTGGCTTGTGACAACAAGGATAGTACTCCAAAACTACCAGTGCAGATTAAGCATAACATTTCGGGCAAACCTTCAAGATTAGCTGTAGTCAGAAAAAAAATCTTTAACAGGGGCACCTTATATTATTTGTTTCAGGTGTACCTCATATACAGTCCGATACTTCGGTTCAATGCTTGTATAAAAGTTTTGACTTAACAGAAACACATTGAGAAATTAGAGGAAAGTGACCGGTCATTTCTCTTGCATCAACAGAACCATACAGGGCACAACTCTCTGAATGTGATACCGCTGACAACAAGGGAAGTGCTACAGAACTACCTAAACATGTTTATACAGAAGAAAAAATAGAATGTTTACAGAAAACTACCTGAATACGACACCGCTGATCCAAAACCGGATGGATTGCTAAAAGTGTCAGCAGCATCCCCAGTCTTCCCCAAGTTGTGATCAGAAGATGGTTGTTTGTTGGGTTGTTTCCTCTCGGCTTCAGCATCTTGGGGACGACGCGTTGGTGTGTAGTTGTCCAATGTACCCTTTTTCCTCCATCTTGTCCCACACGCATTGCAGAGCACTGGCTTCTCGGGTGGCCCGTTTCGCCAGATAGGGCTGCCTGTATCAGCAGCATTATTTGGCATGAGCAACAAGAAGCAAGATTGAATCTGTTAATTGATGATGAGTTTCAGTGACGCGGATTTGTTTTGGAACCCAGATGCAGGGCGAGGGCGAGGGGTTTCATCCGCTTCCTTGGAAACCAGATGCAGAGAAAAACAAAAGGGGAAACAAATTCGAAACTCGAAGAAGAGATTTGTTTGTTCAAAAATAAGAAGAATGCTTACTTATGACTCGGCAATGGCAGCAGGGACCCTGCTTTTTCACCATGGCTTTTGTCCCCTCACTTGTCCACCGGTCTTTCTACTCGCTCTGCTCTTCGGTTTCTCTCCGGTCGGTGTTTAGAGAGAGAGAGAGAGAGAGAGAGAGAGAGAGAGAGAGAGAGAGGAGGAGGAGGAGGAGGAGGAAGGAGAAGATGTGAGATTTACAAAACACAAGTTGCCGTTTTTCTCACTAATAATAAGACATTAATAAAGTAGGAGAAGAGGATAAGGAGAGACTAATTATCTGCCACTATCATTAAATTCAATTTTTTGTCACCATTATACATGGTATTCTTTGACTTCAGAGCATGTTTCGATTTCGATTTCAATTTGGGGGACACCCATGGAGCCTCGGAGGCCGCCGCCGGAGAGGGAGGTCGCCGATAAGCTACGACAGATCAGGGCGACAAGGGATAAAGCGGCAGCTACAAGCATGTGGCCTCTAAGAAGCGTGGGAAAGTTTAGACCTATACATTTTAAACGCATCATCAATTAATACAAAAGCGACTTGAAACGTCAAAGAGAACTAAGAGCGCGGGAAATTTAAAACAGGTATGATGATGTTATCACAATCGAGCCTATGTGACGTGGCATGATTTACCCTGGAAAAAAAGGAGTCGGCGAACCGGAGTTACTCACATGAGCTCTCCCCCACCTCCACCTGCCACCCTCCACGACGTAATCTCACGGGAGATCACACCGCTCTTACCATTGGTTCCCCTTTCTCGTTATCGGCCCCTATCTCAGGGGCGACGGGCAGGACGGGGAGCTCCGGGCTTGGCTAATCCTCGATTTCAAATATGGGGGACAGCTATGAAGCCTCGGAGGCCACTAATGGAGAGGCAGGTCTCCGACAAGCTACAACAGATGAGAGCGTCAAGGTATAAAGCGGCAGTTGTGGATGTGTGGCCACTAAAAAGCGCGGGAAAGTTTAAACATGTACATTTTAAACATGTCATCAATTAATACAATACGACGTGAAACATAGTAGAGAACTAATAGCGCGGGAAAATTTTAATAGGTATGATGACGTTATCGCAAGCGAGCTTATATGACGTGAGACGCTTTACACTAAAAAGGAGCTCGCAGAGTGGAGTTACTCACATGAGCATCCAGCGACCCGCCCCTCCCCCGCCTCCACCTATGACCCTCCAAGATGTAACCTCACAGAAGACTACATCGCTCCCTTCCCCGACATTCTACCCCGTGCTCTTAGCAGTTCTCCTTCCCCGTTATCGCCCCCTATCTCAGGCACAGCGGGAGGGACGGGAAGCTTGGTGTTCGGCTAATCGTCAATTTTGATCTGGGAGGGGGGTAGGGGGCAGCCATGGAGCCTCCAAGGCTGCTGACGGTGAGGGAGATCGCCGATGAGCTACAATGGATGAGAGCGACAAGGTATAAGGCGGAGGCTGTAGACGTGTGGCCTCTAAGAAGTGCGGGTAAGTTTAAACATGTACATTCAAAACACATCATGAATTACTACAAAGCGACTTGAAACATCATAGAGAACTAAGGGTGCGCGAAAATTTAAACAAGTATTATGACGTTACCACAATCGAGCTTATCTGGTGTATCAAGATTTACCTAAAAAGGAGATAGAGGAGCGGAGTACTCACACGAGCACTCACGTGACTCGCCTATCCCCCGCGTCCGCCTACCACCCTCCATGCCGTGACCCACACCGCTCCCTTTCCCGGCATTCTACCCCGCTCTTAGTGGTTCTCCTTCCCTATCACCGGCCCCTATCTCGGGCGGCGCGGGAGGGGGGTGGAGCTCAGAGTTTGGCCAATCCTCAATTTCAATCTTGGTCAACTATGGAGCCTCTAAGGTCATTGACGGTGAGGGAGGTCACCGACAAGCTACTACAGATGAGAGCGCCAAGGTATAAAGCGGCGACTATAGACGTATGGCCTCTAAGAGGCGCGCGAAAGTTAAAAACACGTCATCAATTAATACAAAGTGACTTGAAACACCACAAAGAACTAAGAGCGATGTAAAAATTTAAACAGGTATGATGACGTTATCACAGTCGAGCCTATGTGGTGTGGCACAATTTACCCAAAAAAGGAGCTAGTGGAGCGGAGTTACTCACTGAGTACTCTCGTGACTCACCTCTCCCCCGCCTCCACCTACCACCCTCCGCGATGTGGCATTATCTGAGACCACACCGCTCCCTTTACCAGCATTCTACCACGCACTCTTAGTGGTTCCCCTTCTCCGGTATCAGCCGCTATCTCGGGCACGGCGGGAGGAGCGGGAAGCTCATAGTTCGGCTAATCCTCATTTTTTATATGGGGGACAACCATGGAACCTTGGATCCGCTAACGGAGACGGAGGTCGCCAACAAGCTACGACCGATGAGAGTGCCAAGGGACAAAGCGCCGGATGTGGCCGCCCAAGGAGAGGCATGCAGACTGTGTGAAGACAAACGTTGATGAGAGGATTCAGATGATTCTAAATTGCAGTGCAATTATAGAAGAGGTGATATTGGTGCATTGTTGGGTAATGACAGACATCGTCCATAGATCCGTGCAACGAGCTCGCTAGGGAGGAGACAAACATAAGCATCTTTTCAATTTCAGCATACGGGTGATTTCTTTTTGTTATGTGTTACTAACGGAGTATTTAATTAATCTCGCCATTATACATATACATATTCAAGTTAATTTGCTTAAATTCAAAGCCTTCCAATTCTAAATCCATTGAAAGGTTATTTTCCTGTCATTCTGCCCACTTGAGAAGGGGGGGGGGGGCAAGAAAGATCATGTTAGCGGCACATGTCTAAAGCATTTTTTTTGTTGATGATGAAAGGCATGCACTCGAGAAAAGAACATACATTTTTTAAATGATACAAGGCATACTATATGTTTAGAATATAGTAATTTCACATAGTTTGTAGAGCAACTCTCCCCCCCCCCTCCCCTTCCAATATAAAACTTTGCATGTATCACAACTAGCTACCATTTTAAACTAGACATTCATTGAATATAATGTTGTGATGCTCGCGGAAAATGCAAGAGAAATGTGTGGCGTATAAGAGACGCGGGGAAGTTTAAACATGTACATTTTGAACGCATCATCAATTAATACGAAGCGACTTGAAACGTCACATAGAACTAAGAGCGGAAGGAAATTTACGTAAGTACGCTATAAACACAACATAAGTAAAAAAAAAAGTTGACTTCAAACGCCACATGGAGCAATAGCAGGAAACCGCTGAGAATAGGATGACTAAGTTAAAAGCCTCTAATTTTTTTTATTAAACCGGTAGTTATCAGCTTTTACCTGGCTGCTGAGCCAGATGGAAGCACCAGATCGTCCGAGCGGCTGAGCGTAGCCCTACTGGGCCATGGGTAGTAAGTGCGATTAACTATGTTCTTTTTTGTCCCTTTTATTTATTCTAAATGTTACAACATATATTTATTTGGGAAATACTATTATTTACTTTTGTCAAAATAATTCACCATGCAATAAAAATATTGTTAAATATCCTATTTTAGAGGTTTGCCTTTTATTTTTTAAATTCATTTTTTAAATGGCCATATTTTAATTCACTATCTATTTTAAATCAATGTACATTTTCTCAAATTCATCAACATTCTTTTAAATTCATGAATATTATATCAAATCCATTAACAACTTTTACTTTTTTTATTTTTTAAACATAAGTGAACTTATTTCAAATGTGTGAATATGTTTCATAGTCATGCATATTTTTTACAATGTGTGATTTTCGTAAAAATTTATGGACGTTTTTTCATAAATTGTCAACATTTTTTGGAGTTCACAAATATTTTAAAATTTCACGAATTTGTTATTTTCAAAAACATTTTAAAATAAAATAATTACGTAAATCTATAAAATAAATAAATAAAAGCTTTTTATTAGACCGGTAGTTGTTGGATTTTTACCGAAAGTGATGTTCTAATCCTGAGCTCATGTGAGCTCGGGTGAACTATAAAATATATAAAAAGATAAAAATATTTTTTTTGTTTGAAACATTGGAAAATGTTTTAATAGGTTGCAAATTTTCATCCAGAAACGACATTCGTGGAAGATGTTGCAAAAAAACAAAATTGATGCTCTAATATGCGTATGAAAATAACATTTTGAAGCCACGAGTTATATTTTTGCCGAATTTTCTATGAATGTCATCTAGCGATGGAAATGTGAGATAAAGCTACTGGTCACAAAGTAAATTTCAAATTGTCAAACATGCACGAGCCAAACATGAATACAAAAATTGAATATTTAAAATGGGCGAAACTACGAACTGATAGCCTGAACCGTAACATAGGTGCACTTCTTTTTCGCGTAGACCTTACCTCACAACGAAGCACCGTTGTGTAGATAATAATAAACTAATAAGTGGACGAGATTATGAGTTAAACGAATTGACCACGTGCAACCTCAGGCATCAAACCAAACCAGGTTGCATCTCTGGACCCATCCACGCGCGCTCTCCCGCATCGCCCGAGCCTGGATTGCTAGAAACTACCGATGTGGCCGTTCCTAGCTGGCCTGGCTGGGAGGTGCATTAAGTTATGTGCTATGCAGCCCAAACATTAAATGGAGAAAACTAAACATACCATTTTCTTTTCGCGCGGGCTCAATTAGGATGTATGCGAGCAACCAAACGCGCCCATATTGTGCCAGCCCCACAAAGCATGCGGCGACTTTATCTCACATTAAGCGGGATGGTAGGATGTCTCGCGTGGAGCGACAACTGTATCGAGTCAGTCCATTTAGCGTGTGTAGACTTAAAAAAAAAGGGGGCACTCAAGGATTGATCCCTGGTCTGGAGGCTGATCGAGAACGCTGGTATCCACTCGGCTCGCATCTGTTTCGTGCTAAGCTAGCTGGGCACGGCCTACTTTAGTCAAAACGAGCTTGTTTTTCACTCGGTTTTCCGGGTCTTTTTTGTTTTTATTTTTCCTCCATTTTCCATCGAGTATTCTCTGTTTCTCTCTATGTTCATTGTTTCTTTCTTTTCTTTCCTTTTTTGCTGTTTTTTAGGTTTTATTTATTTAGTTCTCGGTTTCACTGTTATTTTCTTTTCTTTATGTTTTCTTTGTTTTTCTTCAGTTTTATTTCTTGTTTTCTCATCGGGTTTCTTTGTTTTCTCTCGGGTTTCATTGTTTTTTCATATACAATATATATAATATATTTTCAATGCATGTTCAATATTTTTTAAATGTTTGATTAACATTTTGTTAACACATGGCCATTTTTTTTCTATGCACATTTAACATTTTTTGAAAAAGCAAAACATAGAAACAGAAAACATAAAAAATACTACAGAGAAAAGGAGGCTAGGCCCCCTGTAGTCCTGGGCCGGCCCATCTTGTTCTCGGTTTTAGCTATGTACAGTTTTGCAAATATATGAACACTTTTCCAAACTAATGAGTATGTTTTTAAATCTCATGAGTATATTTTTCAAATCCATGAACACTTGTTTCGAATGCCTAAATTTTATTAAATTTGTGAACAGTTTTCCATCTTTCCAACAATATTATAGTTCAGGAACATCTTAAAATTTCATGAACATTTTTTGTGATTTTTTAAATATAAGAATTTTCTAAAACTATCAAAAAGCAAAATTGACTTTTCTATTAAACCGGTAATTGTTGGCTTTTTACTGGCTGCAGAGCGAGGTGAGCCAGGGAAGTGCTAGACCTTACTAGCGAGTGTCACCTCAAATTTCTGGCGACTGCACACGAAAGAGGGGCTGGCATATGCAGTCATGTACAGTGACAAATACTTAGCCCGACCCACAAAGCACGCCCCATACCGTCACTCGCTAGCACGACTATACTATTTTTATTGCCCACAAGCAACGTAGTAGGTACGCTTCACTTGGTGTTTTTTCCTTCTAATTTCTTCTCTCATTTGGTTTATTTCAAAATGTTCTCACATTTTTTGGGAAAAATATTGTGATAGTACTTATTGTTAAAAAAATTCATGATATATTAAAATGGTCCAAAATATCTATTCATTTTTTTAATTTTGCTTTATTTATTTCGTATCCTTTTTTAGTTCAGATTTCTCTGTCCTTTCTTAATATATTTACATTTGTTTTCAAATTTATGAACATTTTTCATACCTTGATTTTTGAAATTAATCCATTTACTGTTTTTAAAATTTGTAATTAAAATTCATGAATATCTTTCGAATATGCGAGCATTTCTCAAATTCTTGAACATCGTTTCCAATTCATAACATTTTTTATATTACCAATCTTTTTTTAATTCACAAACATTTTTATGAACTTTCCTATTTGATGAGTTTTTTTAATATAAGAATTTTTTAAATCTATTGAAACATTAAAATTCTTCTTTTAGTAAAACGGGTAGTCTTGACTATTCACTGGCTACCCCAACCAGACGAGCAGGGAAGTGCTAGTTAAATCGAGTGACTAGTCGTTTATCTACTTAGTCGTGGACTAGCTAGCATGAACACCAGCGCTAGTATAATTTTCTAGCGCCTGACACGCTGACGAGGACAGAGTGATGGTAGTACTCGAGGCTGGTGCGTGGAGGCGACATGGATGAAACCCGGTCCTATATATTTGATGGCGACGGAGAGAGCTGGCAGTCAACAAGGCATCTGATCTGGACGCCGCGATCTTGCAACGGGGGCGACAATAGTTGTGTCGAAACATCAAGGAGGGATGCACGGAGCCCAGCAAGGAGCTACTCTTTTTCCTCCTCTGGTGATGGTGACTACTGTCGACACCGTCGTCGACGCAGGCAGGCTCATGCTTCACAACGAAAGGCGTGGTGGATGAGGACGGGCCCAGTGAGGCGCATTGCCCCAGGGCGGCACGCAGCGGTGAAGTGTCTCTGCGCCGCGGCACATCAAGCTCGTGCTCTCGCTGCCGCCATCCATCATTGCGGCGAAGCAACAACATGTCAGTGTGGTACCCACCGAGGTACCACATAATCCTTCTCCGTATGGCCTCCTCCGACGCCCTGTTTTTCTTGCCCATCGCAGCGGGTGGCGGCTAGGGTTTTTGGAGGGGAGAGGAGTGGTGTGAGTGAGACTTGAGAGTGAGGTGTGGGGTTCGACTAAAATGCGGTGGGAGGTGGGCCCTCGGGGTCGATGTGGTGGATATCCAGACTCCCCCCGTTGCCCCTCGATTTCGGAACAGACTAGGAAATTTCGGACGTCCGCCCGTGCTGGATGTCTAAAAGGAAAAAAATAAGCATCCACATTGGAGATGTCTAAAAGGGAAAATTAATTTCTATTATTAGTAATTTCATAAGATGAAGCACAGGCCCTGCTAGAAAAATGTCACCATATATTTATTATATGATGATGAACCTAATAGTACTACTACTTCAATACCACAAACGTCGGCACACCTTTTTTTGCGTCAAACATGAGATAGTTTGACTTGGAACAAACTAAAAATCAAAGTATTATGAGCCGGTGAACGAATGTGTGCCTCAGGCCAATTTAGTATGGGGTGCAAAACATAATTCCTGGAGTGGCCTCGATGGAATAAAAGAGCACAGAGAATGACAAAGAATGTGGTTGGATGGAGTTTATAATAGTCATGCCAAGGCGCTGCGCAGGCGAGGAAAGCAAAGTTGAAAAATTGGGTGGGATGACGGTGGGTGCGTTGGCACCACTACCCCTCTCTCCGTTCCTTTCTTATCCCTCCACACCAGCGACAAAACACAAAGGTATTATGCAAAGCCTATCTATCTTCATCTCTAGCGAAAAGAAAATAGGTCAACACACACACACACACACACACACACACACACAAACTTAGAATGCATTGACTTTTTTACTCAATTTATACGTCATGTATTTCGGGACTAAGGGAGTAAGTGCGAGTACATCATCATGGTTCATTAGTGTTCTCGAAACTTTTTTACAAGAGATTCTACGATGATGTGGTTATTCTTGTTTGTGATATGTGAAGGGTTAAAT
This sequence comes from Aegilops umbellulata, assembly GCA_032464435.1. Lineage (NCBI taxonomy): Eukaryota > Viridiplantae > Streptophyta > Magnoliopsida > Poales > Poaceae > Aegilops > Aegilops umbellulata. The sequence continues at coordinate 486,113,484 of CP136059.1, read as the reverse complement.
GTGGAAAGTACAGAAAATGGTGCGGATGCAACCCGTATGATTTGATATCCTTCAATGTTGAGAAATACACTCTCTATTAACCCCTGAATGTTATCCTGAGATGGGTAAGTTGGACCCAATGCAAACTTTTACAGGGTAAAATAAAAAAATTTGATCATTTATGTCAATTTATGATGACATATGGCCAAGTGAGAGTACATTTTTCTTTGAGCAAGAGATAGTACCAAATTAATTGTAATATTGTAGATACATCTTGCACCACAACTAAGGCATACCCAGAAGATACAATATTAGAAGGTCACCGAAGACTAACCAAAAATATAGCCCCTAAAAGCTCTTTCTAGGGCTCCTAATGATGTGCACCTTTTTCACCTGCTCCAACAAACTACCAAAAACAAGAACCCCCCTACTTTCCCCCTCTATTTTACTTTTTACGGTTCACTTCGTGCGCGTCATGTATGTTGATCGTAGAAACACCGGCCTTGTTCCTTCCCAGGAGGGAGGAACATAGAGGAAGATGGGTTCTTCTTGGCGCCACTGAGTCGGCCCCATCGCCGTCACTTGCTTACCGGTGCCAAGCAACTGACATGTAGTGGGACTGTGGAAGGGAACAGTGGTGCCGCTTTGCCCAACCACACCGACATGGGGAGCTGGCATCGTTCATGTCCTCCTTCACGGCTGGAGGAATGACACGCCACCTTGCCACTTGAGGCGGCGTCGAGCAACTACATGTTTAAACTTTCCCGCGCTTTTTAGAGGCCACATATTTCTCCGCACATGGCGCGTGCATTGCACTTTTAATTCTATGAATATATGCAATGCATTATATTCTTTAGCTAGTTCTTCTAAAATTTATGTGAAGTCAATATGTTGTAACATGTGAAGTACTAAAACACAAAATAGGAAAACTTATAGTGTTTCTTTTTCTTCAAGAGGGAGTTATATTTTGTCTTCTACTCACAGGATCATATTAATTATTATCTAAAGAACAGTACTAGTTGTTTTGTGTTGACTTTGAATGTAAAATGACTACATTGCTAAGGGGGGAATGAAAATGCAAAGGGCCTGACAAAATTGACCACTAAATTGCATCAAGCAGCATCCCCTATTGAATGGTGAAATTAAATATGGTACTCTTTTTGTAAAAAATTAAAAATAAGACGTTTCACTATCAGTCTACTTGTTTAACAAAAACCAGCGAGAGGCTGAAAGATACTCCATACTACTACTACAGTAGAAAAGAAGCTTTGGGCCTCTCCATCTTCTTTATGTACTTTAATAATTAATTTTGCCCAATCTCATCTCTGTTTTATATCAGTAGTAAAAAAAATTGCAACTTTTAAAGACTCTTCCTTTGCAAATCTGCCCTTCCGGCTGCATTATTTGTCCCCCTTTCCCCTCCCATCTCTCTCCTCCTCTACCCTCTTCCTCTCCCCTCCCTCTCCAAAAGAAGGCAAGAAGAAAAAAGGAATAGAAAGAAGAAGAAGCAAGCCTTGGCTTTTGACTCGGTGAAGATGGGCTGTGGAATTATTCCAAGGAATTAATCCCTTTTTTGGGCCCAGAGATTCATTCATACCAAGAAAGGAGGAAATAGTTGCTTGTTGAATCTCCACTCCCCTCTTTTTTGTTTGCTCAAAAATTTCCAATCTTTCTCTTTTCCCCTGTTTGTTCGTGGGCGTGGGGAGAAGAAAGAAGAGGGAAGAGGGCGCCATGGCGAAGAAGGAGGGACCTTGCGGCCATTGCGGAGTCACAAGTGAGCTCCGCCTCTTCTTCTTCCATATAAAGCTCAAACTTTTCCCCTCCCCTTTGTTTCTCCGCAACCGCGACCGCGAGCTGTGGCGGTTTCCCCCTTGGGATTCTGCATCTGGGAGATGGGTTCCCAATCTCGCTTCTTCCTTTGGATGCTGAAACCCGCCGGCCGAATCCCCTCCGTGGATATGGTTAAGATCTACTAGTATGAGATGCCTTTCTTTCTCTGGATGTGAAACTCTGAACAAAATTATCTCATTCAGACTTGTGTGTTTGACTCTGCTTGCTGCTTGTTAGATGTGAGGTCTGTGCTGCTGACAGTCAGCAATCTTAGTTTCCAAGAAGAAGAGAACTGTCTGCTCATACTTAATACTACTTGCTGCAGTTATTCAGATATTCTGAGTTCCCTACATACTTGCTGCAGTTTCAGAAAAATGCTTAATGTCAGAGTTGATTCTCTGCTCGCTGCTCTGTATCATCTGCACAGATTACTTACATGCTTGTAGGACAGCACATGGAAAATTACATCTGGCTTGTCTGTACTAACCATTGAAAACAAGCAGCACCTGAAAGAACTATGCAGTTTGACTATGTACATGCTCATCTCATTATATTCAGAGTTCAATATATACTTGCTGCACATACAGAAAATGATTGATGTCAGGGGTAGAGTTGATTTTCTGCTGCTCTGTGTCATCTGCACTGGTTTCATTTTCAGACTATCTGCATTTGCTAGGCTTTATTCTGTAGGACAGCACATGGAACATTACCGTATGTACTAACCACTGAAAATAGTGCCTGGAATATGAAGTATGACAGACTATGTATCTATGGGAGATTATTTATTTATTTATTTCCTTGAAGATGTATTCTACCTGACTGTTGCCACCATCTCTTGGTTTTCTTTTACCCCAGCCACCATCTCTTGTTTTATTGCACACTAGTATTATGCAAGCAAACACCTGATGTACCGATGAACTCTGTACCTGCATTTTACACAGATTCTCGGGTACCAGCTTTGTACTGTATTTCTTATTGCTCATGGCAAATGCTGCTGATACAGGTACTCCTCTCTGGCGAAATGGGCCACCAGACAAGCCAGTTCTCTGCAATGCATGTGGGTCGAGATGGAGGATAAGGGGTACGTTGGTGAATTACACACCGGCGCATCGCCGGGAAGATACTGGCGCTAGTGAAGCTAGACCTGACAAGCTGAAGCTCAAGGGACAGAAACAGCCAAAGAAACGACCAAACCGCAGTATAGTTAAGGATGAACCATGGTCTGATCAGAACTTCTGGAAGATGGGGAATGCGGACACAAGCAATCGATCTGGTTCTGGATCAGCGGTATCATATTCAGAGAGTTGTGCCCCGTATGGTTCTGTTGATGCAAGTGAAATAGCTGGTGAGTTCTCTCTAATTTCTTGACTTGCTACTGTTAAGTCAAAACTTTTATGTTCTTTGTACCAATCATAATCATTAGTTGACCCTCTAAGTCCCTATGCATAGCATAATCTTTTTGGATGAGTTCTTTTCACAGCCATTGTTAGGTACTCCTATATTAATGATGGGTTTTCTGGTATCATTAAACTTCAGGTTCAGCGCAGTCACATGCTTGGGAGTCACTGGTACCATCAAGAAAAAGGAGTTGTGTCAGCCGTCCTAAGCCTTCAGCGCTGGAAGCGCTTGTTGACGATCTCAACTCCATAATGCACGAAGAACAGTTATATTGCCCTTCAGCAGGATCAACAGAGGAGGACCTACTTTATCATAGCGAAACTCCTGCTGGATCCTTTGAGATCGGTTATGGAAGCGTGCTCCTTCGACATCCAAACACAAAATCAGAGGAGGAAGAATCAGAAGCGAACTCTGTTCCTGCAGATACCAAGTCATACATTACAAGTGAATCCTATTCAGGTTGTGCCTCATTCATTGCGCATAGTGAAATCAAGGGAGCGAGCAACTCAAATGCTGCATCTGAGAAGTTAAAGTGGTCACCAATGCAGACACATGACAGTGCTAGAAGGTATTTTACGCTCTTGTTAGCCAAAAATGTTTGTACTGAGCATTGGTTGCCGCCCTGTGTGCACGGTCTCACATTTTTTGATACTAATTCAGAGAAGCTATTATGGTGTGAATCAATGTAATTGATTTTTTTATATTTTTGCAGGGATGAGCTTCATTGTTCGAACCAGCATATCCTGGAGAGCGCAGATTCAGCTTTAGTTTCAGTAGCTTTAGAGGTATCCTATCCGGCCTACGAATGCCTTTTGAGTTCACCTCGCTACATGGTTTACATCTGCCTTTGGGTGGTTTTCTCTTCCCTTACATAAGGTCTATCTCTTTGTTTAGGACAATTGCAGCAAGGAAGTGGAGGCCTTACCAAGTCCAGCATGAGGTCTCTCGAAAGACCTTATGAAAGCCAGCCGCAAAGCTTCACAGGTCAGCAGCCTTGGTTCCTCTGCTTCTGCACTGCACATACATTTTGTAGATTCTGCGCACCTACTGGATTTCGTATAGTTTTTGCAATTTCTGCGCTTGGCTTATTTGCAAGTAACATGGAGGTGTTTTGTGGTTTTGTTCTGTTTGTGAAGATGCAGAAGTGAGAGGAGGAGCCATGAGAATAGCTTCTTCGAGATCCAGGGCTATGGCTTCTTCTTGTCAGTTGACAAGACGCGCATTTTTGCCGAAATCAGGCAATGCCACCGGAGCATCTCTCAACCTGTTCATGTTAGCCCCAGATAAATTATCATCTATGCTGAACCCCTCGGACAAGGATTCTGACCAACACTCGCTGCTGCTGGAGGTCCCTCGCAACGCGCGGCACCCTGAAGCAGAGCTTCTTCTCTGCTGCCCCCCACCATCTCAGCTCAGCTCTGTGACCGTAACCGCAGCCTCTCCCCCGAGCAACCATAGTCCCGGTTCCGTTAGCGATCAGCTCAGGAACAGGCATCAGTGGTAGTTTTCTTTACATTTTGGTTCCTGGATCATCATCATACGATACCGCTCACAGATGATCGTCCTGATGTGCGCATGCTGGATTTGTCTGGGCTTGTTTTCTTTTGTTTCGTGTAGCATATATATATGGCTGGAGAAATTTTAACTTGTATATCTGCTGTATGTATGGGGAATGGATAGAATCTTACTGGGAAAGATGGAAATCGAAAAAACAAAAGTTTACAATGCATTGCTTGAAGGCACTACAGGTGCAGCACTATCAGACAAAGCCCGTGCGGTGAGGGCGGCGGCGGGGCCTCTTGTGGTGGCGCTTGGCCCCAAGGAGATCTGGCTGCAAGAGGCCCGTGATTATCGGAGCAGCACCCTCGCGTGTTGTAGGTGGTGTGTTTGCCATCCTCCGACTCATGGAGAAGTCGGGGAACCATTATTCTCATCCCCTTCGCTGCCCCAACTTCACCGGCGACAAAGAACTCGAAACACCTACGGAACACAAACCCGACACATAGATCCGGGGTTCCCTCACCCTCCCACAGCTGTACCGGCAGGGAAACCAGCGGCAGCGCCAGCGGGTCAACGGGAAGTGCAACCGCCTCCTGCTCTCAAACCCTAGAAAAAACGATTTGTAGTCTATTCTGATATTTTAAAGGGGTGTATGGAAGTAAAATTCTTTTGTATATAAAAATACTTATTTAATGACTATCAATTGTAAGAGTTTGAAGACATTCCTAAACCGTAGAAACAATTCAAAAGCAACACCGCTGGATGTCTTGGCAAACAAACATATGTCAACATCTATATGGAGTATTTACCATCTTGTACAAACAATTAAATTTGCATATACAAACAATTAAATTTGTTGTGAGATGTGTAGGATGGGTTTAAAAGCTATATGCTAAGCCGTTGAAGGAAACAAACATTTATTGTTAAAGACAAAACAGTATTACGACCAGCAAGGAACTCTTCTTTTACTACTATTTTGTCCATGCATAATAACTATTTTTGTTTCTTAGTTTGTTGTTTGTAAGATAGCTAACCGCTTGTGCTGACCTTTGCAACGGAATAACTAAATACGTAAGCAGTTGTTGGATCCCTACTTCCAGTATCTTCCTTTCTCTAGAACACCCTTAATTATTATATATATTATAATTGCATTCCTAAAAAACTGAATTCTGTATATATGTTACCCACTTCTACATCGGTATAAGAATTTTATGCAAAGGCGTGTTTTTTTAAATGGTTATTAAACCATGTTGAAACACAAGCATAGACACCAATTAAAGAAGACATATAACTAGTCTGGCAAGCGGTTTGTAACTAATTGATATGTTGCAGATGCTGATCGCTTTTATTATCCCACACCGAGCCATCCTATTCTTAGCGGCCTCCTGCTATTGCTCCGTGTGGCACTTGAAGTCAACTCGCATTTACTTATGTTGTGTTTATAACATACTTATGTAAATTTTCCTTGCGCTCTTAGTTCTGTGTGGCATTTCAAGTCGCTTCGTATTAATTGATGATGCCTTTAAAATGTAAATGTTTAAACTTTCGCGCGCTTCTTAAAGGCCACACATTTCTCTTGCATTTTTCGCGTGTATCACAACTTTAATTCAATAAATGGCTAGTTTTAAACTGGTAGCTAGTTATGATACATGCAAAGTCTTATATTGAAACAATGGGGGAAAACCTAATTCATTGGCAAGTGGCTCTAAAAATTATGTGAAATTACTATATTCTAAACATATAGTCTTCCTTGCATCATTAGAAAAATTGTATGTTTCTTCTCTTTGTTAATGAAATCAACGGAGTGCATGCCTTGCATCATCAATAAAAAAATGTTTTACGCATGTACCACTAACATGATCATTCTTGACCCCCCCCCTCTCAAGGGGGCAGAATGGAAGGAAAATATCCTTTCAATGGATTTAGAATTGCAAGGCTTTGAAGTTAAGAAAATTAACTTGTATATGTATGTGTATATATGTAATGGTGAAATTAATAAAATACTGCAGTAGTAACACATAACAAAAAGAAACTACAAGCAGGCTGAAATTGAAAAGATGCTTATCTCTACCGCTTTCCCTCCTCCCCAGCAAGCTCATTTTCACACAGGTCGGCACCGCGAGCTTGCGCCTCTCCTTGGGCGGCCCCAGCGGTCGCGTTATCCCTTGGCACTCTCATCTGTAGTAGCTCGTCGGCAACCTCCCTCTCCGTCAGCGGAGTCCGAGATTCCATGGTTGTTCCCCAGACCGAAATCGAGGATTAGCCAAACTCCAATTTCCGCGGCCCTTTCGCCGCGCCCGAGATATGGGGCTGATAACGGGGAAGGGGAAACGCTAAGAGCGCGGGGTGGAATGTCGGGGAAGGGAGTGGTGTGGTCTCCGATGAGATCACAACATGGAGGGTGGTAGGTGGAGGAGGGGGAGAGGCAGTTGCCGGAGCGCTCATGTGAGTAACTCCGCTTTGTCGACTCCTTTTTAGGGTAAATCATGCCATGTCACATAGACTTGATTGTGACAACATCATCATACCCCTTTTAAATTTCCCGCGCTCTTTAGTTCTCTGTGACGTTTCAAGTCGCTTTTGTATTGATGACGCATTCAAAATGTATAGGTTTAAACATTCCCGCGTGTGGCCTCTTTTCAATTCCCGCCGCTTTATCCCTTGTCGCCCTGATCTGTCGTAGCTTATCGGCGACCTCCCTCTCCGGCATCGGCCTCCGAGGCTCCATGGGTGTCCCCCAAATTGAAATCGAAATCGAAACATGCTCTGAAGTCAAAGAATACCATGTATAATGGTGAAAAAGAAATTGAATTTAATGATGGTTGCAGATAATTACAAAAAAGAAAGGGCCCCGAGGGTTAAATTGAAAAGAGCCTCTCCTCCTCTTTTCCTACTTTATGAAATGTTGCCCAATTTCTCTCATTGCTTCTATTATCTGTCTTATTAGTGAGAAAAAACGGCAACTTGTGTTTTCTAAATCTACCATCTTCTCCTCCTTCCTCCATTACTTTCCTCCTCCTCCTCTCTCTGTCCTCTGCCCTCTGCCCTCACCCCTCTCTCTCTCTCTCTCTCTCTCTCTCTCTAAACACCGACCGGAGAGACACGGAAGAGCAGAGCGAGAGCGAGTAGAAAGACAGACAGAAGAAGACCGACCGAGAAGAGAAATTTTCACTTGTGGATCTGAAACATACTACTAGTACTAGATTCGTTGTTGAATCTCGCGTCCCCTCTCTAATTATTTGCTCGAAAAGAAGAAGAATTTTCTCGCTTCCGCTGTGCGCTGTGTGTTTTGTTGGTGGTTGTGAGCGGTGGGAGAAGAGAGAAGAGGGGACGGCATGGTGAAGAAACAGGGACCCTGCTGCCATTGCCGAGTCATGAGTAAGCGTCTGCTTCTTCCTCTTCCTCTTCCTCTTCCTCTTCTTCTTCTTCCTCTTCTTCTTCTTGAACAAACAAATCTCTTCTTCGAGTTTCGAATTCGTTTTTCTCTGCATCTGCTTAATTTCCAAGGAAGCGGATGGATGAAACCCCTCGGGAACATACTGGACGTCTAACTACGCCTGTCATATCTGTGGTACAAACACAAACACAAACTCTGAATAACACAGAGTCTCCCTGTCATATCTGTCACCTCTATGCCTCTGCAGATTCTTTGCTGCTCTGTTTTCTACTCTACTTGTTGTTGCTCATGCCAACTAATGCTGCTGCTGATACAGGCAGTCCCCTCTGGCGACACGGGCCACCGGAGAAGCCGGTGCTCTGCAATTGGGACGAGATGGAGGAAAAAGGGTACACTAGAGAACTACACACCAGCACCACAAGTGCAGAGGAAACAACCCAAGAAAACGCCCGTCCGCACATCTTCTCATCACAACTCCTTGAACACAGGGGATGCTGCTGACACTTTTAGCAATAATCAATCTGGTTTCGGATCAGCACTATCCTATTCAGGTAGTTTTCTGTAAACACTCTATTTTTTCTTCTGTATAAACATGTTTCAAATCCATCTGGTTTTGGATCAGCGGTGTCATATTCAGGTTCTTTTCTGTATAAACTTGTTTAGGTAGATTTGTAGTACTGGTGTACTACCCTTGTTGTAAGTAACCCATTCCTTTGTTACAGTGTTATTATCACTTGATATATATATATATATATATATATATATATATATATATATATATATATATATATATATATATATATATATATATATATACCCATTCCTTCACTGAACTGATATTACTGTTATTAGTTTACCACATCATAAACATCAATTTGTATTACAACTGCTGTTAGGTATGTTGATGGTGGGTTTTCTGGTATCATCAAAATTCAGGTTCAGCGCAATCGCATGCTCGGGAGTCACTGGTACCATCAAGAAAAAAGAGCTGTGTCGCTCGTCGTCGTCCTAACCCTTCACCGCTGGAAGCGCTTGCAGAGGATCTCAACTCCATAATGCACGAAGAGCAGTTACGTTCCATTCCAGGATCCTCAGAGGAAGACCTACTGATTTATCACAGCGAAACTGCAGCTGGATCCTTGGAGATCGGTTACGGAAGCATGCTGCTTACACATCCATTCAAGCATGCTTCTTACTGATTTGTCAGAGTTTTGTTTTTGGAACTGAACAAGTTGAGAGTTTTGGCTGGTTCAGCTTCTCCCTTTTTATATTGTGGCTGGTTGAATGTACATTAGTCAATTTGTTTCTGAGTTTTACCGGCAATTTGTTGAGTGAATGTACATTAGTCAATTTGTTGGGTGAATGTACATTAGTTCAGAATTTCTCCCATTTTATATTGTGGCTGGGTGAATGTACATTAGTCAATTTGTTTTCTGAGTTTTACCTGGCAGCAATCAATCAAGTAGTAGTTGTTTTGCATAAAGAAAATCTTTCTTTGTGGTGTTAGTTTTTTGCATGTTGTACAGTGCCCATGTAGACCATGCGTCGTTTTTCTGAGTCAGACAAATCAATTTATTAGTCAAATCATATAGAGATACTTTTTTTTGGAATGTTATAGAGATACCTGTTGTCGATCACTTAACGATATATATAGACTTATTTTCGTCAGGGTTGAATACAAGAATTCCTGACAGGGAGAGAAAATGCACCAAGTTTATGTAGTAGTTGCCAAACAAAAAATTATTACCTCCTTCCCATATTAACTGTCGTTCAAACAGATGTATCACTAAAATACGTGTAGATACATCGGTTTCAGTGACAGTTAACATGGCACTGTCGTTCAAACAGATGTATGTAGTAGTTGCCAAACAACTTGCCATACACGGACGACAAACTCTACTGGTTAGTTAAGCACACACATGCAGCCCACAACAAAACAAACCTCTTACTTACTGTTAGTGCACCAAATTGATGGAAATAATATGTATGAAGAAGAAGACACACGTTTGATACAAGAGGACGAAGCATGATGAAGGCGACGACGATGCCCGGCAAACCAAATCCCTTTCCTTACTTGTGAAACCCCAAACAGTGTCCCAAAAAAAATAGTGCAGTAAGCAGGCTTCAGGCTCTCATCAACAAAGTCATCGCAAGCACCAGCAGCAGCACAAATAACACTGTACGTATTAGTGAGCTCTGCTTCACACTGACTGCAATTACTTTTGTCCAGACTAATCCTAATTCACTCTCAAATGTACACCCCTGCATCTGAAAGTACAGGCTTCCCCCAGGCATTAGACCCACGGTGACTCTGCATCATTTATTACAAGTTAATTATCAGCGCAAAATAGTAGAATCAAAGGGAGAATCAGCTGCGGAGAGATAGATAGAGACTAAAAGATGTAAACAAAACGACGTCTTGTTGTCCTCAGGTCTCCTGACTTCCAAGTAACTAGTGCCGCACCAAGTCTCGCCATCCCCGGGTCTTCCAACTTCCAAGCAGTGCAGCCATGGGTTCGAGCTCGCTTGTCATTTAGTAGTACTCATCCTTCAAGAAAAACAATACATGGTCGGTAAGGCAAATTTGGGGGAAAAAATTATACTTCCGCTTCGGTAGACCCCCTTAAACACAAGGACGGTCGAGATTGCTCAATACCCCTTCATAACAGAGGGCATGATGGGCATATTTTGAAAAAGCTTCCCCCGCCGGCCCGACCGCCCGCAAAAAAAAAAACAAGCGAAGCAATACGTATATGAATACAGCCCGCCCGCCCAGGAGGGAAAAAATTAAACCGGCCGGCCGCACGTGCCTGGTGACGTGGCAGCATGCAGACGTGCCCGCCCGCCCGCGAGGCGGCAGTGCCGCAGTCAACGCGTCGCGCCGCACCCCCGACCCCACGCCAGCCCGCACCCGTCCGCCAATCACGGCGCCCGAGGCGCGCATGCACGCAGGCGGTTGCACGCGCGTGCCGCCTGCCGGACGCCACCGCTGTCGCCGTTGTTGTCTCCTCGGAGGCCGCGCCTCCGCTGCCGCCTGCCACCGCGCCTGCCGGACGGCACCGCTGCCGCCTGCCGCCGCGCCTGCCGGACGCCACCGCTGCCGCCTGCCGTCGCTGTCGGCTCCTCGCTTGCCGCGCCGCCGCTGCCGCTGGTCTGCCACCCGACCGGCCGGCGCCCGACGGTCAAAGCGGCGCCTCGCCTCCCGCATGGCCGCCTCGTCTGCCGCGCGGTCATTAACGCCGGTGTTAATAGACGCGCTGGCGCCCGCCCCGCTATAAAACGGCGACGCCGCGCCCACGCCCGTCCCACCGCGCTGTCGCCTGCCCGCCTCCTCCGCCGTCCCCGCCCACACCCGTCCCACCAACGCCCGTCGCCGCCTGCCCGCACCTGATGGCGTCCCCGGCGCATGGCCAACGAGCATCGGCGTGCCGGAGACGCTAGAGCTTCAGCACTACTGCCTCCCTGTGCCGCCGGGCTGCCGTCTTCCACGCAACTGGAAGATCGACGCGGACGGCTTCGCGACGTAGGGTCCCGGCGCGACGGAGGAGGAGCTCCGCAACCACAGCGGCGGCCGGCACAACATCGAAGGCTGGCAGCAGTTTTGGCGCGGGAAGGACTATTGGGAGGTCATGGCCGCCTTCCGCCTTGCGGCGTCCGGCGTGACCCCCGACCTGACGGGCCGCAGCGGCCGTCTTCGCGCACCGCCTCCACCGCACGATCGCCGCAGACGTGGCGGCGGCCAGGGTGTGCACCCGGCACCGGCCGCCCCTCCCTCCCCGCCGGGGATAGACTTGCCGCCGGAGCAGGTCATCCTCCGCGAGGACGGCGATCCGGATGACACGCCGGGGTACCACGTAGCCGTACGGGCGTCGGAGGCTGCAGCGGCGGCGGCGGAGGCGGCGGAGGCCGCCGAGATTGCGGCCGCAATCCAGGCGGCCGAGGCGGCGCAGCAGGCGGCGATGGCGGCGCCGGAGTGGCAGCAGGTGCCGCCGGAGTGGCGGCAGGCGCCGGCGGGGTGGCAGCAGGCGCCGGCGGAGGAGGAGGATCCCGACGACGATTCGGTGGACTGGGACGACCTCGCCAACCGGTCCAGCAGCGATGATGACGGCGGCGACGACCCGGACGTGATTGATCTCGTTGATAGCGACGACGAGTAGTTTTTTATAGTGTTTTGAATTTAATTTAGTTATGTCGTTGTAAGCCTAAGTAGTAGACTTCATGTATGAACTTGTAATCATCGAGTTCGCTCGACTATGTAAAATATTTTATCTATGTTGAATGAAATTTAAGTGAAATTTATTTTGTCCATTTCATTCGAGAGTTTTGATTTGATGATTAATTTGTACACGACAATATGCTAAAACATAATAAAATAGTAAGGACGCTAAAGTACGTGATTGCATGCATGTAACAGAACAAAATTTTGAGAGTGTCTGTGCATCCTGAATGTAGTCCTACACGCACGATATGAACGAAATCAGCCACGATCACGTCGCCGGGCAGTGTTTTCGTGATTTTCGACCTGGAAAACCCTAAAAAATGCGCCGAGCGCCGGAAAAATACGAGAATTGGCGTTGGTGCTGTGGATGGTGATGGCAACGTGTGGAAAAAGTGTCGTGACGTTTGACGGAGTAGCAAAAAGTCCGTAGTGAGAACCCACTCCCCGGCAGACCGAGAAGTAGCTGGTTGCACTGGGGCTACGTGATCGCATGCATGCAATTGCACGAAAGTGTGCGTACATGTGGGCACGGCCAACGTAGGCCCCCATGCAAGGTTGGAACGAAAACAGACATGAAACGAACGTTGCGTCACGTCCGGGTAGTGTTTTCGCGATTTTTAACCTGGAAAACCCTAGAAAATGCGCCGAGCGCCGGAAAAATAAGAGAATTGGCGTGGGTGCTGTGGATGGTGATGGCAACGTGTGGAAAAAAGTGTCATGACGTTTGACGGAGTAGAAAAAAAATCCGTAGTGAGAACCCACTCCCCGGCAGACCGAGGAATAGCTGGTTGCACTGGTGCTACGTGATCGCATGCATGCAATTGCACGAAAGTGTGCGTACATGTGGGCACGGCCAACGTAGGCCCCCACGCAAGGTTGGAACGAAAACGGACACAAAACGAACGTTGCGTCATGTCCGGGCAGTGTTTTCGCGATTTTCGACTTGGAAAACCCTATAAAATGCGCCGAGCGCCGGAAAAATACGAGAATTGGCGTGGGTGCTATGGATGGTGATGGCAACGTGTGGAAAAAGTGTCGTAACGTTTGACGGAGTAGAAAAAAGTCCGTAGTGAGAACCCACTCCCCGGCAGACCGAGGAGTAGCTGGTTGCACTGGTGCTACGTGATCGCATGCATGCAATTGCACGAAAGTGTGCGTACATGTGGGCACGGCTAATGTAGGCCCCCACGCAAGGTTGGAACGAAAACGGACACAAAACGAACGTTGCGTCACGTCCGGGCAGTGTATTCGCGATTTTCGACCTGGAAAACCGTAGAAAATGCGCCGAGCGCCGGAAAAATACGAGAATTGGCGTGGGTGCTGTGGATGGTGATGGCAACGTGTGGAAAAAGTGTCGTGACGTTTGACGGAGTAGAAAAAAGTCCGTAGTGAGAACCCACTCCCCGGCAGACCGAGGAGTAGCTGGTTGCACTGGTGCTACGTGATCGCATGCATGCAATTGCACGAAAGTGTGCGTACATGTGGGCACGGCCAACGTAGGCCCCCACGCAAGGTTGGAACGAAAAGGGACACAAAACGAACATTGCATCACGTCCGGGCAGTGCATTCGCGATTTTCGACCTAGAAAACCGTAGAAAATGCGCCGAGCGCCGGAAAAATACGAGAATTGGCGTGGGTGCTGTGGATGGTGATGGCAACGTGTGGAAAAAGTGTCGTGACGTTTGACGGAGTAGAAAAAAGTCCGTAGCGAGAACCCACTCCCCGGCAGACCGAGGAGTAGCTGGTTGCACTGGTGCTACGTGATCGCATACATGCAATTGCACGAAAGTGTGCGTACATGTGGGCACGGCCAACGTAGGCCCCCACGCAAGGTTGGAACGAAAAGGGACACAAAACGAACATTGCATCACGTCCGGGCAGTGTATTCGCGATTTTCGACCTAGAAAACCGTAGAAAATGCGCCGAGCGCCGGAAAAATACGAGAATTGGCGTGGGTGCTGTGGATGGTGATGGCAACGTGTGGAAAAAGTGTCGTGACGTTTGACGGAGTAGAAAAAAGTCCGTAGTGAGAACCCACTCCCCGGCAGACCGAGGAGTAGCTGGTTGCACTGGTGCTACGTGATCGCATACATGCAATTGCACGAAAGTGTGCGTACATGTGGGCACAGCCAACGTAGGCCCCCACGCAAGGTTGGAACGAAAACGGACACAAAACAAACGTTGAGTCACGTCCGGGCAGTGTATTCGCGATTTTCGACCTGGAAAACCGTAGAAAATGCGTCGAGCGCCGGAAAAATACAAGAATTGGCGTGGGTGCTGTGGATGGTGATGGCAACGTGTGGAAAAACTGTCGTGACGTTTGACGGAGTAGAAAAAAGTCCGTAGTGAGAACCCACTCCCCGGCAGACCGAGGAGTAGCTGGTTGCACTGGTGCTACCTGATCGCATGCATGCAATTGCACGAAAGTGTGCGTACATGTGGGCACGGCCAACGTAGGCCCCCACGCAAGGTTGGAACGAAAACGGACACAAAACGAACGTTGCGTCACGTCCGGGCAGTGTATTCGTGATTTTCGACCTGGAAAACCGTAGAAAATGCGCCGAGCGCCGGAAAAATACGAGATTTTGCGTGTGTGCTGTGGATGGTGATGGCAACGTGTGGAAAAAGTGTCATGACGTTTGACGGATTAGAAACAAGTCCGTAGTGAGAACCCACTCCCCGGCAGACCGAGGAGTAGCTGGTTGCACTGGTGCTACGTGATCGCATGCATGCAATTGCACGAAAGTGTGCGCACATGTGGGCACGGCCAACATAGGCCCCCACGCAAGGTTGGAACGAAAACGGACACAAAACGAACGTTGCGTCACGTCCGGTCAGTGTATTCGCGATTTTCGACCTGGAAAACCGTAGAAAATGCGCCGAGCGCCGGAAAAATACGAGAATTGGTGTGGGTGCTTTGGATGGTGATGGCAACGTGTGAAAAAAGTGTCGTGACATTTGACGGAATAGAAAAAAGTCCGTAGTGAGAACCCACTCCCCGGTACACCGAGGAGTAGCTGGTTGCACTGGTGTTACGTGATCGCATGCATGCAATTGCACGAAAGTGTGCGTACATGTGGGCACGGCCAACGTAGGCCCCCACGCAAGGTTGGAACGAAAACGGACACAAAACGAACGTTGCGTCACGTCCGGGCAGTGTATTCGCGATTTTTGACCTGGAAAACCGTAGAAAATGCGCCAAGCGCCGGAAAAATACGAGATTTGGTGTGTGTGCTGTGGATGGTGATGGCAACGTGTGGAAAAAGTGTCGTGACGTTTGACGGAGTAGAAAAACCGTAGTGAGAACCCACTCCCCGGCAGACCGAGGAGTAGCTGGTTGCACTGGTGCTACGTGATCGCATGCATGCAATTGCACGAAAGTGTGCGTACATGTGGGCACGGCCAACGTAGGCCCCCACGCAAGGTTGGAACGAAAACGGACACAAAACGAACGTTGCGTCACGTCCGGGCAGTGTATTCGCGATTTTCGACCTGGAAAACCGTAGAAATTGCGCCGAGCGCCGGAAAAATACGAGAATTGGCGTGGGTGCTGTGGATGGTGGTGGCAACGTGTGGAAAAAGTGTCGTGACGTTTGACGGAGTAGAAAAAAGTCCGTAGTGAGAACCCACTCCCCGGCAGACCGAGGAGTAGCTGGTTGCACTGGTGCTACGTGATCGCATGCATGAAATTGCACGAAAGTGTCCGTACATGTGGGCACGGGCCAACGTAGGCCCCCACGCAAGGTTGGAACGAAAACGGACACAAAACGAACGTTGCGTCACGTCCGGGCAGTGTATTCGCGATTTTCGACCTGGAAAACCGTAGAAAATGCGCCGAGCGCCGGAAAAATACGAGAATTGGTGTGGGTGCTGTGGATGGTGATGGCAACGTGTGGAAAAAGTGTCGTGACGTTTGACGGAGTAGAAAAAAGTCCGTAGTGAGAACCCACTCCCCGGCAGACCGAGGAGTAGCTGGTGTTGGAAATATGCCCTAGAGGCAATAATAAAAGCATTATTATTGTATTTCCTTATTCATGATAATTGTCTTTATTCGTGCTATAATTGTGTTAACCGGAAATCGTAATACATGTGTGAATAACAGACAACAACATGTCCCTAGTGAGCCTCTAGTTGACTAGCTCGGTGATCGACAGATAGTCATGGTTTCCTGACTATGGACATTGGATGTCATCGATAACGGGATCACATCATTAGGAGAATGATGTGATGGACAAGACCCAATCCTAAACATAGCATAAGATCGCATAGTTCGTTTGCTAGAGTTTTCCAATGTCAAGTATCCTTTCCTTAGACCATGAGATCGTGTAACTCCCGGATACCGTAGGAGTGCTTTGGGTGTGCCAAACATCACAACGTAACTGGGTGACTATAAAGGTATGCTACGGGTATCTCTGAAAGTGTCTGTTGGGTTGACATGGATCGAGACTGGGATTTGTCACTCCGCTTGACGGAGAGGTATCACCGGGCCCTCTCGGTAATGCATCATCACAATGAGCTCAATGTGATCAAAGTGTTTGATCACGGGATCATGCATTACGGTACGAGAAAAGTGACTTGCCTGTAACGAGATTGAACGAGGTATTGGGATACCGACGATCGAATCTCGGGCAAGTAAAATACCGATTGACAAAGGGAATCGTATACGGGATTAATTGAATCCTTGACATCGTGGTTCATCCGATGAGATCATCGTGGAGCATGTGGGAGCCAACATGGGTATCCAGATCCCGCTGTTGGTTATTGCCCGAGAGCCGTCTCGGTCATGACTGCATGTCTCCCGAACCCGTAGGGTCTACACACTTAAGGTTCGGTGACGCTAGGGTTGTGAAGATATGTATGTGCAGTAACCCGAATGTTGTTCGGAGCCCCGGATGAGATCCCGGACATCACGAGGAGTTCCGGAATGGTCCGGAGGTAAAGAATTATATATAGGAAGTGCTATTTTGGCCATCGGGACAAGTTTCGGTGTTATCGGTATTGTACGGGGACCACCGGAGGGGTCCCGGGGGTCCACCGGGGGGGTCCACCTGCCCCGGGGGGCCACATGGGCTATAGGGGGTGCGCCCTGGCCTGTATGGGCCAAGGGCACCAGCCCCAAGGGCCCATGCGCCAAGAAGACTTGGAGAGGGAAGAGTCCAAGGAGGGGAAGGCACCTCCGAGGTGCCTTGGGGAGGATGGACTCCTCCCCCCCTTTGGCCGCACCCCTTCCTTGGAGGAAGGGGCAAGGCTGCGCCCTCCCCCCTCTCATGCGCCTATATAAAGGGAGGGGAGGGAGGGGTGGCCGCACCCATAAGCCCTGGCGCCCCCTCCTCCCTGCAACACCTCCTCCTCCTGCCGTAGTTGCTTAGTGAAGCCCTGCCGGAGTTCTGCTGCATCCACCACCACGCCGTCGTGCAGCTGGATCTTCATCAACCTCTCCTTCCCCCTTGCTGGATCAAGAAGAAGGAGACGTCACGCTTTCCGTACGTGTGTTGAACGCGGAGGTGCCGTCCGTTCGGCACTAGATCATCGGTGAATTGGATCACAGCGAGTACGACTACCTCATCCACGTTCACTCGAACGCTTCCGTTGCGATCTACAAAGTGGTATGTAGATGCTATCTAATCTGAATACTCGTTGCTAGATGAACTCATAGATGGATCTTGGTGAAACCGTAGGAAAAATTTTAATTTTCTGCAACGTTCCCCAACAGTGGCATCATGAGCTAGGTCTATGCGTAGTTCTTCTTGCACGAGTAGAACACAATTTGTTGTGGGCGTAGATGTTGTCAACTCTTCTTGCCGCTACTAGTCTTATCTTGCTTCAGCGGTATTGTGGGATGAAGCGGCCCGGACCAACCTTACACGTACGCTTACGTGAGACCGGTTCCACCGACTAACATGCACTAGTTGCATAAGGTGGCTGGCGGGTGTCTGTCTCTCCTACTTTAGTTGGAGCGGATTCGATGAAAAGGGTCCTTATGAAGGGTAAATAGAAGTTGACAAATCACGTTGTGGTTTGAACGTAGGTAAGAAAACGTTCTTGCTAGAACCCTAATTCAGCCACGTAAAAACTTGCAACAACAATTAGAGGACGTCTAACTTGTTTTTGCAGCAAGTGCTTTATGATATGATATGGCCAAAGTTGTGATGAATGATGAATGATCTATATGTGATGTATGAGATGTTCATGCTATTGTAATAGGAATCACGACTTGCATGTCGATGAGTATGACAACCGGCAGGAGCCATAGGAGTTGTCTTTATTTTTTGTATGACCTGCGTGTCATTGAGAATCGCCATGTAAATTACTTTACTTTATTGCTAAACGCGTTAGCCATAGTAGTAGAAGTAATAGTTGGCGAGCAACTTCATGGAGACACGATGATGGAGATCATGATGATGAAGATCATGGTGTCAAGCCGGTGACAAGATGATCATGGAGCCCCAAGATGGAGATCGAAGGAGCTATGTGATATTGGCCATATCATGTCACGTTTATTATTTGATTGCATGTGATGTTTATCATGTTTTGCATCTTGTTTACTTAGAACGACGGTAGTAAATAAGATGATCCCTCATAATAATTTCAAGAAAGTGTTCACCCTAACTGTGCACCGTTGCGACAGTTCGTTGTTTCGAAGCACCACGTGATGATCGGGTGTGATAGATTCTAACGTTCACATACAACGGGTGTAAGACAGATTTACACACGCAAAACACTTAGGTTGACTTGACGAGCCTAGCATGTACAGACATGGCCTCGGAACACAGAAGACCGAAAGGTCGAGCATGAGTCGTATAGAAGATACGATCAACATGTAGATGTTCACCGATGTTGACTAGTCCGTCTCACGTGATGATCGGACACGGCCTAGTTGACTCGGATCATGTAATACTTAGATGACTGGAAGAGGGATGTCTATCTAAGTGGGAGTTCATTAAATAATTTGATTAAATGAACTTTATTATCATGAACTTAGTCTAATTTTTTTACAATATGTCTTGTAGATCAAATGGCCAACGTAGTCCTCAACTTCAACGCGTTCCTAGAGAAAACCAAGCTGAAAGACAATAGTAGCAACTATACGGACTGGGTCCGGAACCTGAGGATCATCCTCATAGCTGCCAAGAAAGATTATGGCCTACGAGCACCGCTGGGTGACGCACCTATTCTCCCTGCAGAACAAGACGTTATGAACGCTTGGTAGTCACGCTGCGATGATTACTCCCTCGTTCAGTGCGGCATGCTTTACAGCTTAGAGCCGGGGCTCCAAAAACGTTTTGAGAGACATGGAGCATATGAGATGTTCGAAGAGCTGAAAATGGTTTTCCAAGCTCATGCCCGGGTCGAGAGATATGAAGTCTCCGATAAATTCTTTAGCTGTAAGATGGAGGAAAATGGCTCTGTCAGTGAGCACATACTCAAAATGTTTGGGTTACACAACCGCTTGACTCAACTGGAAGTTAATCTCCCGGATGAAGCGGTCATTGACAGAATCCTCCAGTCGCTTCCACCTAGCTACAAGAGCTTTGTGATGAACTACAATATGCAGGGGATGGTAAAGACCATTCCTGAGGTATATGCTATGCTGAAATCAGCAGAGGTAGAAATCAAGAAGGAGCATCAAGTGTTGATGGTGAATAAAACCACTAAGTTCAAGAAGGGCAAGGGTAAAAGAACTTCAAGAAGGACGGCAAGGAAGTTGCCGCGCCCGGTAAGCAAGTTGCCGGGAAGAAGCCAAAGAATGGACCCAAGCCCGAGACTGAGTGCTTTTATTGCAAGGGAAGTGGTCACTGGAAGCGGAACTGCCCCAAATACTTAGCGGACAAGAAGGCCGACAAAACCAAAGGTATATGTGATATACATGTAATTGATGTGTACCTTACCAGTACTCGTAGTAGCTCTTGGGTATTTGATACCGGTGCAGTTGCTCACATTTGTAACTCAAAGCAGGAGCTGCGGAATAAACGGAGACTGGCGAAGGACGAGGTGACGATGCGCGTCGGGAATGGTTCCAAGGTCGATGTGATCGCCGTCGGCACGCTGCCTCTACATTTACCTACGGGATTAGTTTTAAACCTCAATAATTGTTATTTAGTGCCAAGTTTGAGCATGAACATTGTATCTGGATCTCGCTTAATTCGAGATGGCTACTCATTTAAATCCGAGAATAATTGTTGTTCTATTTATATGAGAGATATGTTTTATGGTCATGCTCCGATGGTTGATGGTTTATTCTTAATGAATCTCGTACGTGATGATACACATATTCATAGTGTGAATACCAAAAGAGTTAAAGTTGATAACAATAGTTCCACATATTTGTGGCACTGCCGCCTTGGTCACATAGGTGTCAAACGCATGAAGAAGCTCCATACAGATGGACTTTTAGAGTCTCTTGATTATGAATCATTTGACACGTGCGAACCATGCCTCATGGGTAAAATGACCAAGACTCCGTTCTCAGAAACAATGGAACGAGCAACCAACTTATTGGAAATCATACATACCGATGTGTGCGGTCCAATGAGTGTTGAGGCTCGCGGTGGCTATCGTTATGTTCTCACCCTCACTGATGACTTGAGTAGATATGGGTATGTCTACTTAATGAAACACAAGTCTGAGACCTTTGAAAAGTTCAAGGAATTTCAGAGTGAGGTTGAAAATCAACGTGATAGAAAGATCAAGTTTCTACGATCAAATCGTGGAGGAGAATACTTGAGTAACGAATTTGGCACACACTTAAGAAAATATGGAATAGTTTCACAACTCACGCCGCCTGGAACACCTCAGCGTAATGGTGTGTCCGAACGTCGTAATCGCACTCTATTAGATATGGTGCGATCTATGATGTCTCTTACCGACTTACTGCTATCTTTTTGGGTCTATGCTTTAGAGACTGCCGCATTCACTTTAAATAGGGCTCCGTCGAAATCCGTTGAGACGACACCGTATGAATTATGGTTTGGGAAGAAACCTAAGCTGTCGTTTCTAAAAGTTTGGGGATGCGATGCTTATGTCAAGATACTTCAACCTGAAAAGCTCGAACCCAAGTCGGAAAAATGCGTCTTCATAGGATACCCTAAAGAAACTGTTGGGTATACCTTCTACCTCAGATCCGAAGGCAAGATCTTTGTTGCCAAGAATGGATCCTTTCTAGAGAAAGAGTTTCTCTCGAAAGAAGTAAGTGGGAGGAAAGTAGAACTTGATGAAGTGTTACCTCTTGAACCAGAGAATGGCGAAACTCAAGAAAACGTTTCTGAGGTGCTTGCACCGACTAGAGAGGAAATTAATGATGATGATCAAGATGCTTCTAATCAAGCTCCTACTGAAATTCGAAGGTCCACAAGGACACGTTCCGCACCAGAGTGGTACGGCAACCCTGTCTTGGAAATCATGTTGTTAGACAACGGTGAACCTTCGAACTATGAGGAAGCAATGGTGGGCCCGGATTCCGACAAATGGCTGGAAGCCATGAAATCCGAGATAGGATCCATGTATGAAAATGAAGTATGGACTTTGACTGACTTGCCCGTTGAACGGCGAGCCATAGAAAATAAATGGATCTTTAAGAAGAAGACAGACGCGGATGGTAATGTGACCATCTATAAAGCTCGGCTTGTCGCTAAGGGTTATCGACAAGTTCAAGGGGTTGACTACGATGAGACTTTCTCACCGGTAGCGAAGCTGAAGTCCGTCCGAATCATGTTAGCAATTGCCGCATACTATGATTATGAGATATGGCAAATGGACGTCAAAACGGCATTCCTTAATGGTTTCCTTAAGGAAGAATTGTATATGATGCAGCTGGAAGGTTTTGTCGATCCTAAGAATGCTGACAAGGTGTGCAAGCTCCAACGCTCGATTTATGGGCTGGTGCAAGCATCTCGGAGTTGGAACATTCGCTTTGATGAGATGATCAAAGCGTTTGGGTTTACACAGACTTATGGAGAAGCCTGTGTTTACAAGAAAGTGAGTGGGAGCTCTGTAGCATTTCTCATATTATATGTAGACGACATACTTTTGATGGGAAATGATATAGAACTTTTGGACAGCATCAAGGCCTACTTGAATAAGAGTTTTTCAATGAAGGACCTTGGAGAAGCTGCTTATATATTAGGCATCAAGATCTATAGAGATAGATCGAGACGCCTCATAGGTCTTTCACAAAGCGCATACCTTGATAAGATATTGAAGAAGTTCAATATGGATCAATCTAAGAAGGGGTTCTTACCTGTGTTACAAGGTGTGAAATTGAGCTCAGCTCAATGTCCAACCACGGCAGAAGATATAGAAGAGATGAGTGTCATCCCCTATGCCTCAACCATAGGTTCTATTATGTATGCCATGCTGTGTACCAGACCTGATGTAAACCTTGCCATAAGTTTGGTAGGAAGGTACCAAAGTAATCCCGGCAAGGAACACTGGACAGCGGTCAAGAATATCCTGAAGTACCTGAAAAGGACCAAGGAAATGTTTCTCGTTTATGGAGGTGACGAAGAGCTCGTCGTAAAAGGTTACGTCGACGCTAGCTTCGACACAGATCTGGATGACTCTAAGTCACAAACCGGATACGTGTATATTTTGAATGGTGGGGCAGTAAGCTGGTGCAATTGCAAGCAAAGTGTCGTGGCGGGATCTACATGTGAAGCGGAGTACATGGCAGCCTCGGAGGCAGCACATGAAGCAATTTGGGTGAAGGAGTTCATCACCGACCTCGGAGTCATACCCAATGCATCGGGGCCAATCAAGCTCTTCTGTGACAACACTGGAGCTATTGCACTTGCAAAGGAGCCCAGGTTTCACAAGAAGACTAGGCACATCAAGCGTCGCTTCAACTCCATTCGTGAAAATGTTCAAGATGGAGACATAGAGATTTGTAAAGTGCACACGGATCTGAATGTCGCATGTCCGTTGACTAAACCTCTCCCTAAGGCAAAACATGATCAGCACCAGAACTCTATCGGTGTTCGATTCATCACAATGTAACTAGATTATTGACTCTAGTGCAAGTGGGAGACTGTTGGAAATATGCCCTAGAGGCAATAATAAAAGCATTATTATTATATTTCCTTATTCATGATAATTGTCTTTATTCGTGCTATAATTGTGTTAACCGGAAATCGTAATACATGTGTGAATAACAGACAACAACATGTCCCTAGTGAGCCTCTAGTTGACTAGCTCGGTGATCGACAGATAGTCATGGTTTCCTGACTATGGACATTGGATGTCATCGATAACGGGATCACATCATTAGGAGAATGATGTGATGGACAAGACCCAATCCTAAACATAGCATAAGATCGCATAGTTCGTTTGCTAGAGTTTTCCAATGTCAAGTATCCTTTCCTTAGACCATGAGATCGTGTAACTCCCGGATACCGTAGGAGTGCTTTGGGTGTGCCAAACGTCACAACGTAACTGGGTGACTATAAAGGTATGCTACGGGTATCTCTGAAAGTGTCTGTTGGGTTGACATGGATCGAGACTGGGATTTGTCACTCCGCTTGACGGAGAGGTATCACCGGGCCCTCTCGGTAATGCATCATCACAATGAGCTCAATGTGATCAAAGTGTTTGATCACGGGATCATGCATTACGGTACGAGAAAAGTGACTTGCCTGTAACGAGATTGAACGAGGTATTGGGATACCGACGATCGAATCTCGGGCAAGTAAAATACCGATTGACAAAGGGAATCGTATACGGGATTAATTGAATCCTTGACATCGTGGTTCATCCGATGAGATCATCGTGGAGCATGTGGGAGCCAACATGGGTATTCAGATCCCGCTGTTGGTTATTGCCCGAGAGCCGTCTCGGTCATGACTGCATGTCTCCCGAACCCGTAGGGTCTACACACTTAAGGTTCGGTGACGCTAGGGTTGTGAAGATATGTATGTGCAGTAACCCGAATATTGTTCGGAGTCCCGGATGAGATCCCGGACGTCACGAGGAGTTCCGGAATGGTCCGGAGGTAAAGAATTATATATAGAAAGTGCTATTTTGGCCATCGGGACAAGTTTCGGTGTTATCGGTATTGTACCGGGACCACCGGAGGGGTCCCGGGGGTCCACCGGGGGGGTCCACCTGCCCCGGGGGGCCACATGGGCTATAGGAGGTGCGCCCTGGCCTGTATGGGCCAAGGGCACCAGCCCCAAGGGCCCATGCGCCAAGAAGACTTGGAGAAGGAAGAGTCCAAGGAGGGGAAGGCACCTCCGAGGTGCCTTTGGGAGGATGGACTCCTCCCCCCCCTTTGGCCGCACCCCTTCCTTGGAGGAAGGGGCAAGGCTGCGCCCTCCCCCCTCTCATGCGCCTATATAAAGGGAGGGGAGGGAGGGGTGGCCGCACCCATAAGCCCTGGCGCCCCCCTCCTCCCTGCAACACCTCCTCCTCCGCCCGTAGTTGCTTAGCGAAGCCCTGCCGGAGTTCTGCTGCATCCACCACCACGCCGTCGTGTAGCTGGATCTTCATCAACCTCTCCTTCCCCCTTGCTGGATCAAGAAGAAGGAGACGTCACGCTTTCCGTATGTGTGTTGAACGCGGAGGTGCCGTCCGTTCGGCACTAGATCATCGGTGAATTGGATCACGGCGAGTACGACTACCTCATCCACGTTCACTCGAACGCTTCCGTTGCGATCTACAAAGTGGTATGTAGATGCTATCTAATCTGAATACTCATTGCTAGATGAACTCATAGATGGATCTTGGTGAAACCGTAGGAAAAATTTTAATTTTCTGCAACGTTCCCCAACAGCTGGTTGCACTGGTGCTATGTGATCGCATGCATGCAATTGCACGAAAGTGTGCGTACATGTGGGCACGACCAACATAGGCCCCACGCAAGGTTGGAACGAAAACGGACACAAAACGAACGTTGCGTCACATCCGGGCAGTGTATTCGCGATTTTCGACCTGGAAAACCCTAGAAAATGCGCCGAGCGCCGGAAAAATACGAGCTTTGGCGTGTGTGCTGTGGATGGTGATGGCAACGTGTGGAAAAAGTGTCGTGACGTTTGACGGAGTAGAAAAAAGTCCGTAGTGAGAACCCACTCCCCGGCAGACCGAGGAGTAGCTGGTTGCACTGGTGCTACGTGATCGCATGCATGCAATTGCACGAAAGTGTGCGTACATGTGGGCACGGCCAACGTAGGCCCCCACGCAAGGTTGGAACGAAAACGGACACAAAACAAACGTTGCTTCACGTCCGGGCAGTGTATTCGCGATTTTCGACCTGGAAAACCATAGAAAATGCGCCGAGCGCCGGAAAAATGCGAGAATTGGCGTGGGTGCTGTGGATGGTGATGGCAACGTGTGGAAAAAGTGTCGTGACGTTTGACGGAGTAGAAAAAAGTCCGTAGTGAGAACCCACTCCCCGGCAGACCGAGGAGTAGTTGGTTGCACTGGTGCTACGTGATCGCATGCATGCAATTGCACGAAAGTGTGCGTACGTGTGGGTACGGCCAACGTAGGCCCTCACGCAAGGTTGGAACGAAAACGGACACAAAACGAACGTTGCGTCACGTCTGGGCAGTGTATTCGCGATTTTCGACCTGGAAAACCGTAGAAAATGCGCCGAGCGCCGGAAAAATACGAGATTTGGCGTGTGTGCTGTGGATGGTGATAAACAAAATATTTTCTCACCATATTTAAAAAAAATTGTTTTCCGTTTGAAGTTAAAAAAACAAAATGACAAAATAAACATATTTAATACTGTGATTTGACTTTACATACCTGCCGGGCAGTTCACTACCAGACAGTGTACTACCGGGCAATTATGTAAAGTCATATCACAATATAAGATATGACCATGCATGGACTACCGGAGGCGGTATATAAACTGGTCTGGACATCCTTCGGCTGCCGAGGTGGGACTAAATTAGAATGGATGCTGCACGCCGACGCTAATCAACCCGTGTCGTCTGGGGCCGGCCGTGTCGTCTGGGGCCCGGCCCAATCATTGGGGACGGCAGTGGAGAGAGAAGCGACGCGGGCCCGACCGAATCTATCGTGATTAGCACCTGGCACGACCGCCGCCATATGCCCTCGTCACCCACGACGCCCTGCCCCAAGCCCTAACCCACGCCGCCATCTACCCCCGATCGCCTGACACCCCTCACCCTCGCACTGTGGCCCCGTGACGCCGCTCCGCCGTCCATCCGCCGCCGTTGGTGAACACCTCATCCGCCGTCCGTCCGCCGCCGTTGGAGAACACCTCATCCGCCGTCCACCGATCGACAGCACGCCATCCAACGTGGTCGTCCGTCTACATCACGTCAGCCGAAGATTCTGACGTAGGCGGCCGCGGTTCCACAGCACGCAGTCGGCGGCGTCATCACCACCAGCACCCCCCCCCCCCCCCCCCCGCCGCCAACCCCGCCGCGGCCGTAATGGTGGGAGGTAATTTTTATGTTTTTTGAACGATGCATTCATCATGTTCATCATGTACACATGAAAAGTAGCTAATATGTTATTTGCTCCTATTCGTAGTGACGGAGGAGTACGGACAGATTTTCTGTTCCGTTGAGAAGTGGTGTCTCCTCGTCAGCAAACTGACCTCTAGGCAAAAAAAAACGATTTGCAAGTACTAGACTAGGACAAATGTTGATGATTCCTAGTGTGCTCATGCGCAAGTGTCTGGTAATGTTTATGATTAAATCATACGCAGTGGACACAGAAAGGTTCATTATGGCATCAAGAAACGGTGCGATATCATTGCGCGCTGAAGATGTGTTTGATATTTTTGGCCTAGTGAACAAGGGCAGAGATGCCATGAAAGCTTTAGGTAAAGGGGGGCTAAAGGCGAAAGTGAAGGTGCCGAGTCGTTTCATAGATTCGAGTACGAATGAAATAATGATAGACCAGCTTATACAGGACATCACTACTAGTGGATTGTATGATGATGATTTCCTGCGTCGAATTATGTTGGTTCTTCTAGGCACTGTTCTTGCACCACACTCCACGGTAGAAGTTCCTAATGCTTTTTACAAGCTAGTGGAGGATGTGGAGAGCATTAAATCATTTAACTGGAACGCGTTTACTTTACGCGTTTGCGTCGATGGCATCACGAAGACTTTATCGGATCGTACAAAATTTACATGGCCGGTGGGAAACCTTGCTCTCATACAGGTAAATTGTATGTTATATATGTTATTTCGAACTATAGTCTGGACTGTTAAGATTGCTAATATATTTTATGTTCATGCAGTACTTGTTTTGGGAGAAAGTGCAGCCACTTGATGACGAGACTTTTGATCCACTCGCGCATGAGTATCCGCTGATGCTTAACTGGCCAGAAGTCAAGGCTATGAAGCGTGATGCGTACGACACATCGTACGGCCGCGGGAATGGGAGGGTAAGTATTTATGGTTTGCATGCATGGAGTTATGGAACGTTTTTCATGGTGAGTAATTTAAAATGATTTAACATGGCACAGATTGATGACATAATAAGTGAGAAGCACAGACAGATGATAATTGCTCAGGAGGGGAAATTTGTGGAGGAAGAATATGAGCCAGTTGATAGAACAGGTCGTTCGCGGAAAAGGAAGGATAATAGAGACGAGGCTTCATCGAGCAAGGACACGACCTTAGATCAAATTATGAAAAGCATCAAAGACATGCAGAAAGAAATTCGCTTTGTCCCTAAAAAATGTGTTGAGGTAATTAGTGATGTGTTATTCAAAATACATGAGATTATTCATATTATTTACATGTATTTACTGCTTCCCATGTGTTATTGCAGATAGTACTGGAGGAGCTGGAGAACAAAGGTCTTGTCTTCAAGACAAATAGAGGGTTTAGTGATGTTGAGTTTGTGGAGCACAGTGAGAACTGGATGAGGAGGTATGGTCCGTCAAAATATTTTCCAGATGTAAAATCAACTCCTGCAAAGGATGATATGGACAACAGGGTGGAGGCATCCTTCACCAATGGGAACGGGAAGAAGTCCGCACGTGAGAAAGGTATGCATCTGAACACACCCGGTACAGGAGATGAAGGGGACCCCTTCGTTATTGACGAGAATGGTAATTCAACCGACCCATCTTTTGCAACGGTACACACAAATGACTTTCCAGCAGTTACTTCAACCCCCAAGAATATAAATGCAGTGTCAGACGGGTCTAGCGCCGATAAATCAGAGGAGATTAGTATGGATAGTCTGAACACACTTATTAAAAAAGTGAAAGAAAGTGGCACCAAGGAGAATGATGGGAATGCGAAAGAAAGTGGCACTAAGGAGAATGATGGGAATGCGAAAGAAAGTGGCACTGAGGAGAATGATGGGAAACGCAAGAGAAAAAAGTCAAAGCATATTCTTTCACCCTTCCAACAGATCGTTGGACGTAAACGTCCAAAGAAAATTAAGTGTTATGTACTTTGTTTTGAAGATATTTCATTCCTTGCATGCACAAATTATTTACTCATTGTTTGATTATATTTTAGGTTTGTTTGGTATAAGAGACGTTCTGATTAATACCGATTACATTACTGAGGATCACATAGAGGCCGCGAAGGTTTATGTCAAGACACTATCAGACTCGGCGAAGCTTAGTAGGAAAACTGCCGTGCACATGACAGGAATTGCTGGGGAAACGTGTACACCTGATATGCTTCAAGCCATCATTGCGAAAAAATGGTTGCATGGCGGTGTAAGTATTACAACAATTATATGAAGTAGTACATGTCATATTTAATTTTTTCTAAGAGGAGTATTGCTGTTATGTTATTTTCAGGTCATCAATAGTTATTGCAACCATATACAGACCCATAATCCTCGTTCTGACCGTCACATTTTATCATCTTGGGTGTCACACTGGCTTATTCTTCGTGCTGAAGGAAAGGTTAAGAACTCTAAGCACCATTTTATGGAGCATTTCACAAACCAAAATAAAATGGTGTCTAGAGTTAATGAGGAGTATTTCATTACAGATAAGGTATTTCACATTTGTATGATCCTTCGTAGTACATAACTAATTGTGTGTCCAAGAACTTGACTAAACTTTGTTGTAGGCATACTTTCCTTTTCATGTGGAAGAAAGTCACTGGATAACAATTCTCATGCACAACAAGAAAAAAGAGTTTCAAGTTTTAAATTCTACTGGTAAATGCAGCAAGGCAGTTCTTAAAAAAATAAGGCAGCTGGTAAGCTTCTTTCTTTACATGTAACAAGATAGATAGTAGTAATTAGTTATGTACTTCATATGAATTTCACATTTATATTTCAGAGGGCATAAATAGCTAAAGATACCTTGGAGGTGAACTCCCTTGTACAAACGGAACATCCAGACGTATCTTCGTGGCCAATAAATGAGTACGATATGCCGTTACAAAAGGATGGGTATGTTCAACTGTTTAAGTTCTAAGTACTTCTCTTACACAGCAATGCCTGACTCGAGGTTTTTTACAGAGTTTCTTGTGGTCTCTTCGTGGTGAAATGCATTCAAAACTGGAACGGAGATGAATGGATATTTGAGTTTGATCAAGCTGAGGTGAATGCTTCAAGGGGACGCATTCTAGCTGAAATACTATTTTCAGAGTGCAACACGATGGAAACTGTGAAAGAGAAGATTTTGAAGATCATGGACAAGAAATTAGTTTGTTGATGGGTTTTTGGCTACAAGAACATTCTTTTTCTTATTATCGCAACTAAATAAACGTGCCGTTGACGGCACTAGGAACAATTTTGATATTATGACATTTCTTATTGTAATGGGCATGATTATGCACGTCCGCAACTAAATAAAGGTGCCGTCGTCGGTACTAGCTACAATATTTATTTTCCAACTATATATGTTAAGCTGCTATATGCAATATGCTTATGTGATGATTATGCCGCCGTCTACTGGCTTGTACAGTTTCATATAAATGGAGGCAGACGGCTGGCTTTATGTGCAATATTATTATGTGATGATAATGCCAGCCGCCGTTTGTTGGTTCTTAGATGCACATATAAATGCAGGCGGACGGCTCCTCGTTTGCTAATAAAATTTTGACTAGAAAAAAAACAGCCCGACCTACCCTTGTGGACCCAGGGACTGTGCATCCAACCCAAATCTAGCCGACAGGCGACTCGGGCGGTCGATGCGCACCCCCAATGGTCCACAAGTAGGCCAACGGGGCTGACAAGGAGCTTTTTGTAACAGAGGAGTTCGAAAGAAACAGCCGACGCGGCTATTTAAGCCGGTCGGTGCGCCTTTCCGTTGGCGATGTGGGACTAAATAAGGCGATGCGGTCGACGCAACGCTGACGAGGCTCCATTTGTTGCCAAGTCGCCGCCGGCCCATGTCGGCCCAGTACGACAGGCCCAGCCTCGCCCCTCCCCGGCCCAGTCACCGTCGCCTCGCGCGCCCGACGAAGGAGTTTAGTCCCACCTCGGAAGCTGACGGGAGTGAGGACCAGCTTAAATATGCCGGCGCGCTACACAGGTCGAACTCCTCTGCTACTACTGCTTGATATCGCCGCCCTGTTGGACCCGGCTGCTGGGCCCTTGATGGGCTTTATATGGACCTCCTGAGTCGCCTCGTTGGCTTGATTTGGGTTGGGAATGTAGCCCAACTTGCGGTCCAGCAGCCGGTCGGGCATTTTTTTGCACAACGACGGTCGGCTATGTTTTTTTGCACAACGACGGTCGGCCATGGTTATTGCAACAGGTACAGTAACAAAAACGCAGCATATTAAAACTGTGAACTCTTTCACATAGCAGTACAAATAAGATGACAATTCATTAAACAAATATGATGTGTCATATCATATATGTTCACATAAGTACTTTCGTCACACATAAATAAATCGAGACATAAAGTTTTCTGCCACGCAAGTACGAACAAGAAATAACATAGTTTATTCGGACTAGACTCATGCGACCGTTTTTATTCTTCCAACATAGCAAGATGCTTCTCTACGCCCAATTCCTGAACATAACATAAAAATATGGGTGAGAAAATATAGTTTGTAAAACTGAAGTACGAACATAACAAAAAATAATAGGGTAGCATCTTACTTCTGGTTTTTTCGACATGTAGCCTTGTTATGACCTGGTAGACCACACAGACTGCATAAAGGACCACTTTTTTTCTCTATAAAATCTTTTGGCCTACCATTCTTTGTAACATCGGGGCCCCCCTTTGACCGCCCCTTCTTAGGTGCACCCTTGGTCGAAACTTTCTCAGGATCACCAATACCAGACTCAACTTGTTGCGCTTGACTTGCCTCCTTCTTAAGCTTAGCATACCTTCTACTTCCTATAAGTTCCTCCTCCGGTATCTTTTTCTGCGCTATTATGTTGTCCAGACACTTCATCAACTCATCAAACAAGAAGGGATCATTTGCTGCAACATGAGCTGCCTCTGCGGTTTTTATGCTTAATTGACTATACCGGTCTCTCTCTAATGCCCCTGACCAACCCCATCCAAACATATCACTCTTCCGCTGCACAGGCAATCCATCTCTCGCATTTTTTGACAACCGATGAAGGACACAACACTTTGGTATTTCAGTTATGCTCAGATGATGGAGAACAAAAAGAATGTGTTTGCATGGCAGGCCTTTCCGAACCATCCTAAGACAAGTGCATGTTATAGTTTCTTCTGAGTTACCTGGTTCATAAACAACATTATACATGAACTTGTGGTTATCCTTCCATGTCACCATATATGTCTGACGCTCAATTCCCACGAGCGTCTCAAATATCTCCAGCTGACCCATCTTGTGCAAATCATCTTGCAGGATGTAAAAATTAGCAGGTGTGAATACTTTGGCGGCATGCTCCTCAAATGCCTTATATTCAGTAACCGACGGTGGTTCTTTTTGGTTTGCCTCACAGTCATCGTACGCCTCATTCTCACGCAGGCGAACTATACAGTTCTCATAATGCACAACCAAATCAACTATTGTCATACCGTAGTCCAGGTGTAGGTGAAGGCGGGAGTTGAGGCTTTCGCTTCTCTGGTTACTTCGCATACCAAGAAAAAAACCATCAGAAAGATAAGAAGCTGCCCAAAGTCTCTTCTTCCTGTACATCCTGTCAAGCCACTCTTTAGTTCTATCCGTCTTCCACTTATTATAGAAAGCGGTCCATCTCTGCTCAAAGTTCGCTTGAGAGGTGGCATAGTATAGGAGCGATCTGAACTCATCCAATGACTTGTAATGCAGGTGCCTCTGCATATTTTTCTCGATATGCCAGGAGCAAAGACGATGGAAAACATCTGAAAGCACAGTCCGAATAGCCCGGATCATTGCAGCATCACCATCTATGATTATTGACTTAGGCTTCACCTGGCAGTTTGCCTTAAAAAATGTCTGTAGCAGCCACACATATGTCCCTTCCGTCTCGTCAGCAATTATGGCACATCCAAACACTGTGGTGCAACGGTGGTTGTTAACTCCGACAAAGGGGACGAACGGCATACCATACCTGTTCATCTTATAAGTGCTATCAAAGACAACCACATCTCCATAGTCCTGATAGTCCCTCCGTGACTGTGCATCACACCAAAACATACTCTTCAGTCGCCCTTCCTTGTCACGCACATACTCAAAAAAAAACTCAGGGTCCTTCTCCTTCCTGCTCCTCATAATGCCAACTGCCGTCTCTGCGTCACCTTTTGCTATGAGCTTCATTTTTTCTCTGCAACAAAGATTGTAAATATCCCTCCTGATAAGCCCGCACTTATCGTACGAACCGTATCTGCTGATAAAGTTGTCCATTATTATATGATTTCTTATCCCGGCAGCTTCCAACGCCAATATCTCTGCCCTCGTGCCTGCTCCAATCCGTCTGTGAGACCACAGAAAACAAACCTCGTCGGGCCTAGCCATCGCGTGGTTGTGATCATCCACGAATGACGCGACAAACCAAACACCACGTTCTCTGTCCAGCTTCACCACCATATGTGCACCGCAATCGCAACGAGTCTCCGGTCTAAGCCTGCGCTTGCGGCCCTCCATGGTTATAAACTTGCTCTGCCTTCTACCTGCCCTGGAGCAAAGAAATCTCCGGTACCGTATCATTCCTGAAGCACCTCGTTTGACTTTCTGTTTTCTGATGCTAAACCCCTTCTCTTTGGCGTGATTGTTATAGAATATGTATGCATCACCTTGCGACCGAAAGGTCATAGCCATCACCTTCCAATGTGTATCCACCATTTGCTGCTGCCTTTGAGCCTCTTCAATGTCGATCTCCCCCTCATCGTGATCACCGCTAATACCATCTGACTCCTCCTACAAAATTCATACGAAATTGTATATGTTAACTACTATCATTTCATTCATAATATTCATCGATGTACAACATCTATCTACGAACCTGGCTCAAGTTATCCGCGAATGATTCCTGTAAACTATTTTCCACATTGTCAACATCCACATCTTCCTGCAAATTTATATACATAGAGAAATAGTTAGCCATGCCATACATTGCAGGTTCAAAGATGAAATCAAAATATACGGCACTTACGTTTTCACTATTTGCGCCATGTTCATTATGATCAAAATCCTCCGGAGGCAAGATATCAAATGACGACACGGAATCGTTGTCGCTGCTGTCATCATCTTCATTAAAAATATTGTTGTCATTCCGAGTCGCCTTATTAGTACCATTCTCATCCCCCGTCAAAGCGGTTTGTTCATCCATGGCAACACGCCTAACTGACCAAACTGCATAGGATTGTGAGTTCATCACGTGTTAAGTTTGTACTGTGGATCATGCCCGACTGCAACTCTATCTGCCTACAACATGCGGTCGTCCGGGGAGGCGCCGTGCGACGGCATGTTTACTCAACCATAAACCCTAGATCACTATGTGTGACTCATATCATCTAGCATGCTAGGTTTAGACGAGGAGATTAGATGGCAAACCTTCGGCCGCGGAGTAGACAGCGGCGACGTGCAACACGAGGGTTAGAAGGAAGACGGCAGCGACATGGAAGACGAGGGCCGCGGTGTAGACGTCGCCGACGTAGGTCGACGCAGGGCCGGATCCGCGGCGTGCGGACGACAGCGCGGTCAAGCCGTCCGACGGCGACGTGCAAGGCGAGGGTTAGATGGAAGACGGCGGCGACGTGGAAGACGAGGGCCGCCGTGTAGACGTCGCCGAGGTCGACGCGGGACGGATCCGCGGCGACGTTCAGATGCGGCGTCGGATGGGGTTCAGTCGGCGGCGCGCGATCGCACAGTTGGAAACTGGGCGTGATCGACGTGCGTGATCGTCGGGCGGGCGAGAAGATCGTGCAGCTGACTTTTTTCCTCTACACGTGCGGCGGTTTTTTTATTCGTTACGGTATACGGACGTCGGTCTATACGGTATGATAGGAGGTGGGCATACGTTTCTTCCGTATGACCATTATGCCCTTCTACGTTTTGTTGGGGGGGGGGGGGGGGGTTCTACCGAAGCAAGCTGCGGAGAGATAGATAGAGACTAAAAGATGTAAACAAAACGACGTCTTGTTGTCCTCAGGTCTCCTGACTTCCAAGTAACTAGTGCCGCACCAAGTCTCGCCATCCCCGGGTCTTCCAACTTCCAAGCAGTGCAGCCATGGGTTCGAGCTCGCTTGTCATTTAGTAGTACTCATCCTTCAAGAAAAACAATACATGGTCGGTAAGGCAAATTTGGGGGAAAAAATTATAGTGTTCGACTAAACCCACGCAGCACAGCAACACTCTTACATCTAGCGAGTTTTCTCGAAATGTCACTTTAAATTTGTTGCACCTTCTCATGATCCCTGATACTCCCTTTAAATTTGGACACTCACATATCCACACTGACTTTATTTTCTCAACTGCCTTTGCTCCACCGATTGAAACTAGGTCTGGACAATCCCGTATCTCCAACAACTCAAGTGATGTAAGATCACAGCGCCAAATGTCGCCTGGAATGCATCTTATACCCTGGCATCCCTTCATCGTCAGTGAGACGAGGGACGTTAGATTTGTAAGGCAGCTGGGAACAGATGAAAACATATCCCCACAATAAGGCAGCTGGGACGTTTTCTTCAGGTAGTTTTGTAGCACTACCCTTCATTACAGTGTTACTATTATCACTTGATATATATCGCTCAAGTGATATTATTATCACTTTACCACATCACAAGCATCAGCGGTATCGTATCCAGGTACATTTTTTTTTCTGTATAAACATGTTTAGGTAGATTTGTAGTGCTACCCTTGCTGTCAGGAGCCATTTTTGAGTAACACATTTCCTTCGTTACAGTGTTATAATTATCACTTGATATATACCCATTCCTTCACTGAACTGATATTATTATCGCTTTACCACACCACAAGCATCAATTTATATTGGCTATTGCTGTTAGGTATGTTGATGGTGGGTTTTCTGGTATCATTAAAATTCAGGTTCAGCGCAGTCACATGCCCGGGAGCCACTGGTACCATCAAGAAAAAAGAGTTGCATCGGTCGTCGTAAGCCGTCAACGGTGGAAGCGCTTGCAGAGGATCTCAACTCCATAATGCATGAAGAGCGGTTATGTTCTGGTTCAGGGGTTGGTACCATTCCAGGATCCTCAGACGAAGACCTACTGATTTATCATAGAGAGACTCCCGCTAGCTGCTTTGAGATTGGGTATGGAAGCATGCTTCTTAGACATCCAAACTCAGGATCAGAAGCAAATTCTGTTCCTGCACATAGCAAGTCATATGTGACAAGTCAGTCCTATTTTGGGTCTGCCTCATTTACTCTGCATAGTGGAAGCAACGGAGGAGCGAGCAACTCAAATGCCGCATCTGAGAAGCTAATGTGGTCACATGAGAGTGCTAGGAGGTATTTTACACCCTTTAGCATTGGTTGCAGTCCTACACTAAATACTAATCACAGAAAAGAGGTTTTGTTTTGGTTGGTAATGTCCTGGAGAATTTCATTAGCTTTAGTTTTTTGGTCTTTTTGCAGGCATGAACTTCATTATTCGGAGAGCAAGAAAGTAGGAGGAAGGGGAAACGCCGGTGGCGCTTTGAGAGGCCTTACCAAGTCCACTATGAAGTCTCTCAAAAGACTTTATGAAAGCCAGCCTCAACACTTCACAGGTCAGCAATCTTGGTTCCTCTGCTTATGCACTGCATATTTATTTTCTAGATATCACTTTGGTTTCAATCTCTGTTGTTTTGCCTACTGCAAGTACCATGGAGATGTCTTATGATTCTGTTCTGTTTGTGAAGATGCAGAAGTGAGAGGAGGAACCATGCACAAGCCTTCTTCTAGATCTGGGGCTATGGCTTCTTCTCAGTTGAGAATGCCGAAATCTGGAGGAGTAGCTGCAGCAGCATTTAACCTGTTCATGTTACCCCCAGACAAATTATCATCCAAGCTGGTCCCTCCTGAAAAGGATGGTGATCATACCGATAACCGGTGGGCAGGCGGGCATCCGCCAACTCGGTGAAGTTTGTTTGGCAACTTGTATTATAGCTGCATGTATGGGGAATGGATGAAGTGCTAGTTTGCAATGCAATACAAGTACTTGCTGGACAGGTTTCCTCTCATGTTTAATTAGTTAAATTATTAAGTATATTAATAAAGTGGTGCTTAATCTTGAATAATAAAGTGGTGCCAAACACTGTCTTGAAAAATGTTCAGTAAGCCAAATGGCTTCTCTAGTTCAGTCCCTCGACCCACCCCACCCAACGACATCAGCAGCCCGCTAATTTGCACAAGAGCTAGCATTAGCGAGCTAAATAAAGCACACTAGGTCTGCTGTGAACTGCAACTCCTTTTGAAACAGACTCAATTTCCAGACTAATGCTGATTTACCATCGAATGCACACCCTGCATCTGAAACTGCAGCTTTCTGCTAGCCATCACACCTGAACAAGTTCAGCGCTTTTTTTAGAACAGGTTCAGAGTTTTATTTTATTTTTGAAATTGAACAAGTTCAGAGCTCTTTTTAGAACAGGTTCAGAGTTTTATTTTTTTTGAAACTGAACAAGTTCAGAGCTTTTTTTAGAACAGGTTCAGAGCTTTTTCTAGAACAGGTTCAGAGCTTTTTTTTTTAAAACTGAACAAGTTCAGAGTCTTTTAGTTGGCTAAGAGAAATGGTAACTCTAACTTGTATTGTAGCATTTTTATTAATTTTACTATCATGGGTAAGATGGAAATAGGATAGAAGAAACAACAAGTAGTCTGGTTTGCATTTCAATATTTGCTGGACAGGTTGCTTCTCAGTCTCAGGTTTAATTAATTAATTATTATATTATTTTTCCTCTTACTTCCCACAAATAATTGTGAATTTTGGTACAGTTAGTCTGCCAGAAATAGAAAAAAAATATTTGTGCGAGAGGGGAAAAGATTTATGTAGTTTTTTTTAGACATACTCCCTCCATTCCTAAATACTCCCTCCGTCCGAAAATACTTGTCATCAAAATGAATAAAAGAGAATGTAGCTAGACATATTTTAGTTTTAGATACATCTCTTTTTATCCATTTCGGTGACAAGTATTTTCGGACGGAGGGAGTATTTGTCTTTCTAGAGATTTCAAATGGACTACCACATACGGATGTATATAGACATATTTTAGAGTGTAGATTCACTCATTTTGCTCCGTATGTAGTCACTAGAAAGACAAATATTTAGGAACGAAGGGAGTAGAAGGTTTCGGTAGTTCAGAGTTTGTTTTGTTTTTACTCCCTCCGTTCCAAATTTAAATTAAAACCACGACGAGTAATTTGGAACAGAGGGAGTAGAAGAAGTCTCAAAGTTGAGTGGGACTCTAGGAGGCAGAAGAGCCCACGGGCTAGGAGGGAGAAGTGGAGTGCCCACGGGCCAACTTTGACTACGGCCCACCAATACAAACATATCCGCTGCACGCGAGGGGAAGATGGACGCCAGTCACCCTCAGGCCCACCGGCCCCAGATCAAGCGAGTAGGTCGTTTTTGCCCTTAGTTTGTGTATAGAGAGAAGAGATGCTTCTCTACTGTACCGCTCCTAGTTGTGTCTTTTTCAATTCATTATTATTAGTGAGGAGGGATGGATTCTTCAAATTTTCTTAACTTGTTTACTTTACGTGGCACCATTCAATCAAATCATGTGCTCTTTATTTTGTCTCTCTGCATATAAAGAAAATCTTTCTTTGCGGTGTTAGTTGTTTGCATATTGTACACTACCTCTGTAACAGAATATAACATGTTTTTATAGGCTAGTTTAGCCTAAAAATGTCTCATATTTTGATGCGGATAATCAAATCATATAGAGTGTGAAGATACTTGTTGGCGATCGGTTAACGCTCTCTCGAATATTCATTTCTGAGCTCGACCTCATCTGCATCCTATGATTCAGTGCATATGAGGTCCGTACCAAATTTAGATCGTTTGGATATCTGAGTAGCTCTCAGAAAAAAAATAATATCATTCCGAACAGTACATGAACAGCACACTATTTCATAGACCCCGAATTTGTCTTTTTTATTTTGCACAAACCACATGCATTGAAACATCTATCATGGATAAAATCAGAAATTTTTGAAATTTTGTAGCATTTTTTCGATTTTACTGTTCATGGCAGGTATAGATGAGCCTGGGAGCCAAATCACCCCTCTCCTATCTATAGACTTATTCTCGCCATGGACTGTTGAATAGAAGAAATCCTACCCGCATAAATAAAAAAAGAATGGAAGAAATCCTGGCAAGGAGAGAAAAAGCTAGGCACCCCAAATTTATGTACAGTAGGACAAACTCTACTGGTTAATTAAGCGCACACACATGCATGCAGCCCACAACAAAACAAACGTGCTACTTACTGCTAGACTAGTACACCAAATTGATGGGGAAATATAATACTCCCTCCTCCTCCGTTCCTAAATATTTGTCTTTCTAAAGATTTTAACAAGCAACTACATACGGAGCAAAATAAGTGAATCTACACACTAAAGTATGTCTATATACATCCGTATGTAGTTCGTAATGAAATCTCTAAAAAGACTTATATTTAGGAACGGAAGGAGTATATATGAAGAAGAAGAAGAAGAAGAAGAAGAAGAAGAAGACACCCATTTGATACAAACTGGGGACAATTTATGTACCCCCTCCAATCCATATTGTCAGGATTTGAGAGACAATTAATACGGATCGGAGGGAGTAGTAGAGTACTGTTTTTTTTTTTTTTTTGAAACGAGGCAAAAGATTTGCCATTTTCATTGAGAAGAAGAGAATTGCCGGATTAATTAACGAAAAACCGGGCTAATACCGATACAACTCAACCCACGTGACATGGGCACCACCGGCCAACCTGGCCACCGACATGGGACACAAAGCTACAAAGAAGAAAAGCATTCGTCGAGGAGTCGCAAGCGTCATCGTCATCACCGGTTGCCTCGAACGAGCGACTCCGACTTCACCATTGAGCTCCAACCGCGAAGCCAACCTGCAAACAGCCGCATAGAACCCACGACGGCACATGCCACCAGATGGCCACACGCGCAAGCAGCCGACAGCTCCGACTTTGACGACGAGCCTCACCAGGGAAATATGCAGGACTTGCGCCGACCGTGCCCTCAAAGCACCTCGGACACGTTGGGAAGAACCGACTACCGAAGTCCACGCCGCGACCCGAGCTCCTCTCGACGACATCATCGTTGCCAAACAGAAACCAGCGCCCCGCCTCAACAAACTACGCGGCGAAGATGCCGCAATCCACCAGTCTCCCAGTCGTAGTCGGCTTCGAGACGATGCCCCCAAGGAGGAGAAAGACGTGAAGACGCCTCCATCGCCCGACCCAGCGAATCTGAGGTTTCCCTCCGGAGCCAAAGCCGTGGGGAGGAGGAGCACGCCTCCACGGCGACGCTTCCAAGAAAGATCACGGCACCGGCGGGCACCGCCGTCGCCTGCTCCGAAGAAGGCCGGAGCAAAGATTTCTCTCGAAGATGCGCCGACCACCTACCACCACCGACCGCCACCCACCAGCCACCACCTGCTGAGGCCAACCTCGTTCTTGCCGCGGGATCCCACGATCCACCGCGATCAGACACGCACCACCCCCTGGCCGAAGCTATCGTCCACCACCGCAGCACCACCGTAGCCACCTCCACCGCAGCAACCCACGCTGCATCGCGAAGCGCAGCACCCAGATCGATGCACCTTGCACCAGATCCAATCGTAGCTGCACAGGCGAAGCAGCAGAGCAGACGAGCAGGATCTCCCTCCGCAGCACACCTCGCACTCCAAAGAAGCACACCCGCCATGCCAGCTGGTCACCGCGCCCGACGCACACCTGCAACCACCGCGCCCGGCCAGTCACCGCGCCCCACGGATCCGAGCCGACGCCGCGCAAGCGCGCGCCGTCCACACCCCGGCCACATCAGGAGCCCGGACCGAGGCCGCCGCCTTGGCGCCCCACTCACCGCCCGCAAGAGGCACGACGCCGCTCCGGCCGCTGCCCTCCGTCCGACGTCGCCCCGCTCGTGAGAGGAGCCGCCCGCCGCGAGAAAAGAAGCCCCGCCGCCGCCTGCTCCATGAGAGCTTTGCCCGCGGGAGGCGCCGGCGCCGGCGAGGGGTGGGATTGGGTGTGGTGGCCGGAGGCCTTGGCGATTTGGTCGCCGCCCGTGTCGCCCCTGCGGAGGGAGCGACGCGAGGGCCTCTGTTTTCGAGCGGTGGATTAGTTTTAGTAGAGTACTGTAGTTGCCAAATAACTTGCACCTCAGCACGCAGGGTTTGAACATCATCTGTTCAGTGTTCCCAATATTTTACTGCGGTCTAATCCTATCAAATACAGTATATACTACACCTCAAAAGTGCAGGTTGCTTGCTTGCAAAATATATTGTCTGAAACCTGACTGCAAACTAAATTTCATTAAGCAGGCTCACTTCTGAACACCATACACGGTCTCGAAAAATACTACTCCTATGCAGAACAAAGAGGGAAAGATGATGACAGGCAGACGCAGATGCAGAGCTCATGCATGGCATGACAGGTCAACATATTTGCAGAGTTCAGATGCACCATAAAAACCGTACTAATTGGAAACTGGTCAGCACAACACAAATATGGGAAATGATCGACGGAATAAAACTGCACAAAGGGAGAAGCAAATATGCATGGAGAGATAGACTGATAGAGACAGCAGAGAGCCAGAGACCAACAACAGGCAGATAGATGCATCTATGGTGGGTAAACATATCCAGAGTTGGTTTATGATGCATGCTCAACAACTCGGTTGCAGTTTCAAACAATCAAAAGAAACATCGAATACTAGTCTGAGACCTGCAAAGCTAAACTGTTTCCATACTTCTGAAATTAAACAATCAAAAGGCAAAAACAACACCAAATTACTAACCTCTGCTGACAAAAACCTAGCAAGGCAACACATGATTAATAATCTTTGCTGCAAATCATCATAGCATAAACTCAAGTCTGAGCCAGCCTTGCAGACTAGACTAGTCTGTCAGAGAAACTTGAAAGCAACATAAATGGGCCACCATTGTTTGTTGTGCTGCCAATTGCCAAATGCAAGTTAACCCGCCCAGGCCACCAGATCAGTCAGTCACCATATCTATCATCATGGGAAGCAAGGCGTGAACCACGCTGGCCGCGGGCTGGTCTGGCGCCGCCTGAGGCCCTCGACCTTCTCTGCCGTGCCGTCCTTGAGGCTGAACACCTTGACACGGTTGGCGCGCCCGTCGTATTCGTTAACGTACCCTTCGTTGGCGTAGTAGACACATCCGGCCTTGAGCTCCGGGTGCTCCCTCGTCGGCACGCAGAGCGAGCTCTTCCCACCGACGAACAGCGCGGCATCACCAATGTCGTCTGTCTCCCTCCACTCCTCACCACCGGCGTCGAGGACCTGCACCTTGAAGGACGGCAACTCCTGATAACCGTGTGCGGCCTCCCTGACCACCACCATCAGCCGCCCACCCGGCGCCCCCACGAGGTACTTGTGGTGGTCCAAATCGGCCGGCAGGAGCAGCCTTGGCGCGACCACCACGCTCGTGAACACCCCGACATCATGGGCGTCGTGTTCCCATGCCTCCACTTGGCCGGAGTATGTGATCAAGTAGAACCTGCCCTCGTAGTGGATGGCGTCCTCGACGCCATCGGGCAAAGGCATTGTCCCACACACCGTCTTAGCGAGGTCAGCGCCGTTGCGCGCCAGCCGCCATGTGCCGCCCTTTGCCGTGGCAAAGGCCACGAAGCCAAACTGGGTGCCTGTGATCATCATGGCAGCGGGGCACGGCGGGGAGTTGGAGAGGACGACCTTGCGGCAGAAGGAGCGCATGCTCTTGGCACACATGCTCTGGGCAGGGATCCTATACGTCCAGTCGGACGGGCGGTTGTCATAGACGGGGTGCGGCGGGGCTCTACCGAAGCGCTTCAGGTCGAGCACGAAGCGTCCATGTTGCTCAAAGAGGTAGGGGATGGTGGTGATGGCTGGGAGCACGCGCTGCTCGCCAGAGACCGGGTTGACAATGCGTATCTTGGCCCGGTTGTCGGCGGTTACGAGCCAGCCGTCGGAGGAGGAGCCAAGGACGACGTGGCCACGCAGAGCGGGTTCGGGGGCGCTCACGGTGGTGCTGCAGCGGTCTGAGATGGAGAAGAGCGTGGCGGTCTCCGGGGTGCGGCCGCGGAGGAGGAGCCACGGCGTCTCCGGCTTGAGTGGGGCGGACGAGGCACGGAAGACGGCGGCGAAGGCGAGACGGTCGAGGAGGCTGAGACGGCCGTGGATGTTGGCTAGTATATCGTCGGGGAGGCTGGCGATGGCGGCCCAGGTGGTGGCTTTCTTCCGGCACCGCATCGCTCGCAGGCTAGCTGATGAAATGCCCCTGCAATTGATTTGGGGATAAAAGGCAACATCTTAGGAAAGCCAAAATAACATGACATGGATGAACCAGATGACATGGGCTTCGCATATTGATAAAATGACATGGATGAGCAAAATGTATCCCTAACCAAAATAACTAAACAAGGGAAGAATCCAAAAAATAGTGCACAAAAGCCTCATCCCAGGTAGATCTCAGGACACATGACATGAACGAAATCGAGCAAATCGACATGGGGCTACATTTCGTTACGAATGCGATATGATGAGAATGTACATGAGTGAGCAAAATGTATCAATTTGTTACGTTGCTAGATGACCGAAATGTATCCCTAACCCTAACCAAAATACAGA
Source organism: Aegilops umbellulata (assembly GCA_032464435.1). NCBI lineage: Eukaryota > Viridiplantae > Streptophyta > Magnoliopsida > Poales > Poaceae > Aegilops > Aegilops umbellulata. Next base: position 486,070,051 of record CP136059.1, on the reverse strand, counting down.
AGGAAAACTAGTGCACAAACGCCTCATCCCAGATAGATCCAGAGAGTTCATACTGCGTACCAAATAAATCCATCTCACGGGGGAGAGGGAGAGTAGAGCAGAGTAGAGCAGAGCAGATAGCAGCAGACCCGATCACAGTCAGCTTCTTTAGCTTCTCCTCAGCAAACTGCACCCCTGCATTTCTGCCTTGATTACTTCAGGGCTCTCTGAATTTGCGTTTCTTCAGGGCTCTCTTCTTGCGCTGCCTGGGCTATCATGGGCGGGTCCTTGAAGCGAAAGCCAGCACAACTATTAGACATTATAAGCTTTGGAACATGACTATCTAAAGAAAAAAAAACTTTTGGGGGACCGTTGTTTATTAAAAAAAATTACTAAATACATATATTGTGAAAAAATAATTTAATTAATATTTTAATAATGTTCATCACACATTAAAAAATAGAAAAAAAATACTCACACTCGGCCACATTTTATCTCTTACGAAAAAACACGACAAGTGCTTCTATCATTATTTTTTTATAGTTTCCAAAAAGGGAGCCTAGAATTAGTTTGCAAAAAAATTCACGAGTTAAACTAGGATTAGTTTGCAAAAAAAATCACGAGTTAAATTAGGATTAGTTTGCAAAAAATATCATGAGTTTAATTAGGATTAGTGTGCATAATTTTGCTGGCACGAGAGTCGGTCAGTCAATGCACATGTCCAAGTAAGACATGCTGTAAGAATGCATGTGTGTTTTTCTGCATGTTAAGAGCCTGGAATGTGATTTATATCATACATACATGGATGGGCACCCATCTGCATCTTGCATCTTGATTAGTCTGACTCTGAACAATGATCAGACATGATGCATCTTGCATCATTGCTTCTTGTCATTTGAGATAGTTTTTTTTATGTGAGTCGAACGGGAGTTAGATTAGATAGGTCGATCGCAAAACAGAGATCGCCTAGCCATCGCTACTCAGCCCAGCCCGGCTTCCTCATAGCGAGTTTCGCTCTCGCTTCGCGTGTCCTAAACATAAAAAAAGGGGCTACTGGTCGCTTCCTACAGGAGGATTGATCGGGGCGATTCGGCCACAATCGCCGTTCCTCGACTGAAAACGGGATCGTGTGATCAATCGGCGGCCATGATATTTCCATCCTCCGGGTGCTCTCACCGTCTCATGGCTTCCATCCTAAATAACTTCGATTCCTACGAAAATTCGTTTCTGAGCTCGAGCTCAGATAGACCTGATATCCTAACGCCCAATCACCTTGGGATAGCCACTGTACTGCGTATTTTTTGAGTATAGATGGCCCCTATTGCCGAGCAAATGATCTGGGCCCCCGCGCATTTATTGGTGGCTCATAATGTTGCGAACCTCACTCCGTGATCTTCGCCAAACGGCCACCTACCTGTGATGTTCTCAAACCCACCTGTGAGGACGCCCGGGCATACGGAAAAGGCCCACCGTACGCAACTGTAGTACCTGCACTCGCTTTTGTATCTCTCTTTTTCACGGGTTGAGACTGATGTGCCAGCTGGACTTCCTCCCATCCCAATGCTTCAGTGGACGACCATGATTTAGGATGCAGCTGAGCCTGGGCACCAAAACGCCCCTCCCGAATTCCTACTCCTAAATACTAATATTATGTAAGACAATATATTATATACAATTATAAATTTTCTCTGCAAGATATATATACATTATAATTGCCCGTTATTTCATTTTTTTTCTAGTGAGATAGGGTCATGTTTTATGTTTCGCACAGGCCCTAGGTTTTGCTAGCCTGGCCCTGATGAAGGTGAGTGAGGCACGGCATCGTGCGGTGCTTCGGTGGCGTCGACGTCGGCCGCAGCTAGGCGTGTGGCCATGGCGACGGAGGTGAGTGGTGGCGCGGGGCCAACCATCACCGTCGCATGTGTCGCTGCCGCCGGCCACCGCTTGAAACCCTAGAGGAGAGAGGGGCAGGAGGTCGTGACTTCCTTCGGTTGGGGATCAGGGACGGGTCTCCGAGTCATGCGATGCGAGCGATCGATAAAAACCAGTGCGCTACACAGGGAGATGAAAAAGGCAGCATGACGGGTGATGGTGGTGGTGGGAGGTGAGACGAAAAAAATCAGAAAAAATAAAAAACATGGAGACGAAGCTATCAAGTCCCCTTTATGAGTAGAGATGACCATATCCGCATCAATCATCTCATGGCACCACACCGACAACGAAGCATTCAGGAAAGAAACAACGCTTAAGCAGCGCCGGCACCGGATCCAACTATCGAAGGCCAAAATCTAGGTTTTCATCCCAAAGAACTAGTCCAAGCATATTCGAGCAATTTCTTTAACATGGTAACGGCATAAAATCACTGCCATTGCAGGCAAAACCAACTCAGGTCAGATCTAGGCTTTCACCACGGAACTCGAGACCGATGACTGTAGCACCATCATCAGCGAAGTTACCTATGCATTGTTGCCACCACTTTTACACATGGAGGTCTATCTAGTATAGATAGACACGCCAACTTCCTCAAAACACAACTCTGCATGCCCAAAAGAAGCCAATAGTGTTGCCGTCGAACTGCATTTGGAACTTCGAACGGAGTTCCTCCTTGATTCACAAGAACATAGTAGTAGAAAACATAATGGAGCGATGTAAATAACAACAGGCAATGTACGATCTCATACAGATACAGCACCACTACTCTTGTCCCGTCGTATACCAAATGGACCAAGTGCGCTAGAATCACATACCGTACTACTACCACTAGTCTTGTCCTCCTTCCAGCTCGGACTGCACAGCATTTCCTCCGTCGAGCGAATTGGGTCTGGCATACACACCAATTTTATGAACATATCTCTCCGCACGTGCAAAAAAGCCAACTATAGCCCAATCGTTTTCCAAGTTGGTGCAGAAAGGAGTTCCTTGTACAAATCCAAAAGGTCCATATCTATCCTCATTGGTTACCAGCATGAGCGATGTTATGACATTGGAAGTTGATAACGCATATGGACCAAATTTTCCAGAAACTTCTTCTGTCAGAAACTCTGATGGTTCAAATTTGATCTATAAGACAATATAGAACAGTACCAAGTCAGCTACTTTTTTATGTAGTAGTATAACTCAAAAGAGTGTCATGGGTTACAAAACTAAGAAAAAATAAATCATGAGCATCAATTTTCGATATTAGTTTGAGCGGATACAATATTTAAAACGAAGAGTGAAGATTATTATTCCAAGATTTTGTTGACTCACCGTGTATTTCTTGGCACCACCAGTACCACCCCATGGACCAACACTGTGTACGTGCTCACTGTGATCGCTATATGAAAACGTAAGTGAATCAATGATATCGCCATAACGAATTGTCACACTTTTAAGACGATAGGAAGATGCTGCCCCGATGTCATGAGGAGTCCCGCCATTTCCGCCCCAAGGCCCATATGTAAGAACTTGAGACTGTAAACCAATAAAGAAGAAATATATTGGAATCTAAAAAGAATGACGAATAAATAATTAAGAGAGTAAGAATTGTAACTGCGTTCTCTTGCTCCTGTTCCCCTTCTCCTTCTACAGTGCTGTTAATCGTGGTTTCTATCTGTTCCAACTGCTCCTGGTCTTCTTCTTTTTCTTCTTCTGCTGTGGTATGAATCATGGTTTCTATCTGTTCCAACTGCTCAGGTTCTCCTTCTTTTTCTTCTTCTACTGTTCTGTGAGTTATGGTTTCTAGCTGTTTCAACGCATCAATAATAGACCCTATAGTGGGCCTTTTGACTCTGTCATGCTCCAGGCAATCTAATGCAATCGTGATACATTTCTTGACTTGCTGGCAGTATTCTTCCACATGCTTTGATGTTCCCTCTATCCTTCCCCTCCAATTCAAGTTTACCTACAAAATGGTATTTAAACATGACACAACTGATGATGTTATTACTAATTTAAGCAACTCCACTATTATTGATCAGATGATTATGCCCGTACAAGTTCAGTAAATTTATGGCAAGGCATGTCTTCATATTTGCTATGGCCATCAGGGCCTGCAATTATTTGTATGATTGTGACGCCTAAGCTGAATACATCATACTTCTCAGAGATTTTGCCCTGCTCTATGTATTCTCGTGGCATGAAGGGACTGCATGCAAGATACAAAAAAGTTACATGTTTTTTCTGTAACAATAAGAAAAGAAGTTGATCACATGATCATGAGGTATGAACATACCGTGTTCCGATACAGCGTTCCATGTTATGGCTTTTTGCTGAGTTACTAATGAGTCTTGACAGACCCAAGTCACAAATTTTTGGCATCCAGTTCTCATCCAACAATATGTTTGCAGGTTTTAAACCAAGATGGTAAACTGCTCTTTTGTGAAGGAAATTTAGACCCTCGCAAATCCCGACAATTATTTTGTAACGTTCATACCAATCAAGTCCGCAGGATTCGTCTGTACAAGTTAACATAAAGTTGTATTACCAAGATGTGTATTTAGACTTCAGAAGTATTAACTCTATGTAAAGCACGATCATACCAGAAAGATATTCGTTGAGGCTTCCACGGGAAAGGTACTCAAAGCAGAGAACTCTTTCTATCACGTCAGCCACGACAAGTCTTCCATTGTATTCAGTAACTTGATGTTTTGTTTGATAGCAGTAGCCAACTAACTTGACAATATTTTGATGTTGGACATGCACAAGACTAAGAAGTTCATTGTTAAACTGTGGCTCATCTGCAAGGTGCGGTATCAGACTAAGCTTTTTCACAGCAATTTCTTCTCCATTATACATTCCCTGTCAAAAAAAAAAAAGATTGTATTCATTGGTTTCTTGTACTGTTATCATTTGAGAAACATAAAATCTGTTGAAATGCCACTGGCGGGGATTTTTATTAATAAATAAAGCATATCAGGGTACACAGAGTAGCAGTGCGTCGAACAGGCAATAGGCAGGTCAGAGTTCAATAGCAGATAGTATTGCACCAGAGAAGAATGAAAAATAGAAAATCGAACTATTAATCATACCCTGTAAACTTTTCCAAAGCCACCTTGACCAAGCATTCGCTCGTCTGAAAAGTTGTCTGTAATTTCTTCTAACAACGCATACGGTATGGCCTTTGGCACTGCACTTAGTATATGCTGTAAACTGTTCGCCATGGTAATTTATCTCTGAAGAACTTTGACGTTGTACCTCTCCAGGATTTCAGAAATATTTTAATATCAGAAAACAACAAGAACTGAGGGAGATTAATGCAGAAATAAAATAAAATAAAATAGAAGCGAGCAGCTTCTCACCAACGACCATTTTCGCACCTTACCTATATACAAGGAGAGATCATTAATGGTTTAAGACCATCCGTAACACATATAGATATAGAATGGTCGGAGCAAGCTAGACCAAAAAGTAGGATATATATACCACCCAAATATTTTTATATACTACTCCCTCTGTTCCAAAATAGTTAGTACAAAGTTGGGTCATCTATTTTGGAACGGAGGGAGTACATACTACACGTACATACTCTTGATTTAGATAGATACTATATACAACATACAAAACTCATAATAGCTGAGAAGTTGTACTTTAGCCGTAGTAGGAATGGACGATCGCTGCCTCGGGGAAGAAGATGGAGCTGGAGCACACAAAGCACAAGTGTCGGAGACTTGGTGTTGGAGAAATGGGGAGGACCTGTGAGCTCACCAAGCTCAAAGCTCTACTATATATGACATGAGCAGCCGGAGGCAGAACCCAATTTCTGTGGACGTTCCTCGGTACTGTTTTTTCCACGAAACATCGTCCGGCCGGAAGGGAGAAGAGTCAGCAAGATCAAAACCCAATTTTAGAAGACCAAGTCAGGTATTCCCCAAGTCTGCAGTACCAAGTCTTACTGTCACTGTCCGCAGTCTGTCCCCGCGGTCCCGCGGCATAAATGGTACTTATACCACACCGCAAACGAGAAACCACTCCAACTACGACAGGTGACCGCCCAGGCTGCTGTTTTCCTATCGCCCTGCCTTCATGATTTCAAAGAAGGGAAATCTAAAGAGTCAATAAAACAAATACGGACATGGTAGCATCATGATCATTCTTATAGCAGCAACTATTCATCATATAACTTCTCATAAACAAGTAGCAATTCATTCACAATATTGAAGTAAAACCTTTGGGATAGTTTGGATGCTTGTTGATTTGATTCTGTGCAAAAACATATACTAGAGCGTGATAAACTGCTGAAACTTTTACACAATATTGGTTTGCAAATTGTCTATGTTGTCCTAAGTTTTTAGAGTTTTTGGAGTTACAGAACTATGACCAAACAAATGTATCTTTACGTGTTGTTCTGTTTTTGACAGATTTTGTTCTTATTGCATAGTCTGCTTATTTTAAAGTTTTTACGGCTTGTATTGGGGGTATAAGTCGTATTAGTGATAGAATATAGTAGGTATTATGTGGGAACAATTATGAATCTTGTCTTGGTAGTACCAAAGTGAATGATTTATTCTTTATCATACTAACCCATCCCACGAGTTTCGTTAAATTTTATGTGGCTGAAGTTTTCAAGTTTTTGGGTGAGATGACGATGGAAGGAGAATAAGAAGTGGCAAGAGTCTAAGATTGGGGATGCCCAAGGCACCCCAAGCTAATATTCAAGGAAGGCAAAGCTTGGGATGCCCTAGAAGGCATGTCCTCTTTCATTTTCAATCTATCGGCAACTTCAGATCACTTGGAGCTATATTTTTATTCGTCACATGATTTTGTTTTTTTTTTGTTAGGTTTGTTTGCTTCTTTCCACAATCATTGTTTCCGGATCACCTATTATGAGGGACACACATTCATCTCACATTTATAGAATGCTCTTTGATCTTCACCTATATCTTCAGAGTTGAGGCAATTGCTCATGTTCTTCACTTATATTTGTTTGAGCAGGGCGATATGTTTTATAGAAATTATTTGCACTCTTACTTCACTTACATCTTTTAGAGTGTTAAATGGTAAGTGGTAATTTGTGTGAGTTATATGTTTAGTCCAAGAATGATAGGTATATAGCGGTGGCATAATAAAAACTTGCATGTAGATCACTAAATATGTTGCGTTGATTCCTTACAAAAGTTTTGCGACATTGAGATGGTAATATGTGGGTGTAATAGTAGATGATCTTGATTTAGTAGAAATATTGGTGTTAAGATTTGTGATTTTCTATTCATGAAAGTGTCGGTTTTGGCATAGCTAGGAAGTTGGAGCATGATTTATCATTGATTGGTATCATTTGTGATGTTCAAATCAGGGGCACGTGATGGTTAACTCCTCCCAACCTACTCCCTAGGGGCATGCGGGTTATGCTTTGCTTTGTGGGCTAATAGACTTTCACAATAAGTATCTGAGTTTCTCATGACTAATGTGAGTTTTAAAACTATAAGCACTTCCACCTATCCATATTTTGCTAGCCTCTTCGGTATCGTGCATTGCCTTTTCTCACCTCGAGACTTGGTGCAAACTATTAAATTGGATATTCAGTTGATGCCTTGAAAGGACATTTGATTAGAAATTATCTTGATGTTGTAGACGAATGTCTTATAAAATAGGATGTGGTGCACTCAATAGACTCTTTTGAGTGTTGTAAATCAATGTAATGCAGATAATGTTTTATTATACATGTATTTTTCATTTCTTCCCTTACTGTCCAGGTTGGAAATGTTCCTGAAGACGAGTTAAGATACCTTGCGTAACCATATGCTCTGAGCTCACCTAGAAGACCTTACAAGCTTTACTCTTTGTGCTTGTTCCATTCTGTACAACTTGGATGTCTTGAAACTGCAGATACTAAATTATGATGTAATTCTTCACACTCAGTGAATTGCATATATTGTAACCTTGTAAATGTTTGATGAACAGAATTTATAATATGAATGTGAAGGACTTGTGCAGATTCCTTCTGGTTTATTTCAATGGATGCCTCGTCAGTGTGTATCTAAATGTAAAATAAATGAAGAAATGCAGTACTAAAGTGTAATAATGATATAGATTGGGGTATACGGTACCACTGGCATATTATCTGCCGGGAAAACTATTAACTGCCGGGAGAACAAGTTTGCCGGGAGAATAGAAACTGCCGGGAGAAATTGGAACATGACGGCATACTAATTGCCGGGAGAGCTTTATCTGCCGGGAATTATAATCCCCGGCAGCCGTTCTTGTGGCAGTTCTATCTGCCGGGAGAAAACCATTCCCGGCAGTTTGCCTGCCATTCTAAGTTACTTCTCCCGGCAGTTTTTCTGCCCTTACATCAGTGTTGTGGTGTAGTGAATTCGAACTCCATTTCAACGTCCAAGAATGTCTGGGATGTCAAAGTTCCTTTGAAAATAAAAGTGTTTATGTGGTTTGCTCATAAACAAGTTATTTTAACAAAAGACAATCTAATAAAGCGTAATTGGACAGGACCTACTAGGTGTAGTTTCTGTGATCAGGATGAGACGATTAAGCACCTCTTTTTTGACTGCCCGTTGGCCAAGGTCCTTTGGCGGACGGTCCATATTGCTTTTAATATTACTCCACCGACTACTGTTAACGCTTTATTCGGGACTTGGCTTAATGGGATTGAGTCTGCCTTAGCAAGACATATTCGGGTTGGAGTTTGCGCTTTGCTGTGGACCATCTGGACTTGCAAAAATGATTTGGTTTTTAACAGAACATCACGGATTCATTTTTTGCAGGTTATTTTCTGAGCTACGGCAGTGATCCGTTTGTGGTCGCTACTCACTCCGATGGATGCCAGGGAGCATTTGGTTACTGGGTCTATCCGCTCGGAGATGGTAGCTCGGGATATTTTCAACCGATTTGGATGGCGGTCATGTAATAGGATAGGCAATTAGTTTTCCTATCTCTTTTAGCCAGCTGGTTGTGGCGTCTTTTCTGTTGGAAATATGCCCTAGAGGCAATAATAAAAGCATTATTATTATATTTCCTTATTCATGATAATTGTCTTTATTCGTGCTATAATTGTGTTATCCGGAAATCGTAATACATGTGTGAATAACAGACAACAATATGTCCCTAGTGAGCCTCTAGTTGACTAGCTCGTTGATCGACAGATAGTCATGGTTTCCTGACTATGGACATTGGATGTCATCGATAACGGGATCACATCATTAGGAGAATGATGTGATGGACAAGACCCAATCCTAAACATAGCATAAGATCGCATAGTTCGTTTGCTAGAGTTTTCCAATGTCAAGTATCCTTTCCTTAGACCATGAGATCGTGTAACTCCCGGATACCGTAGGAGTGCTTTGGGTGTGCCAAACGTCACAACGTAACTGGGTGACTATAAAGGTATACTACGGGTATCTCTGAAAGTGTCTGTTGGGTTACATGGATCGAGACTGGGATTTGTCACTCCGCTTGACGGAGAGGTATCACCGGGCCCTCTCGGTAATGCATCATCACAATGAGCTCAATGTGATCAAAGTGTTTGATCACGGGATCATGCATTACGGAACGAGAAAAGTGACTTGCCGGTAACGAGATTGAACGAGGTATTGGGATACCGACGATCGAATCTCGGGCAAGTAAAATACCGATTGACAAAGGGAATTGTATACGGGATTAATTGAATCCTCGACATCGTGGTTCATCCGATGAGATCATCGTGGAGCTTGTGGGAGCCAACATGGGTATCCAGATCCCGCTGTTGGTTATTGCCCGAGAGCCGTCTCGGTCATGTCTGCATGTCTCCCGAACCCGTAGGGTCTACACACTTAAGGTTCGGTGACGCTAGGGTTGTGAAGATATGTATGTGCAGTAACCCGAATGTTGTTCGGAGTCCCGGATGAGATCCCGGACGTCACGAGGAGTTCCGGAATGGTCCGGAGGTAAAGAATTATATATAGGAAGTGCTATTTTGGCCATCGGGACAAGTTTCGGTGTTATCGGTATTGTACCGGGACCACCGGAGGGGTCCCGGGGGTCCACCAGGTGGGGCCACCTGCCTTGGTGGGCCACATGGGCCTTAGGGGGTGCGCCTTGGCCTGCTTGGGCCAAGGGGCACCAGGCCCAAGGGCCCATGCGCCAAGGAAACTTGGAGAGGGGAGAGTCCAAAGAGGGGAAGGCACCTCCGAGGTGCCTTGGGGAGGATGGACTCCTCCCCCCTTTGGCCGCACCCCTTCCTTGGAGGAAGGGGCAAGGCTGCGCCCTCCCCCCTCTCATGTGCCTATATAAAGGGGGGCAGGGGAGGGGGGCAGCGCACCATATGCCCTGGCTCCTCCCTCCTCCCTGCAACACCTTCTCCTCCTCCCGTAGTTGCTTAGCGAAGCCCTGCCGGAGTTCTGCTGCATCCACCACCACACCGTCGTGCTGGATCTTCCTCAACCTCTCCTCCCCCCTTGCTGGATCAAGAAGGAGGAGACGTCTCCCGTCCCGTACGTGTGTTGAACGCGGAGGTGCCGTCCGTTTGGCACTAGATCATCGGTGAATTGGATCACGGCAAGTACGACTACCTCATCCACGTTCACTCGAACGCTTCCGTTGCGATCTACAAAGTGGTATGTAGATGCTATCTAATCTGAATACTCGTTGCTAGATGAACTCATAGATGGATCTTGGTGAAACCGTAGGAAATTAATTTTCTGCAACGTTCCCCAACAGTGGCATCATGAGCTAGGTCTATGCGTAGTTCTTCTTGCGCGAGTAGAACACAATTTGTTGTGGGCGTAGATGTTGTCAACTCTTCTTGCCGCTACTAGTCTTATCTTGCTTCAGCGGTATTGTGGGATGAAGCGGCCCGGACCAACCTTACACGTACGCTTACGTGAGACCGGTTCCACCGACTAACATGCACTAGTTGCATAAGGTGGCTGGCGGGTGTCTGTCTCTCCTACTTTAGTTGGATCGGATTCGATGAACAGGGTCCTTATGAAGGGTAAATAGAGATTGACAATTCACGTTGTGGTTATTACGTAGGTAAGAAAACATTCTTGCTAGCAACCTATAACAGCCACGTAAAACTTGCAACAACAATTAGAGGACGTCTAACTTGTTTTTGCAGCAAGTGCTATGTGATATGATATGGCCAAAGTTGTGATGTATGATGAATGATCTATATATGATGTATGAGATGTTCATGCTATTGTAATAGGAATCACGACTTGCATGTCGATGAGTATGACAACCGGCAGGAGCCATAGGAGTTGTCTTTATTTTTTGTATGACCTGCGTGTCATTGAGAATCGCCATGTAAGTTACTTTACTTTATTGCTAAACGCGTTAGCCATAGTAGTAGAAGTAATAGTTGGCGAGCAACTTCATGGAGACACGATGATGAAGATCATGATGATGAAGATCATGATGATGAAGATCATGGTATCAAGCCGGTGACAAGATGATCATGGAGCCCCAAGATGGAGATCAAAGGAGCTATGTGATATTGGCCATATCATGTCACGTTTATTATTTGATTGCATGTGATGTTTATCATGTTTTGCATCTTGTTTACTTAGAACGACGGTAGTAAATAAGATGATCCCTCATAATAATTTCAAGAAAGTGTTCTCCCTAACTGTGCACCGTTGCTAAGGTTCGTCGTTCCGAAGCACCACGTGATGATCGGGTGTGATAGGTCCTTACGTTCGTATACAACGGGTGTAAGACAGATTTACACACGCAAAACACTTAGGTTGACTTGACGAGCCTAGCATGTACAGACATGGCCTCGGAACACAGAAGACCGAAAGGTCGAGCATGAGTCGTATAGAAGATACGATCAACATGAAGATGTTCACCGATGTTGGCTAGTCCGTCTCACGTGATGATCGGACACGGCCTAGTTGACTCGGATCATGTAATACTTAGATGACTAGTAGAGGGATGTCTATCTAAGTGGGAGTTCATTAAATAATTTGATTAAATGAACTTTATTATCATGAACTTAGTCTAAATATTTACAATATGTCTTGTAGATCAAATGGCCAACGTAGTCCTCAACTTCAACGCGTTCCTAGAGAAAACCAAGCTGAAAGACGATGGTAGCAACTATACGGACTGGGTCCGAAACCTGAGGATCATCCTCATAGTTGCCAAGAAAGATTATGTCCTAAGAGCACCGCTGGGTGACGCACATATTCTCCCTGCAGAACAAGACGTTATGAACGCTTGGCAGTCACGCTGCGATGATTACTCCCTCGTTCAGTGCGGCATGCTTTACAGCGTAGAGCCGGGGCTCCAAAAGCGTTTTGAGAGACATGGAGCATATGAGATGTTCGAAGAGCTGAAAATGGTTTTCCAAGCTCATGCCCGGGTCGAGAGATATGAAGTCTCCGATAAATTCTTTAGCTGTAAGATGGAGGAAAATGGCTCTGTCAGTGAGCACATACTCAAAATGTCTGGGTTGCACAACCGCTTGACTCAACTGGAAGTTAATCTCCCGGATGAAGCGGTCATTGACAGAATCCTCCAGTCGCTTCTACCTAGCTACAAGAGCTTTGTGATGAACTACAATATGCAGGGGATGGTAAAGACCATTCCTGAAGTATATGCTATGCTGAAATCAGCAGAGGTAGAAATCAAGAAGGAGCATCAAGTGTTGATGGTGAATAAAACCACTAAGTTCAAGAAAGGCAAGGGTAAAAAGAACTTCAAGAAGGACGGCAAGGAAGTTGCCGCGCCCGGTAAGCAAGTTGTCGGGAAGAAGCCAAAGAATGGACCCAAGCCCGAGACTGAGTGTTTTTATTGCAAGGGAAGTGGTCACTGGAAGCGGAACTGCCCCAAATACTTAGCGGACAAGAAGGCCGGCAAAACCAAAGGTATATGTGATATACATGTAATTGATGTGTACCTTACCAGTACTCGTAGTAGCTCTTGGGTATTTGATACCGGTGCAGTTGCTCACATTTGTAACTCAAAGCAGGAGCTGTGGAATAAACGGAGACTGGCGAAGGACGAGGTGACGATGCGCGTCGGGAATGGTTCCAAGGTCGATGTGATCGCCGTCGGCACGCTGCCTCTACATTTACCTACGGGGTTAGTTTTAAACCTCAATAATTGTTATTTAGTGCCAAGTTTGAGCATGAACATTGTATCTGGGTCTCGCTTAATTCGAGATGGCTACTCATTTAAATCCGAGAATAATGGTTATTCTATTTATATGAGAGATATGTTTTATGGTCATGCTCCAATGGTTAAAGGTTTATTCTTAATGAATCTCGAACGTGATGATACACATATTCATAGTGTGAATACCAAAAGAGTTAAAGTTGATAACAATAGTCCCACATATTTGTGGCACTGCCGCCTTGGTCACATAGGTGTCAAACGCATGAAGAAGCTCCATGCAGATGGACTTTTAGAGTCTCTTTATTATGAATCATTTGACACGTGCGAACCATGCCTCATGGGAAAAATGACCAAGACTCCGTTCTCAGGAACAATGGAGCGAGCAACCAACTTATTGGAAATCATACATACCGATGTGTGCGGTCCAATGAGTGTTGAGGCTCGCGGTGGCTATCGTTATGTTCTCACCCTCACTGATGACTTGAGTAGATATGGGTATATCTACTTAATGAAACACAAGTCTGAGACCTTTGAAAAGTTCAAAGAATTTCAGAGTGAGGTTGAAAATCAACGTGATAGAAAGATCAAGTTTCTACGATCAGATCGTGGAGGAGAATACTTGAGTCACGAATTTGGCACACACTTAAGAAAATGTGGAATAGTTTCACAACTCACGCCGCCTGGAACACCTCAGCGTAATGGTGTGTCCGAACGTCGTAATCGCACTCTATTAGATATGGTGCGATCTATGATGTCTCTTACCGATTTACCGCTATCTTTTTGGGGCTATGCTTTAGAGACTGCCGCATTCACTTTAAATAGGGCTCCATCGAAATCCGTTGAAACGACACCGTATGAATTATGGTTTGGGAAGAAACCTAAGCTGTCATTTCTAAAAGTTTGGGGATGCGATGCTTATGTCAAGAAACTTCAACCTGAAAAGCTCGAACCCAAGTCGGAAAAATGCGTCTTCATAGGATACCCTAAAGAAACGGTTGGGTATACCTTCTACTTCAGATCCGAAGGCAAGATCTTTGTTGCCATGAATGGATCCTTTCTAGAGAAAGAGTTTCTCTCGAAAGAAGTAAGTGGGAGGAAAGTAGAACTTGATGAAGTATTACCTCTTGAACCGGAAAATGGCGAAACTCAAGAAATCGTTCCTGAGGTGCCTGCACCGACTAGAGAGGAAATTAATGATTATGATCAAGATACTTCTGATCAAGCTCCTACTGAAATTCGAAGGTCCACAAGGACACGTTCCGCACCAGAGTGGTACGGCAACCCTGTCTTGGAAATCATGTTGTTAGACAACGGTGAACCTTCGAACTATGAGGAAGCAATGGCGGGCCCGGATTCCGACAAATGGCTAGAAGCCATGAAATCCGAGATAGGATCCATGTATGAAAACGAAGTATGGACTTTGACTGACTTGCCCGTTGAACGGCGAGCCATAGAAAATAAATGGATCTTTAAGAAGAAGACAGACGCGGATGGTAATGTGACCATCTATAAAGCTCGGCTTGTCGCTAAGGGTTATCGACAAGTTCAAGGGGTTGACTACGATGAGACTTTCTCACCGGTAGCGAAGCTGAAGTCCGTCCGAATCATGTTAGCAATTGCCGCATACTATGATTATGAGATATGGCAAATGGACATCAAAACGGCATTCCTTAATGGTTACCTTAAGGAAGAATTGTATATGATGCAGCCGGAAGGTTTTTTCGATCCTAAGAATGCTGACAAGGTGTGCAAGCTCCAACGCTCGATTTATGGGCTGGTGCAAGCATCTCGGAGTTGGAACATTCGCTTTGATGAGATGATCAAAGCGTTTGGGTTTACACAGACTTATGGAGAAGCCTGTGTTTACAAGAAAGTGAGTGGGAGCTCTGTAGCATTTCTCATATTATATGTAGACGACATACTTTTGATGGGAAATGATATAGAACTCTTGGACAGCATTAAGGCCTACTTGAATAAAAGTTTTTCAATGAAGGACCTTGGAGAAGCTGCTTATATATTAGGCATCAAGATCTATAGAGATAGATCGAGACGCCTCATAGGTCTTTCACAAAGCACATACCTTGATAAAATATTGAAGAAGTTCAATATGGATCAATCTAAGAAAGGGTTCTTACCTGTGTTACAAGGTGTGAAATTGAGCTCAGCTCAATGTCCGACCACGGCAGAAGAAATAGAAGAGATGAGCGTCATCCCCTATGCCTCAGCCATAGGTTCTATTATGTATGCCATGCTGTGTACCAGACCTGATGTAAACCTTGCCGTAAGTTTGGTAGGTAGGTACCAAAGTAATCCCGGCAAGGAACACTGGACAGCGGTCAAGAATATCCTGAAGTACCTGAAAAGGACTAAGGAAATGTTTCTCGTTTATGGAGGTGACGAAGAGCTCGTCGTAAAAGGTTACGTCGACGCTAGCTTCGACACAGATCTGGATGACTCTAAGTCACAAACCGGATACGTGTATATTTTGAATGGTGGGGCATTAAGTTGGTGCAGTTGCAAGCAAAGCGTCGTGGCGGGATCTACATGTGAAGCGGAGTACATGGCAGCCTCGGAGGCAGCACATGAAGCAATTTGGGTGAAGGAGTTCATCACCGACCTCGAAGTCATACCCAATGCGTCGGGGCCAATCAAGCTCTTCTGTGACAACACTGGAGCTATTGCACTTGCAAAGGAGCCCAGGTTTCACAAGAAGACCAGGCACATCAAGCGTCGCTTCAACTCCATTCGTGAAAATGTTCAAGATGGAGACATAGAAATTTGTAAAGTGCACACGGATCTGAATGTCGCAGATCCGTTGACTAAACCTCTCCCTAAGGCAAAACATGATCAGCACCAGAACTCTATGGGTGTTCGATTCATCACAATGTAACTAGATTATTGACTCTAGTGCAAGTGGGAGACTGTTGGAAATATGCCCTAGAGGCAATAATAAAAGCATTATTATTATATTTCCTTATTCATGATAATTGTCTTTATTCGTGCTATAATTGTGTTATCCGGAAATCGTAATACATGTGTGAATAACAGACAACAATATGTCCCTAGTGAGCCTCTAGTTGACTAGCTCGTTGATCGACAGATAGTCATGGTTTCCTGACTATGGACATTGGATGTCATCGATAACGGGATCACATCATTAGGAGAATGATGTGATGGACAAGACCCAATCCTAAACATAGCATAAGATCGCATAGTTCGTTTGCTAGAGTTTTCCAATGTCAAGTATCCTTTCCTTAGACCATGAGATCGTGTAACTCCCGGATACCGTAGGAGTGCTTTGGGTGTGCCAAACGTCACAACGTAACTGGGTGACTATAAAGGTATACTACGGGTATCTCTGAAAGTGTCTGTTGGGTTACATGGATCGAGACTGGGATTTGTCACTCCGCTTGACGGAGAGGTATCACCGGGCCCTCTTGGTAATGCATCATCACAATGAGCTCAATGTGATCAAAGTGTTTGATCACGGGATCATGCATTACGGAACGAGAAAAGTGATTTGCCGGTAACGAGATTGAACGAGGTATTGGGATACCGACGATCGAATCTCGGGCAAGTAAAATACCGATTGACAAAGGGAATTGTATACGGGATTAATTGAATCCTCGACATCGTGGTTCATCCGATGAGATCATCGTGGAGCTTGTGGGAGCCAACATGGGTATCCAGATCCCGCTGTTGGTTATTGCCCGAGAGCCGTCTCGGTCATGTCTGCATGTCTCCCGAACCCGTAGGGTCTACACACTTAAGGTTCGGTGACGCTAGGGTTGTGAAGATATGTATGTGCAGTAACCCGAATGTTGTTCGGAGTCCCGGATGAGATCCCGGACGTCACGAGGAGTTCCGGAATGGTCCAGAGGTAAAGAATTATATATAGGAAGTGCTATTTTGGCCATCGGGACAAGTTTCGGTGTTATCGGTATTGTACCGGGACCACCGGAGGGGTCCCGGGGGTCCACCAGGTGGGGCCACCTGCCTTGGTGGGCCACATGGGCCTTAGGGGGTGCGCCTTGGCCTGCTTGGGCCAAGGGGCACCAGGCCCAAGGGCCCATGCGCCAAGGAAACTTGGAGAGGGGAGAGTCCAAAGAGGGGAAGGCACCTCCGAGGTGCCTTGGGGAGGATGGACTCCTCCCCCCTTTGGCCGCACCCCTTCCTTGGAGGAAGGGGCAAGGCTGCGCCCTCCCCCCTCTCATGTGCCTATATAAAGGGGGGCAGGGGAGGGGGGCAGCGCACCATATGCCCTGGCTCCTCCCTCCTCCCTGCAACACCTTCTCCTCCTCCCGTAGTTGCTTAGCGAAGCCCTGCCGGAGTTCTGCTGCATCCACCACCACACCGTCGTGCTGGATCTTCCTCAACCTCTCCTCCCCCCTTGCTGGATCAAGAAGGAGGAGACGTCTCCCGTCCCGTACGTGTGTTGAACGCGGAGGTGCCGTCCGTTTGGCACTAGATCATCGGTGAATTGGATCACGGCAAGTACGACTACCTCATCCACGTTCACTCGAACGCTTCCGTTGCGATCTACAAAGTGGTATGTAGATGCTATCTAATCTGAATACTCGTTGCTAGATGAACTCATAGATGGATCTTGGTGAAACCGTAGGAAATTAATTTTCTGCAACGTTCCCCAACAGTGGCATCATGAGCTAGGTCTATGCGTAGTTCTTCTTGCGCGAGTAGAACACAATTTGTTGTGGGCGTAGATGTTGTCAACTCTTCTTGCCGCTACTAGTCTTATCTTGCTTCAGCGGTATTGTGGGATGAAGCGGCCCGGACCAACCTTACACGTACGCTTACGTGAGACCGGTTCCACCGACTAACATGCACTAGTTGCATAAGGTGGCTGGCGGGTGTCTGTCTCTCCTACTTTAGTTGGATCGGATTCGATGAACAGGGTCCTTATGAAGGGTAAATAGAGATTGACAATTCACGTTGTGGTTATTACGTAGGTAAGAAAACATTCTTGCTAGCAACCTATAACAGCCACGTAAAACTTGCAACAACAATTAGAGGACGTCTAACTTGTTTTTGCAGCAAGTGCTATGTGATATGATATGGCCAAAGTTGTGATGTATGATGAATGATCTATATATGATGTATGAGATGTTCATGCTATTGTAATAGGAATCACGACTTGCATGTCGATGAGTATGACAACCGGCAGGAGCCATAGGAGTTGTCTTTATTTTTTGTATGACCTGCGTGTCATTGAGAATCGCCATGTAAGTTACTTTACTTTATTGCTAAACGCGTTAGCCATAGTAGTAGAAGTAATAGTTGGCGAGCAACTTCATGGAGACACGATGATGAAGATCATGATGATGAAGATCATGATGATGAAGATCATGATGATGAAGATCATGGTATCAAGCCGGTGACAAGATGATCATGGAGCCCCAAGATGGAGATCAAAGGAGCTATGTGATATTGGCCATATCATGTCACGTTTATTATTTGATGGAGACCCCCTTTTCGAAAAAAAAACAAAGCCAAACGGCGAAAACTATTGCATTGATCACAACGACCCCAAAAAATTTGGTAAATGCTTGTACCCGGCGGACCGGCTGAAATTTGGGCCGGTCACGCACGGGCGTCGCGCGTGCGTACATATCTTCAGTGGGGCCCGTCCACCGCTCTCCCCTCACCTTATCTTCTCGGAGGCTTAAACGACCACATCCATTCCTCCCATCTCGCTCCGCTCCATCTCCTCTGCTCCACCTCGTCTTAGCGCGTCGCCGACGGGATTCTCAGCCACCGCCGACGCGGTGCCAGCCGTCCATGGCCACTACCCACCTTCTGTTTCTTATATCTCTTCCATGGCTGCTCCACCAAACACCACCGCGGCGATCTGCGCCCACGGCCACGGCGAGCCGGGCCCATGGATGTGAGGCCATGGAGAGGCCGTCCTGCGGCGGAGCTTGTTGCGTCCTCTGACCGGCGACGATAGTCCGAGGTAACATGTTCGACCGGTGAGATGCGATGCTGGAACCGGCGTGGGGATTTGCTACAACCGACGCAGGGATTTGCTTCAACCGACGAGGATGGTGGTGAGCGGCGACGGTGGTGGGCTGCGGTAAGTTGCTGCCTTTTTTGATTTTTGCTGGAAACACTTCCGATTTTTGCTGGAGTCAGTTTCTCGATTTGCTGCAACAGGAGAGGATAGTGTTGGGCGGCCACGACGGCGGGGTGCCATGTTTTTTGCTGCATAGGATTTTTGCTGGAACCAGCTTTTTGACCTGCTGCAATCGCCGAGGATGGTGTTGGAGCGGCTACGACGACGACACCATGACTTCTTTTGCTGCATCGTTTTTTTTGTTGTTTTCAATATTTTGCTGGAACTATATGTTTTTTTTTGTTGGAATCATGTTTGTTTTTTGCTGGAACCATATCAATGTGTTTCGCTGGAAACACATCATTTTTGCTGGAACCACATTATTGTTTTGCTGGAATCATATCAGTTATTTGCTGGAATCATGTGTTTTGCTTTCAAACTGGCGTTGCTATTTTTTGCTACAATCGCCTAGCGCCGACGCCGACGCTGACGCCGTGCATCGAGCGAGGAACGGCGAGGAGCCAGCGGAGCTTCGAGGTCGCACGGGCAAGGATGGATGGTGTTTTGTTGTGTTTTTTTTCTGTACATGCGAGGCAAAAAGACAGAGAAGAAAAAGGAAAAGGACACGCGATCTGACGGTTCGTAGCTTTAGATCGGGTGACCAGCATCGGACCGGCCGAAAGGTTGGGCCGGTGCGCCGGCGCCTAGTAGCGCCCAAAAAATTTAGACAAACCGGGCGGACCCAATCTTATATTCCGGAATAAAACAAAAATGGACAGGATGCGATCCTTCCGGGAAATTGCTGCCTGACGCATGGTTGAGTCTGAGGGGAGGAGGAGAAAGAGCCTGGTTAGAGTAGACACACGCTGCTGCTGCTGCTGCGGCACCCCGATCGATCATCGACTACGGCTCCCACGCAACGCAACCGGGTGAGCTCCTTGAATCTTTTTTGCCTTCTTTTACCGAGTTTGCACATCCGATCATGGTTGACTGAACAGCAAGAGCAAGCAGTGCTTTCCCGTCTACCGGCTTTGGTGAAGGGAAACCTTTTGCGCCGACACGGCGGCCGGAGCGGCGCTGTGCAGATCACTACCCGCATGTTGGGTCCGTCGGCGCCGATGCTGCAACCGCAGTCGCCGTGTGATGGAACCCGCTAGCGGCGATGCTAAGGCCACAGCCTGCGGCGCGCTGAACCTGGTGACGGGTCTTGCTGCAAGGGGCAGGTTCCCGTGCTGGAACCAGCGTTGGAGTTCTTGCTCCAAGCTCGATGACCGCCGTGCTGGAACCGGCAAGATAATTTGCTGGAAACGGCGATGCTCGGTGCTGGGATGGGCACGACAGAGAGATGCGGCCGATGACCAGGGAAGCTGTGACCGTCGGCTAGAAAAGCTGCAAACGGCGGCATCATTGAGACAGACGACAAGCATAGAGATGGAGGCACACACGAGCGGAGGAAGAGAGAGGCTGCGTTGACTTGGTGAGGATTAGATCTGACGGTTAATATAGGGCAAATCGTGTGGCTGCCAGGTGACCGGCCCAAATTTGGGCCGGCGCGCCGGCGCCTATCGCTGCCCTTTGGTGAAGCCTCCCTGCTCTGTGGCGCGGCAGGGCCTGTGCTGCTTGTCCGATGGCGGAGGGCCCTTTGGGGAGGCCTCCCTGCCCTGTGGCGCGGCGGGCTAGCGGGCTGCTGGGGGTCGGCTCGGCCGGCCGGCGGACCACTGGCGGGTTAGGGCCGTGGCATTGCTGCCCCGACAACTGACAGCACCAATCTGGCCGCTGCCTACTATCCCTGTTTTTTTTTTTGAACAAGCAAAGGCACCAAAAGGTGCCACATATTTCATACAGCTCAAAGAGATTGTACAAAGTGTGTTACATAGATCTGCCAATGATGGAAAGAAAAGATGCAGAAACTATGAGGGGGAGCTGAAGAAAGGATCCTAGTATGGCAAAGTGGTCAGAAGCACTATCCCTGTTAGGTGCACTTCACTCTCACCGGAGTTGGACGCGCTGAATAGCTGGCCGGTCACCGCCTTGTGGGTGGCGCGCGTAGTCGCGATCCAGATCAGAATAACTCCCTAGTCAGCTCCCGCTGGCCGCGACAACGACGACACCTCTGAGCACCAGTTTTCTTCTTGGAGACGTCGATTGGGTCTTGCCTACCTCTTCCCACCTCACTAGTTTTAACTGCGGTGGGCGGCGACAATGCTCAAGGCGTCGTGTCGTGTCCTTATTGAAGGCGTCACCGTGAGAGCTTTGTGATGGTGGGCACCGTTTGGGTTCATTCACAGGTGCAGACGGCGTGCCCTTCTTCCTCCAGGGGAATCTGCTATGGGGCAAACCCTAGATTTGTATCTTCCGCATTAAATGATGACGGAGACTTCGATGCCATTCTCCCTCCCGAAGGCATTGTTTTGGAGCAGGTACTGGTTGGAGGGGCCAAGAGGTGGAGCAGTGTTGCATCTACCGCATCGAAGACAGCGGGTCTTGGCGGCGTGGCGTATTGGAGTGTCGGTGTTGGACGCTGGTTGATGGTGGCGCACAGGCTAGTGGTGTTGTCTGGTGTCGTGGTTACGTCGACGACGGTTAGGCCTTGCAAGGCTAATGCAATGATCCCTTCGGAAGATGGCGGCAGCAGATCCTATAGCGTGCGCATGCGGTGCGTGCTATGGGTCAGCTAGACTGGTTGGTACTCTCGGCTCACCGCGGGGCGGTTTCATAAGGCCACCAGATTAGATGATGTTCATTGGTGCGGTTAGGGCACATCATCAAGCCTGTAGGTGTAGTGACATGGATCGCTGGGAAGGGTTTTGGGTTGATCCTTATATTTATTTTGTCAAACTCCGTTGAATAATATAATAAAGATGGTTGTGTGCATCGAGCGGAGGCCAGGTGTTATCCTTCTTTTTCAAAAAAGAAAAAAATAGCAAGTGAGATGACATGTATCTTAATTCCTATAAAGCCTTACTATTAACTTGCTAATGTCTCCCTTCAAACTAAAAAAACATATCTACTTCCATAGCCATGATACCGTGCCCACTGTTTTACTTCCATAATGCTAATTGTGTCCACTTATTAGACAATGATTTTAGGGTTTGTGGCACACCTCCAACGTGGGGTGACCTTTCCATTATATAGACATATACAACATGGTTACAGGTGGGGCCCAGTTTATACAAAGTCTAACACCCTCCCTCAATCTTAACCGTGCTCAGAAGAATTCACTAGGTTGAGATTGCGCCTACACCCTTCAAACTGAGGAAGAGGCAATGGCTTCGTGAAGATGTCAGCAAGTTGATCTTTCGAGGAGATGAACTTGATAAGAAGCAGTTTTTGGGCAACCCGTTCCCTGACAAAGTGGTAGTCAACTTCGATGTGTTTGGTGCGAGCATGAAAGACTGGATTCGATGACAAATACGTCGCACCAATGTTATCACACCAAAGTACCGGCGGCTGCTCCTGAGAGATTTTCAACTCTCTGAGCAAGAACTGTATCCAAATGAGCTCTGTTGTGGCATTTGCAACTGCTTTGTACTCAGCTTCAGTGCTACTGCGTGACACCGTTGCCTGTTTACGAGCACTCCAGGCGATCAAGTTAGAACCAAGAAACACGGCATATCCCCCCGTTGATCGTCTGTCTTCCGGACTCCCAGCCCAGTCTGCATCAGAGAACGCAGAGAGAACACCAGAGGGGACCGGTTGCAGATGCAAGCCATAAGAAGAAGTGGACCGGATGTAACGCAAGATGCGCTTAACTGCAGCCCAGCGAGAATCTCGAGGAGCATGAAGAAACTGGCAGACCCGGTTGACAGCATAGGATATATCAGGACGTGTGATAGTCAAGTACTGCAAGCCACCAACAATGCTGCGATACTCAGTAGCCTCATCAGCAGGAAAAAGAGAACCAACATGAGCAGACAATCTGTCAGTGGAGGACATAGGTGTAGTGGTGGGCTTGCACTAAAGCATACCAGACTTCCGTAGAATATCAAGAGAATACTTCTGCTGAGTGAGAGTCAAGCCAGAACCAGAGAACAAAACCTCAAGGCCAAGGAAATAGTGAAGCTGCCCAAGATCCTTAACGGCAAAGTCAGCACTCAAAGCAGAAACCAGGCGATCCGCAGCATAGTCCGAGGAACTAACCAAGATGATATCATCAACATAGACCAGGAGGTACATAGTAATTGTAGGTCGCTGAAGAAGAAATAACGAACTGTCAGCCAGAGAGGGAACAAATCCATGAGCTCGAAGAGTGGTGCCAAGACGCGCATGCCAAGCGCGCGGAGCCTGCTTCAGACCATAGAGTACTTTAACAAGACGGCAAAGATGCTGCGGACGAGCTGGATCAACAAAACCAGGAGGCTGACGCATATAGACCTCCTCCTCAAGAACACCATGAAGGAAAGCATTCTGAACATCAAGCTGACGAAGTGACCATCCACGGGTAATAGCCAGTGAGAGCAGAAGCCGAATCATGGTTGGTTTGACCACGGGACTGAAGGTGTCCTCATAATCAAGGCCATGCCGTTGCTTGAATCCTTTAGAACCCAGTCAAGCCTTGTATCTCTCAATGGAACCATCAGCATGTTTCTTTACCTTGAAAACCCACTTGGAGTCAATGATGTTGACACCAGCCCTGGGAGGAACCAGTCGCCACGTTTCATTCTTAAGAAGAGCGTGGTATTATTGTTCCATTGCAGTGCGCCAGTGTGGGATACTCAGGGCAGCCTGAAAATGCCGAGGTTCAGTAGTAGGGTCGGACTGGGCCTGCGCCATGCAATTTGCAAGCCAGGCCACCGTGCCATCCTTGCGTTCCTTAGGACGAAACACTCCACTTTTGCTGCGTGTGTGAGGACGCAGCACCGGGGGCGGAGCGGGTGGCGAAACCGACGGTGAGGATGATGAAGGAGACGTAGCATTCGTCATGGCAGAGGCTGATGCAGTAGGTGGCGGGGACGACAAAGACACAGCAGGAGACGCCGACCCACTCGAGGGCAACACCGATCCAGGCGACAAAGATGACGCAGGACTCCCGGGCGAAGACAGCCCAGGCGTCGATGGCGGGGGACTCCCAGGCGGGGACGACCCATGCGTAGTTGCAGGGGACGGCCCAGGCGGCGATGGTGACGGCCCAGGCGTTGATGGCGAGGACGCCGGTGCAGACGAGACGGCCCGCTGGGCCGACGCACCAGTCAGCAGAGGCGGCGACTGGGCCGGAGTAGTGACGCGCGGTGCAGCAACCACGGTCACGGGCGGGCTCGTTGCATGGGACATGCACGACGCCAGCCGATCGACGTGAGCAGGTGGTGATGAGGTGGCCGTCGGGGACGAGGGAGCTGGAGCGTCAACCTCATCCAGGAGCTGAAGCCGCGCACATCTCCCAATACGTGCACCATGGTTAGACAACAAAGAGGGCGAATGTGCAGCATCTACAAATTGATCAGGCAATATAGTGGATGGGTGCACTGGCGGTGTGGAGCTTGTGTCAGGTAAGGGAAGAGCAGCAAAGGGAAAAGAGTGTTCATCAAAAACAACATCTCTGGAGATATACACACGATTAGATGGGACATGAGGGCACTTATACCCTTTGTGAACAGAACTATACCCCAGAAAGACACACTTCTTTGACCGGAACTCAAGCTTGCGATTATTATACGGACGGAGATGCGGCCAACACGCACAACCGAACACTTTAAGAAACGTGTAATCAAGAGTCTGACCAAGCAAGAGTTCAAGTGGAGTTTTCATATGAAGGAGCCGCGAAGGAAGCCTATTTATGAGAAAACAGGCTGTAGTAAAGGCATCGCTCCAAAAACAAAACGGGACAGATGCATGAGCAAGCAAGGTTAACCCAGTTTCAACAATATGACGGTGCTTACGCTCAGCTGAACCATTCTGCTGATGTGTATGTGGGCAGGAAACACGATGAGCAATTCCTAGTTTTTCAAAGAAGGTACTAAGGTTGCGGTATTCAAACCCCCCCCCCCAGTCGGATTGTACATGAATGATTTTATGATCTAGGAGTCTTTCAACATGTGCTTGAAATTGTAAAAACACATTAAACACATCAGACTTATGCTTAAGAAGATAAATCCAGGTAAAGCGACTATAAGCATCAATGAAACTGACATAATATTCGTGCCCACTAACGGACAGCTGGGCAGGACCCCATACATCTGAAAACACAAGCTCAAGAGGAGTTTTGACTATATGTGTAGAAACAGAAAAAGGTAACTGATGACTCTTGCCCTGCTGGCAGGCATCACAGACAACGGCATCTTTATTACTAGACTCGGACGGTAGCTCATGACGATGGAGGACATGGCGAACAATGGGAGATGCTGGGTGACCAAGACGAGAGTGCCATAGTGATGGAGACACACGAACGCCACTGAAGACTTGGAACGCAGCAGCAGGAGCAGGAACGTCGGTGGGGGCATCAAGAGCATATAGACCATGGCGGTAGCGACCTCTAAGAAGAATGTTCCTCGTAGCACGATCCTTAACAAAGAGATGAAATGGGTGAAACTCACAGAAAACATTATTATCTTGTGTAAGTTTAGGAACAGAGAGTAAATTACGTGCAACTGTGGGAACACGAAGAACATTTCTAAGATGCAATGTCCTAGAGGTGTTTGTGAGAAGTGATGCCTGACCAACATGTGAAATGCGCATACCTGCCCCGTTAGCTGTGTGAACCTTGTCATGCCCGCGGTAAGGTTGCTGGACAGTTAACTTGCCCAGCTCGTTCGTGACGTGCGTGGTTGCTCCAGTATCCATGTACCAAGAAGGATCAACAGGATACGAAGGGGTATGACCCTATTGCGCCATGTTGACTTGACGTTCGTTGCCTTTGCCATTATTGCCGAGGCCGAGGAAGTCCGTCTTGAACCGGCGATGACAGCGAGAGGCAACATGGCGAGGCAGGCCACAGAGCTGGCATGGCTGAGCCGCACCACAGGCGGTACAGCAGGCGCAAGCGCGGCCATCAACGACAACCACCGGGGCGCCAGAGCGCGGGGCCTGCTGCTGTTGTGTCGAGGGCGCACCACCACCACCGGACTTGCCCCCTCCTCCCGAGGAAGCTGCAGAGGGGCCACGGCCACCGCCTTTGCCGCGGTACACGGCGTTGACGGAGGAGTCGGTGGAGACATCGGGGCGGCGCGCGTTGAGCCGTTGCTCCGTTGATAGGAGACGGCTGTAGAGTTCCTGAGGGCGAAGAGGCTCCTTACGTTCATTAATCACCTCGGCAAGCGAGTCATAGTCGCTGTCGAGGCCAGCTAGGACGAAGGATGTGAACTCGCTGTCACGAAGGGGCTCTCCAATGGAAGCAAGAGTGTCAGCCAACTTCTTGATCTTGTTGTAGAAGGTGGTCACCGTACCATTGTCCTTGCGAGTTTCACCAAGCTTGGCACGGATGGCCATGGATTGAGCAGTAGACTGAGATGAGAAACTCGACTCCAGGATGTCCCACACCTCATGAGAGGACGAAGCAAAGAGGACTAGCCCGGCCACACCCTCACCCAGGGAAGACTGGATAGCTGAGAGGATGGCTTGGTCCTGAGCGATCCACACACGGAACATCGGGTGATGTGGCGGTGGACACGGCGCCGCAACCGGTGCGTACAGGTGCGAGGGACCGTACGGGTAGGGCGCCCCATAGGGCGGCGGAGCCGGGTACGCGCCCTGGCCAGGATACACCCCGTAGGAAGGACGCGCGTGTGGCGACTGGCCGTACGGCGCCGCGTACAAAGGGTAGCCTCCGTGATTGGCATGGGCGGCATCGGCAACAGTAGGGCCGGCTGCGGTGTAGATGGCGGCAGCCGGAGCAGGCGCGATCGCACACATCTGGTGCGACGCAGTAGGAGGCGGCGGCGCAGGCACAAGGGAGTGCACGGCAGCCGGCGGCGACGACGGTAGCTGGGACCGGGCCGAAGCAGCAGGCGATGAAGAGGAGACGCCGGCGTACAGGGAAGACACCGGGCCGGCGAAGAGAGATCCCGCTAATTGAGTCTGCAGGGGGCCGAGCGAGCCATCCGCCGTGTAGGGCGCAGTCCCGATGTCGAGGAGACGCGCGAGGGACGGCGGGAGGAACGAGTGATCCATAGGGCCGGGGGCCGGCGGCAGGAAGGCGGGGGAGGAAACTGTGGTGCCGGCGGCGCTTGAGGCGGCGGCGGCGGCTGGTGGCGGAGGCGGAGCGGAAGACATTAGATTGTTAGGTCGGATACCATATTAGACAATGATTTTAGGGTTTGTGGCACACCTCCAACGTGGGGTGACCTTTCCATTATATAGACATATACAACATAGTTACAGGTGGGGCCCAGTTTATACAAAGTCTAACACCACTGTTTTCGCGCAGGAGGAAAACTTCGGCCACCATGGACATTCCTGCCATTGGGGTCATCAGTGCCATCAATGAGTGGGTCAATTTGTTAGGCTGGTCACAATGGGTAGGAACATAAGGTAGTAACATACACACTTATCTAGACTATGTTACTACCTCCACAGTGGGTAGGAACATATAGGTAGTGTCATGCAACGATGCATTTATTAGCTTATAGACTCATTGTTTCTTGAAGTGTGTGATGTTCCGGTAACTTAGCTAGTTACCACAAGCACCTCACTCTTTATTAAATATGTGCCACATAAGCAACGTTGTATTAAAATATGTGATGTTACTCCTAAGTTCCACCCCATTGTGACCAGCCTTAGAGTGGCTCAAATCTGCTCTGCACTCCCGATGGAGTGGCTCACACCAAGAAACTCTTCAAGGTCGCGTATTGCAATTGCAAAGTGACATACAACGTCTTAAGGACACTCTTCCTACATTCTATGACCTCATTTACGAAAAAGGGTTTCCCCCCGCTTTATATTATAAAGCATACCACCAAGCATCCAACACACAGTTCAAAGTACAGAAAGTTATAGAAGCATGCTGGGGGCACAACAAGACAAGCCCCCAAAAAAACTACTAGAAGAAGCTAATCTGGCTCAGGAGGGGGCGGGGGAGGCGGCGGGGGGGAGCAAAAGATGCAGCCGAGGCACGAAGACCCGCCTTGATGTTGTCGATGACGCCTCGATCGCTCCGCTTGCTAAGCGGTCTCCAAAGCTGCAAGAAGCCACACATTTTGTAGATCACATCAGTTACACGAGATGGAATCACTCGTTCGACGACTAATTTGTTGCGGGTACACCAAAGGGACCAGGCAAGGGTGCCTAGCGCGACCCAAATTGGGGCTCGCCTAGTCCCGGGGAGCCTGAGGACCTCCCCGAACAGATCCGGGAGGTTGTCGTGGCACCATGTGCCCCCAACTACCTCCCGGAAGCAGCTCCATAAGAACTGCGCCGCCGGGCACGGAAGAAGATGTGGTTGCAATCTTCCGGAACTAGACAAATGGGGCATAGACCATCCCCCGGTCCATTACGCTTACGGACCTCAGTGCCCGAGGGAAGACGTCCTCTAACCCATTGCCATAGAAAAATACGGATCTTGAGGGGGAGTTTGATCTCCCAGAGCATCGTGAGCTCCACTGGACCAGGCGTAGGCACAATCGCCTGGTAGAGGGATCTAGTCGAAAATCTACCGCTTGGTTCGAGGTGCCAGGAGATCGAATCCGATTCTAGAGAAGGGGGATGAAGGGCAATGCATTCAAGTAATTCATCCCATTGCGAGAGTTCGATCGCCCCAAAGGTGCGACGGAAGGCAATCGCGC
Source organism: Aegilops umbellulata (assembly GCA_032464435.1). NCBI lineage: Eukaryota > Viridiplantae > Streptophyta > Magnoliopsida > Poales > Poaceae > Aegilops > Aegilops umbellulata. Next base: position 486,041,260 of record CP136059.1, on the reverse strand, counting down.
TTAGGTTCTCTAGTGCCGCGGCCACAGAGATCTGTGGATGAACACAGATAGAGAATAGAGCGAGAAAACGCTCTGCAAAGGGGCGGGGTCCCGCCCATCTATCCAGCCAAAAAAGGGTGGCAAGCCCAGAGCCTATCTGGACGGAGGTCCCAATGCGCAGAACCGGCAATAAAGATATCACCGATTGCCAGAATGGGGAGCCTCCAGACCTAGAGGCAAACGCTAATGGCTGTCCGCGAAGGTACTTCCCACGAATGATCTGAAGCCATAGGCCGCCCTCCTCCGTCTGGATCCGCCAAAGCCATTTGGACAGGAGGGCAATGTTCATACGCTTGGAGGAGATGACCCCCAAGCCTCCCTGGTCCTTAGGTTTGCAGATCTCAGACCATTTGACCATATGGTACTTCTGCTTATTGTTCTCTCCCGCCCAAAAGAAGCGAGACGGTAGTTTGGTAACTTCCTGATGGAGGGATTCATGCAGGCTATAGAATCCCATTATATACATCAGTAGGCTGATAAGGGAGGAGTTCATAAGAATGACTCGAGCGGCTTTAGAGAGCCATCTCCCTTGCCACGGCTCCATCCGAGGTTGGAGTTTGGCGACTATTGGACGGAAGTCCTTTTCCAGGAGTCGTGTATCACTAAGGGGCATGCCAAGATAGGTCATCGGGAAGGAACCCAAGCGGCAATTCAGACGATTGGCAATCCGCTGGGCCTCCTATTGGGAATATCCCATGACTATTACTTCGCTCTTGGCAAAGTTTATTTTGAGGCCCGACATTTCCTGGAAGCAGAGGAGGAGAAATTTGAGGTTCTGGATATCCTCATCAGATCCCTCCACCATCATAATGGTGTCGTCCGCATATTGAAGATGGGTTAAACCCCCAGGTGTCACCAAATGAGGACAAACCCCTCTAATATGGCCCGCACGCTTGGCCAAGTCTAGAATCGAGGCGAGCGCATCAACCACAAGGTTGAATAGGAATGGGAAGATCGGGTCTCCCTGCCGGACCCCTTGGCCAGTCATGAAGAAGGGGCCAACCTCCCCATTGATGTTAACAGCCGTCCGGCCGCTCGTAACTAATTGCATTACCCGGGCTACCCAGTGGGGGTCGAAGCCACGTTTCAGCAACACTTCCCGAAGGAAGGACCAGTGAACAGTATCATAGGCTTTATGGAAATCGATCTTGAAGAAGACCGCACGGAGGTGTTTGCTCTTCACCTCATGGATAATCTCATGAAGGGCAAGAATCCCATCCAGGATATATCTCCCTTTTGTGAAGGTCGACTGGTTCGGGTGATGAATTCGGGGAGCAATAAGGGCCGCCCTAGTGGCGTACCCTTTTGCGAGGATCCGAAAAATCACATTGAGAACTGTGATGGGACGAAATTGTCTAATGTCCGCCGCTCCCGGAACCTTGCGAATCAAGGAGATAATCCCATAGTTGAGACGGGACATGTCTAGGGTTCCCTTAGAGAACTCGCTAAACAGGTCAAGGATGATATCCTTGACCATCGGCCAGAAGGCCTGGAAGAAGCGAACCGGCAAGCCATCGGGGCCAGCGGCCGACATCGGGTTCATAGCCTTAACAAAGGTCTCCACTTCCGCAGCATCGAAGGGGCAAGCAGGGTTGCATTTTCCGCAGGGGAAACCTGTTGATCGCGTGACCAGATATGGTCAGCCAGGGCGACACCGTTCCGCTGCCGACCCTGAAATAGAGACTTGTAAAAGTCGTCAACTAGCAGGCGAATAGCCTGAGGGTCTTGAAATAGTTGTCCACCCTTCCAAAGGAGAGGGATGGAACAACGTCGCCTACAGCCATTAGCGATGGCCTGGAAGTAAGCAGTGTTGGCATCCCCAAAAAGCACCCAGTTAAAGGAGCCGCGTTGGCGCCAAAACTCTTCCTCCTTGGAATAAATCTCCATAAGGGAATCCTCCAAAGTATATCTATGCATCCATTCCTCCGCAGAGATCCCTGTGATATCCGCGCGGAGGTCAAGGTCCCGGATTTCCTCGAGAAGGGAAGCCTTCTGAATACGAAGATCTCTCCCAACGTTCGCCCCCCATCCCTTCATGAACTGTCGGGCTCGTTTAGACATATGATGCCATTCATCGAGAATAGACATCTGCCTATGGGGCTCGGCGCGAGCCGAGGCCCAGTGAGTCTGGACGGCTTCCACAAAGCCAGGTTGCCGAAGCCAGAAGTTCTCAAAGCGGAATCGCGGGGGAGGACGCGGCCGTTCATCCATAGAAGCTAGGAGGAGGGGGACATGGTCAGAACCAATACGGGTAATGGCCTGAAGGGATGCCAAGGGGAAACGAAGTTCCCAGTCCGGGGAGACAAACACCCGATCAAGCACGCTAAGGGTCGGGGAGACCTGTCGATTAGTCCAGGTAAACCGCGCCCCAACCCTGTCTAGCTCGCGGAGACCCAAATCCGCGACCCAGTCATTGAAACGACGCATCTCGGCCAAGTCCACCCGAGAGTTATTCTTCTCCTCAGCTGATCGGAGGAGGTTGAAGTCACCTCCAACCACAACCGGGAGGTTCGCGGAGGAGATCTTGGCATGGAGCTCGGCCAAGAAGGCGGCGGATCGACTGTGATCGGCCGGCCCATAGACCACTATGATCTCCCATTTGAAATTTACGCCACGTTCCCAGACTTTCATACTAACAAAGTGGGATCCACGGTCCATGGAGCCCACCTCAAAGGTGGCATCCTTCACACCTAAAAGGATGCCACCGGAGTGCCCGGTCACCCCACTCGATGGTAACCAGTGCCAGGCGAAAAGGTGCCTGCTAAGACGCTCAAGTTCCACTAGAGAGAACTCAATGCGCATTGTCTCTTGGATTGCCACCACGTCAATGGCCTCCTCACGCATATAATCAATGAGTTGCCTGCGGCGGCCATCATGACCAAAGCCCCGCAGGTTCCAGAAAAGAGCGTGCATGATTACTCGCCTAACGGGTCCTCCCTGGACCCAACAGTGGAAGCAGCGCTAAGAGCACGACGCAATTGAGCAGTGCGAGACCGAGTACGGCCCCGAACCTCACCTGGAACGGCCTCAGGGTGGGCGCGTCCACGGGGACGGCGAGGTGGAGGGGAGGAGGCATCCACAGCTGCTGCCGCCTCGCGAGCCCTAGTGGCTGCGAGGTGGCCCTCCAGGATTTCTTTTGCCTGGAGGGACGCAAGCTGCACAAGAGCCGGGCCCTTCTCGCCACAAAACACAATAGCCGAATTAGCCGCAACCTTGGCAAGGTGCCCAAGAGGAACCCCAGCCAGGGCGGAAAAGGATGCATCACAGAGATCATCGGAATCAGAGCAAGGGGCTGAGTGGAGAAGCCATAATCACCGTGTGGCTGAGCTCCTTCCGCGCCTCAAGGATGCAGTGGCTGACGCCGAGGACCTTCTTCATGAGTTCAGATCGTACGAGAAGAAGGCGCAAGTGGAGGGCAATTCAGGCTCATCTCCATTCATCGACTTCCTGGGTGTCGTCATCCAAGGAGGCTTCGACAAACTGAATGATGCCCAATTAAGGCTGAATCGTCTTTCGCGTCAGCTAGAGAATATGGGGCTTCGTGGAGTTACACGACGCTTTGACAGAGTAGTGAGGCCTATGACCAGCTGTTATTCAACTGAAACAAAAATATTTGGCCGTGGCAGGGAGCTGGAGCAGTTATTGGGGTGTCTTATTGTACCTAGAAATTCAAAGCGCAGGAGAGAAACAAGTTCAGTCAATGCATCAACAAGCACATTAAGAAGCAACCATCTTGGTAGTCTTCGTGTTTTGCCAATAGCTGGAATTGGTGGTGTTGGAAAGACTACTTTGGCCAAACATATCTGCAACCATCAACAAGTGAGGTCCCACTTTGACCAGATAATTTGGATTTGTGTCTCAAATGAATTTGATGTTATGAGGCTAACTAAAGAGTTCATACAATCATGTTCCGGAGAGGAATGGAAAAATGATAATCTGGATTCTCTTCAGCATGCTCTTGCAAACCAAGTGAATTGCAAAAGGTTACTGATAGTCCTTGATGACATGTGGGATGATGCCTTGAAGGAAAATAGGCGGTGTTGGGAGAGGTTTTGTGCACCTTTTAGAAATGTCCAAGAGGGAAGTAAGATGTTGGTCACCACTAGATGTCCAAAGGTTACCGAGGGGGTGCGCACAATGGAGCCCATCATGTTAGAAGGTCTAGATAATGAAGTTTATTGGGATTTATTCAAGTACTTTGCGTTTGGATCTGAGAGTTCTAACAACTTTCCTGAGTTAGAGCACATTGGTAAAGAAATACTTCCTAAATTGAAGGGTTCTCCTTTGGCTGCCATAACTCTGGCACGCATGTTAAGAGCGAACCCTGAAGCATCACACTGGAATTCTATTCTTGAGAGTGAACTGTGGGAGCTGAAACAAGAAGCGGATGAGATTTTGCCCGCCCTTCGGTTGAGCTACATATATTTGCCATTCTATTTGAAGAAATGCTTCGCATTCTGTGCTGTGTACCCCAAAAAGTACAAATTTGAGAAGGCGCGCTTAGCTGAAATTTGGGCAGCAGAAGGCTATGTGGAACCTGAAGGCCGCGTTCCAATTCAAGACATTGGCTGCCAGTATTTTGAAGATCTTGTAGCACGGTCCTTCTTTCAGAAAGATCCTAGTGTTGGTTCTGCACACGGCAACTCAAGTAACCATATCAGGCCTACAACAGCTCAATACATGACTTGCTGCATGACATGGCACAGAAAGTTTCAGAGCATGACTGCTTCATCTTAAAAAATAAGAGTGACTTTGATAAAATTCCCTGGAATGTTCGTCATGTTTACGTACACCCTAGTGGTGACTTAGACGATTCCGACTTGCTGAGACTATGTAAGTACATGAAGCTGCGTACCATAATTTGCGAGAAGATTTTGGGGGGACAAATAGGTTCTATAATGGGCCAGTGGTGTACTAAACTTCCATGTATACGTGTGATCTGTTGTGCCTCCGAGGATGAGTTACTAGATGGTACTGGCAACTGGCAGCATCTTCAGTGGAGCAACGGCTGTTTCTCAAAAAATAAAGGAAGCAGAGCAGATCAATAGAAGAATCAGCCTAAGGTATTTGTGGTAACACTTGTTTCCAGTCCAGCTTTTACTTATCTGTTATTTGAAATTCCCTATATACTGGAAATAACTAACTCGTGTATTATGCAGTATCAATGGGACGTAAATCCTTATTACTGAGTACTGTTGCATTGCGTGTTTTAAGTCAAAACTCTGGGTTTTTTTAATCTTTTGCCAAATTTGCTGACTATGTTTTCTTCTTCAGGTGACTGAACCCCATAGGTCATTGCTGGATCACTTTGGAAGTTGGAAGCCCTGGGGACAAGACACCACCATGCCTTCATCTCGCCGTCTCCATCTATCAGTCCATAGCTGCATCTTCCTTTTAGCAGTCAATAATTCCATCTGTAATCCATATGTGTGCTGATAATTTATCAAAGTTCCCGGTTTGAACAATCCTAGTAACTTGTTGTAACTTGTTGAACAATCCATATGTCTAAGACATGTTATATTTTTTTTCGATAAACTAAGACATGTTATATATGTATGTATGCTTTTGTCTGTTTTGTTGCATCTTGACTTTAGTATGATGATCTTTCCCCTCATGCAGGTCTTGTTTTTAGACAATTTAGCTTCTGCTTGCGTCCTCTTTTCTTCTTTGGTTTTCCATTTGCCTCTGATGTATTATTTCAGAGTGTGACAAAGTTGATTTGGGTCTAATGGCTGCACTCCAAACAGTCAGTCATGCTGTAGCTGTAGCTGCATCTGAAATTCTGAATTCATTTCTTGTATAGAAGTGTATTGGCCTGGCACTAATACATCTGGACCTTCATCTTAATCGGTGTGGTGTGGTTGATCCAATGTCTACTCTGCAAATGCTGTTGCTCAGTTGCGTAGTAGGAGTAATTGGTTGCCTGTAACTTGTGTCAGAGAAGTGCAGCAGCTGCTTCAAGTTCAGAGATGTAGGATCGTCCAAGCTGACCGAGGCTTGGGTGCCCGCCGAGGAGCAACCACGCGTCTCCTGACCCGAGACGCCGCGACCAGGGAGCCTGCCGGAGGGAAGCCTTTCCTTTGGTCGCCGGAGTTGGCTTTCCGAGCCCATCTGTTCACGCCCATCTCCCCTCCGGCAGTGACAGTGCTCACGGGCACAACAACCTTCCTGCAAGGGGTCCATTGCGATCTAATTATGTTTCTAGGGTTGGTTTTTGTAATTTTTCAGGGACCCTTCCGTTAGTTCAGCTGATGCCTGGTAGGCCTCATGTCCAACTTAATGGTCAACAAACAGTGTTGACCGTTTTATGCCATGTCAGCGCTTACAGGCAGGCCCTTTCTGTCAGAAATTGAATTAAGTCGCCACAGATCGATCATTAGTATTTATTAAGAAAATTAGAAAGGAAACTAGTTGATTTTTAGGGCGCACAAGGAATGGCGTGGCAAATCCTTATGATGACTCAAAATGTGGTGGTTTTTACAATTCACTACACTTTGGGTGTGGGTGGAACTGCATGTTGTTGCAAATTCGTACTTTGCGGGAACGGAGAAGGAACAACCATTCAAAAAAGAGATAGGCTTCTTTTTTTGCGAGAAAAATTCTGATCTATTCATCTTCAATCATGGCAGTACAACGAATACCAAAAATAATAAAAAATTTGCATCTAGATCCGTAGACCATCTAGCGACTACTAGCACGGAAGCGAGCCGAAGGCGCGCCACCGTTATCGCCCCTCCATCGCCAGAGTCGGGCACAACTTGTTGTAGCAGACAGTCGGGAAGTCGTTGTGCTAAGGCCCCGTAGGACCAGTGCATCAGAACAGCAACCACCGCAGATGAAGAATAACGTAGATCAGAAAGATCCAATCCAAAGGCACGCGAATATAGACGAACAACGATGAGATCCGAGCAAATCCACCAAAAATAGATCCATCGGAGACGCGCCTCCACACGTCCACCAACGATGCTAGACGCACCGTCGAAACGGGGGCTAGGCGGGGAGACCTTTATTCAATCTCCAGGGAGCCGTCGCCGTCTCGTCTTCCTAAGTAGGACACAAACCCTAGTAAAACTGAAAGAAACAACAAAAAACGGAGCCCTCCCGCCAGCCCTTGCCGAGATCCACCGCGCTCCCATGGCCCTAGGGCCACTGGAGAGGAGAGATAGGCTTCTTTAGCTTCTCCCGATGTCTACAACAACTGATTCTTCTCGCCAACAAACTGTATTACACAAAGAACACACTGCTATTCGCAAATTTGCAGGAGAACTAGCCTACAACGAAGTGAGCTCACTGTGAAGACAAAAAGAAATTGAACATGTTTTCTAGATACCCAATAAAAATTTAATAAACATTAAACAATGACCATATTTCTAGTATCATAAAAACAACATTTTGGAAATATAAATGACCATTTTTTATATCCCTGAACATTTTTTGACGTTCATGGACATTTTCTCATTTTCAGACACGCTTATTTCACCCAGAAGAGTAGAGAAAACCAGAAACAAAATGTGAAAAAAATAGGAAGAGAAAGAAAACTAATTGAGCATTTACTTCACTGTTTTTTCTTGGCCAGAAGAGTAGAGAAAATGTGTTGCTTGGCTAGGCTTGGAACAACAAGGGCCGATGGTCCCTCGCGTCACGTGGGTCGATCGTGAGAGTAGCTCATCTTTTCGATCGCTTGTATCGATGGTTGATCGATCAGTCTTTGACCTGTCAACTATTAACTAAAAACAAACATTTTGACATTTATAAAACAAACTAAGAAAAAAAATGAAAAAATCCTTGGATTCAAAAAATAGTTCATATATTTGCAATAACTAAGTTCATGACAATGGACTTCTTTTTTACAAATTTGAAAAAGTTCCTAGAATTCGAAAAAAGTCATAGATTTTGGAAAAAATAACATTAATTTTGAAAATTGTTCAAGAATTTGAACAAATGCATCGACTTCGAAAATAAGTTCCATGATTTTATAAAATAGTTCATCAACTTTGAAAAAAAACACAAATTTGAAAAAAAATGTTCAAAAGAGTTCATAGACATGAAGATAATAGAAAAGAGTTCATAAAAATAGAAAAGAGTTTATAGATATGAAGAAAATCATGAATGCAAAAAAAATGTTGATGGATTAAAAAATTCCATGACTTTAGTAAAAAGCTTCATAAAATTTCAAAAGACCAAATTGTAGAAAAAATCACGCGATTGATAAAAAAGAATAAGAATCATCCAGAAAGCCGGTCGGCAAATTAGGAAAACCGGTTTGGGACGCGAACAGAAGAAATAAAAGAAGTAAGTACTCACAACAGGTCAGGTGTCCTGGTTGGTTAATACTGAACGAGGAGGTTGTGGGTTCTAATCATGTTGTGTGCGCCCTTTGTTGTAGGTTAATAGAAGAAAGAAAAAGTTGGACCGTCCCAGAGCAGAGGAGGTTGTGCGCCGGTTTGCTGATAACACATTAACAGGCACAGTAGGCGTAAAATAGGAGGTGTGGTTAGCACTCGCTAAAGAAAGCTCCTATTTGGCGCACCGCGGATGTTATATCTATCTTATAGTGAGACTACCATAGGTTTTGCCCCCGTGTTGTAGCTATTGGGTCGTCCCATTTTCATCTTTTGTTCCTTTCTTGGGTTTCGTTTTCTTTTTCACTGAGTTTGATGGTTCTCGCTCAGGGTTTTCTGGTTTTTTATTTTTCTTTCTTTCTTCGTATTTTTTTGTTTATTTCTTGGTTTTCATTGATTTTGTTTTCTTTCTTGCTTTCTCTAGTTTTTTGTTTATTTCTTTCTTGTCCATTCTTTTGAAATTATTTCTTCGTGGTTTCATTTTGTTTATATTTCTGGCTTTTATTGGGTTTTCTTTGTTTTTATTATTTTTTGTCGTTTTGCATCGGTTTCTGTTTGGTTCAACACATGTTAACTCTTTCTTAGTACACATTCGACATGTTCCTTATACATTTGAAATATTTTTATATACATGGTCAACATTTTTTGCGTACTTATATTTTTATGTCTACTTTTTCCCATACACATTGCACATTTTTGGTATATATCTAATATATATTTCTCCTACATGTTTAACATTATTCAAATACAAGTTTAACATTTTTTAAATACTTGGTCATTATTCCCTACACACATTTCATATTTTTTCAAATGCTTGATAACATTTTTCTAACAAAATTATTTTTTAATACATGGTCAAAAAACAATTCTATGGACAATTAATTTTTTTTCAAATGCTTGATTAACATTTTTCAAATACAAGTTTAACATTTCTTGAATATATGGTCCATATTTTTTGTACAAATTTCACATTTTTCAAATGCTTTATTAATATTTTCCAATTTTTTAAATATTTTTTCAAATGCTTGATTAACCTTTTTAAAATACATGGTCAACTTTTTTCACACACATTGTATATTTTTTGTACATATTTTTCATCGACATGAGAATAATTTATCTATACACGTTTAATATTTTTCAAATGCTTGGTTAACTTTTTTTCTTAAAGGGTTCATGGAAAGTGCTTTTGTAATATATTCATGGAAAATGTTTTATGAAATGCTATAGGCAAGATATACGGGTGCCTTGGCGCACATCACGCTGGGTGACGCGCAAACACGCAGCCTCCTAGCCCCGTGCTTGGCCGGCCCATGGGTTGCATGAGACGCCCCTGTTTTATTTGGTTTTTGGTTTTCTTTTTCTTTTTTGTGTTTGCTTTTTCCTCGCTAAAACAATTCAGCATGTCAAGAAAGTTCAAATTTCAAAAAATAATTGAAAATAAAATTCTAGTTCTTTCAAATTATGTTCATGAATTCACAACATAATATTTGTGAATTCACAAAATGTTCTCCATTTTGAAAAGAAGTGTTCAGGAAATCATAAAATGCAAGCGGATCAAAAAACTGTTCGCATGTATATTTCCAAATCCAAAATATTTTAGGATTTTTATAAATTATTGCATATGTTGAAGAATAAAAAATAAAGAAAAAAAATTGAAAAGGAAATATGTCGAAAAAAACAAAACAATCGCTACTTCGGCGTCCGCTGCGGCTGGGCCGGTCCATCTCGCGCTCTACTTTACGTGAGGGTTCCCTATGTTCTGCTATAAGTGGGGCATAGGGGCGGGGCTATGTTCCCTTTGTCTGGCTTACAACTTTTGTTTTTGTGGAAAGTCTGGCTTATAGCTTATATGGAGATCATGTATATGAAAATGGTATACAATAAATTCATAGTGTATAAAAAGGTAATTTATTTTAAAAAAATAATCAAGCATTTATAAAAATGGTTAACAAATATTTGAAAAAAATTAATCACGCATTTGGAAAAATGTTAAATGTGCATAGAAATCAATGTTAGACATGTATTAAAAAATGATGAAATCTTTTTTCATGTATATGCAAATGTTAATCAAGCATTTGAAAAAATGTGGAATAATTATTTGAAAAATGTTAAATGTGCATAAAATTGTTTTTACCATGTATTCAAAACATGTTAATATTATATTTGAAAATGTTAAGCTAGCATTAAAGTTTAAAAATAAATGAAAAATATTGACCATGTATTCAAAAAATATTAATCTTGTATTTGAAATATGTTAACCAAGCTTTCGAAAAAAAGATAAATTGTATGCAAAAAATGTTGACCATATAATAAAAATGATTAAAATTGCACCTGAAAAATGTTGAACGTGTATTAGTAAATGTATTGGATATATATCCAAATTGTATATACAAAGACAAAGAAACCCCAAGGGAAAACAAAAGAAAAAACAAATGAAAACCGAGAAAGAAAGAAACAAATAGGTTTTCATCTATTGTACTAAAGGGTACACTATAGTTTTTATTTTTTCTAAAAAAATATAGGTTTTATTTATTTATATTTACTTAACATGGTACAATCTTTGATGCCTATATACACAGACCCCTTTTAACGTATGCACACACTCTACCCCGAGGTATTGAGCTGGCATCACACCTTGAGATTGATGAAGTCACCATGGGCACCTGTAGTCAATAGGAACATCGCCGAAAAGGCTGAAATAAATGCAGGAAAATATGAGCATCAGTGCTAAGTCTACGACTTGAACCTTGGTGGGCTGATTCCACAAGAAACGTAACCATCTCGGCTAGGCTCAATTCGCTTTACTTATTTATAGTTAAGTAGACAATTATGCATACTAGAAATCTATTTGAAGATATTTGTTAGAGATATGAATTCTTTAGCTTTCTTCAAGGATATTTTACAATAGATTGAAGACATAAATACACTTATAACGATGTGTGTTAATTCGCAAAGCGACATTATTTTGTCATTATTATGTTTTGATATCAAATAGGGTTTTGAATTTAGCCAAACTTTCTTGTTAGTACCTCGAACCAAATTCAAGAACAAAATGCAAACAAGATTTTTGTTGCAAAATGCAATATTAGTTCAACACATGTGTATTTGGAAATATAGATTCGAGTAATAAGAAATAACATTCTATCTTAAAATTTTAACACCATCATTGCATTGTTAGTTGTTTTGAATATATTTAAAAATTAAGATCTTATGTTGATGTAATAATCATAAATAGCTAAAAAAGCTTGGCATAAAAATGTGAATTACTTTAATAAATTATTCAGAAGATCAAAATTATTTTGAACATCTTCATTTTCAATTCTGTTGAATCAATTGAATTTGCTTCTAAAAGTACCAATATGAGACTATCACTTAGTGAAGACATATTCATTTATCTTAGTCTGTCCCAGATTATATTTGATCTCTCCAATCATCAGAAGCGAATAAATTATGCTTTAGAGAGCTGGCTGCAAATCACATCCTTAGTTGAGAATTGAGTCGTGTGGTCTTGTTCTCTTCAGGAGTGATATAGTGAGGATCAGCAAAGACATAATCATTCTTCACAACGCACGAGATTTTCATCACTAGCCTTCAAACGGATTCTCATCTTCTATTTCCGGGAAGGATAGTCCCTTCCATTAAAGACAGGAATCTTCTCGGACGAACTGAAATTAAGTACAGATGACATACTCAAAACTTCACAGTGGTTAGACATTAATAAGCAGATAGAAGGGAGTATTTCTCTCTAATACCAATTATAAAATTAAAATGTATTGACTAGAGGGGGTGAATAGAAGATTTAAATTTTGTTTAAAAAATAAACATCTCGACAAAGCACAACGCGATAAAACAATACTAAGACAATTCTAAGCAGAAGATAAACTACTAAGGGAAATGACTAAAACACAGATAGTCTACTGCAAGATAGTCATCAGAACTGAAGCTAGAAGGATAACTGTGTAACTGTAGATGAAAAACATGCGAACAAGTAAACATGTCGTCTCAAGTACTATGACGCATAATACGAAGGATAACATGATTGAGGTATGGATGGAAATGATTATTAGAATCGAAGAACTAAACACAGATGAACACCACATCGATGGAAAAACTCAACTGAATGTAATACTTGAAGACATAAATGAGAAAAAGCCCAGTGTTGCTCGATGACGACCGGTAATTTGTTCTACTAGTTCACTCTTCTGCGAAAGAGCTACATTTAATGGAGGGTTTTGTGATTGAACACAGGAGCAAAGCTCCCTCCATCCTATTTTTCATAATGCTCTGCTACGATCCCAAGGCCAGTTTCTTGAAATTGACCTTGGGCTCAGGGGCTACTTACTGGCTATGATGTCTAAATGCTATGTTGTATATACAAGAAAACACCTTCGGATGTATACGCGAGTTTACAAATAAACCTGAGTAGGGAAGTTATCCTCAATACAAGTACACAAAATACCTCGAAGCTCGTGACGAGGCCCTAGAAGACCTCACACATTTTTTTGAGGAAGACCTCACACATTCTAGCCTCTGCGGACCGGAAACCTTGCCGCGCCGTGCCGATCAGTGCACGGTGCTCTTCCTTGACGGAGGAGCCCATCAGGGCCGCCTCCATCTCCTTGATCCAGCCCGCGGCAGCTCGTCCTGGGGCGGGAGGCAGGGGTGGTGGAGCCTCGGAACCCAACACCAGGTGCTGGGAACAGAGGCCTCCAACTATGGTGTTGGCGCCAAAGCTGGCTTTGGCTGGACCGACGTTTGGTCCAGCCCTTTCTTGATGACCTCGGGGACTTCGTCCCCCTGGCCTCGTTGGACCGAGGTGTCAACTTCGGCCATAACAACCGGCACTTCGGCCCTGTAGGGTCAACCAGGGGGGCGGAGTAGACATCACTTCCCCCAACCTCTCTAGAGCTGGAGGGGGAGTGGCGGGTTCGGGCGTCCGGCTGGCAGGTGGCAGCCCGTTTGAGGAGTCGCCACTGAGACGTAACCAGGGGGAGTCGCCACTGAGACTTGTTAAAAACGAACATAAAGACAAAACCGACCGACAACCCGGACCAAAACCAAAATACCAAATTTGTGAATCTTTTTTGTAAAAAAAATCCACCTATGCAAAAATGTCGTAGATTTTATAAAGGTTTTGCAGATTTTCAAAAAAGTTCACTAACAAAAATTGCACAAAATGTTTTGAGAAATTGAAAATATTCAAAAATTTGAGAAAGAGTTCATAGTTCAAAGTTATAGCAGGTGGAAGTAATCCAAAAGGTCCATAGTTCAAATCATACTTCATGCACCTATTTTTTGAAGGTTAAAAAAGAAAAGGAAATAAATGGGCCAAGCCGAGGATGGAGAGGTGTGTGTGCCTTTCCGTGTGACTCTACTCCATGTACACTGAGAGCTCCTACTCAGCGCTTGCTACACTAGTTAGTGGACGCAGCACTCGCTCGCCACCTTTCATGGGCCGGCACAACTACACGAGTGATCAGTTGTCGTTCGTCACGAGCATACGCCGGATCCCTTCTTCGTGGTTCAACCAAAAAATAACTTCTTCATGGTTGACCTGCACGACAAATTGACCATCGACCATTGACTTTCAAAAAAGGGTTCATCTTTTGGGAAAAGTTCATAGATTTGGAAAAATGATCATGAATTTGCAAATGTTCACAAATTGCAAAATACCATGAATTGAAAAAAAAACATGGATTTTGGGAAAAAAAGTTCATCAATTTTGGAAAATGTTTATCGATTTTGAAAAATAATGTTCATCAACTTTTAGAAAAAATCATTCATTTTGTAAAATAAAAATCGGCGATATTAAAAAAATGTTCACGAATTTGCTTTTTTCTCCAAATTTGAAAAGTGTTCACAATTTTAAAAAATGATTTTTAAATAAAGATAAATTGCAAAATAAAAAGGAAGCAAAATAGGAAGAGAAAAAAGAAAAGGAAAAGGAAAATAAACTAGAGAAAAAAGGAACCAGAAAAAAGTAAAAAGGGAAAAAGGAAAAACAAAAAAGGAAAGGAGGAAAGAAGAAAATCTATATCTATACCTACTATTAAAGGGAATAGGTATTCTTGGTTTGGTTTAGTTCTTTTCGTTTGGTTTAAGTGCATGTTAAAATTCCGTGTTGTTGGCTCGTACACGGGCTAAGCGATCTGGGCCAGGTACTTGTATGTTGATGGGCCTTTTATGGGCTTTCATAGAGATCACGAAAAATAATTGGGTCAAAATAAATAAACATTGTGGGAACCAGAAAAAAGTAAAAAGGGAAAAAGAAAAAACAAAAAAGGAAAGGAGGAAAGAAGAAAATCTATATCTATACTTACTATTAAAGGGAATAGGTATTCTTGGTTTGGTTTAGTTCTTTTCGTTTGGTTTAAGTGCATGTTAAAATTCCGTGTTGTTGGCTCGTACACAGGCTAAGCGATCTGGGCCAGGTACTTGTATGTTGATGGGCCTTTTATGGGCTTTCATAGAGATCACGAAAAAAAATTGGGTCAAAATAAATAAACATTGTGGGAATTGAACACCGAACCTCCTGTCTGTATCTTCCATGTAACAACCAACAACCTATGCAGCATTCACATTACTAATCCCAACTCACTCTAAATATATGAGTGGCAGTCCTCATGTTTAGAGCGAGCTAATTTAGCGAATGAGCTAATTAAAGGAAGGATTGTGGACTTAAATAAAATATTTAAATGGATGTGGCAAATTAAAGAAAGGATTACGGGTAAATCGGTGGAATAATTAAAAGAAAGATTGTGGTCTTAATATTTAGAATATTCAAATAGATGAGGCTAATTAAAGGAAGGACTTGAGGTAAAAAGGTCAGATAATTAAAAGGAATGATTTGTAGGCTTCAATGTGTTGGGGCTGCTAAATTAGAAAAAGGAAGGATTTGATTCCCGACTAAAACGGGTGAGGACGCCATGGTAATTAAAGGAAGGATTATACTTAAATGAAATCAATGGGAGATTATGCCCGACAAAGAAAATATGAACAAAGGTAAACTGCATCGTATTTTTTATGTTCATTTTGCAGAAGGATGCTACGTTGCAGCATGTTCTTCATAGTGAATCCAGTGCTGTGGGACATTCTACTTGCACAAAACATCAATTTTTTCCATTGCAACGCACGGGCATATGTGCTAGTAATGATAAAGAGGTATGTAATCACGTCAACCTGTGAACCAAGAAGTTGCTGGTTCGAAATCTGTCACTCTCACAATTTTTTTGGTGATTTAAAATCAGAAAAAAAAAGATAGATGGGCCGGCCCAGCTCACGGGCATACAGCGTATACGGATACGGCAGGCCAATAGTTCCTTAAATATGACCATCATGCCCTTTCTTATGAATAAGTATGAGCTAATCTGAGCCGTCCTTGTGTTTAGGGGGTGTAATTCAAGGGCTTAGTCTGTGCAGAATGTTGACGTGTTAATATTTGTGTAAGAAGTTTGTGATGTTTACAGTAATTTCATATAGATGGCAGTAATTTCATATAGATGGCGTTACTATTTACAACGCCGGATAACTGCGCGGCTGAAACAATACGAGGGTGGCAGTTCAGTCACACCTCAGGCTCAGTGACCGACCAACAAAAGAGTGCTACTTCAGGTTCAGAGAGAGTTATAGGCTCTGATCGTCCAAGCAGATCACTTCAGGCCGTGCCCCTCTGGACATCATCGACGACGACTCAGGAGAGGACTCGATCACCGTCAGCTTCTCGTCCAGATCATGTATCTGCTTCTTCAGCTTCTCTCCACGGTCAGGCAGCCTCGACACCAGCGTCTGCACCACTTGTTCATTCTTCTCATCAGCAAACTATTTATTACTTATTTACTAATAGATAGGCAAAAAGACACTGCTCTTTGTGTATTTCCACGACACTTTACCGTGTTTGAAAGGGTTTGCGACAGACGGTTGATTTTGGCCTTGATTTCCTCAGGGCTCTCTGAACTTGTATTGCTTCCAGAGTATGCTCTTGGAGTGAAGTCCTTTGGCTTGAAAGCATGGGCAGCGCTGCGAGAAAATATACAGTCAGGGTAAAGTGCCGGTTGCACCCACTCAACTCGATAGTGAATACTAGAAAAGATTGACAAGGCTTACCCCCCGTTGGCGACATAGTCCATCGAGGATGCCTTGTTGTACTGCCTGGCCATCATCGGCATGGCTGGGTGCTTGCTGTGCACAAGAACATCAATTAAAGTTAGACAAGGCTTGGAACATACATGACTGCTAGTGCTACTGCTAGCTAAATAAAAATGAGCAACCAGAAGCAGCAACATTGCCATGTGTTGAAAGGCTGCAACACTCACTAACCTCTCCATAGCATCAGGCTCCAACGAAGGCAAGACTGCTGTTTTGGAAAATAGGAGGCTGTGATGGCTTACACCCGCTATTCCTTGTCGTTCCAGAAACTCTATGTGTTCCCTCAGTGACTCATCCCTGAAAAATTCAGTACAGGTAGGTGAACAAACATCTCAAAAGAGAGCAACAATTATCACCAACATTTGCTATCAGGAAACTACAATCAGAAACACATAGTAATCACATTTCTCTTTGGTACCCCAATGTTATCATAACTTAAAAGACTAAAGCCTTCCGTATATCAACATTTCTACATAACTCATACAAGAATCTCGACATTTTGTACATGTTCTGGCAGATTAATACCACATAATAATCAAAACCAGTTCGTTATATTTCAAGTTTATTATGATAAAATGTACGAAACGCCCATTGTAAATCAAGTGCTGGCATCAACTATCTATACCGAGCATTGGGCCAATCAGCAAACAAACTATTCAAAGTATGTATCACTTGGTCAACTCATCAAGACCAAAGTAACTCTGCCATAACTAACACAACAAAAAATCTTACATGACAAGTTGCTGTCCATGCTCTTCCTGCAATTGCTTTTGTGTAAGGGACACATCAAAACCTTGTTCTGGCAGACTAAAGAGCTCTTGAATGTCCTGAAGATATGCGAAGAATTAGCTATATTAGTGAGTAGGACATCCAGCAAGCATTGACAAGAAACAGATTTCATCAAAGAAATGATAAGAAAGGGTATCAGGATCATCACCCTCTTGCTGAAGTAGCGTGTTTGTTCTTTCTGCTCAGTGGCTGTTCTAAACAAAGCACCCTTGAAAACCTGGAAAAAAAAGGGCAATTCAAGGAATGGAAGGTGTAAAACTAAAGCCAGAAGTGTCGTATGAAAAACATTGGAGTAAAAGATTCTAGATCATATTTGAACCTGCAATTTGTATATCTTTTCTTCAATGGTTCCAGACGTCATCAAGCGGTATACAATCACATCTTTGGTCTGACCAATTCGATAAGCACGATCCACGCTCTGATTGTCCGTACTGTGAAAGCAAGATTTGTAAGGGAACAAAATACTAGATGTATGAAGCATTACATGAAACAAAAAGGGGAAACACTTGATCAGGAAGTGCACTGTTCGGGTACCTTGGATTCCAAGCAGGATCAACTACTATGACACGAGCTGCCTTGGTGAGTGTAAGTCCAAGCCCACCAACTTGTGTGGTCAGCAAAAATATTTGTGCTCCAGGACCCTCTTGGAAATCCTGGAGATACAAATCATAATGAGTAAAAGCAACATAAAAGATGTGAGTCCATGGTGGAACACAGCACAAGAACAGTGATGCATGAATATTAACCTTGACAATCCTTTCCCTCTCAGCAATCTTGGTGGTACCATCAATGCGTAAAAACTTGTAGCCCTCCAGTAATATAGCTTCCTGTTGCAATAGTCGAATGTGTCAAGTAAACAGGCCAAAGTAGGTAAGATAGGCCAAACTTGTAGAAAATCAACATGAAACTTCCACATTTCAAACATTTCAAATCAGCATTTGGGTGCAAATAGGGCAAAGAATAGATGCTGTTAGACGCAATTCGATCCCAGCAGTAGATAAAAATGCCAAAAAGCAAGTAGTCATGCTGAAGATCATTTTACCAGAACATTTGAACTCAAGCAGTTGTACTATTATTGACTTGAATGATCTGGCTCTTATTGAACAGGAGTTGGACAGGAGGGCTTGAGTTATCATGTTATCAGAAAGCGACTCTAAGGTGAATGTGCATACATTTTAATTCATTATGTCTACGAAAAACACGGTCTTTTACTCTACTTACAGAGTTCATCGTGTATGTCCGTATGTGGAAATACAAAAGCAATAAAGGATGGAAGTCAATAACTATGCTTTGAATACAATATATCAAAAGAAAACGACATGCACTGAAAAGCAAACAAGAACAGACCTGAATAAGGTTTAGCATTTTGCGCGTCTGGGAAAAGATAAGGACATGGTGTCCCTCTTCAAGAAGTTTCCGCTGCAACATAAGATACGAACCACTTAGTTTACATAACAAATACTCCATCTGGTTTACAACTTTTAGGGAACTGAAGAGAGTACATTTCTACCAGCTACTACATGCATTCATAAAAAAAACACTTACCAACAAGGACATGATGAAAATTAATTTGCATGAGACTTCCTCGCCGACTTGCAGCACTTCGCCATCATGAGCCATGTCTGCAAGGTTCATGGCCATTTTCTCTACCATACACATATCCTTGTTATCCAACATTCCATCCATACCCTCCATGCCTTCCAAGATGCCCTCAGCAGCTCTCTTGGTCAATATCAATGGATGGTCGCATATTTTCTTCAATACCTGTTGAAGAACAAAAAAACAATGAATGACGAAGAGACTGACAAGATAAATAAGGGCAAAAGAATAAAAATGTCCTCAATTCTATATACATGCCTTATACTTTGACAGAGGATCGCAAAAACAAAAGCCATATTTTGAATTCGAGTGGGTATATGATGAGCATGACATGAACAAGAACTGAAGGAGTACATGAAAGCAATAACGGGACAGATAAAGGTGGACAAGATAGGTGCAAAGAAAAGGCTTTGACACTGACGCTTACCGTGATTGCAGCCAATGGTGATCCTTGCATTGATGAATGAACAAGATCACTGTTCAGAAAAGCTTCATATAGTTGCCTCTGCACCCAAAAGAAAGACAGGTCAAGATTATCATTGGCCAATTATTCAACCAGTTTTACATTCAATTTACACCAGAATTTGTACCTGGCAAGCTGTTAGCCTCAGCCAAACAATTAGCTCAGTCTTCTTGGAAAGTTTTTTATCATCTGCCGAACCAGTATCAAGAAACACTTCACTTTTCATACGACGCAAGAAGTATGGCTTTATCCGCTCCCTTAATGCCTATGAAGAGTATTCAAGTACCAAACAAGAAAACACATATTATAACAAGTTTAGTACGACAGACTTAGAGTGATAATCTGGAAGGATGAGTGACATTTCAACAACAAAATGCAGCAAACTGAGATGGATTGATCTGAAGGGGAGCCTTGGCGCAGTGGTAAAGCTGCTGCCTTGTGACCATGAGGTCACGGGTTCAAGTCCTGGAAACAGCCTCTTACAGAAATGTAGGGAAAGGCTGCGTACAATAGACCCAAAGTGGTCGGACCCTTCCCCGGACCCTGCGCAAGCGGGAGCTACATGCACCGGGCTGCCCTTTTTGAGATGGATTGATCTAAATGGCTTGTCATCATCTCATGGCTTAAACTAAAAGTGGACACTAATTGGTCTGGAATTTGAATGCAGTTTATACACATTGCTTCCACAGGTTAAATCAGAGATGAATTTACCACTTTGCTATTGCTAATTTATTGGATACAGTTCGTGTAACATAAAACACAGTTGATGCCCAACTTGTCATTTATCAGCAAAATTGCAAAAACAAAAACTAATGCTTCCAGTTTGGGTATATATCAAACACCATAACATAGAGGAACATCTCATATCCAAATCAATATAAACACCAAAAAATCAAAAACCATGCGGAAACACTAACATGTTGTCTGACCACAATAAGAGGAACAGGGCTTGGTGTCACCCATCTTTTGGATACAAAAAGAAGTATTACCTTTGCAACAGTTGAACCTGTGTGCTTCTCTCGATTGGTGGCATTCTTGTCATTTCCTCGAATGATAGCCAATTCATATCTTGATTTGAACCTGCCATGTTCTCGAGATATAAATAACAGTAGATGGTGCAAAACAATGGGACAATGCTATGTAGGAGGAGAGTACTTACTCGTCCTTATCACCCAAGACCTCCGGGCAACAGAAATAGAAGAGAGCCCACATTTCCTGTAAGAAAACACGTGTTTATTTGCATTGGTAATAAGAGTGCAGAGCATATAGGAGCATCTAGGGCAAGAAGTATTAAGAACTTCAGATAGGAGGTACCTTTAAATTGTTTTGAATAGGAGTTCCACTTATGACGATGCGGTGGACACAAGGTATTTCGAGTAAGCTTTTGGCCCTTTGAGTACTCGGGTTCTTGATAATATGTCCCTCATCAAGAATAACATAGTTCCATAACTTGCCATCCTCGTCTTCATCAGCATCATTATATGAGTCACCTCTGATCAGCTTGTCATACTTCCCTTCCACGTTGCCATTGTAGAAGTCACCTCTGATCAACTTGTAATTGTTACGGACAATGTCATATGTTGTCAGTAGGATACCACCCTCCTATAGAAGAGATAAGGAGTTAAAATAGCTGCCATGATTCATTAAAATATGTTTAGTGATAAGATATTCTTTGAAATAGCTAATGCGAAAATGAACATCTGCCAATTCCCAGATATTGCAAATTTCAAAAACAGAAGAACCCAAGGTAAGAATGGTTATGTTAAGAGTAGGAAAGCAGACCTTGAATGCATATTGAAGCTCAGAGTTGCGAACATTTACACTGGCACCAGAGTAACTGTGGAAACAAGAAGGAACAAATTAGTGCTAATTGACAGGATTTGACATCAAGCAAGTTCAGGAACAATAATATGTAAGAGCAGATCTTACTCCCTAATCTTATGTTTAAGGCCGACAACTGAAAGTTCCTTCGTCCAATGAGTGAGAAGTGTCTTTGGCGCAACCACCAACACTCTCTTGATTAAGCGGCAATGGAATAATCCAGCCAGGAAGGCAGAAACCTGCAAGATAGAAGTAAGGATGCAAGTATTCGTCAGCAAATTGCAGTCACATTAGACCACTTCATATTCATACTATACTGTGGCTGAAGGAACAAGCGCAGATGAACTTTGTGGCAGAGAGCTAGCTAGGAAACAACTATATATAAACATACAATCTATTCTTCTGTCTGATGATGATTTCTTCCAGTTCAACAAATGCAGAAACTAAAGGGCACAAAGGATGCAGGTGCTCAAACAAATTATGTACTAGTACTAGCAAAAAAACATGAATTTAAACAGACGGACCTGCATGGTCTTGCCGAGACCCATGTCATCCCCAAGGATCCCTCCAGTTCCCCTGCAATGAAGAAGCCAGAGCCACTTGAGGCCCTCGCGCTGGTGGGGGTAAAGCATCTTGAAAATGCTTCCTGGGAGCTTGTACGGCTTGACCATTTTGCCGCATCCTGTGGGCTCCATCTTGAAATCCTCTGTTTTCTCCCAGCCAACATCCTTGTCCGTGTCATCAGCAGCAGCACGGTTCTCCTTCTCCTCGCTGACACCGTCTTCGTCTTGATCAAAATCCACAAAGGATGAGGGCTTTGATGCTGCCCTCTTGCCTGACTTGGCGCCGCCATAAGCACTTGCCCCGGTTTTCTTCCCCTTGTCATTGGCATCATCCAGAACACGACGGTCGGTGAAAGCAGAGGCGAATGATAAATCTGGGTCTGGTTTCTCCACCTTGACTTCCCTCTTGACCACCGCCGTGGGTTTGCTGTTCCAATTGGCACTGGTCTCCTCCTCACCACCAAGGTCATCAGAGAAGGTGAATGGTGAATCTGGGACTTGTGGTTTCTCCCGCTTGAATTCCTTTGTGGCTTTGCTCTTCCCCTTGTCAACGGACTCGCCCTGAAGAATAAGATCGGCAAAGGCAGAGGAGGTGAATGATGAATGTGGGACTTGTGGTTTCTCCAACTCGATTTCCTTGCTGACCACTGGCGTGGCTTTGTTGTTCCCCTTGTCGAAGGACTCCTCCTCATCCTCCTGAGTAGCCAGATCGGCCAAGGCAGAGGAGGCGAAGGATGGATCTGGGAGTTGCGGCGGTGGTTTGTCCACCTTGACTTGCCTCCGGAGCACCAGCGGCGCCTCATCCTCAGACTCGTCGGAGCTGGAGACATCGACGGGGGAGGGGGCACCCTTGGGAGGCGGCGGGGAGGAGGAGGAGCCGTCGGCGGCGTCGAAGAAGCCGTCGTCCTCACCGGATTTGGGAGGCAGCGGGGAGGAGGAGGAGGAGGATGAGCCGGCGGCGGCGTCGTAGAAGCCGTCGTCGTCCTCGGCGGTGACGGCGCAGGGGAGCGGGGCGCGGGCCTGCGTGGGCCGCGGGCGGGCCTTGGGGCGGTCGACGGAGAGGGAGTCGAGGCGGGTGGTGAGGTCATCGAGGATGTCGCGGATGCTGTCCTCCTCGTCGTCCTTGTGGTCGGGGGAGGAGGAGAGCTTGCAGAGGCGGCGGCGGCCGGCGAGCTTGACCTTGCGGTCGTGGGGCAGGGGCCCGTCGGCTTCCGCGTCGGATTGCGGCGGGGAGGGGTTAGGGTTTTGCGGAGGGGGGCGGGGGCGGCTCTGGGTGAAGCGGAGCAGGCGGTCGTTGAGGCCGTTGGGGGTGGGCGGCGGGGCGCGGTGGGGGTGCGGCGTGGGGTGGGGGTGGGGGTTAGGGTTTTGGCGGTCGGCGGAGGAGGAGGAGTCGGCGGGGTCGTCTGAGAGGGCGTCGGAGAAGAAGTCGAAGGACGGGGGCGACGCCATGGATTGGATTGGATTGGATTGGAGTGGAGTGGGGATTGGATTGGGGATTGGGGATGGGGAGTGGAGGTTGGGGGAGAAGAAGAAGATGAGGAGGAATGCGGCGGCGGCGGCGGAAGGTGGGGATGGGATTTCAAATTTCGAATGCGGCGGCGGAAGGTGGGAATGAGTACAACCAAAATCCTCTAGAGGACTCGGTGGCGTTTGGTTTTCAACGGGAGTTAATTACACCTGGGTACATAGATTCATACATAAACAAAAAAAAACCCATAAAACTCATACAGTAACTCTGATGCGGACTCATTTAGGCCCAACTCGCATGTAAAGTGGACACATGGGCTTCCACGCACGCCTGGGTCGGTCCACTGTGTCATGGCATTTTTTGCAGATAACCCCCCCTCAGTTTAATTGAAATTGACCCGCCGCCAACTCCTCTGTATCCCCAATTCCTTTCTCCAGATCCCTAGTTGCTGCGGCGCGGCGGCCGCCCTTCTCGTGCGACCATGGAGGGAACGACGGCCAGATCCCGTCGTGCGACCATGGTAGGCGGTCGGAACGGCGGCCTCACCCACGGCGACTGTTGGGGAACGTTGCAGAAAATTAAAATTTTTCCTACGGTTTCACCAAGATCCATCTATGAGTTCATCTAGCAACGAGTCATGGGAGAGAGATTGCATCTACATACCACTTTGTAGATCGCGAGCGGAAGCGTTCAACGAACGGGGATGAGATAGTCGTACACGACGTGATCCAAATCACCGGAGATCTTAGCACCGAAAGGACGGCACCTCCGCGTTCAACACACGTACGGTCAGCGTAACGTCTCCTTCTTCTTGATCCAGCAAGGCAAAGGAGAGGTTGAGGAAGATGTCTCCAGCAGCAGCAGCAACATGTGTTCCGACAGCGACAACATCAACCACGGCGACAGCATCAACCACGCCGGCAGCCTCAACTACGCCGGCGGCAGCAGCAACATGGATGGCGAGTGGAGAATGAGCTCCGAGCTTACATTTGGCTCCAAAAAATCCATGAAGGTGTGTCCTTTCATCGTTTTGTTGCCGTGGATTCTTGTGTCTGATTGCACGCGTGATTTGTAGGGAGGGGAGAACAGTGCAAATGAAAATCGCCAAGGTCATAAGGCTGAATGTGGCTGCAAACTGACGCCTGTTCTGAGAGTGTGCAATGAAGGATTTGATGCAGGACGACGTTTTCTGAGCTGTCCATATGAGGTATCCGATTTGGTTTCACTGAATTTTGCTTGTTTCACTGAATTTTGCCATGTCCAAATTTTGTACTGAATGTGTTTCTGCAATTGAAATGGACAGGTGCTGAACTCCTGTGGGTATTTGAGTTGGATGGATGATGCATGGCACGGGAGATCAAGGCTTGTTATTCACAAGCTTGCAGATGATAACAAGAAGCTGCAAGTTAGTATGTTTGAGAAGGAACTGGAGATTCAGAGGTTGAAGAAAGAGAAGGAAAAAATAGATGAGCAGAGGAAAACTAGAGAAAAATTAGATCGGTTTCTTGTACTTGTGATTCTTGCCAGTGTTGTGGTATATGCCGTGGTTGCGTTGCTTAGCAGGGGATTTGTGTGATTGTAAGATGAAGAAACTAGAAAGTGTAATGCAGAAAATCTGAAATGTTCGGCAAGTTTGGAATATGTAATGTTTTCTGCCTTTGTTATTGTACAAATGTGACAATTTTTAAGTATAAAGAAGCTCTGAAATGCAAAGTACTTAGGATACAGTTGAAACTGAAATTCAGTTCAAATGCAAAGTACAACACTGACCACTAAGACTAACACTTGAGCACTTCAGACTACTAACACTTGAGCACTTCAGAGTACTAACACCTGATTAAGACTGACCACTAACACTGACCACTAACTTGATTAACACTGACTACTAACACTTCTGAAACTTAAGCACTAACTTAAGCACTAACACTGACCACTAACTTGATTAACACTGACCACTTAGCAGAAATTCAGTTTCTAGTTCTGAACTTTTCTGAAACTCTAGTCCTCGTCGGATGACAAGTCGATGTACTCAGGTGCCGGACGGCTGCAGCTCGGCTCCATAGCATGGTTGTACTGTGCTAGTGCTTTCCCAGGCGCTGCAGCTTGCCTCCTGACCATGGCGTCGCGCGCGGCGCCGTGGTATTCCATGGCCTGCCTCACTCTAGCGGGGTCTGCATCGACAGGAGCGGGCAGTCCCAGGATAGAATGCTCGTCGATGAATCTGCAGCTGTAGTCCTCCCTCGCCACAGTGCCGTACGAGTTCAGCAGGGCAGTCTGCTGATCAACTGCAGGCACCACAGCTGGGAGCGGAGCTTGTGGCCATGGATCCCATGGCTGGGGCTGGAGCGGAGCTTGTGGCCATGGATCCCATGGCTGGGGCTGGAGCGGAGCTTGTGGCCATGGATCCCATGGCTGGGGCTGGAGCGGAGCTTGTGGCCATGGATCCCATGCCTGGGGCTGGAGCGGAGGCTGTGGAGATGGATTGGGTGGCGGAACATTGGTTGCTGGGGAACGAGGACGGGTGATGTGATCCCAGGTTCAGGTGATGGTAGCCCAGGTGGTGATGAGCTTGCGCACCATGATTGTCGCGGTGAGCTTGCGCACCATGATTGTCGCGGTGAGCTTGCGACTTGGGTTTGGCCGCGGTGACCATGGCTTTTATAGCGGCCGAGCGTGGCCATGGCGGGAAGAGGCGAACGCGGGAAGTGGCCATGGCGGGAAGGGAATTGGTGGGAAGTGGCCCACCGGTGGCCCACCGGTGTACGGACAGCGGTGTCCTGTTTGGCCAGAGGAGGCAGACGATGCGGCCTCGGTCCAAGAAGGATAGGAGAAATATTCAAAAGCTTTAGTTGGCCTGTTAAGATTGATATCCTCTCACAGCCCAATGGTAAGAGCGCACTGGTGTAACCCAGAAGTCCTGGATTTGAGTCCCAGGATCCCACAATTTTTTAGGGGCTAGTTTTTTTGGAAATATTTGCACAGCAAGTATATAAAAGATCAATTTGCCATGTATAATACCAAAAACTTTACCAAAATTTTTGCAAGCACATAAACTTGATTTTCTCCAAAGTAATAAACTTGACCATAGCAATTCAAGGTATGGAAATACACTCAAATTCAGACTTGACAGTATTAAAATGTGAGGCTGTCAACACACACATATAAACACACACATAACTTGAAATGCAAACATAGATTATACTGACATAAGGTTCTGTTGCAGTCTACTTTGCCAAATTAAAAGATCCATCATGGCCAAGATTAAGGTCATGCATTACAAAATTTGCTCTTGCAGTCTTGTAGTTCATACATGAACTGGGACAATTTTTTGCAGTTCAGTGCTGAACTAATGGAGCATACAGAAACAAAAACTAGTGCTCTGGAGTCCTTGGAGCATTCTGAGTCACTAGAATCTCTTCATTCAGGTCTGGGATTGCATTCCTTGCTCCATCATGTCCAAACATCAGTTGCCACAAAGCATAATCTTCAACTCTTCTTCCTCCTTCCCCAACTCCTGTTGCAGGTGCTTCTTGTCCAGCTCCTGTTGCAGGTGCTTCTGGTCCAACTCCTGTTGCAGGTGCTTCTGACCCAGCTCCTCTTCCACCCCTCCCAGCTCTTCCTCCTCTTCCAGCCCTCACAGCTCTTCCACCTCTTGATTTCTTCACTACTCTGCTTGCACTAGCACTGGTACCTGCCTCATCTGCAAAATTCAGTTGTTGTAAGTTTCAGACAATGCAAATTTAAGGGGCATGCAAGATTCATTAAGGGTACTCATTCAGTTCTTGAAAGATTCAGTTACTGTACCTGCATTTGTTTGAGCTGTTGTTGTTGCCTTTCTTTTACCTCTGCCAGCCTTCTACCAAATAAAAAAATATATGAAAACAGTAGACATCGAAACATTTATTTGAAAATAAATATAATCATGTCTTTGAAAAATATTAAACACATATTAAAAAAATGTTTTTGACATGTACAAAAAATATACAATGTCTAACAAAACTGTAGACATGTGTTAAAAAAGAAAAGGGAAAACCAAACGAAAAGAAAAAGGAAAATAAAGAAACGAAAGAAACTGGAGAGAAAAAGGAAATAATAAAACCCGAGAAAAACAAAGAGAAAAGGAAGAAAACAAAAAATCTGTAAAAACTGAGAAAGAAACAAAGACAACAGTGAAAAACAAAAGAAATCTGAAGTTAGTCCAAAGAAAAAAAAGAAAAAATGCCGAAGAAAATCGTTGAAAAATAAGAAAACTAAGAAAAACAAAAGAAAACGAAAAACAGAACAAAACACGAAGAAAATATACAGGAAATTCCTAACTCGAGCGAGTAATATGCCGGAAATTCCTATATGCCGCTCTTTGCAGCAAGTAGTCGGGGCGTCGCACAGGGCAGATCAACGAGGGTTTGGATGGGCTGGCCCGTTCAAATGTTTGAGCGATTTCGGTTTTAGGAATCTTCTAGGTGGTTCCCGGCCGATTTTTCTGGTTTTGGGAACTTTCTAGGAGGTTCCTGAACGTTTTATTATTATTATTTTCTTTTTTCTTTTTTGTTTTCGTTTTAATTATTTCTTTTATTTTTCTGTTTTCTTTGCTCTTTTTATTTTCCTTTTTCATAGTTCTTTTTTTAAAATTCAAATATTTATTCGGAATTTTATAACATGTTTCTGTTTTCAAAATTTGCTCCTAATTTTATAAAATGTTCTCATTTTTTAATTTTATTCTCAATTTCAAAAAATGTCTCTGTTTCGAATAGTCTTTCAGGAATATCATAAAATGTTTTTATCTTCAAATTTTGTTCACAATTTCGAAAAAAAATTGTGTTTTCAAAAATGTTCTCATTTTCAAAAGACATTATGTTCATGTTTTCAGTTAATGTTCAGGAATTTCAAAAGAAGTTCTCTTTGAAAATCTGTTCAAAATGTCATTCACAAAATGTTCATGTTTCAGAAAATGTACAGGAATTTTAAATATGTTTGCATTTCCAAAATTTGTTCACAATTTCAGAAAAATGTTCAGGTATTTTAGAATATGTTTCTTGTCTTAAAAAAACACAATGTGAGAATATGTTCAAGTTTTTTTAAAAAAATATTCACATTTCAGAAAACTGTTAGGAGTTTCAAAAAATGTTTGTGTTTTTTCTAAATTCGGATTAAAAGAATTCGCATTTTTTAGAAAAAGCTTGGGATATCAAACATATTTACGGCATTTCAGATTGTTCAAAATTTTCAAGAAAAGTTTTTGCCAAAATTTCAACCCAGCTGTGTGTTGTCATAGAGTTGTAGGGCTTAATCTTCAGCAGTAGCTTTGTGATGAAGTGGCCAACGAGCCGCGGTTTGCAGTCTGGTATGAGCGAGATTGTGGATCGAATCCTAGCGTCGTTTACCTGTTTTTTAGGTATTTCCGAGGTCTAAGCGGCTTTCCAGTCGTGCATCGCCGAGCTTGTCTGCCGTGGGTATTTTATCCTTAGTTATTTGTCAAACTAAATTAAAAGAAGAGAATAGAGAATCGAATCATAGGGTTCTATTTTCTAACGAAAATGGCAGGAGAACAAATCAGGATTGTCTGACTTACTGGAAAGAAGGAAACTCGACTGCTTGGACAAAGTGGGATATATCTTTTCAATTTTTCTCTGGTTTTCGTCGGTTTTTGCTTTTCCTTTTTATAGTTTTGTTTGTGTCTTTCTTTGATTTTCACCAGGTTTTTCTGGTAGTGTTCATTACGGACATGGATGACACCCAGGGAGTTCGGTCGAGTCTTACAGCGTACCAAGAAATTGAGCACCAAAAGGTCTCGGCATGTCAGCTGCCTATGTCATGGTGAGCAGGAGCTTTGGAGGAACAAGCAAGTCCATAGCTAGGATCTCTTTTTGAGGAAAAATTCTAAAGCATGGCCTCACAAAAAATACTTCAGTGATGAATTCTCAATTGTAGTTCTCATATGATAAAATTCATGTTTTATACAAAGAAATCCAATAAAATACACCGCAATAATTTTCAGCAACAACGCATGGAGTATCATCTAGTAAAAGCAAAAGTTGGGGTAATCCAAACAGCCCTAGCCCTCCAACCATCCTGCATTCGACCTCCCTATTCATCGACACAACACTCCACGCACAATCGTTTACATCCCACCCCTTCATTTGCAGTTGCCTCGACAACTTCAACCGGGGCGCCTGCCCCACTACCTACATGCTTAATTGCCCCAACATACTTGCGCATACCACCTTCTCGTCTCCTGCTGCTCACGTTCGCACCCTGTCAAAGTTCATCGCGGTGCCACAAGATGTTTTTGAGGCACCCAATATTCCATCAAAGCGGCAAGGCCGATGCGTGGCTCTTTGATACATGCACCTTTTCATCACAATTTTATAGCATAAATTTTAATTTTCATACGTATATTTAATCACTAGTGCACCAGTTTACCTTCAGTTCATCTTAAAATAACTTTTTTGGGGGGGGGGGGGAGGGGAGGGGATAAAGGTTACGTCTACAAAATCACCTTTTTGGGAGCAAGGTAAAGTAAAGCAAAAAAATGGAGGAACTTTCGAAGTAAAAGTGCGGTACACAAAACATTAAAGTAACATAGGTTGTTTCGTGTGAGATTTGTTTTTGTATATAAAACAGAAAGGCATGTAATAAAGAATTATATGAAAAATTAAACTTTGGTATATATTCATTCTTATAATAGTATTACAAAATTGGTATATATATATATATATATATATATATTCATTCTTATAATAGTATTAGAAAATTGGTGTATACAAAAAATGGGCAGGCTTTTAATAACCAGTTATCACAAGATATATTTTGGTATATATTATTACTCATACAATAGTATTACTATTTTAGTATATAGAAAAAACAAGGAGGCGTTTAATAATTAGTTATCCACAAGATACATTTTGGCATATATTTCAACTTTCATAATAGTATATCCCGCAAAAAAAACTTTCATAATAGTATTCGTGTTTTGATATATATCAAAAACAAGGAGCATTAATAACCAGTTACCACATGATATATTTTTGGTACATATTCCAATAACCCTTATAACAGTATTAGTTGACAATAGGACTCGAATAGAATGAGAAAGATAACCATGATGACTCAAATATAATGCGCCTCTATATTTAGGAAGATTCTCTAAGATTTGACAGTGCCTCTATATAATACCACCACAACTACTCACATATAATGAGAAATATCAGCCATTAGGAATATAGTGCAATAGGAGGAAAAAGAAATAGGAAACCACTTCTCATGGCACTTATCAAGAACAACACAAGTGCCATGTGCTTGGTAATTCTTCTGATGTCTACCACTTTGTTGCCATGCCAGGCGACTGGGAGAAACAAAGGTACACTCAATCGTTTATATCAGTCCAATTTATATAAACATATATATGCCTTAGTTTTCCAGACTGTCTTGAGTAACTTGTGTAATTTATACTACATTGCTAATCTGAAATGGGATGCAATACTTTCTTGGGCGTAGGTACCACTTCACTGATAGATGTGTGTGCAAAATCTCGGTTATGCGAGGACGATACGGCGATCAATATTGTTTGGTGCAAGACTAATTGTCAAATTTCTGGCTACAGTTTCGAAAGAAGCTACTGCGAGAAGAATAATTGCTGCTGCGCATCCTAAGCGATTAAACGATTTGCCAAAGTCGTGCTTGTAACATGTGGTGAACTTCAATAAACAATACATGTTGATTTTGGCATGAAGGTGCAACCTCATAATTTTATCAATGATGACGTTATCCAAGTTATTCTGATAGCATTTTTCTTTTTCTAATTCAAGTCGCCAAGGACAAGGAAATGAGGGACGACTAATTATTGTATTACTCCCTTGTTTTCTGTTTACGAGCCCCCCTGTCAAAGCCAAAATTCTTTTTTCTGTCTCAAGATCCAAGACCCCCTGGCAAACGCGGCGACGCCGACATCGGCAACTTTGAATTAGCAAAATCGCTTGCATATCAAAATAGTCAATAGCGTCTCCATGGATCACGTGGGCCATGCTGTCCACCGGACCGCATGTGATCCGCCCTAGTTGTGAAATTACTATGCGTATGATAGTTGCAGATTGGCCCCATGCATGGACGGCTTGCAAATATCAGACACTCTGTGTCGTGTCGTAGTTGTAGCATCACTCTTGAACGGTTCAAAACTACTATAGGCCTGAGCTAGGTACTCCAAGCTTGTATTCCCGAATTTCAAAAACCACACTGTAGAATTTATGGGAAATTACATGGTAAAATGACGATATAAATATATTACGGATCTATCATGTCACAAAAATTCAAATTCAATTTTTTTTTCAAGCTTGACTTAGGCAAGAAAAGGAGAGATACATATTGGTAGTGATGTGATGACTTTTTTTTTTGAAACAAGGCAAAAGATTTGCCATTTCATTGATTAAGAAAGGAGTTATCGAACAAGGCCGCAAGGCGGCAAAATAAAGTGTCTACTCTCGCGGCATTACAGCACTCATGTGCTTCGCACCCGCCACTGCCCAAAGAGACACCTCCTCTTTGATCTTACAGGTTAGGACCATGGAAGGGATGGCTGTGTTTCGAAAGACCCTAGCGTTACGCTCTGTCCATATCTCCCATGAGATAAGCATCATCAAGGAGGCTAGCGCCTTAGGGGAGCCAAGGCGAATCTGAAGGTTGCCGTTCCACCAGTCTTTCACCGAAGTCCGCGTCTGCCATATCGTCGTAGAAATGTGATGCATGCCAAGCCACGTAAGAATATGGTTCCAAATGCGGATGGTGAAGCGGCATTGGAAGAGGAGGTGGGCCGCTGACTCCTGGCATTGCTTACAAAGTGGGCAGAGGCCACAGTTTGGCCATCCGCGACGTATGAGACGATCCGATGTCCAAATCCTGTTTTGAAGGACTAACCAAGCAAAGAACTTGCACCGAGGGGTGGCCCAAACCCTCCACACAGAGTGAACGAGATCGGACGATGTGAGACCCTCAAATTGTGCCTTGTAAGCAGACGAGGCAGAGTACACCCCATCCTTGGTGAACTTCCAGGTGATGGAATCTTCTATGTCATCATTCAGAGAGATCATGGATATCTTCTCCCAGAGGTCGGCAAACTGTTGGACGTGTGCAAGCGATAGGCCATTGGAGGTGTCAATGAGGGAGATCCAGCTGTTGTTGGTGAGGGCTTGCTGGACGGAGGAATTCTTCTTGCGGGAAATGGCAAAAATGTTCGGCGCTAAGTCATAGGGGCAGAGACCATGCAGCCAAGGGGAGTGCCAGAATCTGGCCGTGCGCCCATCTCCCACAATCACCACTGTAGCAGCCGCAAAAAATTTGCGGTCGTCCTCGGTGCA
The DNA here is from genome assembly GCA_032464435.1 of Aegilops umbellulata. Lineage (NCBI taxonomy): Eukaryota > Viridiplantae > Streptophyta > Magnoliopsida > Poales > Poaceae > Aegilops > Aegilops umbellulata. The sequence continues at coordinate 486,008,684 of CP136059.1, read as the reverse complement.
TGGAGACCCCATGCCTACCCAAGGCTTGCTTTTGTCCACCCACTCGAACCATAGCCATCGAAGTCGGAGGGCCTTAGCGAATTTGTTCAAATTAAGCACACCCAAGCCACCAAACTGTTTAGGCTTGCAGACGAGGTCCCAATTGATCTTGCATGACCCTCCCGAGACTTTGTCGGTACCCTCCCAAAGGTAAGCACGCCGAAGTCGATCAATTACATTAAGGATCTCCACGGGGATGTCGAGAGACGTGAGATGATAAATTGCAATGGCCGTGAGGACCGCCTTTACAAGCACCACACGCCCAGCAGTAGCGACGTGTCTTCCCTGCCATGGTGGGAGCTTGCATGCGACCTTGTCCACAAGGTGTTGAAGATGAATGCTCTTGAGGCGCTTGACCGATAGCGGAAGGCCAAGGTACCGCAGCGGGAATGCCGTGCGCACCGCCGGGAAGGCCTCGAGAATGTCATCCAAATTTATGTTGTCGCAGCGAATAGGGGCTACCAAACTTTTGGTACAGTTAGTATGCAGGCCGGTCACCTCTCCAAAAGCAGCCAAGGCGGAAGCAAGGGATTGGACGTCACCCCTGGTGGGTTTGACAAAGATGGCAGCATCGTCTGCGTACAAGGACGTCCTGATGGTCGGAGCACTTCCGCAGAAGGGTTGAAGATGTCCTTGTGCAGTGGCCTTGTTGAGGAGGTGGTGCAGGGGGTCGATTGCCAGGACAAAGAGCAGCGGGGATAAAGAATCACCCTGCCGGAGGCCACAGCCGTGTTTCATCGGATCACCCACCACCCCATTGATATGAACCCTCGAGGTGGCAGTGGAGAGTAGTGCCGAAACCCAATCGCGAAATCTGGACGGGAATCCTAGGTGCCTCAAGAGGTCCATAAGGAAGTCCCATCTAACCGAGTCAAAAGCCTTCTTGATGTCAAGCTTGAACAACAGGGTGGGTGTACGATTTATGTGAAGTTTCCTCGCCAAGTTTCTGACATACATGAAATTATCGTGAATGCTTCTCTTCTTTATGAAGGCGCTTTGCGCACTGGAGACAAGGTTGTCCATATGGGGAGCTAGGCGCGTAGCCAATACCTTTGTTAGGATCTTCGCAATGGCATGAATGAGGCTAATGGGGCGAAAGTCCGAGATGCATTCCGCTCCATCTTTCTTTGGTATGAGAGCAATGTTGGCCGAGTTGAGCCAATGAAGATTGGATGTGTGCAAGTTTGAGAAGTGGTTCACAGCAATCATAATGTCATCCTTGATAATCTCCCAACACTCTTTGAAGAAAGCTCCAGAGAAGCCATCGGGCCCTGGCGCTTTGTCACGGGGAAGGTCAAAAACTGCCTTCCTAACCTCCTCCTCCGTAAAGGCTGCCCCAAGATCTGAAAGGTCACTTGCAGGCACCGGAATGTTGTCCCAGTTGATGTCTTGATGACGTGGCGGGCCACGCTTGAAGACCTCGGCAAAGTGGTTTTGGATGACGGACTTTTTGTGATCATGGTCCACCACCCAGCCATTGTTGTGTTTCAGACGGTGGATGAAGTTCTTTCTTCTTCGATGATTGACCCGCAGGTGAAAGAAACGAGTGTTGGCATCACCCTCTTTGAGGCTGGTGATTCTTGAATTCTGTCTCTTTCGGGCACGCTCCATCACAACCAGAGCAATAATCTTCCTTTTGAGCCTCCTACGAATGTCACGCTCCTCCACACTGAGAGGCCTGAGCTCTTGTGCCACATCTAGGCGGAGAATGACCTCCAGAGCCATGAACAGCTGCACCTTTGAGTGTGCAAAAATCGTCTTGCTCCATTTCCTTAGTGCTTGGCTGGTTTTCTTGAGCTTGTTGAATAGGATCTGATAGGGGTCAGAGTGGTTCACCCTTTGGTTCCAAGCGCCTTGAACGGTCTCCTTGAATCTGGGCATTTTAGTCCAGAAATTCTCAAAGCGGAAACACTTTGACTTAGGTGGCCCTTGGACATTTGCGAGAAGGAGAGGGCAATGGTCAGAGAGGGATGAAGAGAGGGCATGAAGTAGATGACTGCCAAAGTCGATGTCCCAATCTTCATTGCAGAAAAACGAATCGAGTTTGCATAAGGTTGGATCACTTTGCTCGACTTTGGCCTCTACAGCAAGTTGGATCTACTTGTTTCTCTACGGCTAAGACACACCAACCCAAGTAATGTGTATTTTGAATATTTTGAAAAATATTAACAAAAAACAAACAAATAAATATGCCAGACTGCATGAAGCTACTTGGGCGGCTCATGACAATGAGGCAAGACACAGCCGCTCCTGACAATGGACCAGGCCAGTAGATGTTCTAAACTAATTACTAGGGGCCCTGCGATTGCAAATAAATGTAGTCGTCGGCTGTGTGGTTGCCCAATTCCAATCTGGCACTTGTAGCAACGTTTATATTGTTATTGGTACAATGCGCACACCAGTGGCGGAGCTTCATGGGGGCCAACCTGGGCGGTGGCCCCCCCAGCCCAAGAAAAAAACACCTACTACTCATTAGTTTTTCTGTCATATGTTCAGTAAAAACAGCCTAAATCTCATAGTTTTGCCCCTCCTTAGCCCATTGCCCCTCCAAAGATTTGGGCCAAGCTCCGCCACTGGCGCACACCCCCTCCCCTCGTTAGATCCCACCAGAAAATAGGCCCCTGCATTGCAACAGGAGAAAAATAATATCACGACTGTATCCCAATAAGCCTGGCTCAAGACTCCTAACAAAATCCATGTACTCTAATTCGACACGACGACTGACTGTGTCACCGCTTATCCTTTTTTTCTCACCCTCGCAGACGGTGACCATGATGCCCACCTGATCACAACGCGTTAAATGTGGTCAATCCTAAGGCGATGGGTTCACCACCGCATGTCACACCAATCATTGTGTCCACGCAAGAAAATGTTCAAAACTTCAACAATTAATCTCGGTGAGCTAGACATGTGTGCTGCCCTTATCGAGCTACTCCTTGCACCTGGTCAATACACCTCCCCTCATACTTCTACTCTCTTCTTCAAGACCAAACAATGATTTCCTTGAATCAGGGTTGGCCCGGTTGAGGAGGTGGGTCGCGGCACATCACCGGAGGCGAAAAGGCTCGTCGATGACGAAGTAAGAGGGAAGGATGTAGAGGTCGAACGTCACATGGCGAGATATGACGCTGGTGTTCCTTCTTCCCTTTGTAAGAGAGGATGTGTAGTGTCACATTGACAACGGCATAGTGAGCGGCAACCATGGTTTATGTGTGTATAATCCATAGCCGTGTATGTACGTGCATCGTGTATGTATAATTTAGCTTCTATTGGCTAGCATATCAAGGGTAGCATCATAGCGCTCATTGAAGTTCTCAACAAATTGCATTGTGAACATCAAGCAAGCGCCAACTATTGTCATGTGTATCTTCATGGGAAAAAGATTCAACACGCCCTCGCTAAATAAAGGAGGACAAGAATGTTTCCCTCTACAGATTCGTGGGGCTCAATTGATTGGAGATGCAGAACGAACAGATTCTTTGTCAGTTTGCGGCCGTATGTGGTTGACTCTTAGTTGGGGCCCTGATGGATAGTTGTGAGCTTGAGATTTATCTTTACCTTAGTGTCTGCAAGAGTTAGGCTATACCCCATTTCTTATGTACTTGTGTGAGTTTGAATCGAGGTAAATGATAAAAATGTCCAAACTCACGCTGTTCCGGATCAACCAACAACAGATGAAAGATGTATCTAAAAAATTAACAGGAGTGAGCTGACTCGGTTCCTAAATAATGTGAGAATAAGGGTGGATCGTGTTTGACGCTCATGAGCGTCAAAGCGTCGGGGCTTCGCTAATGGCCCTCCCAATTGGTCCGGCCAACATAGGTGTTGCTGTTTTTTCTGTTTCTCTTTAGTTTTTTCTGTTTGCTTTTACGTTTCTTTTTTCTTTTTCTTTTCCTTTTTTTCTGTGTTCAAATATTTGTTCTAAAATTTAAAATATAGTTAGGAATGCCAAAAATGTCCTCATTTTCAAAATTTGTTCACAGTTTCCATATTATTCGCATTTCAAAAAATGTTTCCATTTTCGAGAAAACAGTTCTGTTTTCAAAAAATGTTCACTTTATATTTGTTTACAATTCAAAATTTGTTCAATATATATCACAAAATTTTCAATGTAAATTTAAATATCGTTCAACGTAATATGTTGAATGTGTATTTTAAAATTGTTCAGTGTATAATACAAAAAATTTCAATCTATATTTAAAAATTGCTCAAAGTGTATTTAAATATTGTTCAGCCTATATCACAAAAATGTTCCGTGTGTATATAAAAATAGTTCAGAGTATGTCAAAAAATGTTCAATGTAAATTTAAAATTGTTCATCGTATATAAAAAAAATCAATACATATTTATAATTCCAAAAAAAATCACGTTTTCAATAATTGTTCATTTAGTCCAAAAATCATTCAGGCTTTAAAACTTTATTTTAATTCCAAAATTTATTTATTATTTTCAAACATTATGCTAGTATTTAAGGAAAAACATTCACATTTTTTCCAAGAATTATTGGAAATAAATTAAAAAAAGCAGATCTGCAGCTGTACATACTACTTTAATTCTAAGGCTATGTTTGGTAGCAAAGTACTAGAAAAATTGAAGTATTGAAAACCACAATATTTTAGCCACTAGGTACGAGATACTACAGTTTTCACATACCAAAGTATCTTAAAGTATTGAGAATACTGTGACCTGTTGGGCAAGTGCTTATATGCACCAACGTCAATTGTTGCTAGCTAGGTGGACGCATTGAACGGGCATGCATGACAAACAACCGCATGCACTGAACTACCGAGCTGCCGGCGGCTAAACGTGGGTTCGCTCTCCAAAGTTCAAGTGCGCCTCGTTCCTCTCAGATGGCACTGTGCAGTAGGGGGGGTAACGAAAGGCAAGTGCCGGCGGCCAGCACGAAGAGGCGGAGGACAAAGATCAGCATACTCACGTTCTTCTCTCATTTGACGTCTCTTGGTTTGTCCCCGATGGAGACGATGTCCACAGGCGACATTGTGGCTGCAGCTTAGAAGGAGGAAGAAGATTACTACGCGGCGTTTCTTACTTTCTTTCGCATGCTCTGTTTTTAAAAAAGAGGTCAAGGGTTCTTTTTTTAAAACTAAGAAAATACTGCGGTTTTGTAAATACTGCAGTTTTAATACCACCGTTTTTAGTCATAGCCAAACAGCTCATAGTAATTAATACTATGGTATTTTGAAAAACTGCAGTATTCTTCAATTACTCTAAAAATACTTTGTTATCAAACAGGGCCTAACTATGCTAAATAGCTGTACTAATTTGCTAGCTCATGTGGCTGGCAACCCTGCGATACAATGTGCGGTCGGGGGTGCAAGGCGCACTTTTATTTTAAGTGGCATTTTGTTTTTCCGCCCAGAGGACCAGCAAGCCCACACGCAACACTTGGCCCATAATTAAGGTCAGCTAGCATTGGAATCTACTAGTAAACGTGCACGTGCAACGCACGTAATGTAATCAATAATAAAAATATCTATTTCAAATTTGAACATCCATAAATTTTAGTGTTCACATCCCACAAGATGACATGTATGATTACGGGATTTTAGTATATTCAATTATTTACAAATAGTTCTACAAGATTTCCAAAATCATCAAATGATCATGACTGAAAATTTCTTTGTAAAATCCTTGTGACAAGACCTGATGATAAAAAAAAAGCAGACCTTCCCTAAAAAATCAGACCCACGTAGATGAATTGGACACAAATGTTAATTTTTTTTTAACAAAGCTGCTAACCCTCAGTCTCTCCATCGCCCCCGCGGGGTACGCCCAATTCTCCACGCTGTTCCCCATTCTCATGGTCGCCAGCCCCCCCTTTCCACCTCATAGGCAGCCCCTCCCCTTCGTCCTCACAGCCGGCGCGAGGTCCGCACTCCGCACAGCCCTTCTCGTTGATCCGGTCCCCGAAGTCTCCGAGGAGGCACTCAAGCTCGGCATGCTCGCGAGCGACCCAGCGCAAGGGGCCGCCTGAGGCGGACGCGGTGGCCCAGGATTCGTCTCATCCGCATCGTTGGCCGCGGCCATCCCGCGCTGGCGTTGCCCGAACACGGAGCAGGCCCCGACCCCAATGATGACGAATTACAGATGAACACCTGAGATCTATTGCTGCCCCAACCCCGTTTCCAATCTGTCCTGCAGCGCAAATAGATCCATGAATGATCATCATCCTGCTATGCGCCCAATCGCAAAGTACATCCCGACAACCAGAGAAACCATGCGACCGGCTGAAGTGAGGTATTTACCTTCGATAGATCCGTACAATGGCCGGCTGGGCGAGATGTCAAGGGCGGCGGTGCCCGCTGCCGCCCGGCGCTGGATTTCCCCGGCGGCCCGCCCGCCCCGGTGCCTCCTCGCCGCATCAGAACCTCCTGCGTCTCGCTCAGGATCGGGTTCTCTCGGCCGCTCTGCCCCTGCTGAATCCCCCTCCCCCGCCGGCTAGCATGCTCCTAGAGATACAAGGGGGGGGGGGGCGCATATTTTTCGATAAAGGGCGCTTTTATTATCTTAAAATGTAGCATCAAAGTGATACAAAGCATTAGGGGGGGGGCGCATATAGACCAGAGTCACGGGCCGTGTCGCATAGCTATTTGTCTCGTTTCTAGCTGATGAACAGTACCCTACGCTATGTAGTAGGGGAGATCACGGACGAAGGACCTGCTAACCCGATCGATATAACCATGGCCTGGCGATCTTACGGTAGCGGCTGGCACATATCGCAAGGTGTATGGACGCACCAGATAAGCGGGCCGGGGCGCACCTGCTCTAAAATATATTTTCGGCACTGGTAGGGGAGGAGACGGAGAGGAGGCCGAATGGGGTTCTGGATGGTTCTAGCCGAATGGGTCACGCTCATCGTCGCCTTTGCCCGCTGCGAGAACTCCCGCTCCGCGCGCCAATGGCAGCAGGTAAGCCCACGCGTAATTACAAAATTTCAGAATTTGGTTCTACTAACTATAATATTTCTTCCTGTGAGTGTGAGTTATAGTATCTGGTTGTAGTAACTAAATTTCTTCCTATGAGTTGTAATGACAGGCAGCCGGTAACTTTAGTTGGTTCCAGAGGGAGTAGAAAATTGTGGATATAGCTTAACTCAACTGATAGTGTAATATCTCTTCCCGTGAGTAGCAGCAATGCTATCTTTTGTTATGAATATAGACCAGATATAAGATCTGATGCTTACATTACTATTAAGCATATGTAATGAACTCTTTTCTCCATGTTGTCGGTACTGTAAACTCTTTTCTCCATGTTGTTCCTATTTTACCTTTTTCGTGGCTGAGATACAGTGGTAAATACAAAGGTCTGAACTGAAATGGACAGTTGTAGTTCTCATTGCAGAGTGGTACTCCCTCTGTAAATAAATATATGAACACTCTTATATTCCTTAACAGGGGAAGTACTTGTTTGCTTTACATTGTCGAAAAAAGAACTGTTTGCTTTACAAGGTTTTAGGTTTCCTTTAAGGTGTTGTTGTCAAAATTATAGCTTAATTTGTTGATGGATCTTTTGTATTGAAGTATGTATGATAGGGATCTATGGTATTTCTCCTCTGCAGGGACCAAGGGATATGTGAAATTGACAAGGAAAAGAAAACTTCAGATGTGAACACCTCTAATAGGTATTATTTTTTATTCCACTATTCCTAATGTGTCGCTTGATAGCTAGATCTCTTCCATACATACATATATGGTTATTTCAGTCATGTGCTATATTTCTATTTTAAAGTCAGTGCCCATCAATACTTTCTTTCGCTAATCAAGTTTTTATCTGATAGATCTGATAGATAGATGGAAACATAAGTTTTCATTCATAAATAGTATGGATTTAGATTAATAGTGAACATCATAACTGTATAGAAATCAGAGGCTTGGTTTCCTTGTGGTGCAGAATATCCCCTAAATTTTTAGTCATGTCATCCAGGGGCCCAACATATGACATGTAACGATTCCAACCAGTCTCCCTACGTGGGAAGAATAGTGGATATGACAATGGATTGTAGCACCCCTAGTATGCTCTAATATGGGGCCGGTCTCCCATTTTTCCATGCACGACAACACGCGTGTCAAAGTAATTTTGTGGGCCGCTCCCTTCAACCCATATCTCTGCCACTTGAGAAGTCGTTCGGGCATTGTACCTTCGTTGATCCAAGTTGATATCGTCTTTAGTGATATTTTGTACTCATGTAGATTCAGTGTAGGCCCAAGGCTCTTGAAAGCTTGCGCATAAGGGTTACATTCTAGTATTTGCTGAATCTTCTGTATAAGGTCATATTAAGATCTGGAGACCTAGTCGCCCTATGAACCAAGTCCTGATCTGTATCATAAAATGTACACTTGAGGGTGCTAAATTGGAAATTACACAATGGACATACCTTGATCCACAAATATTCTAGCTTCTTCATCAGGTTCATGGTATGCAGCTTCTCCATTATGCATTGGCTCCTAGCAGTCTAGTAGGCAATATATTTATCAATCATAAATGCAGGAAATTTATAGACGAAAACCTTGATATGTGAAGAATAATTATATATAATGTACCTTCTAAATTGGTTTGCTAAAAAATGGGCTCAAACATTCAATATGGATCATTTGTCTTGTCGTTGCCCACTATGCAAAATCATAAGATCAGTAGAGCACAACAATGTACGTATTACAGTAGACGTAGGATCGGCAAAAGTAATTAGCAGATTTGTAGTGTTGTGCGGAGATGGTTCGACAAGGACTCTTGTATCATTATCTGGCGTATTTTCAAGTGGATTGGAGCCCGTAAAAGGCGATATACCTGAACAAAGGAAAGAGAACCCAGATTTATGGTCAAATAAACATTGTTGACACATTTGCATCGTAATTAAATCGACGAACTAACCCGCGTCTTCAATGGTGCGACCTGGGTCACATATTCTGCAGAGTTGGGGTACCTTAACCCCTGAATTTGGATGTGAGGGCCTGCATTCATAGTAAATTTTATCCACAAGTTAGCACACGAGCAACAACAAAAACAGTAGCACAAATTAGGAATTGGTTGATGATACTCACCCAATGGTTGGTTGTTGCTTAAATCCTGAAATGGGGTGCGTGCCTCTGCACGACTGGGAGATGACATACCGTCGCCTTCATGTGAATATTCATGTCACTAAATTGTTACAAGCATGGGTATTGTGCATATAATCATGAACATCAACATCAGATGCTGGTTTATTACTGACAGGAAGATAAGCAATATCCGTTTCATCTCTATAAACATACCACACTGTCCTTTTTTGTTGATATTGTGTTTCGGCAGAGTTGTACACTGTGCACAAGTCACTTGTAAATTCTGAAAGCCAACTTTTTTTCGACACCAGGAGCAGGAGATAGGGTGTATGTTTTAGTTAGAAAAACAGATAAGGTGCAACGGTTTATTATTTAGAACTCTATTCTCAAACATCTACAGTACTAATCATGGTTGCAACATGTAGGAAGAAGTCGAACCTGAAGAAGTGCATGGAAGAATCACAACTGTGTGTGGCCGGCTGGTTCAGGGGACGCGGCCCGGTGTCGGGGTAGGCTCTATCTCTCCTGGGCGCTGGCGATTCCAGGAAGGATGCCGCACTGTGAGCGGCAACAATCGGCGATGGCGATCATGCAGGGAGGCGATGGAGAGGTGCAGTGCGGTGAGGTCGCCATGCAGGCAGGAGATGCTGTTGGTGGGCGGCGTCTGGCACCAGGTCGCCGTCGTGCCAGACGATGAGGCCGAGGTCAAGGGCGTGGAGTTGCCTTATTTGCGATCAGATTTCCGTGATCGTAGGGCGTGGAGTTGCCTTAGTTTGTGATCAGATTTCCATGATTATAGGGGCCGCGGGATTTCCAGTACCCATCTCCTGGTGAAGCACGGTCAGTTTAGAAATTGCTACGTGCACACCACGGAGGTATTAAATCAATGATGACTGTTAGATTTAGAATTGTGGGTCTAATCGTGTGGTGCTGATTGGTTCGTGTGGGTTGTGGAAATAATTGCGGGGTGCACGTAAAAAAGTTCTTATTTGATTGTTTAACAGTAGGGTAGAAGAATTGTGGGTCTAATCGTGTGGTGCTGATTGGTTCGTGTGGGTTGTGGAAATAATTGCGGGATGCACGTAAAAAAGTTCTTGTTTGATTGTTTAACAGTAGGGTAGATACTGAGGAGAGACCAACGTACGTACGAAGAGACGCGTTCGCACGCTTCAAGTCAGCCTTCGCTAGCGATGGACGAAAAATTTACTGTGAACCAAAAAAAGTGGAAAAACAATTCGTCCTTTAATATTAGGTAGAGATATGGGCCTGACCATGCAAGGCATGAGCAGGGAGCTCCCTTTCCGGGAGCAACACGAAGGAGCGCTCCTTCGGAGGCCCCCCAAAGGGTCACTTGGGATGGGCCGACGGAGCGTCACTTGGCGCGCTCTCAGCCGCCGTCACATGTCGCGCTCTGTGCGCTCTCTCTGGATATTTTTTTCACACATGTTTTCGGCTTTTTAGATGCTTTTTTTCTATTTTTTCGGATTTTCGGTTTTCCATCGGTCTTTCTTAACTTTTGGACAAAAAAGTTCAATTTTTTACGTGAAAAACATGTTTTTTTCTTCCGCGAGAGGCACGGCCGTGCCTCTTGAAAACGGAGAAAACACATTTTTTTACTTCCACGAGAGGCATAGACGTGCCTCTTGGAAAATGAAAAAAATGCGTTCATTTTTTTTCTTCCGCGGGAGACACAAATTTTATTCCGTGAGAGGCACGGATTTGTTACCGCGAGAGGCACGACCGTGTCTCTCGGAAACGAAAAAATGCGTTTTCTTTCTTTTTTCTTCCGTGAGAGACACGAGTTTGCTTCCGCAAGAGGCACGACCATGCCTCTTAAAAACAGAAAAAACGCGTTTTTCCCTTCCGTGAGAGGCACGAGTTTGCTTTCCCGGGAGGTACGGATTTGTTTCCGCGATCGTGCCTCTCAGAAATGGAGAAAAGACACATTTTCTTTTTTTTTCTTCAGCGAGAGGCACGGCTGTGCCTCTCGGAAGCGGGAAAAAAACATGCTTTCTTTTTGAGGCACAACTTCTCTCGGAAAGCAAAAAAAGAAAAGTTTGTCAAAACCTATCAACATGGGATCTAATTTTATAGATCTTCATGCGAGGAATCCAATGATGAAAACAGTTCAATATTTGAACGCACGATTTAAGAGATAAACCATTTTGAATAAGGAAAAAGCTTCCCCTCATCCAGCTGATTACAGCCAATGCATCAACCTCTTGGGCTGCTTGACGTGTGTCCCCTTGAACCACACATCCTTGGTGTTGAACCTTATCCCCTCACGCCTGCATCTCCAGGAAATCTCTCTCAACAGCAAGCGCCACCAACCTTTCTTCCTTCACTCTGTCCGTCCCAACTCCCATCTAGCGCCGCTGGAGGACGCCGCCACCAGCCCCTTTGTCCTTTCCTCCTCCTCCTCCTCCTCCTCCTCTCTCTCTCTCTCTCTCTCTCTCTCTCTCTCTCTCTCTCTCTCTCTCTCTCCCCCACCCAGTTGAGCTCCCATGGTGCTCAGCCCCGCCAGCCCCTTTCTCCTTCCCACCTCTCTCCTTACCCCTTTCTCTCTCTCAACAAATGAGCTCCCACGGCGCTCTCTCCTCGGGTGCTTTTCTGCAACACGGTCTATGTTGCAAAATATTTCTTCAACAAGAGTTGCGAATTTTTTGTAAAAAGAGTTCTGCAAGGTTGCAATTTTTTTGTAAAAAAAGTTCTGCATCAAGGGACAAGATCTCTGTTGCAAAACTTTTCTGCAACTAGACCAATGTTACAAATAACATCCGCAACAAGACTTGTGTTGCAATGATGGAGCCGCCGCTCATCCGCTCGATGCGCTAGATCTGACAGCTTGCGACCCGGCGGATCTTTTAGAAAGATCAGCCGGCAGACGTGTAGCACGACCCAATATTCAAAATGGATTTATGAAAAAAGGGAAAACTCCCAGGTTGTGACAAGTGACGCACATGCAGTGCGCCACTTATCACAACCTGGGGAGGTGGAAGGGACCTTTGCAAAGAGTGCTCCTTAATTAGTGATTTCGTCCCTTTACCGGTTTTGGGAAGCTCCGAGAAGCTTCCTGGCCTAGTTTTAGGAAGCTTTTCGATGCTCCCCCCTTTTTTATATTTTTCCTTTTTGGGACTTTTTAGACAGGTCTTTATTGGTTTTTTCTATTATCTTTTAGAGCCGCAACCAATTTCCAAATTGGAAATATTTTTTCAAATTCATATATGTTTTTTCAAATTCTTGAACCTTTTCAGAAACCTATGAACTTTTTTCCAATCTACAATTTTTTTCAAATCAATTAATGTTTTCAAATCCATGATTTTTTTCAAATTTCTGAACTTTTTTCAAAATATGAGAACTAATTTTGAGAACTTGATGCAGTTTTTTTAAATTCGGGATTTTTGTAAAAAAATCAATGAACCTTTTGCCAGTTCATGATTTTTTAAAATTCTAAAACAACTATTGTTCGTGAACATTTTGCAAATACAATAACTTTTTTCAAATACACAACATTTCTGAATTTCCTATTTTGGTTTATTTTTATGTATTCTCAAATTAATTTTATGTAAAATTCATTTTATTGTGAAGAACAAGTGAATTTTTATTATTAAGAGAATGGCAACTTTTAGTTTTCTATCATGACAATTTCCAATGTGTGATTCCTATGTATTTTTTAAAACGAAAATATAAAGAATGGCAAATTTGTGAATGTGCCAGCATTGTTATTTCTAGGCGAACACTGTTTTTTTTACACTTTTTTAATTTATATGCAAATTTGTGTTTTTTCATATTTTTTTTCGGGGCTAACATTGTTTTTACATTGGTTTGGTGAATGGGCTGTTGTTGGCCATGTTTTTGAGCATGGAGCCACGCTGGGGAGTGGGCTGGGGAGCGACCAAATTGGTTCTTCCGATCAAGCCATTATTAATGTCTTGGTATATACTCCCTCCATCTTATCTACTCCGCATATTAGTTTTGACTGAAGTCAAACTTTATAAATTTTGACTAAGTTTGTAGAAAACAATATGAACATTTATAGTAACAAATTTATATGTTGTGAAAATATATGCAATGATGAATCCAATGATACATATTTGGTGGTGTATATTGTCCACAATGTATATTTTTGTATATATTCCAATAACTCCTATGCGTCCCCCGGCTAATGAATCGTAGTATTAACGCCATGGTGTACCAAAATCAAGAAGGCTTTAAATAACCAGTTGTCCACAACCTATATTTTGGTATATATTCCAATATCTCTTATGACAGTATATTAATGTCGTGGTATATCAAGAACAAGAAGGCATTTCATAACCAGCTGTCCACAACATATATTTTGGTATATATATTCCACCAACTGTCATGATAGTATTAATTGAAATGAGTTGACCATGCATATAGATACAAAGGATGAAAAACTACATTGGATTCTCCAATATTTTCTTTTTGAAATTGAGACTCTTCGAGATTTCATAGTGCCTCTATATAATACCACAATAAGGACTCAAATAAAACGAGATTTGATAGTGCCTCTATATAATACCACAATATAGGAAGAGGAGGAAAAAGAAATAGGTACCCACACTTCTGATGGCGCTTATCAAGAACAACTCAAACGCCCTGTGCTTGGTAATTCTTCTGATGTCTACCACTCTGTTGCCATGCGAGGCAACTGGGAGAAACAAAGGTACACTCATGTATTTAGACCAGTCAAATTTTGTACAAATATACACCTTAGTTTTTGAGACATTCTCGAGTAACTTGTGTAATTTATGCTACATTACTAATCCGGAATGGGATGCAATACTTCTTTCGGCGTAGGTACAACTGCATTGATTGATGTGTGCAAACTTGAACGGTTATGCGAGAACCCGATAGGATACAATGTTACCTTGTGTAAGGTTTCATGTGAATGGTCTGGCTACAGTTTCTACAACAGCTATTGTGAGAAGGGCAAATGCTGCTGCGCATCCTAGGGAATTAAAGGATGTGCCAAAACACCATGCTTGGAAGATATGGTGAAGTTCAATAAACAATAAAAGTTAGTTTTGACATGACTGTGCAACTTCATGATTTCATCAATATAGATGCTATCCAAGTTATTTTGTTATCAAAAACCGTGTTTCAAAGTCACCAAGGAAACAAGGGACGACTAATTATTGTGTCACTCCTTTTTTGTTTACAGTCTCTCTTACCAAAATCAGTTTTCTCGCTCTCAAGATCCAAGTCCCATTTGCCAAGCGCGGCTACACCGATGACTTTGAATTAGCAAAACTGTTTTTAATTTCAAAATAACATGAATTAGCAAAACCGTTTTCATATCAAAATTTGTTGAATTAGCAAAAGCGTTTCTATCAAAATAATAACTTAATAATGCTCATCGCGATGAGCTAACTCTCTTCCAAGGCCAAGGCCATAATGCTTTCGGTTACGAGGGTGGCCCGCGGCTCGCTCGGCCGTGGCTGGCCGCTGGACCACATGTGATCGGTCGCGAACACATGCGTACTTTTTTTTGAGCATCAGTACAGACACAAGCGCTCATATACATACGCATACACTCACCCCTATAAACATACACACGCACACCCTACCCCTATGAGCACCTTCGAGAGACTAAGTCGGCATATCATCTTGAGATTTACGAAGTGACCGTAGGCGCCTCGTCGTCGACGGGAATGTCTCCTTCCACTGAAAGCGCAAAGCCGGAAATCCTGAAATAAATCCAAGAATAATGCGAGCACCAGGATTTGAACCCTGGTGGGTTGGGGATACCACTGTCCACCTAACCAACTCAACCACAGGTTGATTCGCACGAACACATGCGTACTTGTTAGGTGTATTTCTTCCACAAAGGGAATATATTAATATTGCGTAAATACCAATTACATCCGGCCTCTGTATCAATAAGATGTCCAAAAAATCAAGGATACATACATCCAAAAAAATAAAAATAAAAACAGAAGAAAGAAAAAAGATCTCGCAACGGTGAACAATCACTAGCAGCAGCAGCACTCTTACCACCACCAAAGACAACACCGGAAATACAAAAGAGGTTCTCCAAAAACAACGCCTCCAAAAAGAAAACAATGCACAAGCGTTTTGTAGGTTTTATTATCTTCCAAACCATCCAATCCAGAATTCGCATGTGTTAAAGTAGAGGAATTAAATGAGGAGAGAGAGGGCTAATACATATTTTAGTAGGTTTCCTATGACTAAAAATTTTTAGCCTCAAGACTAGTCCTAGCCTCTCTTTAGTCAGGGGTGCTTGGAACTTTAGCCTCTAAAAGAGACTATTTTTAGTCAGATTAAAAATAGTCCCTTGGATCCAAGCACCCTCTAAGCCGTTTCTTCGCGTGGATGGTTCTCCCGTGCCTGGGCCCTAGATCGTGTTATGGCCCAACGAGCATGCCTGGCCCTCCGCTTGCGTTGTGGCTCATTGAAGCTTATTTTTTTCTCTCCAATTATATTTAACAGCCTCAATGTTCTAAAAAAAAGTTGGTATTCCTAAAAAAAATTAACAGCTGGTGCCTCCCATGATAGATTCCTAAATAACGATGAAGATAGGCAAGAAAAACGGCAGCTGGCAGAAATCCCACTCGTATCCTCTTGTACCTGCCCGATGAAACCCTAACCGCTCCTCCTAGAAACTCCTTCCTGAGTTTCTGTCAAGGCGCAGTTGTTGACTTCGTCGCCACCGCCATAGCCACCACAACAGCAGCGCGCAAACTTCGCCGACCTTGATGGTGGCCTCGAACCTCCATGTTGTGCCTAGTACATTCCAATAACTGTTATGATAGTATTACTTGAGATGAGTTGACCATGCATATAGATATAAAGGATGAAAAAACTACATTGGGTTCTCCAATATTTTCTTTCTGAAATTGAGACTCTCCGAGATTTGATAGTGCATCTATATAATACCACAATAAGGAGTCAAATAAAACGAGGAACATCAACCTTAAATGCCACAAACACTTTTTTGGATGCTATAACAGTTTTTAAAAAACTAAACTAATTTTCTTTTAAACAACATATTTTTATCAGGTTTGTTGTTTTTGAAATATTTATGTTTTGAAATATATGTATTTTGAATATTTTGAAAAATATTAAAAACAAAAAATAAAAAACAGAAGAAAAAGAAATTAACCTGCATGAAGGTACTTGGGTAGCCTCACTAGTAGCGACACTGAGGCGAGATACAACGGCGCTCGACAACGCTGGTTATGCCACCACATGCCATGGACCAGGCCCATTAGATGTTCTGGGCTAATTAGTAGGGAGGCTTCGATCAGAAATAGATGTAGTCATCGTCTACTTGGTTGCCCAATTCCTATTTGGCGCTTGTAGCGCCGTTTATAGTGTTACTGTTACAATGCGCACAGTCCCTCCCTGTGTTTGATTTAGTGGGCCGACGCGTATAAGGCCCGAGCGGGACACTCCCTTCCCTAGTTTTGCGAAACCCCGAGAAGCTTTCTGGTCATGTTTTAGGAAGCGTTTGGATGCTTCCGGGAGGTCTTCCCTTTTTATCCCTTTGGACCGGTTTTCATTCAGTTTTTCTTTTCTATTTAGATCCCTTTTTTCTAAGGTGCAAACTATTTTGAAATTCACAAAAATAATCAAATTCGTGTTTTTTACAAATTCATGAAGCCTTTTCCAAAACCCTTGAATTTATTCAATCCATGACTTTTTTCCAAATCCATGAACTTTTTTAAATGCATGAATTTCTTCAAATGTTACAACTTTTTTCCAAATTCGTGAACTTATTTATTAAAGTTGATGCAGTTTACAAAAATTGTGTTTCTTTCAAAATAGATGAAATTTTTAAAAACTAAACTTTTTTCAAATCTATGATTTTTTTCAAATCCACTTTTATTCGAATTTTCTTTTTCTATGAATTTCCCAATTCATTTTATTTTTAAGAGCATGGCAATTTTTTTTCGATCATGGCAACTTCCGGTGTTATTCCGATTTGTTTTTGAAAATGAAAATATAAAGCATGTCAAATTTGTTAATGGGCCAACATTGTTATTTTGGGTCAACACTTTAATATAGAAACTTGTGAATTTTCTGGGTTTTTTTTCCAGGCTAATACTGATTTTACACTGGTGGTGAATGGGTTGTGGTTGGCCACTTTTTTTGGGCCTGGAGCTACACTCGCAAAAGTCACTAGGGAATTGGTTCTTTCAATTGAGCCAACTCCAGCGATTTCGCTCGAAGCAACCCCCAGCTAATATCCCCCAACTATTGGGGTCCTAGTATTAATGTCTTGGTATATACCAAAAACAAAGAGGCATTTAATAGCGAGTTGTCGACAACCTACATTTTGGTATATATATTCCAATAACTTTTATGATAGTATTAATGTCTTGGTATATAAAGAACAAGTAGGCATTTAATAACAAGTTGTTGACAGGATATATTTGGGTATATTCCAATAACTCCTATAATAGTAGTTTGACTATGCATATAGATACAAAGGATGACAACACTAACATTGGATCCTCCATCATTTTCTTTCTGAAATGAAGATGCTCCGAGATTAGATAGTGCCTCTATATAATACCACAATAAGGACTCAAATAGAACGAGCAACATCAACCTCAAGGAATATCTTGCAAGGGAGGAAAAAAAATAGGCACCCACACTTCTGATGGCCCTTATCAAGAACAACACAAATGCCCTGTGCTTGGTAATTCTTCTGATGTCTACCACTTTGTTGCCATGCGAAGCAACTGGGAGAAACAAAGGTACACTAATTTGTTTAGACTAGTTAAATTTTGTATAAATATATGCAGACCTTAGCTTTTGAGACGTTCTGGAGTAACATGTGTAATTTATACTACACTACTAATCCAAAATGGGATGCAATACTTCTTTGGGCGTAGGTACAACTGCATTGATTGATGTGTGCAAACCTGATCGGTTATGCGAGAACCCAATAGGATACAATGTTACCTTGTGTAAGGTTTCATGTGAATGGTCTGGCTACAGTTTCGACAACAGCTATTGTGAAGAGGGTAAATGCTGCTGCGCATCCTAAGGAATTAAACGAGGTGCCAAAACGCTATGCTTGGAAGATATGGTGAATTTCAATAAACAATAAAAGTTAGTTGTGGCACGACTGTGCAACTTCATGATTTCATCAATATGAATGCTATCCAAGTTATTTCGATATCAAAAACTGTGTTTCAAAGTCGCCAAGAAATGAGGGATGACTAATTACTGTGTCAGTGTCACTCTCTCCTTTTGTGTTTGCAATCCCTCTTACCAAAATCGGTTTTCTTCCTATGAAGATACATGTCCCTTTGCCAAGTGCGGCGACATCGACGATGAATTAGCAAAACAGTTTTTAATATCAAAATAACACGAATTAGCAAAACAATTTTCATATAAAAGATAACTTGAATTACTCCATCCGTAAAGTAATATAAAAGTGTTTAGATTACTATTTTAGTGATCCAAACACTCTTATATTAGTTTAGAGAGGGAGTAGCAAACTATTTCATATCGAAATAATTTGAACAGTGTCTTCAATGATCTTGAAGAACATGCGGGCGAGGAGCTCTCTTCCAAGGCCATAATCGCTCAATTACTACTTTATTCGCTAGCACCGCACGATTGCAGTCGTTTGAGTTCATTAATTTGCCCCACCGAGGTGACGAAGGCGGCCGCCGGCTCGCTCGTCCACGGCTGGCCGCTGGAGTTCACGTGGTGGAATTAATCCCGCATTGAACGGTTCACCCTCAAGAGAAATTGCCCAACAACCAACGACCCCTCGCCGAATCCCTGCTTGCATGCATGCATGCATGTGTATGCAGTGGTGGTTCCGCTTCCGCGCCGTTCGATCGCGCACTGCACCATGTCTGACATTAATTAATCTCTATATTTCGATACATGTTGTTCATCGGTACAATGTACTCCCTCCGTTTCTTTTTAGTCTGCATATAAGGTTTGGTCAAAGTCAAGTTTTGTAAAGTTTGACTAACTTTATATTAAAAAATATAAACATTGACAATATAAGATCAACATTATCAGATGCATCACGAAATGTATTTTCACACTATATAGTTTTAATACTGTAGATGTTCATATTTTTATATATAAATTTGGTCAAACTTTGTGTAGTTTGACTTTGACCAAATCTTATATGCGGAGTAAAAAGAAACGGAGGGAGTAGTAAGATTTCAACTGACTGTATGCTTTTCTTTTGGGCTTAACTTTTTTTCTTTTAATGTTGGTACGTCTGGTTTTTCACGGTGGGCCTTTTAGGCTAGCAAAGCCCAGATCGCTGATTTGAATGTCACACGGTCAGCTTTTACGCCGACGTACATGCATTATTAACTTTTAGCACCACATCGCCTGAGCAAAGCAAACCGGAACTGTTTATATTCTGCTTCCCAGGCATTGTGGTCACCACGTGACACATGTGGTAAGCAATTCAAACTATTTATGAACAAACAAATTGGTCTTGTTTCAACTGTGAATGTTGCAGTCTACAGCTTGCAGCATCACATACTACCACTCCGACATGGTGTGCTTGCTTTTTTTTTTCCTTAACTTTTTACTCGAGGCATCATCCGTACGATCATGTTCACAGACGGCTGAGATCTCCTGTTCGTCCTGCAATCAACTTGAGCCTTTGATACCTATACTAGGGCCAACAATATGCAGGCAGGTTTCGTTCGTTTTTTCTATTATCTTTATCTGTTTTCTAATTTTTAACTTTCATGAACTTCTTTCATATTCTAAATCTTTATCTTTTTCAACTGCATGAACTTTTAGGCAGTGAACTATTTTTAAACCAGGTAACTTTCCTTCAAACGTTTTGAACTTTTTTTGAATTTCATCAGCTGTGTTTTTTGAATTCGTGAACTTTTTTTAAAAAATTGATGTATTTTTAAAAGTTTCATGAACATTTTTTCGAAAATCGACGAACTTCTTCAATTCATGCTTTTTTAAATCTAAGATTTTTTCCTCAAATTTAAAAACTATTTTCACAATCGTAGGGCAACTGAGTGGTCCCTTAGAACTGGCATGGGGGTTGATAAGCCCACGCCACGGGACGACTAAATTTTTCCATGTCGGTATCTCGCTAGGCGACTGATGGGTCCCACAAAAATGGCCTGGAGGCTGTTAAGCCCGTGTCGCAGAAGGGCCAAATTATTTCCAAGCCGGCATCTCACAGGTGGAACAACGAGTCCTGCAGATCCGACTTGAGTTGCACTGTGTTATAATTATGCTAAGGAATGTTTTTTTGTCATACAGTTCAGCATCTTTCCTTCCGAGCTGCATCTCAGCGATGGCGAAACGCAAACGTCGGCATTCAGTTGAGCTAGTTCCCGAGGAGATACGATCCTATGGCCAGCCATGTTGCCCAACCGCCAAGTCTCAGAGGCTATTTCATTGAAGATTCAATGCAGGAATTCAACGTGCAATACGGTTGAGGAGATTACGATCCCCAGGTGAATGCTGCAATCCTCAGGCCAATTTGGTGAATTGACCTGAGTCTTGGGGGCTACTTGGGTCAGCACTTTTATTGTATCTTTTAGGTACATACCAGACTTTAAGCTGCCACACAACTTGAGGGCTACTAGCTATATATTTCGGCAGAGAATAAATTGCACTAATCGGAAAAAATTCCGTGAAAAATTGGGTTGCGAAAACTGGCTTGTCGTGAATTTTTACCTTGGAGTCCAGTCATCTACATCGTCAACTTAAGGCCGAGGTGGTGCACGCCTCTTCAGAAGCAGGCCGACATAGAGGCCGACTGCGAGCGGCTGACTAGATGGCAGACTTTTCCAACATGCAGCTCGACCGTGCTCCTTCAACATTTTCAAAATTGAGGTGATCTACGTCACGTCGGATGCTATCTGACGTCGGAGCTCGGCTGCAAGAAGACACAGGTCGGGGGAAAGTTCTGGTTGAACCAGTTTCAATAGTAGCAACCGAAGATGACAAGCAGCTCGGATAGGCCGAGGTGTGGTCAGACTTGAAGACCAGTCTAGGGGGCCTCTCACCAAGTTGACTCCTGACCAGTTGGAATAGGTTGAGGGCCCGACTATCGATTCCGTCCTTGTCCACTTTGGGTGGCCTATGCCAATCTACAAAAAAAATCAAGAAGTCTTACAGTTCAAGATAAGGACTCCTTATTCATGGAGAACTCCTCGTCACCGATGTAGCTGACTAGGACTCTTTTAATATTAGACCTCTAGTAAATTATACTCCCTCTGTCCTGAAATAAGTGTCTCAACTTTAGTACAACTTTGTACTAAAGTTAGTACAAAGTTGAGACACTTCTTTTAGGACAGAGGGAGTATAAGCCAAGGCTAGACTAGTGGATAGATCATTAAAACGTGGATCATCATATCTACACACATAATGATCTCGTGGTTAGATCACATTGTTGAGTCACTAGTCGAAAAAGGGTCAAATGTGCGACACATTAGTCCCGGTTTGTAACAGAACCGGCACTAATGTGTCCATTAGTGCCGGTTCCAACGGCTAGGCGGGAGGAGCTCTTTAGTACCGGTTCGTGGCGAACCTTTAGCACCAGTTCGTGCCACGAACCGGTACTAATGAAAGTGGTGGCAGGATGTAGTCAGAGTGGGGCCCCTCCAACACCTTTAGTATCGGTTCGTGGCACGAACCGGTACTAAAGGTCGTCCTATATAAACCCTTCGTCCACCAGCACTCTGTTCTTCCCCCTTTCCCTCTCCCTCTCCTCTGTTCTTTCCTTCTTCCTCTCGAGTTCATCACAAAATTTGCCCCAAATTTGTCAAGATTTGCAGGCCCCCATCCATTCAAATGATCACAAAGGTTAGCAACTTTGTCCTTTCATCTCTCATTGCTAGATTAGCTCTTGCATTGGTTTATATAGTGATTAATTATGGGTTTTAGTAATTTGGGAGGAATTATATGTGGTAGTATTTGATTTATATGCAAATTGAGGTCAAAATAACACTTAGTTTGCATATGTAGATGTGGTTTACTTAGTGCCTTCTAAATCTCCGTCGTAATCACCGTCGATCGCCCGCACCGTTCCGTCGCCGGCACCACCTTGTGGTGAGCCTCTTGTTCATGAAATTTTATATAAAAATTGATGTTTGTGTGATTTGGATATATAGTTACTCATATAATTATCTTACCCGTACGTTGTTTGTTATACATAGTGCCATGGTTTTGATATCCGTCCCCGTCGGCCCTCGTCCTTGTTATGATTCGGATGTGGTATATTCTCTTTTAAAACTAGTTGCATCTCGTGTTTATGACAAATTATGCCCATCAAGTTGATATAGATATTTTTTTTAGGAGGTATGTGAACCGGAAATTCCAACCGACCCTATTGTCGAGAGGTTAAATTTAGTTGAAAGAGAAAACGAGTACTTGAAAGAAAAATTGAAAAGAATTGAGGGGGAGAAGATGGAATTGGAGTTGCATGTTGCCGATGTCGTCGATGATCACAAGATCAAGATGGAGAAAATGCGCTTGAAGATTAGAAAGATTAGAAAATATGCCATCGATAGTGAGGCTTGGTATCATTATGCTGTTGGATCAATTGTTACCTTAGTTGCGATCTTGATCGCATTTGTTGTTGCATTTAAATGCTTTAGCTAGAGAGTTATTTGTTTGTTGCATTTAAGTGTTGTATGAACTGTATGTATGAACTTGTATTAATTTGGTGTTTTTGGTGCTGTGTATTGAAGATGAGCCGACAATGGATTTACGATGACCGATGCTCTCCCCAGTTCGTTGAGGGCGTGCATACTTTTCTGCTTGCGGCTGAGGCAAACAAGCGGGCGGATGGTTTTATGCCTTGTCCATGTGCTGGCTGTAAGAATGGTCACAATTACTCTACGTCAAGAACCATTCACGTCCACCTGTTTGAGTCCGGTTTCATGCCCCACTATAATGTTTGGACCAAGCACGGAGAAAGAGGGGTTATGATGGAGGACAATGAAGAAGAAGAGGACGACGATAGCTATCCTGGCCATGGGTTCCCAGAATACGATGATACAACAATGGGGGAAGAAGCTGAGCCGGTAATGCGGGAAGAAGCTGAGCCGGCAATGCGGGAAGAAGCTGAAGAAGAGGCATCAGATGAGCCCGTTGATGATCTAGGTCGGGCCATTGTCGATGCAAAGAGAAACTGCGCAAGTGATTTGGAGAAGAAGAAGTTGCAGCGCATGTTAGAGGATCACAAAAAATTGTTGTACCCGAATTGCGTAGGTGACAAGAAAAATCTGGGCACCACATTGGAGTTGCTGCAATGGAAGGCAGAGAATGGTATATCTGACAAGGGATTTGGAAAGTTGCTGGTAATGATAAAGAATATGCTTCCAAAGGACAACGAATTGTCCGAGAGTACGTACGAAGCAAAGAAGGCTGTCTGCCCTCTAGGGTTAGAGGTGCAGAAGATACATGCATGCCCTAATGATTGCATCCTCTACCGTGGTGAGTACGAGGATTTGAACGCTTGCCCGGTATGCGGTGCATTGCGCTATAACATCAGCCGCGATGACCCTGGTGATGTCGAGGGCGAGCGCCCCAGGAAGAAGATTCCTGCCAAGGTGATGTGGTATGCTCCTATAATACCACGGTTGAAACGTTTGTTCCAAAACAAAGAGCATGCCAAGGCGATGCGATGGCACAGAGAAGACCATAAGAAAGACGGAAAGTTGTGAGTACCCGCTAACGGGTCGTAGTGGAGAAAAATCGAAAGAAAGTACGGGAAGGAGTTTGCAGATGACGCAAGGAATGTATGGTTTGGTCTAAGCGCAGATGGCATTAATCTTTTTGGGGAGCAGAGCAGCAACCATAGCACCTGGCCTGTGACTCTATGTTTGTATAACCTTCCTCCTTGGTTGTGCATGAAGCAGAAGTTCATTATGATGCCAGTGCTCATCCAAGGCCCTAAGCAACCCGGCAACGACATTGATGTGTACCTAAGGCCATTAGTTGAAGAACTCTTACAACTGTGGAATGGAACAGGTGTACGTGCGTGCGATGAGCACATGGGGGAAGAATTTGACCTAAAGGCGTTGCTGTTCATGACCATCAATGATTGGCCTGCTCTCAGTAACCTTTCAGGACAGACAAACAAGGGATACCGCGCATGCACGCACTGTTTGGACGATACCGACAGTATATATTTGGCTAATTGTAAGAAGAATGTGTACCTGGGACATCGTCGATTTCTTCCGAGCAGGCATCCCGTAAGAAAGAAAGGCAAGCATTTCAAAGGTGAGGCGGATCACCGGACGAAGCCTCGCCACCGTACTGGTGCTGATGTACATGATATGGTCAAGGATTTGAAGGTGGTCGTTGGAAAGGGTCTTGGTGGATAACCTCTTCCGAATGACGCTGACGGACGCGCACCCATGTGGAAGAAGAAATCTATATTTTGGGACCTACCCTATTGGAAAGACCTAGAGGTCCGCTCCGCAATCGACGTGATGCACGTGACGAAGAATCTTTGTGTGACCCTGCTTGGCTTCTTGGGCGTGTATGGGAAGACAAAAGATACACCTGAGGCACGGGAGGACCAGCAACGTATGTACGGAAAAGACGGCATACATCAGGGTCATGCAAGCTACGCTCTTACCAAAGAAGAGAAGGAAATCTTCTTTGAATGCCTGCTCAGTATTAAGGTACCGTATGGCTTCTCGTCGAATATAAAGGGAATAATAAACATGGCAGAGAAAAAGTTCCAGAACCTAAAGTCTCATGACTGCCACGTGATTATGACACAACTGCTTTCGGTTGCATTGAGGGGGTTTCTACCGGAAAACGTTTGATTAGCCATTGTGAAGCTATGTGCATTTCTCAATGCAATCTCTCAGAAGGTAATCGATCCAGAAATCATACCAAGGTTAGAGAATGATTTGGTGCAATGTCTTGTCAGTTTCGAGTTGGTGTTCCCACCATCCTTCTTGAACATCATGACACACGTCCTAGTTCACCTATGCGTAGAGATTAACGTTTTGGGTCCTGTATTTCTACACAACATGTTCCCCTTTGAGAGGTTCATGGGAGTCTTAAAGAAATATGTTCATAACCGTGCTAGGCCAGAAGGAAGCATCTCCAAAGGCCATGAAAATGAGGAGGTCATTGAGTTTTGTATTGACTTTATTCCTGACCTTGAGCCGATTGGTGTTCCTGAATCGCGACATAAGGGCAGACTGGATGGAAAAGGCACGCTAGGAGGGGAACAAATAATATGTATGGACAAACATTCTCTCACTGAAGCACACTACACAGTTCTACATAATTCCGCCTTGGTGGCTCCGTATATGGATGAACACAAGAATTTGCTACGCTCCAAACACCCGGAGCGGTCTGATGACTGGATTACACGTGAACAAACCAGGAGTTTCGCCAGCTGGTTGCAGACACGTACCATGCATGACGCCTCTATTGAAGATGACCTGTATTTGCTGTCCCAGTTACCATCTTCGAATATAATGACTTTCAAAGGGTATGAGATAAATGGTAATATATTTTACACGATCTCCCAAGATAAGAAGAGCACCAACCAAAACAGTGGTGTCTGCTTTGATGCAGAAACCAAGACGGGAAATGAAACATATTATGGTTATATACAGGACATATGGGAACTTGACTATCGACGTGGTTTGAAGGTCCCTTTGTTTCGATGCAAATGGGTCAATATGACACGAGGCGGGGTAACGGAAGACCCGCAATACGGAATGACAACAGTGGATCTCAACAATCTTGCGTATGTAGACGAACCATTCGTCCTAGCCAATGATGCGGCACAGGTTTTCTATGTGAAGGACATGTCTACCAAGCCGAGAAAAAGAAAAGATAAGGAAGTGAATGCATCGTACGATGAGCCAAAGCGGCACACAGTTCTTTCTGGGAAGAGAAACGTCGTGGGAGTGGATGACAAGACAGACATGTCAGAAGATTATGAAAAGTTTGATGAAATTGCTACATTCACAGTGAATATTGACCCGAGCATCCCGTTAAATGATGAATATTTTCCATGGTTACGGCGCAAAGGGACACACGCGAAGAAAAAGTTTCACACCCAAAGATCTGGGATGTGA
This sequence comes from Aegilops umbellulata, assembly GCA_032464435.1. Lineage (NCBI taxonomy): Eukaryota > Viridiplantae > Streptophyta > Magnoliopsida > Poales > Poaceae > Aegilops > Aegilops umbellulata. Next base: position 485,982,517 of record CP136059.1, on the reverse strand, counting down.
TCGGCTTCACTATCATCACTTTCTTCTGTGTTTCACACCCAGGAGGGAATTTCTGTAATAGTTATGGTAGTTATGTGTTTTGGCATTTGAAACGCGAAGAAATTTTATGTGCAAACAAATTCTTTCATGCCATTACTGATTTTTAAAGTTAAGTTATTCATAAACTAGTGATTCACACTAATTTCAAATAATTCAAAATTTAAACTATTCAAATTTGAAAACTACGGGCACTAACAGAAAGTTTGTAATTTTTTGTACCTAAAGCAAAAATATTCATAAAAAAACTCTAAATACAGAAAAAAAACAACTCAAAAATAAATAAAACAAAAATAAATAAAGCAAAAAAATAAATAAAAAAGCCCGCCTACTGGGCCAGAGCGGCCTGCATACGACTAGAAACCCAACCTATTGTTGGGCCAGGATGCAGGCCCGCAAAGGCCCAATGGGCCCACAGGGCAGCTCAGAACATGTAGGCCCAGTAGGCCTGCTTTGGAGAGGAGCTTGAGAGAGCTACCGCACGGGGGGTTATAAACCAGTGCGGACGCCCCTCGACTAGCGAGGTGGGACTAAACTTGCCGCACCGCACCTGCGCCAGCACACCCCCTTTAGTACCGGTTCGTGGCACCAACCGGTATTAAAGTGGGGGCCTTTTTAGTACCGGTTGGAGCCACCACCCGGTACTAAAGGGGGTCGCTTCCCGCCGCTTGGCCTGGCCAAAACAGGCCTTTAGTACCGGTTGGTGGCTCCAACCGGTACTAAAGGTCCATCCTATATAAGAAAACACTTCAAAAAATTCAGTTTCTCATCTGCTTCTTCTCCTCTGCCCCGTCGCCCGCCGCCCGCCGCCCCCGTCTCCATATCCCTCGTCGCCGCCCCGTCCCCGTCGTCCCCGTCACCGTCGTCTCCGTCGTCACCGCCGCCCCGTCCCGGCCCGTTCCGCGTCGTCCCCGTCCGCCGTCGTCACCGCCCCGTACGCGCGTCCCCGTCCCCGTCGTCGCCGCCCCGTCCCTGTCCCCGTCGTCGCCATCGCCGTCGTCGCCGCCCGTCGCCGTCCCCCTCGTCGCCATCGCCGTCTTCGCCGCCCGTCGCCGTCCCCGTCGCTGCCCCCCGTCGCCTCTCGCCTCGCCGGTGAGCACACACACATATACACTTTGTATTCTGTTTTTAGTTATATATTTTTTCTTCTGTTTTTTAGTTATAGAAATATTTAGTTATAAAATTATTTATAGAAATGTTAGAAAATTTTCTGTTTTTTAGTTATAGAAATAGTTATAAAAAAGTTAGAAATATTAGAAATGTTATACAAATGTTAGTTATATAGAAATGTTATGATTTTTTTCCTATTTTTCAGTTATAGAAATATTAGAAATGTTATAGAAATGTTAGTTATATAGCATTGTTAGAAATGTTATAGAAATGTTAGAAATTTTAGTTATCAAAATCCAATCATTAAAAAAATGTTACTTTTTGCGGGCATATAGCTAGTATTTGTTCTCGACGATGTCCGGCCCGCATCCTCGCCGTCGACCCTTCCGCGACGACGTCCGGCTGACCCATGTCCGGGACTGGGCTCCGCCGGGCTGGCACTGGGAGGTGCTGCCTGGAGGGGCGCGCCGCTTGATGAGGAACCCGGACCCGGGTCCCGTCGTCGACCCTGATCTCCTTTGGTGGCGTTCACGTGGGCCACTTTCGGTGCGGAGGGAGCCGGCCCCGCCGGAGGTGGTACGTCGCCGTGTCTGGGATGAGGACGAGCACGTCCATCGCTACATGGTTGCGTTAGAGGGCGGCAGGTTCTCCAATACCTGACAGGTTCTTCAGGGATCTCACTTGAGCTATGATCCTGTGAGGGTTCCTTCTCTTTGGGTGTCCACCGCCCGCGCCGCAGGAACCTCGAGTGGCCTAGATTCTTCTGTAGTATTCGATCTTTATTAGCTACCTAGTCAGTGATGTATTCGATATATAATATTCGAGACGATGTATTCGAGATTATATATTATTCGAGACGATGTATTCGAGATTATATCTATTATTCGAGACGATGTATTCGAGATTATATCTATTATTCGAGACGATGTATTCGAGATTATATCTATTATTCGAGACGATGTATTCGAGATTATATCTATTATTCGAGACGATGTATTCGAGATTACATCTATTATTCGAGATGATGTAATTTGAATACTAAATTATTTTATATATATTTTTGGATTAGTTAAATAAAAGCTATGGTGGACAATACCGGCAGAGAGGAAGAACATGCCATGTTCGATATGATACGCCATCCTCGCGGGCCAGATGATGATCAGAATGAAGAAGATTATGACGGCTCCGAATTTCTAAACAACACCGGGGAGGGTGATATGATATTCGATCGCGACGACCGAATTGATGAAGTCACGAACTATGATTATGATGATGACGAAGAAAATGTTGATCTTGAAATAACAAAGACCGGCGAGGTATATATATTTATATAAGCAGGCATCTGGTGATCATCACATGTTTTAAATGACTTGAAGATATATTAAAGGGTAGGATGGTATTTTCACCATGGCGATATGCGGCCTGCGTACAGATACGTGGCGCCTTTTTTTCTCACGGCGCCCTTAGCTTTTTTTACTTTCTTTTTGAGAGTGCAACCGACGTGAATTAAACTCAAGACATCTTGATCTAAGGAGGACCACACTAACCAAATAAGACATCCTAATGATTGTGCCTATTTAATTCTTTTTTTGGTTTTCTTCTACTTGAGTTCACGGCTGGGCCGGCCCATTGTTGAACCGGTCATTTCATCACCATTTCTTTTCCATTTTTTTTCTTTTATCTTTTATCTTTTTCAAAAAATGCTCACATATAAAATTTTGTTCCAATTTTTTTATTTTTTTTTGCTTTTCTTAATTTTGTTCATAAAGTACAAATACTCGCATTTAAAAATGTACAGATATGTCAAACAATTGTTGTTGTCTTTAAAAATTGCTCAGAATGTCATAACACGAACATATTTTAAAAAGAGCGAACATAATTTTGAACACAGACATTTAAAATAAACACTACAAAATTTGAAGTTTGAAGCAAAAATCACAAACATTATTTGAAAATGCTGAATGGTCGAAATCACAAAAACTTGGCATGGTGCCTTGGAATGGTGATACAAGGCCATAGAAAAAAATTAGACATTTGAACGATGCCGAAAAAGGGTACTCTGAGACAGGACCTTCCGCCCAACCCGAACTTTTTTCCATTACAATTTGTGAACATTTTCTTTAATTCGTTAACTTTGTTATCTATTTCATGAACTTTTTTCCATATCCAACAACTCTGTTCAACTTTTACAAAAATTTTATAAACTCTCGCTTTTGTTTTAAATTCATAAAGATTCTTTCTCAAAATTGATGATTTTCAAAATCGGCGAATCGTTGGGCCGTCTCAAGAGGCCCCCGCTGGAAGTGATGCGTACGCTTTTTCTATTCTATTTTTTCAGTTTTTCTTTTTCGTTAATTTATTTTTTACTTTTTCAACTCTATTATTCAGTTTAAAACCTGTTTTAGAATTTGAAATATTTCTGGAATACCAAAGTTTTTTAGTTTTCTCAAATATTGTTTTCAAAATTATAATAATGTTCTGGAATTTTCAAAAATGATCCCACTTTTGAATCTTTTGTTCAGAAATTGAATAAATTTTTTTGTTTTAAAAATGTTGATAAATTTTTAAAAAGTACGTGGTTTGCAATTTGTGTACTACATCAATGCTTTGGAATTTATTAACAAATTGGAAAAAAGTGTTTGTTTATAAAATTTTCATACATGATTAGAAATTCCAAAATTGTTGAAAATTTTCAATAAATAATTCAGGTATAAGAAAATGTTCATGTTGATTGGTAATGACGGAAATTGTAAATAGTACAAAAGCCTTGCCCTACCGGCCTACCCGAACCACTACATTTGAACATGATGTGTTTCTCGCAATGCATAAAATGATACCGCATTTTTCTAGTATGTGGGCATGCTCCTGGGAAGCCTCCATGCAAAATTTGAAGGAATTCAAACACCGAACGCATGTTGTGTCACGTTAGGCGAGTGTTTTAGGGTTTTTTTTCACCATGAAAACCCTAGAAAATGCAAAAGATACAACATATATTATCAAAATAGCACATGCGTGGGAACAAAAACAAATGGAAACAAAAACCATGAAAAAGATATACTAGGTACATCAGGAATGTTTTTGCCTCTACCCATTTTAGCCACAAATAACATTCCTAGAGCCCTCACCAGAAAAACCAAAATCACTACTCAAAAGTGCACACAAATGACGAGACCTCCTAGTCAGCGCCACGAAGCAAACTGGCGCTCACCCCAGCAGCAGCATGGACCGGCCCATCAAAGAGCACCAAATGTTTGAAATAGAGACTGTTCCATGTTGATTGCTCACTCTTTGACCAACTCACAGGTGGACAGTGACCAATACCCCAGTTGATGGCTCAAAATTTTCAAAAAATCCTAAAGAAATTCACAAAAACTGAAAACCTTCGTAAATTTCAAAAAGTGTAATTTTAAAAAATTGAAAAAAAGGTTCACAAATTTGAAATAGCTCATGAAAACGAAAACAACCATGAATTTCAAAATTTTAACAAATTCAGATCAAATTTCATGAATTTTCTTTCCGCCAAAAAAAAACACAAATTTGAAATAGTTTGCAGATTTGAATTCGTTAAAATAAAATAAAGTTCATGAATTTGATAAAAAATATTCGAATTGTAAAAAGGTTTACCATTTGGAAAAATGAATAAAGGAAAAACAAAAATTAAAAAAGAGCTAACCTCGTGTCGAAAAACCCGAAAGAGAAACCGCCCAGACAAAACACCATTTTAGGCAAAAATACATTGCATGGGCCGGCCCTTTTTCTACCTAGTTTTCTTTCTTTAGGAAGGGGTGTGCAGCAACAATTAAAAACAATGGACAGCAGCTCCTTGCCTTACCGCCACCAGTTGTACCTCCGAGCCCTGATTCCAAGCAAGAACCAAAGAGAACCAAGGCCACGGTGATGATGTTTGAGCAAGGAAATTTTAAGTCAACAACCAGCAACAACCTACCTAATGCGCGTTTGGCGGGCTCCCTTGAGGAGTCGCGCCGAACACAATGAGTTACTTATTTTGGAACTGTCGTGGGGTTGGCAAACCCGCGACAGTGCGAGAGCTTCGCGATCTACTGAGGCAATTTGCCCCCTCGATCCTATGCATTGTCGAAACTCAAATCGAGGGCTCCAGGGTGGAGGATATGGCTGTAACTTTAGGTTATAATAAAAGTTTCACTGTTAGTAGCTCCGGTAGGAGTGGAGGTCTTGAATTCTTTTGGAATGAGGAAATAAAGCTTGAAATTTTAGGGTATTCGAAGTATCATATTGATGCCTTGGTGGGTGAGCTATTTGATATACAAACTAGAGTTACTTTCGTGTATGGCGAAGCTCAGGTCAGCGGACGTTACAAAACATGGGACACACTACGAGGCATTGTTGGATCTTCCAACTTGCCTTGGGTGGTACTAGGTGATTTCAATGAAGTGCTTCATGGGCATGAACGCGACGGAGTGGGGATGAGAAGCCAGGCATAGATGGATGGTTTTCGGGATGCACTTGATACTTGTGGCTTGTCGGACATTGATTACACAGGTAATGACTGGACTTGGGAGAAAAAGGTGACTGGAGGCACATTCACCAGAGTTCGACTAGACCGGGCGGTGGCGAACCCGGCATGGAGTATTGCTTTCCCATCGGCCGTTCTAGAACACAAAATAGTCGCATCGTCGGATCACGTACCGATTCTTCTCACGCTTTGCGACGTGCATGCATGCAAGAGGGTCCCACGCTCTTTTAAATACGAGCTGGTCTGGGAGCGAGAGGAATCGTTGGCAACAGTTGTGTCAGCGGGATGGGACAAAGGAAATGCAGATTCGGTGCAATCATTGCATGAGAAGTTGCAGACAGTGGCGGGAGATTTGAGCACCTGGGAGCGGTCGCACTTTGGCAACATACGACAAGAAATAGCTCGCCTCAAACAACAGCTACAGGAGTTCCGCCGGATCCCGAGCAGAGCTGGCCCTACACACGCTGAAATTAAGGTCTGTGACAGACTGGTCGAATTGTACCATAGGGAAGAGATCCTTTGGCAACAAAGGGCGAGATTGGAGTGGCTTGTGCATGGCGACAAAAACACATATTTCTTTCATTTACGAGCTAGCAGAAGAAGGAGAAAAAACCAAATAAAACAGATGCAGCGTCCGGACAGGCCAGATGACAGATAATATTGAGGAGATGGAGGCGATGACCACTTCTTTTTATAAAAACCTCTACACATCAGAGGGTGTGCTAAACATGGAGCAAGTTCTCGACACGGTTCCCGCCAAAGTGACACAAGCAATGAACGATTCCCTTAACGCCCCGTACAGTGCTGATGAGGTTAAAAAAGCTCTATTCCAGATGTTTCCAGTGAAGGCACCTGGCCCTGATGGTTTCCCGGCACATTTTTTTCAGCGTCACTGGGATTTATGCGGCAGCGATGTGACAAAGGTGGTTATCAAAATTGTGGAGGGGACTGAATCTGCTGAAAGCATCAATGTGACTGTTCTGGTCCTAATTCCAAAGGTTAAAAACCCAACACTGTTAACACAATTTCGCCCCATCAATTTGTGCAATGTTTTATACAAGATAGCATCAAAGGTGATCTCTAACCGTCTGAAGTTAGTATTACCTGACATCATTTCTGAGGAACAGTTGGCTTTTGTCCCGGGAAGGCTGATTACTGATTACTGATCTCTAACCGTCTGAAACAAGGCCAAGAAACATCAGTCATGTGCGCTCAAACTTGATATGATGAAAGCTTACGACAGAGTTGAATGGGCCTATCTTCGGGCCATTATGCTCAAACTTGGTTTTTCTGAAAAGTGGGTAGAGATTGTCATGGGCCTAGTCAGCACAGTATCTTTTTCAGTTATGTTCAATGGCAAAAAATTACAGGAATTCAAGCCATCACGAGGAATCAGACAAGGGGACTCGATATCTCCATACTTGTTTTTGATAGCAGCAAAGGGCCTTTCGTGCCTCTTAAAATCCAAAGACGAGTCATCAAACATGCATGGTCTACAGGTAGCACATTCCGCGCCACCGGTAAACCATCTTCTTTTCGCTGATGACAGCCTGCTGTTTTTCAAGGCAAACGGTGTGGGTGCTACCGAGGTGAACCAAGCTCTGGAAGCTTACTGTCACGCTTCAGGTCAGCGAATCAACTATAATAAATCCTCAATCTTTTTTAGCAAAGGTGTTTCAGAGAGCACATGTTTGGAGATAAAAACGATGCTAAATGTTCCAAATGAGACTTTGAATGAAAAATACCTTGGCATGCCGTCTTATATTGGTACTTCAAAGAATGGGGCCTTTAAGTATCTTAAAGACCGACTTTGGAGCAAGGTGGAAGGGTGGATTGAAAATTGCATGTCTACGGCAGGCAAGGAGGTCCTAGTAAAAGCAGTTGCACAATCGGTCCTGTTTTTTCCATGTCATGTTTCAAGTTACCAAGAGGATTATGTGAGCACCTGAATATGTTAATCCGGAAGTTTTGGTGGGGCTCAAAGGAAGGTAAACGCAAACCTCACTGGGTCTCTTGGGAAACTATGGCACAACCAAAGGGCATGGGTGGTCTTGGTTTTAAAGATTTTGAACTTTTTAACTTGGCTATGTTGGCAAAGCAAGCATGGCGACTACTGCAGGAGCCCAACTCTCTCAGTGCTAGATTACTAAAGAGCATATACTATCCAACTAGTGATATTCTGCAAGCCTCACTAGGGGGACACCCGAGTCAGATTTGGAGATCCATAATCGAAGGCCGTGACGTTCTGAAGCAGGGTCTGATCCGGCGAGTCGAAAACGGTGCAACCACCAATATATGGACGGATAATTGGCTCCCAAGGAAAGAGATGCTCCGGCCCTATGGGTGCATCTCTGCGAACCCACCGCAGCTTGTGTCAGAATTGATAGACTCAACCTCAGCTAGCTAGAATAAGCAAAGGGTGAACGAGGTCTTTATGCCAATGGATGCAAAGATTATATTGGGCATTCCTCTCTGCACACGCGATATAGATGATTTTTGGTGCTGGAACTTTGAGAGCAAAGGCACTTTCTCAGTTAAATCCACGTACAAAATGCTATCTGAAACTAAGCAGCGTTGTGAGGCATGGCTTGATGGGGCACCGGGAACGTCAACGTTGCAGTCAGAGGAAGGTACGTGGAAGAAACTATGGAAAACCCAAGTACCAGCAAAGTTCGGATGTTTCTATGGAGACTGTCAAAACACTCCCTTCCCATTGCGGATGTGCGGGCTCACCGCCATATGACAACATCTAGTAGCTGCGGTCTATGTGGGATGCCGGATTCGTGGAAACACTCGCTGATTCAGTGCACAATGTCCAGATGTGTATTGGCGCTGGTGGACGAGGATCTCGCACATAAAATGATGGCATTGACGGAGCTGAAAGCAAAGCAATGGCTGTTTTCGCTAATTGAGTCCCTCACACATGATCAGTTTGCCCTCTTATCAATAACTCTGTGGTCAATCTGGTACGCAAGGCGCAAGGCGATCCATGAGGGAATTTTCCAGAGTCCTCAGGAAACTCAAAATTTCATTAGAAGATATTGTGATGAGCTTAACATGATCCGACCTATCGTGATGCGGATGGTTGCACCTACTGCCCGAGCAGGCTCGCAGCGACCCAAGGCACCCCCAGCGGGGTTTGCGAAAATACATGTTGATGCTGCAGTCCGGCCAGGGAGAGGTGGTTCAGCAGCTGTTGTATGCCGCGACTCAAGCGGAAATTATCTTGGGAGCTCAACCCTAGTGGTGGAAGGAGTGGATGATCCAACTTCTCTGAAAGCGATGGCATGCAGGGAGGCAATGTGTTTGACAGAGGATCTTGTCATCAACAACTACATAGTTGCCTCGGATTGCAAGCAAGTTGTCTCGGATATAAATTCTGGCAGCAGAGGGCAGTACGGTGCCATTGTGTCCGAGATCAACCTTCGAGCTACTCTTTTTCAATGTATTTTTTCTTTCGAGTGTCGTGCTGTTAATTATGAAGCACATAGTCTAGCCAAATTCTCTCTTAGAAGGGGTCCGGGGCGCCATCAGTCGCTTGGCCAACCCCATGACCTATCTTGTATCCCACTCTCTGTAAATTTTAAGTAATAAAGCTGGCTCAATCCTCAAAACAAAAACAAAAAACCTGGGAGACGTACGTGTGGCATGCTGGCTTGCTTGGCCGGTCCATCTAACCAAGTTGAGAGCCATGTATCCCTTTTGCGCGAGGCATAGTTGGTCCCATGGAGTTTTAGTTTTATTTCACTCGAGTGGTAACTAGAAAGATTAAGTTGCTTTAGTGTAACATAAAGTAGTTCAAAATACCGCGGTTAGTTCTTGCGGAGGCGGTGCTTTTGTTGGTTTGCTTGGTGAGTTGTGATGGGTGCTAGGTTTCATGATGTGATTGAGCACAACCGTGACGGCAAAATCGACAAATTTGACCTATGGATGAAATCAAATCACAGAATGAACTACCCGTGAAACAATTTCACGCGGCTGACCTTTTTATGTGACGCCCGACACGAAGGCGCCACACTACTCTGTGCAACGCCTCATAGATAGGCGCTACACGCCTGGCCAGCGTCGCGCCCATGTGATCCGAAAATTACTAAGTCAGTGTGCAGCGCCTGAGAGCTAGGCGCCACACTATACAGTGTAGCGCCTAGCTTCTAGGCGTTGCACTAGTGGTTGCTTCATTTTGTAGTGCAACCACTAGTGCAGCGCCTGAAAGGTAGGCGTCACACTATACAGTGCAGTGCCTGAGAGCTAGGCGCCACACTATACAGTGCAGCGCCTAACTCGTAGGCTCTGCACAATGACTTAGCAATTTTTAGGCAGTTTGGGGTGCAACGTTGGTCAGGCGTGTAGCGCCTATCTGTGAGGCGTTGCACAATGTAGTGTGACGCCTTCGTGTCGGGCGTCACACAAAAAGGTCAGCCGCGTGAAATAGTTTCACGAGCAGTTCATTCTGTGATTTGATTTTATTCACAGGTCAAATTTGTTAAATTTGCCACTGTGACTGCCGCGTGGTCTCGGATGAGCAGGTCCTTCGACAGTGCTGGCGAAAATATCAGTTTTTGTAACATGGCTTCGACTGAGTAGGTCCTTCAATGACGCTGGCACCACACTGGTGTCTGCGGTACGGTCTGGGTTGATACATGGCAGCATAGCTCGCGGAGAGAAAAATGCATGCATCACGACCACGGCAAGGGGACATTGCTACAGTTGCATGTCCATTTTCAGTGGCCACGCAACACAAGGACATTGCTACGGCAAACTTTCAGTGGTTCCGTGGGCGTGCGTGCATCATATGTACAGTCAAAATCAAGGATCCCAGCCATGCAGATGCATGGTTGTGCAACGGGGATGGTCCACATCACATACAACTGCCGGGGTTGTGGAAAAAGGGTGATAACAACACATAAGTGGCGTCGTCTCGAGTTTCAGGGTGAAAGCCTAGGTCTTACCTCGGTTGGTTATACTTGACAATGGCAATACTTTTATATCGTTATCTTGTTGAAGACATTGCTTGGATATACTCAGACTGGTTCTTCAAGGTGAAAATCCAGATTCTAGCCTTGGGTGGTTGGAACCGGTGACGTCGACACTTGAGCTTCAATCCCTTTCTTAAGGCGTTGTTGTTGAAGTACCTCGTCATCCGTGTGGTGTCGTGAGATCGTTGGCGCGGATATGATCATTGTTATAGTTTGTCGATTGCGAATCTGGTCCCTTGGGGGTTTTTCATTTTCTTTTCTCGCCTACACATAGATTTGGTCTTACATGACTTTGTTACAGGCATGTTTTTCTGTATGTCCGTTGATATTGGTTGTGTGCATCTTACCTATGTAGAGATTGAAGTGTTTGACAAAAAACTACCACTTAAATGGTTTTTGTCCCACAAAACTACCACTTTTTAAAAAGTGGCCGAAAACTACCAAATATTCTTAATTTTGTGACTAAAAACTACCACTTTCAGATAATAGCCAATTTAAACGATTCAAACATGTTTACCATTCAGTTGACCGTTATTACAGGTGGGACCCACATGTCATTCTTCTTCCTCGTCTCTCTATCTTTTTTTGGCATTTTCACAAACAACTTCTGTGCATGGGAGGGAAGGAGGTCAAACTCCGGTGACGCGCCCGCTGGGGAGACGCCTGTTGGAAATATGCCCTAGAGGCAATAATAAAAGCATTATTATTATATTTCCTTATTCATGATAATTGTCTTTATTCGTGCTATAATTGTGTTATCCGGAAATCGTAATACATGTGTGAATAACAGACAACAATATGTCCCTAGTGAGCCTCTAGTTGACTAGCTCGTTGATCGACAGATAGTCATGGTTTCCTTACTATGGACATTGGATGTCATTGATAACGAGATCACATCATTAGGAGAATGATGTGATGGACAAGACCCAATCCTAAACATAGCATAAGATCGCATAGTTCGTTTGCTAGAGTTTTCCAATGTCAAGTATCCTTTCCTTAGACCAAGAGATCGTGTAACTCCCGGATACCGTAGGAGTGCTTTGGGTGTGCCAAACGTCACAACGTAACTGGGTGACTATAAAGGTATACTACGGGTATCTCTGAAAGTGTCTGTTGGGTTGACATGGATCGAGACTGGGATTTGTCACTCCGCTTGACGGAGAGGTATCACCGGGCCCTCTCGGTAATGCATCATCATAATGAGCTTAATGTGATCAAAGTGTTTGATCACGGGATCATGCATTACGGTACGAGAAAAGTGACTTGCCGGTAACGAGATTGAACGAGGTATTGGGATACCGACGATCGAATCTCGGGCAAGTAAAATACCGATTGACAAAGGGAATCGTATACGGGATTAATTGAATCCTCGACATCGTGGTTCATCCGATGAGATCATCGTGGAGCATGTGGGAGCCAACATGGGTATCCAGATCCCGCTGTTGGTTATTGCTCGAGAGCCGTCTCGGTCATGTCTGCATGTCTCCCGAACCCGTAGGGTCTACACACTTAAGGTTCGATGACGCTAGGGTTGTGAAGATATGTATGTGCAGTAACCCGAATGTTGTTCGGAGTCCCGGATGAGATCCCGGACGTCACGAGGAGTTTCGGAATGGTCCGGAGGTAAAGAATTATATATAGAAAGTGCTGTTTTGGCCATCGGGACAAGTTTCGGGGTTATCGGTATTGTACCGGGACCACCGGAGGGTCCCGGGGGGTCCACCGGGTGGGGCCACCTGCCTCGGAGGGCCCCATGGGCTGTATGAGGAAGGGAACCAGCCCAAAGTGGGCTGGTGCGCCCCCCAAGGGCCCATGCGCCTAGGGTTGGGGGAACCCTAAAGGGGGCGCCCCCCTTGCTTGGGGGGCAAGTCCCCTCCCTGGCCGCCGCCCCCCCCTAGGAGATTCCATCTCCTAGGGCCGGCGCCCCCCCAAGGGGCTATATAAAAGGGGGAGGGGAGGGGGGGGGGCTGCGCACCCTTGCTCCTGGCGCCTCCCTCTCCCTCCCCAACACCTCCTCCTCCTCCATTGAGCACGGCGAAGCCCTGCTGGAGTACTGTAGTTCCACCATCACCACGCCGTCGTTCTGCTGCTGGAGCCTTCTTTCCCAACCTCTCCTTTGCCTTGCTGGATCAAGAAGAAGGAGACGTTACGCTGACCGTACGTGTGTTGAACGCGGAGGTGCCGTGCTTTCGGTACTAGGATCTCCGGTGATTTGGATCACGGTGTGTACGACTACTTCATCCCCGTTCGTTGAACGCTTCCGCTCGCGATCTGCAAAGTGGTATGTAGATGCAATCTCTCTCTCCCATGACTCGTTGCTAGATGAACTCATAGATGGATCTTGGTGAAACCGTAGGAAAAATTTTAATTTTCTGCAACGTTCCCCAACAGTGGCATCATGAGCTAGGTCTATGCGTAGTTCTCTATTGCACGAGTAGAACACAATTTGTTGTGGGCGTAGATGTTGTCAACTTTCTTGCCGCTACTAGTCTTATCTTGCTTCAGCGGTATTGTGGGATGAAGCGGCCCGGACCAACCTTACACGTACTCTTACGTGAGACCGGTTCCACCGACTAACATGCACTAGTTGCACAAGGTGGCTGTCGGGTGTCTGTCTCTCCCACTTTAGTTGGAGCGGATTCGATGAAAAGGGTCCTTATGAAGGGTAAATAGAAGTTGACAAATCACGTTGTGGCTTTCACGTAGGTAAGAAAACGTTCTTGCTAGAACCCTAATTCAGCCACGTAAAACTTGCAACAACAATTAGAGGACGTCTAACTTGTTTTTGCAGCAAGTGCTTTGTGATATGATATGGCCAAAGTTGTGATGAATGATGAATGATCTATATGTAATGTATGAGATGTTCATGCTATTGTAATAGGAATCACGACTTGCATGTCGATGAGTATGACAACCGGCAGGAGCCATAGGAGTTGTCTTTATTTATTGTATGACCTGCGTGTCATTGAGAAACGCCATGTAAATTACTTTACTTTATTGCTAAACGCGTTAGCCATAGTAGTAGAAGTAATAGTTGGCGAGCAACTTCATGGAGACACGATGATGAAGATCATGATGATGGAGATCATGGTGTCAAGCCGGTGACAAGATGATCATGGAGCCCCAAGATGGAGATCAAAGGAGCTATGTGATATTGGCCATATCATGTCACGTTTATTATTTGATTGCATGTGATGTTTATCATGTTTTGCATCTTGTTTACTTAGAACGACGGTAGTAAATAAGATGATCCCTCATAATAATTTCAAGAAAGTGTTCCCCCTAACTGTGCACCGTTGCGACAGTTCGTTGTTTCGAAGCACCACGTGATGATCGGGTGTGATAGATTCTAACGTTCACATACAACGGGTGTAAGACAGATTTACACACGCAAAACACTTAGGTTGACTTGACGAGCCTAGCATGTACAGACATGGCCTCGGAACACAGAAGACCGAAAGGTCGAGCATGAGTCGTATAGAAGATACGATCAACATGAAGATGTTCACCGATGTTGACTAGTCCGTCTCACGTGATGATCGGACACGGCCTAGTTGACTCGGATCATGTAATACTTAGATGACTAGAAGAGGGATGTCTATCTAAGTGGGAGTTCATTAAATAATTTGATTAAATGAACTTTATTATCATGAACTTAGTCTAAAATATTTACAATATGTCTTGTAGATCAAATGGCCAATGTAGTCCTCAACTTCAACGCGTTCCTAGAGAAAACCAAGCTGAAAGACGATGGCAACAACTATACGGACTGGGTCCGAAACCTGAGGATCATCCTCATAGCTGCCAAGAAAGATTATGTCCAACGAGCACCGCTGGGTGACGCACCTATTCTCCCTGCAGAACAAGACGTTATGAACGCTTGGCAGTCACGCTGCGATGATTACTCCCTCGTTCAGTGCGGCATGCTTTACAGCTTAGAGCCGGGGCTCCAAAAGCGTTTTGAGAGACATGGAGCATATGAGATGTTCGAAGAGCTGAAAATGGTTTTCCAAGCTCATGCCCGGGTCGAGAGGTATGAAGTCTACGACAAATTCTTTAGCTGTAAGATGGAGGAAAATAGCTCTGTCAGTGAACACATACTCAAAATGTCTGGGTTGCACAACCGCTTGACTCAACTGGAAGTTAATCTCCCGGATGAAGCAGTCATTGACAGAATCCTCCAGTCGCTTCCACCTAGCTACAAGAGCTTTGTGATGAACTACAATATGCAGGGGATGGTAAAGACCATTCCTGAGGTATATGCTATGCTGAAATCAGCAGAGGTAGAAATCAAGAAGGAGCATCAAGTGTTGATGGTGAATAAAACCACTAAGTTCAAGAAGGGCAAGGGTAAAAAGAACTTCAAGAAGTACGGCAAGGAAGTTGCCGCACCCGGTAAGCAAGTTGCCGGGAAGAAGCCAAAGAATGGACCCAAGCCCGAGACTGAGTGTTTTTATTGCAAGGGAAGTGGTCACTGGAAGCGGAACTGCCCCAAATACTTAGCGGACAAGAAGGCCGGCAAAACGAAAGGTATATGTGATATACATGTAATTGATGTGTACCTTACCAGTACTCGTAGTAGCTCTTGGGTATTTGATACCGGTGCAGTTGCTCACATTTGTAACTCAAAGCAGGAGCTGCGGAATAAACGGAGACTGGCGAAGGACGAGGTGACGATGCGCGTCGGGAATGGTTCCAAGGTCGATGTGATCGCCGTCGGCACGCTGCCTCTACATTTACCTACGGGATTAGTTTTAAACCTCAATAATTGTTATTTAGTGCCAAGTTTGAGCATGAACATTGTATCGGGATCTCGTTTAATTCGAGATGGCTACTCATCTAAATCCTAGAATAATGGTTGTTCTATTTATATGAGAGATATGTTTTATGGTCATGCTCCGATGGTTAATGGTTTATTCTTAATGAATCTCGTACGTGATGATACACATATTCATAGTGTGAATACCAAAAGAGTTAAAGTTGATAACAATAGTCCCACATATTTGTGGCACTGCCGCCTTGGTCACATAGGTGTCAAACGCATGAAGAAGCTCCATGCAGATGGACTTTTAGAGTCTCTTGATTATGAATCATTTGACACGTGCGAACCATGCCTCATGGGTAAAATGATCAAGACTCCGTTCTCAGGAACAATGGAGCGAGCAACCAACTTATTGGAAATCATACATACCGATGTGTGCGGTCCAATGAGTGTTGAGGCTCGCGGTGGCTATCGTTATGTTCTCACCCTCACTGATGACTTGAGTAGATATGGGTATGTCTACTTAATGAAACACAAGTCTGAGACCTTTGAAAAGTTCAAGGAATTTCAGAGTGAGGTTGAAAATCAACGTGATAGAAAGATCAAGTTTCTACGATCAGATCGTGGAGGAGAATACTTGAGTCACGAATTTGGCACACACTTAAGAAAATGTGGAATAGTTTCGCAACTCACGCCGCCTGGAACACCTCAGCGTAACGGTGTGTCCGAACGTCGTAATCGCACTCTATTAGATATGGTGCGATCTATGATGTCTCTTACCGATTTACCGCTATGTTTTTGGGGCTATGCTTTAGAGACTGCCGCATTCACTTTAAATAGGGCTCCGTCGAAATCCGTTGAGACGACACCGTATGAATTATGGTTTGGGAAGAAACCTAAGCTGTCGTTTCTAAAAGTTTGGGGATGCGATGCTTATGTCAAGAAACTTCAACCTGAAAAGCTCGAACCCAAGTAGGAAAAATGCGTCTTCATAGGATACCCTAAAGAAACTGTTGGGTATACCTTCTACCTCAGATCCGAAGGCAAGATCTTTGTTGCCAAGAATGGATCCTTTCTAGAGAAAGAGTTTCTCTTGAAAGAAGTAAGTGGGAGGAAAGTAGAACTTGATGAAGTGTTACCTCTTGAACCGGAAAATGGCAAAACTCAAGAAAACGTTTCTGAGGTGCCTGCACCGACTAGAGAGGAAATTAATGATGATGATCAAGATACTTCTAATCAAGCTCCTACTGAAATTCGAAGGTCCACAAGGACACGTTCCGCACCAGAGTGGTACGGCAACCCTGTCTTGGAAATCATGTTGTTAGACAACGGTGAACCTTCGAACTATGAGGAAGCAATGGCGGGCCCGGATTCCGACAAATGGCTAGAAGCCATGAAATCCGAGATAGGATCCATGTATGAAAACAAAGTATGGACTTTGACAGACTTGCCCGATGATCGGCGAGCGATAGAAAATAAATGGATCTTTAAGAAGAAGACAGACGCGGATGGTAATGTGACCATCTATAAAGCTCGGCTTGTCGCTAAGGGTTATCGACAAGTTCAAGGAATTGACTACGATGAGACTTTCTCACCGGTAGCGAAGCTGAAGTCCGTCCGAACCATGTTAGCAATTGCCGCATTCTACGATTATGAAATATGGCAAATGGACGTCAAAACGGCATTCCTTAATGGTTTCCTTAAGGAAGAATTGTATATGATGCAGCCGGAAGGTTTTGTCGATCCTAAGAATGCTGACAAGGTGTGCAAGCTCCAACGCTCGATTTATGGGCTGGTGCAAGCATCTCGGAGTTGGAACATTCGCTTTGATGAGATGATCAAAGCGTTTGGGATTACACAGACTTATGGAGAAGCCTGCGTTTACAAGAAAGTGAGTGGGAGCTCTGTAGCATTTCTCATATTATATGTAGATGACATACTTTTGATGGGAAATGATATAGAACTCTTGGACAGCATTAAGGCCTACTTGAATAAAAGTTTTTCAATGAAGGACCTTGGAGAAGCTGCTTATATATTAGGCATCAAGATCTATAGAGATAGATCGAGACGCCTCATAGGTCTTTCACAAAGCACATACCTTGATAAAATATTGAAGAAGTTCAATATGGATCAATCTAAGAAAGGGTTCTTACCTGTGTTACAAGGTGTGAAATTGAGCTCAGCCTAATGTCCGACCACGACAGAAGATTTAGAAGAGATGAGTGTCATCCCCTATGCCTCAGCCATAGGTTCTATTATGTATGCCATGCTGTGTACCGGACCTGATGTAAACCTTGCCGTAAGTTTGGTAGGAAGGTACCAAAGTAATCCCGGCAAGGAACACTGGACAACGGTCAAGAATATCCTGAAGTACCTGAAAAGGACTAAGGAAATGTTTCTCGTTTATGGAGGTGACGAAGAGCTCGTCGTAAAGGGTTACGTCGACGCTAGCTTCGACACAGATCTGGATGACTCTAAGTCACAAACCGGATACATGTATATTTTGAATGGTGTGGCAGTAAGCTGGTGCAGTTGCAAGCAAAGCATCGTGGCGGGATCTACATGTGAAGCGGAGTACATGGCAGCCTCGGAGGCAGCACATGAAGCAATTTGGGTGAAGGAGTTCATCACCGACCTCGGAGTCATACCCAATGCGTCGGGGCCAATCAAACTCTTCTGTGACAACACTGGAGCTATTGCACTTGCAAAGGAGCCCAGGTTTCACAAGAAGACCAAGCACATCAAGCGTCGCTTCAACTCCATTCGTGAAAATGTTCAAGATGGAGACATAGAAATTTGTAAAGTGCACACGGATCTGAATGTCGCAGATCCGTTGACTAAACCTCTCCCTAAGGCAAAACATGATCAGCACCAGAACTCTATGGGTGTTCGATTCATGACAATGTAACTAGATTATTGACTCTAGTGCAAGTGGGAGACTGTTGGAAATATGCCCTAGAGGCAATAATAAAAGCATTATTATTATATTTCCTTATTCATGATAATTGTCTTTATTCGTGCTGTAATTGTGTTATCCGGAAATCGTAATACATGTGTGAATAACAGACAACAATATGTCCCTAGTGAGCCTCTAGTTGACTAGCTCGTTGATTGACAGATAGTCATGGTTTCCTGACTATGGACATTGGATGTCATTGATAACGAGATCACATCATTAGGAGAATGATGTGATGGACAAGACCCAATCCTAAACATAGCATAAGATCGCATAGTTCGTTTGCTAGAGTTTTCCAATGTCAAGTATCCTTTCCTTAGACCATGAGATCGTGTAACTCCCGGATACCGTAGGAGTGCTTTGGGTGTGCCAAACGTCACAACGTAACTGGGTGACTATAAAGGTATACTACGGGTATCTCTGAAAGTGTCTGTTGGGTTGACATGGATCGAGACTGGGATTTGTCACTCCGCTTGACGGAGAGGTATCACCAGGCCCTCTCGGTAATGCATCATCATAATGAGCTCAATGTGAACCAAGTGTTTGATCACGGGATCATGCATTACGGTACGAGAAAAGTGACTTGCCGGTAACGAGATTGAACGAGGTATTGGGATACCGACGATCGAATCTCGGGCAAGTAAAATACCGATTGACAAAGGGAATCGTATACGGGATTAATTGAATCCTCGACATCGTGGTTCATCCGATGAGATCATCGTGGAGCATGTGGGAGCCAACATGGGTATCCAGATCCCGCTATTGGTTATTGCTCGAGAGCCGTCTCGGTCATGTATGTCTCCCGAACCCGTAGGGTCTACACACTTAAGGTTCGATGACGCTAGGGTTGTGAAGATATGTATGTGCAGTAACCCGAATGTTGTTCGGAGTCCCGGATGAGATCCCGGACGTCACGAGGAGTTTCGAAATGGTCCGGAGGTAAAGAATTATATATAGAAAGTGCTGTTTTGGCCATCGGGACAAGTTTCGGGGTTATCAGTATTGTACCGGGACCACCGGAGGGTCCCGGGGGGTCCACCGGGTGGGGCCACCTGCCTCGGAGGGCCCCATGGGCTGTATGAGGAAGGGAACCAGCCCAAAGTGGGCTGGTGCGCCTCCCCCCAAGGGCCCATGCGCCTAGGGTTGGGGGAACCCTAAAGGGGGCGCCCCCCTTGCTTGGGGGGCAAGTCCCCTCCCTGGCCGCCGCCCCCCCTAGGAGATTCCATCTCCTAGGGCCGGCGCCCCCCAAGGGGCTATATAAAAGGGGGAGGGGAGGGGGGGCTGCGCACCCTTGCTCCTGGCGCCTCCCTCTCCCTCCCCAACACCTCCTCCTCCTCCATTGAGCACGGCGAAGCCCTGCTGGAGTACTGTAGTTCCACGCCGTCGTGCTGCTGCTGGAGCCTTCTTCCCCAACCTCTCCTTTGCCTTGCTGGATCAAGAAGAAGGAGACGTTACGCTGACCGTACGTGTGTTGAACGCGGAGGTGCCGTGCTTTCGGTACTAGGATCTCCGGTGATTTGGATCACGGTGTGTACGACTACTTCATCCCCGTTCGTTGAACACTTCCGCTCGCGATCTGCAAAGTGGTATGTAGATGCAATCTCTCTCTCCCATGACTCGTTGCTAGATGAACTCATAGATGGATCTTGGTGAAACCGTAGGAAAAATTTTAATTTTCTGCAACGTTCCCCAACAACGCCCCTGCTGCTCATGACCAAGGAAGATGGCCCATGGGACGCCCCATCCTCGCGCGCCCAGACCACCACCAAGGACGCCAGCGAGGTGCGCGCCTTCCCTGCCCGAGGTGCTTCGCCAAGGTGCTCGCGCTTCAGGAGCTGCTCGCCGTGGTGCTCGCACACTGCGGCGGAGCCTCGTGATGGGCGTGAGCCTCGACGTCCCATCCAGCGGATGGGAGGAGGGTGTTGCGGAGCTCCGACTCCACGGCAGTGGTCGCCGGAGGCGAGAGGAAGGCCGGTGTCGTGGTGCTGCTGCTCCTTGCCGCTAACCACGAGCTCCAGCTCGAAGGGAGGCCGGCGAGGGCGACGACAGCAGGGCCTAGAGCTCACAGTACCTCGGCTTCGCGTGCGGCTGCGCGGGCTTCTCCTCCGAGGCCACCGGGCGCAGGGCGGCAAATGCCACAGCAGCATGAGGAGGCGGCTGGGCTCCAACTGGAGGCAACATAGGGCGGCGGCGGGGCGATGTAGCCGGCGACGGTTGACCGCAGGGTCCGCGACGCAGCTGTTGGGGAACGTAGCAGAAATTCAAAATTTTCCTACGTATCACCAAGATCTATCTATGGAGAGACCAGCAACGAAGGGAAGGAGAGTGCATCTACATACCCTTGTAGATCGCTAAGCGGAAGCGTTCAAGTGAACGGGGTTGATGGAGTCGTACTCGTCGTGATTCAAATCACCGATGACCAAGTGCCGAACGGACGGCACCTCCGCGTTCAACACACGTACAGCCCGGTGACGTCTCCCATGCCTTGATCCAGCAAGGGGAGAGGGAGAGGTTGAGGAAGGCTCCATCCAGCAGCAGCACAATGGCGTGGTGATGATGGAGGAGCGTGGCAATCATGCAGGGCTTCGCCAAGCACCGCAGAAGAGGAGGAAGAAGAGATGCAGGGCTGCACTAACGAGAGATCGAATCGCGTGTTGTGGGCAGCCCAATGCCTCAATATATATAGGGAAGGGGAGGGGCTGCGCCCCCTCTAGGGTTCCCACCCCTAGGGGGGGCGGCAGCCCTAGATGGGGAACAAGGGTGGCGGCCAAGAGGGGAGGGGAGAGGGAGGCGCACCAATATGCACTACAAGAAATATGTCAACTTGTGACCACCACTATTGGTCACTGAAAGGTCATAAATTTCCATTTACGACCTTTTTGTGACCAAAAACAGAAGGTCAAAAGCTGGCGGTCGTAAACTGACTATAGCGACCTTTAACAAAAGGTCGTTGATCCTATGACCTTCTGTTTTGGTCGCTAGCTCTCTCCCCAGGCCATGTCGGATCCGACGTGGCAATCTGACGTGGCAAAATTGCAACGAATTGAAAAGGTCGTTGGTTAAAATCAGCCCAGTCCAAATGGGGGTTTTACATGGGCCAAGCCCATTAATTCAGCCCATTTTATGTTTTTTTTCAATTAATTTTCGCTAGCTACATGGGCCTAGCCCAACATGGCGTTTTTTGTTTTCTAAGCCTTTTCCATTTTCTGGGCCTCAGCCTTTTTGCGGTCCATTTTCTATTTTTGAGACTTTTTTTGTTCCATCTTTGTCCAGCATTGTTTGGGCCAAAGCCTCTTCCAACCCATCAATATTTTCAGCCCGCTAATTCATAGGACTGGACAACAGAGAAATAGATGAGTTTTTTTATTTTGCTATCAAAGCAATATTTGTTTCGCCGTACAATCATATATCATATGTACATCTTCATCAGATTATCAAACGACAGTGAAGCAACAAAGAAGATATACTGCCATCACAACTCCAACAGACAACTAATGTACACTACCTACGAGAAGGCCAAACAGAAAAGGAATCGCTGAAAAGATGATCACTAGCTTAGATATTCAGAGACCACTGCCATGTTGTCAATTGGATTTGGTTGCAACCCTTCCAGTTTGCATGTCTTGTACAACCGCCTCGAACTTGAAATTTCCTAGGCCTGGAGCTCCTGTAAAAGGGTGAACACAAAGGCATTAGAGTACCATCTTCAGTCCTGGAGTAGATATTCAAACCTCCAGGTTTAGTGTATAGACAATCTAGAAAATATATATTTAACAAAATTTCACAGAAATGCAGATGTCTATAATGTAATGAAGATGTAATCACAACAACTGATGTATACATGAGAAGCAGCAACTAAAAGAATTCTACAATCTTTCGTAGCAAGATATTGTATATTACTGTACTATGATGTATTGTATATTACTGTATTTCAGATGTATTGCCACACCAAATTCTACAAGACGTCTGAAGTACAGTAATATACAATACATCATAGCAAGCTGACTGGACGAGTTTAGTTTGAACAACCCGCTAAAATTTTTAGCAATAAGAGCATACAACTACAGCAAAACAGAGCATAATTCAATTCTAATATGCACAACTAAAACAACTCCAATTTTGGTTTTAATATGTATACATCACACATCATTGACCACGGAGCATACGGCCACAACAAAACAAGGGAGCAATTCAGGGAAAGGAATACTACAGTTGCTTGAGACATGTGCTAGTCGCTCGAAAGTAATCAGTAACCAACGAGTCAATAAAAGTGTGCAAGTAGGCCACTCTACCCAGTGAGATTAATACACTACAGAATCTATCTAAGACAAGACCACCACCGACATTAAAATGTACTATATTTCTGGACAGCAAACTAAATAGACGGCTGCTCTCAAACCATACATCCAAACGAAGCAAACAAGTACTCTACGGAAACCTTAGAGCATGCTTTACAACTCATATGTAGAGGCCAACTTGAAATTATGAGCATAACAAACTCGTTTTTCAGTTAGAAGCTCGCTGCCCAAAACTGTCAGGTAGTGCAGTTTTTTAACTGAACCAAATTTAGTTTACGGAACGGCCAGAGAAATCCAATTCTACAGGAGACATGATCATATTCCTAATCATCATGCATTTGCCATGCAGATCAACCAATTCTTCTTGAAAAATGAAAATTACAGCAGTGATTCTGAAATGGCATTTACCTTCCATATCATCAGATTAATATCAAACTGCCTCCCGTTGTACACCGATTGTGGCGTGATAGCCGCGCCGATGGCTATCTTGTTGGTCGTCTGGACAAACCCACGGCAGTTGTGGTTGTAGCACCCCGTCTCTTGGTACGCATCAGTCTGTGAAATGCACGTTTAGTTAAACTGAATCCGGGGCAATGAGACGAGGCAAAAGGCGAACATTTTGTTTGTGCAAACAATACTTACTGTCCAGTAAGTGAAGAACCTGATGGACATTACTTCTTCATCAACCTTGGTTTGCCTGAAACAGGTTTAAGCAAAAATTATAGTGGCCTGTTAAGCAAGAAATACAACTCCATTCAGAATTACATCAAACTATTAAGCAAAATTACAAGTACCGATGCAACTGTGCACACCAACTACAACTGAATAGTGCACCGTACTAGTTCGGAGTTAGACACACAATTTTCAAAATGCAAAGACCCAGTAGAATCTTAATGTTTCTGCTCCAGAAGAAAAAGTGCAGAAATATGAGATACAATGACATATAATTAAAATAACAAGATTCCACCACAAAGATTCAGAAGCTCCGCATCACAAAGCAGAGCGCCATTCCAGCGAGAAAGCTAAATAGAAAAACATATCCAGGGAAATAATTAAAACAAGCAGGACAACTCTTACATCATTTTGTTTCAACAGTTTCGACACCATATATTGAGATCCAAGATGCTTAAAACACCACAGGTATGATGGTAGGTACATTCAACAAAGATGGAACACAAGCAAATGGCAGCAGGCAGTCACTCCGATCCTACAGACTAGATGACTAACAGCATGGACATTAACTGAATTTTAGTTCTTCCACGCATGGACATTGTATCCATACACTCTGCCCAGCGTCTCTGCAGCTACACCTGACACAGACATTATAACAGCCCTAAGCAACGCAACGAAATCAAGATCCCATCTGACGGACCAATGCTCATTTTATCTATCGAATCGATTGCAGACTTGCAGCGATAGCTAGCAATGTTGTATTTTACCTGTATCGCTTGGAGCAGAGGAGGGAGGAGAAGATGGCGCGGAGCCTGGTGACGGCGTGGCTCTTGGTGGGGTGGAAGATGATGCACTGGTCGAGGCGGTGGTGACGGAGCGCGCCTCCGGGGCTCCAGCGAGCACGTCGTCGATGGCCTTGTGCACGCGGAGGTAGTGGAAGAGGGTGCGGCCGTGGACACCCAGCAGGCGGTCGGAGGGCCTTGTCCTAGGAGCCCGCGTCCAGCAGCTCGGCTAGGTCCATCTGGGTCACCAACCTGCGCGCGCGTGTGCGTTGCCCGGATCAAGAGATGCATTCGCAGAGGCAGGTTTGAAGGGGGGAGGGGGAGACACGACTGCGTGCTTACACATCCATGGTGCGGTTGAAGTTGTGGTGCCCGAGGAAGGAGATGAGCCGCCGCTGCCGGAAGCGCCGAGGCCAGGATGTAGTCGTCCCTGTCGACGAGGATGGAGCGCTCGGGCGTGGCGGATCCGGCCCCATTCCCATCGGCGAAGTCGGATCTCCCGACGGCGGCCTCGGCGAAGCAGGGAACCGAGGCGAGGGAGGAGGAGGGAGGTGGTGGCGGTGATCTGGAAGGGGAGGGGAGCAGGGAGCCGGGGCGAGGAGGGAGGGAGGAGGATTGGATCTGGCATCGGGAGAGGGGTTCTGGTTGAGGATGGATCGATGGATGTGGGATCTTGCCGGAGGGGAAGGAGGGAGGAGCAGAGCATGGCGATCTTGCCGGAGGGGAAGGAGGAAGGAGTAGAGCACGGCGATCTTGCCAGAGGGAAGGAGGGAGGGGAAGGAGGGAGGGGAAGGATGGATCTGCGAGGGGAGGGGCGGGTGGCGGCGAGGGGAGGGATCTGCGAGCGCTAGGGTTAGCTGAGAGAGCAGAGGGGTGGATGGACGGACAGATGGATGGATGGATGGATGGGCAGATGTTTGCCATGTCACTAATCCATGCCACAGCTGGTTCCACCAATCAGAATTAAGCATTTTTTGTTTTTTCTCTTATAGTTTGTACCCTCTTATTCAGGCAAACATTTAACCCCTGATAGTTAGTTCAAATAAACCAATATTTTGTACATGTGTGTATTTAGGCATGACAAACAATGTTGATTTGG
Source organism: Aegilops umbellulata (assembly GCA_032464435.1). NCBI lineage: Eukaryota > Viridiplantae > Streptophyta > Magnoliopsida > Poales > Poaceae > Aegilops > Aegilops umbellulata. The sequence goes on along the minus strand of CP136059.1, from coordinate 485,957,331 downwards.
GAGGTTTTCATTTTCTTTGCTCAAAAGAACCATTTTTCATTTTCCCGCCGTTTTGACCGCATTTTGAAACAGGCATAAAAATTCAAAAAAAACAAAAAATTGGGAAACCTTCGCATTGTGTCATTATATGTGGCCAAGTTCCCAGGAAAAATAATAAACTTGTAATACGGCAATTATTTTAAAAAAATGTTCTGAGAAACGAGCTATCACGTGTGGAGATCAATGGCTTTCAAGCCAAATGATCAATCGTATGGCCACATTCATGGCATAGTTTGTTCAAATGATCTCATATTGTGCACAAGGATGCATATTGGAATTCCAAACAATGTTGCCTAAGGGAGTTTTCATTTTCTTTGCACGGAAAAACCATTTTCCATTTTTTGAGTGCCCAAAAGAAGGGTTTTTTGTGAAGGACCTCCCAAATAATTGTTGCAAAATTGGACCAAATCATTTTTCTAAAATACTAGGACATATGTAATGCATAATTGACCAAATGGTTGGGTGTAAATAGTTTTTATCCACCTCTGATGAAAAAGACAAATTCCTGCCGATTCAGTTGGAAGCGGGTCAAATTTGAACTGTAGCTGCCTCGTAGGTTGCTCTTTATTTTTTCCAAAAATCATTTCTAGGTACATAAGTATCTATTTAATCATAGAAACACCAAAAAAATCCAAGATTCAACCACTAGCTAGGAACGGTCATTCCCGCCGTTTTGACCGCATTTTGAAACGGGCATAAAAAATTCAAAAAAAATCAAAAAATTGGGAAACCTTTGCATTGTGTCATTATATGTGGCAAAGTTACCAGGAAAAATAACAAACTTGCAATACGGCAATTATTTTAAAAAAGTGTTCTCAGAAACGAGCTATCATGCGTGAAGATTCATGGCTTTCAAGCCAAATGATCAATCTTATGGCCACATTCTTGGCATAGTTTGTTAAAATGATCTCATATTGTGCAAAAGGGTGCATCTTGGAATGGCAAACAATGTTTCCTAAGGAAGTTTTCATTTTCTGTGCACGGAAAAACCATTTTCCATTTTTCGATTGCCCCAAATGAGGTTTTTTTGTGAAGGACCTACCAAATAATTGTTGCAAAATTGGATCAAATCATTTTTATAAAATACTAGGCCATATTTAATGCACAATTGACCAAATGGTTTGGTGTAAAAAGTTTTGATCCACCGTTCGTGAAAAAGACAAATTTCCGCCGATTCAGCTGGAAGCGGGGCAAATTTGAACTGCAGCTGCCTCATAGTTTGCTATTTATTTTTTTCAAAAATCATTTCTAGTTACATAAGGACCTATTTCATCATAGAAATACCAAAAAAATTCCAAGATTCAACCACTAGCTAGGAACGGTCATTCCCGCCGTTTTGACCGCATTTTGAAACGGGCATAAAAAATTCAAAAAAAACAAAAAATTGGGAAACCTTCGCATTGTGTCATCATATGTGGCCAAGTTCCTAGGAAAAATAACAAACTTGTAATACGACAATTATTTTAAAAAAGTGTTCTCAGAAACGAGCTATCATGTGTGGAGATCAATGGCTTTCAAGCCAAATGATCAATCTTATGGCCACATTCATGGCATAGTTTGTTCAAATGGTCTCATATTGTGCACAAGGGTGCATCTTGGAATGGAAAACAATGTTGCCTAAGGAAGTTTTCATTTTCGTTGGACGAAAAAACTATTTTCCATTTTTCGAGTGCCCGAAAGGAGGTTTTTTGTGAAGGAACTACCAAATAATTGTTGGAAAATTGGACCAGATCATTTTTATAAAATACTAGGCCATATTTAATGCACAATTGACAAAATGGTTGAGTGTAAATTGTTTTGATCCACCGTTCGTGAAAAAGACAAATTTCCGCCGATTCAGCTGGAAGCGGGGCAAATTTGAACTGCAGCTGCCTCATAGTTTGCTCTTTATTTTTTTCAAAAATCATTTCTAGGTAAATAAGTATCTATTTAATCAGAAATACATGGTTTGATGGAGAGACATCGAGGTTTGGACGGTGCCGAGGGCCCGAACTCTAGAGCGCGTAAGCTCGCATGCCCGCCGCGTGGTCACCGCGTGACCGTGGCGTTGCCATGTGTTCTCGGTGGCCTAGAAATGTCTAGTGGGTTCGGCACTCCCCATGTAGGTGCTAGGAAGAAAATTACAACATAAGATTTGAAGGAAATATGCCCTAGAGGCAATAATAAAGTTATTATTTATTTCCTTATTTCATGATAAATGTTTATTATTCATGCTAGAATTGTATTAACCGGAAACATAATACATGTGTGGATACATAGACAAACAGAGTGTCACTAGTATGCCTCTACTTGACTAGCTCGTTAATCGAAGATGGTTATGTTTCCTAACCATAGACAAAGAGTTGTTATTTGATTAACGGGGTCACATCATTAGTTGAATGATCTGATTGACATGACCCATTCCATTAGCTTAGCACCCGATCGTTTAGTATGTTTCTATTGCTTTCTTCATGACTTATACATGTTCCTTTGACTATGAGATTATGCAACTCCCGTTTGCCGGAGGAACACTTTGGGTACTACCAAACGTCACAACATAACTGGGTGATTATAAAGGAGTACTACAGGTGTCACAAAAGGTAGATGTTGGGTTGGCGTATTTCGAGATTAGGATTTGTCACTCCAATCGTCGGAGAGGTATCTCTGGGCCCTCTCGGTAATGCACATCACTTAAGCCTTGCAAGCATTGCAACTAATGAGTTAGTTGCGGGATGATGTATTACGGAACGAGTAAAGAGACTTGCCGGTAACGAGATTGAACTAGGTATTGGATACCGACGATCGAATCTCGGGCAAGTAACATACCGATGGACAAAGGGAACAACGTAGGTTGTTATGCGGTCTGACCGATAAAAGATCTTCGTAGAATATGTAGGAGCCAATATGGGCATCCAGGTCCCGCTATTGGTTATTGACCGGAGACGTGTCTCGGTCATGTCTACATTGTTCTCGAACCGTAGGGTCCGCACGCTTAAGGTTACGATGACAATTATTATAAGTTTATGCATTTTGATGTACCGAAGGAGTTCGGAGTCCCGGATGTGATCACGGACATGACGAGGAGTCTCGGAATGGTCGAGACATAAAGATTGATATATTGGACGGCTATGTTCGGACATCGGAATGGTTCCGAGAGGTTTCGGATATTACCGGAGTGCCGGAGGGGTTACCGGAACCCCCCGGGGGAAGTATGGGCCTTATTGGGCCACGAGGGGAGAGAGAGGGCCGCACCAGGAGGTGGCGCCCCCCCCCATGAGGAGTCCGAATTGGACAAGGAGGGGGGCGCGACCCCCTTTCCCTCTCCCTCTCCCTCTCCTTCCTTCCCCCCTTCCCACTCCTAGTTGGACTAGGAAAGGGGAGTCCTACTCCCACTAGGAGGAGGACTCCCCCTCCCTTGGCGCGTCCCTAGGGCCGGCCGGCCCTTCCCCCTTGCTCCTTTATATACGGGGGCAGGGGGGCACCCCAAGACACAAGTTGATCTTCGTGATCGTTCCTTAGCCGTGTGCGGTGCCCCCCTCCACCATATTCCACCTCGGTCATATCATTGCAGTGCTTAGGCGAAGCCCTGCGCCGGTAGTACATCAAGATCGTCACCACACCGTCGTGCTGACGGAACTCCTCCCCGACGCTTTGCTGGATCGGAGCCCGGGGATCGTCATCGAGCTGAACGTGTGCCAAGAACTCGGAGGTGCCGGAGTAACGGTACTTGGATCGGTCGGATTGTGAAGACGTACGACTACATCAACCGCGTTGATATAACGCTTCCGCTTTCGGTCTACAAGGGTACGTAGACAACACTCTCCCCTCTCGTTGCTATGCATCACCATGATCTTGCATGTGCGTAGGAAAATTTTGAAATTACTACGTTCCCCAACAGTGGCATCCGAGCCTAGGTTTTTATGGTTTGATGTTATTTGCACGAGTAGAACACAAGTGAGTTGTGGATGATACAAGTCATACTGCCTACCAGCATGTCATACTTTGGTTCAGCGGTATTGTTGGACGAGACGATCCGGACCAACATTACGCGTACTCTTACGCGAGACCGGTTCCCTCGACGTGCTTTGCACATAGATGGCTTGCGGAAGACTGTCTCTCCAACTTTAGTTGAACCGAGTGTGGCTACGCCCGGTCCTTGAGAAGGTTAAAACGGAGTCTATTTGACAAACTATCGTTGTGGTTTTGATGCGTAGGTAAGATGAGTTCTTGCTTAAGCCCGTAGCAGCCACGTAAAACTTGCAACAACAAAGTAGATGACGTCTAACTTGTTTTTGCAGGGCATGTTGTGATGTGATATGGTCAAGACATGATGCTAAATTTTATTGTATGAGATGATCATGTTTTGTAACCGAGTTATCGGCAACTGGCAGGAGCCATATGGTTGTCGCTTTATTGTATGCAATGCAATCGCGATGTAATGCTTTACTTTATTACTAAGCGGTAGTGATAGTCATGGAAGCATAAGATTGGCGAGACGACAACGATGCTACGATGGAGATCAAGGTGTCGCGCCGGTGACGTTGGTGATCATGACGGTGCTGCAGAGATGGAGATCATGAAGCACAAGATGATGATGACCATATCATATCACTTATATTGATTTGCATGTGATGTTTATCTTTTATGCATCTTATCTTGCTTTGATTGGCGGTAGCATTATAAGATGATCTCTCACTAAATTATCAAGAAGTGTTCTCCCCGAGTATGCACCGTTGCCAAAGTTCGTCGTGCCCAGACACCACGTGATGATCGGGTGTGATAAGCTCTACGTCCATCTACAACGGGTGCAAGCCAGTTTTGCACACGCGGAATACTCGGGTTATACTTGACGAGCCTAGCATATGCAGATATGGCCTCGGAACACGGAGACCGAAAGGTCGAGCGTGAATCATATAGTAGATATGATCAACATGATGATGCTTACCATTGAGAACTAATCCATTTCACGTGATGATCGGTTATGGTTTAGTTTGATTTGGATCACGTGATCACTTAGAAGATTAGAGGGATGTCTATCTAAGTGGGAGTTCTTAAGTAATATGATTAATTGAAATTAAATTTATCATGAACTTAGTCTCTGATAGTATCTTGCTTGTTTATGTTAATTGTAGATAGATGGCTCGTGCTGTTGTTCCGTTGAATTTTAATGCGTTCCTTGAGAAAGCAAAGTTGAAAGATGATGGTAGCAATTACACGGATTGGGTCCGTAACTTGAGGATTATCCTCATTGCTGCACAGAAGAATTACGTCCTGGATGCACCGCTAGGTGCCAGGCCTGCTGCTGGAGCAACACCAGATGTTATGAACGTCTGGCAGAGCAAAGCTGATGACTACTCGATAGTTCAGTGTGCCATGCTTTACGGCTTAGAACCGGGACTTCAACGACGGTTTGAGAACCATGGAGCATATGAGATGTTCCAGGAGTTGAAGTTGATATTCAAACAGAATGCCCGGATTGAGAGATATGAGGTCTCCAATAAATTCTATAGCTGCAAGATGGAAGAGAATGGGTCTGTCAGTGAGCACATACTCAGAATGTCTGGGTATTACAATCACTTGAGTCAACTGGGAGTTAATCTTCCGGATGATTGCGTCATTGACAGAATTCTTCAATCACTGCCACCAAGCTACAAAGACTTCGTGATGAACTATAATATGCAAGGGATAGATAAGACAATGCCCGAGCTCTTCGCAATGCTAAAGGCTGCGGAGGTAGAAATCAAGAAGGAGCATCAAGTGTTGATGGTCAATAAGACCACCAGTTTCAAGAAGAAGGGCAAAGGGAAGAAGAAGGGGAACTTCAAGAAGAACAGCAAACAAGTTGCTGCTCAAGCGAAGAAACCCAAGTCTGGACCTAAGCCTGAAACTGAGTGCTTCTACTGCAAGCAGACTGGTCACTGGAAGCGGAACTACCCCAAGTATCTGGCGGACAAGAAGGATGGCAAGGTGAACAAAGGTATATGTGATATACATGTTATTGATGTGTACCTTACCAGAGCTCGCAGTAGCACCTGGGTATTTGATACTGGTTCTGTTGCTAATATTTGCAACTCGAAACAGGGACTACGGATTAAGCGAACACTGGCAAAGGACGAGGTGACGATGCGCGTGGGAAACGGTTCCAAAGTCGATGTGATCGCGGTCGGCACGCTACCTCTACATCTACCTTCGGGATTAATATTAGACCTAAATAATTGTTATTTGGTGCCAGCGTTGATCATGAACATTATATCTGGATCTTGTTTAATGCAAGACGGTTATTCATTTAAATCAGAGAATAATGGTTGTTCTATTTATATGAATAAAATCTTTTATGGTCATGCACCTTTGAAGAGTGGTCTATTTTTGATGAATCTCGATATTAGTGATACACATATTCATCATGTTGAAGTCAAAAGATGCAGAGTTGATAACGATAGTGCAACTTATTTGTGGCACTGCCGTTTAGGTCATATCGGTATAAAGCGCATGAAGAAACTCCATACTGATGGACTTTTGGAGTCACTTGATTATGAATCACTTGGTACCTGCGAACCGTGCCTCATGGGCAAGATGACTAAAACACCGTTCTCCGGTATTATGGAGAGAGCAACAGATTTATTGGAAATCATACATACAGATGTATGTGGTCCGATGAATATTGAAGCTCGTGGCGGATATCGTTATTTTCTCACCTTCACAAATGATTTAAGCAGATATGGGTATATCTACTTAATGAAACACAAGTCTGAAACATTTGAAAAGTTCAAAGAATTTCAGAGTGAAGTTGAAAATCATCGTAACAAGAAAATAAAGTTTCTACGATCTGATCGTGGAGGAGAATATTTGAGTTACGAGTTTGGTCTACATTTGAAACAATGAGGAATAGTTTTGAAACTCACGCCACCCGGAACACCACAGCGCAATGGTGTGTCCGAACGTCGTAATCGCACTTTACTAGATATGGTGCGATCTATGATGTCTCTTACAGATTTGCCGCTATCGTTTTGGGGATATGCTCTAGAGACGGCCACATTCACGTTAAATAGGACACCGTCAAAATCCGTTAAGATGACTCCTTATGAACTATGGTTTAGCAAGAAACCAAAGTTGTCGTTTCTTAAAGTTTGGGGCTGCGATGCTTATGTGAAAAAGCTTCAACCTGATAAGCTCGAACCCAAATCGGAGAAATGTGTCTTCATAGGATACCCAAAGGAAACAGTTGGGTACACCTTCTATCACAGATCCGAAGGCAAGACATTTGTTGCTAAAAATGGATCCTTTCTAGAGAAGGAGTTTCTCTCGAAAGAAGTGAGTGGGAGGAAAGTAGAACTTGATGAGGTAATTGTACCTGCTCCCTTACTGGAAAGTAGTACATCACAGAAATTTGTTTCTGCAGCACCTATACCAATTAGTGAGGAAGTTAATGATGATGATCATGCAACTTCAGATCAAGTTACTACAGAACCTCGTAGATCAACCAGAGTAAGATCCGCACCAGAGTGGTACGGCAATCCTGTTCTGGAAATCATGCGACTAGATCATGGTGAACCTACGAACTATGAAGAAGCGATGGTGAGCCCAGATTCCGCAAAATGGCTAGAAGCCATGAAATCTGAGATGGGATCCATGTATGAAAACAAAGTGTGGACTTTGGTTGACTTGCCCGAGGGTCGGCAAGCAATAGAGAACAAGTGGATCTTTAAGAAGAAGACTGACGCCGACGGTAATGTTACTGTCTACAAAGCTCGACTTGTTGCAAAGGGTTTTCGACAAGTTCAAGGGATTGACTACGATGAGACTTTCTCACCGGTAGCGATGCTTAAGTCTGTCCGAATCATGTTAGCAATTGCCGCATTTTATGATTATGAAATTTGGCAAATGGATGTAAAGACTGCATTCCTGAATGGGTTTCTGGAAGAAGAGTTGTATATGATGCAGCCAGAAGGTTTTATTGATCCAAAGGGAGCTAACAAAGTATGCAAGCTCCAGCGATCCATCTATGGACTGGTGCAAGCATCTCGGAGTTGGAATAAACGCTTTGATAGTGTGATCAAAGCATTTGGGTTTGTACAGACTTTTGGAGAAGCCTGTATTTACAAGAAAGTGAGTGGGAGCTCTATAGCATTTCTGATATTATATGTAGATGACATATTACTGATTGGAAATGATATAGAATTTCTGGATAGCATAAAGGGATATTTGAATAAGAGTTTTTCAATGAAAGACCTCGGTGAAGCTGCTTACATATTAGGCATTAAGATCTATAGAGATAGATCAAGACGCTTAATTGGACTTTCACAAAGCACATACCTTGACAAGATTTTAAAGAAGTTCAAAATGGATCAAGCGAAGAAAGGGTTCTTGCCTGTATTGCAAGGTGTGAAGTTGAGTCGGACTCAATGCCCGACCACTGCAGAAGATAGAGAGAAGATGAAAGATGTTCCCTATGCTTCAGCCATAGGCTCTATCATGTATGCAATGCTGTGTACCAGACCTGATGTGTGCCTTGCTATAAGTTTAGCAGGGAGGTACCAAAGTAATCCAGGAGTGGATCACTGGACAGCGGTCAAGAATATCCTGAAGTACCTGAAAAGGACTAAGGAAATGTTTCTCGTGTATGGAGGTGACAAAGAGCTCATCGTAAAAGGTTATGTTGATGCAAGCTTTGACACTGATTCGGACGATTTGAAATCGCAAACCGGATACGTATTTACATTAAATGGTGGAGCTGTCAGTTGGTGCAGTTCTAAACAAAGCGTCGTGGCAGGATCTACATGTGAAGCGGAGTACATAGCTGCTTCGGAAGCAGCAAATGAAGGAGTCTGGATGAAGGAGTTCATATCCGATCTAGGTGTCATACCTAGTGCATCGGGTCCAATGAAAATCTTTTGTGACAATACTGGAGCAATTGCCTTGGCGAAGGAATCCAGATTTCACAAGAGAACAAAGCACATCAAGAGACGCTTCAATTCCATCCGGGACTTGGTCCAGGTGGGAGACATAGAGATTTGCAAGATACATACGGATCTGAATGTGGCAGACCCGTTGACTAAGCCTCTTCCATGGGCAAAACATGATCAGCACCAAGACTCCATGGGTGTTAGAATCATTGCTGTATAATCTAGATTATTGACTCTAGTGCAAGTGGGAGACTGAAGGAAATATGCCCTAGAGGCAATAATAAAGTTATTATTTATTTCCTTATTTCATGATAAATGTTTATTATTCATGCTAGAATTGTATTAACCGGAAACATAATACATGTGTGGATACATAGACAAACAGAGTGTCACTAGTATGCCTCTACTTGACTAGCTCGTTAATCAAAGATGGTTATGTTTCCTAACCATAGACAAAGAGTTGTTATTTGATTAACGGGGTCACATCATTAGTTGAATGATCTGATTGACATGACCCATTCCATTAGATTAGCACCCGATCGTTTAGTATGTTGCTAATGCTTTCTTCATGACTTATACATGTTCCTTTGACTATGAGATTATGCAACTCCCGTTTGCCGAAGGAACACTTTGGGTACTACCAAACGTCACAACGTAACTGGGAGATTATAAAGGAGTACTACAGGTGTCACCAAATGTAGATGTTGGGTTGGCGTATTTCGAGATTAGGATTTGTCACTCCAATCGTCGGAGAGGTATCTCTGGGCCCTCTCGGTAATGCACATCACTTAAGCATTGCAAGCATTGCAACTAATGAGTTAGTTGCGGGATGATGTATTACGGAACGAGTAAAGAGACTTGCCGGTAACGAGATTGAACTAGGTATTGGATACCGACGATCGAATCTCGGGCAAGTAACATACCGATGGACAAAGGGAACAACGTATGTTGTTATGCGGTCTGACCGATAAAAGATCTTCGTATAATATGTAGGAGCCAATATGGGCATCCAGGTCCCGCTATTGGTTATTGACCGGAGACGTGTCTCGGTCATGTCTACATTGTTCTCGAACCGTAGGGTCCGCACGCTTAAGGTTACGATGACAGTTATTATAAGTTTATGCATTTTGATGTACCGAAGGAGTTCGGAGTCCCGGATGTGATCACGGACATGACGAGGAGTCTCGGAATGGTCGAGACATAAAGATTGATATATTGGACGGCTATGTTCGGACATCGGAATGGTTCCGAGAGGTTTCGGATATTACCGGAGTGCCGGAGGGGTTACCGGAACCCCCCGGGGGAAGTATGGGCCTTATTGGGCCACGAGGGGAGAGAGAGGGCCGCACCAGGAGGTGGCGCGCGCCCCCCCATGAGGAGTCCGAATTGTACAAGGAGGGGGGGCGCGGCCCCCTTTCCCTCTCCCTCTCCCTCTCCTTCCTTCCCCCCTTCCCACTCCTAGTTGGACTAGGAAAGGGGAGTCCTACTCCCACTAGGAGGAGGACTCCCCCTCCCTTGGCGCGCCCCTAGGGCCGGCCGGCCCTCCCCCCTTGATCCTTTATATACGGGGGCAGGGGGGCACCCCAAGACACAAGTTGATCTTCGTGATCGTTCCTTAGCCGTGTGCGGTGCCCCCCTCCACCATATTCCACCTCGGTCATATCGTTGCAGTGCTTAGGCGAAGCCCTGCGCCGGTAGTACATCAAGATCGTCACCACGCCGTCGTGCTGACGGAACTCCTCCCCGACGCTTTGCTGGATCGGAGCCCGGGGATCGTCATCGAGCTGAATGTGTGCCAAGAACTCGGAGGTGCCGGAGTAACGGTACTTGGATCGGTCGGATCGTGAAGACATACGACTACATCAACCGCGTTGATATAACGCTTCCGCTTTCGGTCTACAAGGGTACGTAGACAACACTCTCCCCTCTCGTTGCTATGCATCACCATGATCTTGCATGTGCGTAGGAAAATTTTGAAATTACTACGTTCCCCAACAAGATTCTCATGAGAAGACCGATCGGTGCTCAAACATGAATTAGCAGCCAAGTGTTTGATTAGCGGTACGGGAAATGTACATGGCTAATGGGCGTGAGTTTTGGCTGAGGATGATTAGTTACTAAGAAGACCGTCTTCACAAATTTTCAGCTCAAAAGGAGGAGCCTAGCTGGTACTTGCTTTGCAAACCACCACACTGGACATAAATACGAATGTTGAAGCTCGGCTCAAAATAATGAATGGATTGAGCTGGCATTTGGTGGAGGATGGTTATTTGGGCATAGGAAAGCACTGTAGAAAATGGATACTATTTGGACATGCCAAAGTGGTACTTCCTTCACAATCTGTTAGTCTGAACAGAATAGGAAAATGAATATTTTTGAATTATTTTTGAACTAGATAAGGAAGGTTTTTACATATTTGACGAAGATATGACCCAAAGAATTTATGAGATTTTTTTGGGAATTTTGGGAATGACAGAAATATAGGTTGCTTCACAACCTAAGGCAAAAACTGCCACATGGACATGCCACATAGGCAAAACTGATGAGGTGGCGCCTAGTCATAGCAACCCACCACAATTTACAAGGCTATGACCATCTATATTGGTCGTTAGCAACTAGAAATAAGGCAGCGGACTAGCATTGTTTGCTTTATGACCTTTTCGTGTGAGGATTTGGAGCCCCCCGAACAGCTTTTGACCAATTGGTCTGAAATGGTCATAAATTTATGACCAATTCTTCGAGGGTCACTGACAGAAGGTCATAAGTTGACATATTTCTTGTAGTGATGGGCCCTAAGGCCCATATCCCCTAGGGTTTGCCCCCTTTTCCACCTCTTAGGCGCCATGGGCCCTTGTGGGAGGCGCACCGGCCCACTTAGGGGCTGGTCCCTCCCCACCCTTGGCCCATGCAAGCCTCCGGGGCAGGTGGCCCCACTTGGTGGACCCCCGAGACCCTCCGGTGGTCCCGGTACACTACCGATAAAACCCGAAACTCTTTCGGTGACCAAAACAGGACTTCCCATATATAAATCTTTACCTCCGGACCATTCCGGAACTCCTCGTGACGTCCAGGATCTCATCCGGGACTCCGAACAACATTCGGTAACCACATACAAACTTCCTTTATAACCCTAGCGTTATCGAACCTTAAGTGTGTAGACCCTACGGGTTCGGGAGACATGCAGACATGACCGAGACGTTCTCCGGTCAATAACCAACAGCGGGATCTGGATACCCATGTTGGCTCCCACATGTTCCACGATGATCTCATCGGATGAACCACGATGTCAAGGACTTAATCAATCCCGTATACAATTCCCTTTGTCTATCGGTACGATACTTGCCCGAGATTCGATCGTCGGTATCCCGATACCTTGTTCAATCTCGTTATCGGCAAGTCTCTTTTACTCGTTCTGCAACACATCATCCCGTGATCAACTCCTTGATCACATTGTGCACATTATGATGATGTCCTACCGAGTGGGCCCAGAGATACCTCTCCGTCACACGGAGTGACAAATCCCAGTCTCGATTCGTGCCAACCCAACAGACACTTTCGGAGATACCCGTAGTGCACCTTTATAGCCACCCAGTTACGTTGTGACGTTTGGCACACCCAAAGTATTCCTACGGTATCCGGGAGTTGCACAATCTCATGGTCTAAGGAAATGATACTTGACATTAGAAAAGCTTCAGCATACGAACTACATGATCTTGTGCTAGGCTTAGGATTGGGTCTTGTCCATCACATCATTCTTCTAATGATGTGATCCCGTTATCAACGACATCCAATGTCCATGGTCAGGAAACCGTAACCATCTATTGATCAACGAGCTAGTCAACTAGAGGCTTACTATGGACATGGTGTTGTCTATGTATCCACACATGTATATGAGTTTCCTATCAATACAATTCTAGCATGGATAATAAACGATTATCATGAACAAGGAAATATAATAATAACCTATTTATTATTGCCTCTAGGGCATATTTCCAACAGTCTCCCACTTGCACTAGAGTCAATAATCTAGTTCACATCGATATGTGATTAACACTCAAGGTCACATCCCTATGTGACTAACACCTAGGAGTTCTGGGTTTGTACATGTTATGCTTGTGAGAGAGGTTATAGTCAACGGGTCTGAACCTTTCAGATCCGTGTGTGCTTTACAAATCTCTATGTCATCTCCTAGATGCAGTTACCACGCTCTATTTGGAACTATTCCAAATAACTGTTCTACTATACGAATCCAGTTTACTACTTAGAATAATCTGGATTAGTGTCAAAGTTTGCATCGGCGTAACCCTTTACGACGAACTCTTTTACTACCTCCATAATCGAGAAAATTCCTTAGTCCACTAGTTACTAAGGATAACCTTGACCGTTGTCCTGTGATCCATTTCTAGATCACACTTGTACCCCTTGACTGACTCATGGTTTGGCACACTTCAGGTGCGGTACACAACATAGCATACTTTAGAGCCTACGACTAAAGCATAGGGGACGACCTTCGTCCTTTCTCTCTCTTCTGCCGTGGTCAAGCTTTAAGTCTTACTCAATACTCACACGTGTAATACAGCCAAGAACTCCTTCTTTGCTGATCTATTTTGAATTCCTTCAAAATCTTGTCACGGTATGTATTCATTTGAAAGTACTATTAAGCGATATTGATCTATCCTTATAGATCTTGATGCTCAATGTTCAAGTAGCTTAATCCAGGTTTTCCATTGAAAACACTTTTCAAATAACCCTATATGCTTTCCAGAAATTCTAAATCATTTCTGATCAACAATATGTCAACAACATATACTCATCAGAAATTCTATAGTGCTCCCACTCACTTCTTTGGAAATACAAGTTTCTGATAAACTTTGTATAAACCTAAAATCTTTGATCATCTCATCAAAGCGTACATTCCAATTCCGAGATGCTTACTCCAGTCCTGATAAGGATTGTCGGAGCTTTGCATACTTGTTAGCATCTTTCAGCATTGACAAAACTTTCTGGTTGTATCACATACAACCTTTCCTCAAGAAAATCGTCGAGGAAACAATGTTTTGACATCCTATCTGCAAGATTTCATAAATAATGCAGTAACTGCTAACATAATTCCAACAGACTCTTAGCATCGCTACGAGTGAGAAAATCTCATCGTAGTCAACTCCTTGAACTTGTCGGGAAACATCTTAATGACAAGTCGAGCTTTCTTAATGGTGACATTTACCATCGTTGTCCGTCTTCCTTTTAAAATCCATCTGTACTCAACAGCCTTACGACCATCGAGCCGTTCTGCCAAAGTCTACACTTTGTTTTCATACATGGATCCTCTCTCGGATTTTATGGCCTCGAGCCATTCATCGGAATCCGGGCCCACCATTGCTTCTCCATAGCTCGTAGGTTCATTGTTGTCTAGCAACATGACTTCCAAGACAGGATTACGTACCACTCTGAAGTAGTACGCATCCTTGTCGTCCTACGAGGTTTGGGAGTGACTTGATCCGAAGTCTCATGATCACTATCATAAGCTTCCACTTCAATTGGTGTAGGTGCCACATGAACAACTTCCTGTGCCCAGCTACACACTAGTTGAAGTGACGGTTCAATAACCTCATCAAGTCTCCACCATCCTCCCACTCAATTCTTTCGAGAGAAACTTTCCCTCGAGAAAGGACCCGATTTGAGAAACAATCCCTATTGCTTTCGGATCTGAGACAGGAGGTATACCCAACTGTTTTGGGTGTCCTATGAAGATGCATTTATCCGTTTTGGGTTCGAGCTTATCAGCCTGAAACTTTTCACATAAGCGTCGCAGCCCCAAACTTTTAAGAAATGACAGCTTAGGTTTCTCTAAACCATAGTTCATACGGTGTCATCTCATCGGAATTACGTGGTGCCCTATTTAAAGTGAGTGCGGTTGTCTCTAATGCCTAACCCATGAACGATAGTGGTAATTCGATAAGAGACATCATGGTATGCATCATATCCAATAGGGTGCAGTTATGATGTTCGGACACACCATCACACTATGGTGTTCCAGGCGGTACTAGTCATGAAACAATTTCCACAATGTCTCAATTGTGTACCAAACTCGCAACTCAGATATTCATCTCTATGATCATATCATAGATATTTTATCCTCTTGTCACGACGATATTCAACTTCATCTTGAACCATTCAATAATTCCGACTTGTGTTTCATCAAGTAAATATGCTCAGTATCTACTCAAATCATCTGTGATGTAAGAGCATAACGATATCCACTGCGTGCCTCAGCACTCATTGGACTGCACACATCAAAATGTGTTACTTCCAACAAGTTGCTTTCTTGTTCCATTTTACTGAAACCGAAGCTTTCGGTCATCTTGCCCATGTGGTATGATTTGCATGTCTCAAACGATTCAAAACCAAGTGAGTCCAAACGGTCCATCTGCATGGAGTTTCTTCATGCGTATATACCAATAGACATGGTTCACATTACTCAATCCTTTTCAAAAATGAGTGAGTCCAAAGATCCATCAACATGGAGCTTCTTCATGCGTTTTATACCAATATGACTTACATGGCAGTGCCACAAGTAGGTGGTACTATCATTACTATCTTATATCTTTTGGCATGAACATGTGTATCACTATGATCGAGATTCAATAAACCATTCATTTTAGGTGCAAGACCATTGAAGGTATTATTCAAATAAATAGAGTAACCATTATTCTCCTTAAATGAATAACCGTATTGCGATAGACATAATCCAATCATGTCTATGCTCAACGCAAACACCAAATAACAATTATTTAGGTTTAACACCAATCTCGATGGTAGAGGGAGCATGCGACGCTTGATCATATCAACCTTGGAAACATTTCCAACACATCTCGTTAGCTCACCTTTAGCTAGTCTCCGTTTATTCCGTAGCTTTTATTTCGAGTTACTAACACTTAGCAACCGAACCGGTATCTAATACCCTGATGCTACTAGGAGTACTAGTAAAGTACACATTCACATAATGTATATCCAATATACTTATATCGACAGCCTTCTCATCTACCAAGTATCTAAGGTAATTCTGCTCCAGTGGTTGTTCCCCTTATTACAGAAGCACTCAGTCTCGGGTTTGGGTTCAACCTTGGGTTTCTCCACTAGAGCAGTAGCTGATTTGCCGTTTCATGAAGTATCCCTCCTTGCCCTTGCCCTTCTTGAAACTAGTGGTTTCACTAACCATCAACAATTGATGCTCCTTCTTGATTTCTACTTTCGCGGTGTCAAGCATCGCGAATATTTCAAGGATCATCATATCTATCCCTGATATGTTATAGTTCATTACGAAGCTCTAGCAGCTTGGTGGCAATGACTTTGGTGAAACATCACTATCTTATCTAGAAGATCAACTCCCACTCGATTCAAGTGATTGTTGTAATCAGACAACCTGAGCACAAGCTCAATGATTCAGCTTTTCTCCCTTAGTTTGCAGGCCAAGAAAATCGTCGGAGGTCTTATACCTCTTGACGTGGGCACGAGCCTGAAATCCCAATTTCAGCCCTCGAAACATCTCATATGTTCCGTGACATTTCAAAAATGTCTTCGGTGCCTTAATTCTAAACCATTTATCATTATCGAACTATCATGTAGTCATCAAAACGTGTATGTCAGATGTTCGCAACATCCACAGACCACGTTCGAGGTCCAGCACACCGAGCGGTGCATTAAGGACACAAGCCTTCTACTGTCTGCATAATTGCTACTATCAACTTTCAACTATATTTTCTCTAGGATCATATCTAAAACAGTAGAACTAAAGCGCGAGCTTACAACATAATTTGCAAAGATCTTTTGACTATGTTCAGGATAATTAAGTTCATCTTATGAACTCCCACTCTGATAGACATCCCTCTAGTCATCCAAGTGATTACATGATCCGAGTCAACTAGGCCGTGTCCGATCATCACATGAGACGGACTAGTCAACGTCGGTGAACATCTTCATGTTGATCGTATCTACCATACGACTCATGCTCGACCTTTCGGTCTTCTGTGTTCCGAGGCCATGTCTGTACATGCTAGGCTCGTCAAGTCAACCTAAGTGTTTGCATGTGTTCCGAGGCCATGTCTGTACATGCTAGGCTCGTCAACACCCGTTATATGTGAACGTAAGAATCTATCACACCCGATCATCATGTGGTGCTTCGAAACGACGAACTTTCGCAACAGTGCACAGTTAGGGGGAACACTTTCTTGAAATTTTAATGAGGGATCATCTTATTTACTACCGTTGTTCTAAGCAAATAAGATGCAATAACATGATAAACATCACATGCAATCAAATAGTGACATGATATGTCCATCATCACTTTGCTCCTTTTGATCTCCATCTTCGGGGCTCCATGATCATCGTCGTCACCGGCATGACACCATGATCTCCATCATCATGATCTCCATCATCGTGTCTTCATGAAGTTGTCACGTCAACTATTACTTCTACTACTATGGCTAACGCTTTAGCAATGAAGTAAAGTAATTACATGACGTTTATGTTGACACGCAGGTCATAAATAAATTAAAGACAACTCCTATGGCTCCTGCCGGTTGTCATACTCATCGACATGCAAGTCGTGATTCCTATTACAAGAACATGATCATCTCATACATCACATATATCATACATCACATCCTTTGGCCATATCACATCACATGGCATACCCTGCAAAAACAAGTTAGACGTCCTCTAATTGTTGTTTGCATGTTTTACGTGGCTGCTATGGGTTTCTAGCAAGAACGTTTCTTACCTACGCAAAACCACAACGTGATATGTCAATTGCTATTTACCCTTCATAAGGACCCTTTTCATCGAATCCGATCCGACTAAAGTGGGAGCGACTGGCACCCGCTAGCCACCTTATGCAACTAGTGCATGTCAGTCGGTGGAACCTGTCTCACGTAAGAGTACGTGTAAGCTCGGTCCGGGCCGCTTCATCCCACAATGCCGCCGAATCAAGATTGACTAGTAACGGTAAGCATATTGAACAAAATCAACGCCCACAACTACTTTGTGTTCTACTCGTGCAAAGAATCTACGCAATAGACCTAGCTCATGATGCCACTGTTGGGGAACATAGCAGAAATTCAAAATTTTCCTACGTATCACCAAGATCTATCTATGGAGAGACCAACAACGAAGGGAAGGAGAGTGCATCTACATACCCTTGTAGATCGCTAAGCGGAAGCGTTCAAGTGAACGGGGTTGATGGAGTCGTACTCGTCGTGATTCAAATCACCGATGACCAAGTGCCGAACGGACGGCACCTCCGCGTTCAACACACGTACAGCCCGGTGACGTCTCCCATGTCTTGATCCAGCAAGGGGAGAGGGAGAGGTTGAGGAAGACTCCATCCAGAAGCAGCACAATGGCGTGGTGATGATGGAGGAGCGTGGCAATCATGCAGGGCTTCGCCAAGCACCGCAGAAGAGGAGGAAGAAGAGATGCAGGGCTGCACTAACGAGAGATCGAATCGCGTGTTGTGGGCAGCCCAATGCCTCAATATATATAGGGAAGGGGAGGGGCTGCGCCCCCTCTAGGGTTCCCACCCCTAGGGGGGCGGCATACCTAGATGGGGAACAAGGGTGGCGGCCAAGAGGGGAGGGGAGAGGGAGGCGCACCAATATGGGCCCTAAGGCCCATATCCCCTAGGGTTTGCCCCCTTTTCCACCTCTTAGGCGCCATGGGCCCTTGTGGGAGGCGCACCAGCCCACTTAGGGGCTGGTCCCTCCCCACCCTTGGCCCATGCAAGCCTCCGGGGCAGGTGGCCCCACTTGGTGGACCCCCGAGACCCTCCGGTGGTCCCGGTACACTACCGATAAAACCCGAAACTCTTTCGGTGACCAAAACAGGACTTCCCATATATAAATCTTTACCTCCGGACCATTCCGGAACTCCTCGTGATGTCCAGGATCTCATCCGGGACTCCGAACAACATTCGGTAACCACATACAAACTTCCTTTATAACCCTAGCGTCATCGAACCTTAAGTGTGTAGACCCTACGGGTTTGGGAGACATGCAGACATGACCGAGACGTTCTCCGGTCAATAACCAACAGCGGGATCTGGATACCCATGTTGGCTCCCACATGTTCCACGATGATCTCATCGGATGAACCACGATGTCAAGGACTTAATCAATCCCGTATACAATTCCCTTTGTCTATCGGTACGATACTTGCCCGATATTCGATTGTCGGTATCCCGATACCTTGTTCAATCTCGTTACCGGCAAGTCTCTTTTACTCGTTCCGCAACACATCATCCCGTGATCAACTCCTTGATCACATTGTGCACATTATGATGATGTCCTACCGAGTGGGCCCAGAGATACCTCTCCGTCACACGGAGTGACAAATCCCAGTCTCGATTCGTGCCAACCCAACAGACACTTTCGGAGATACCCGTAGTGCACCTTTATAGCCACCCACTTACGTTGTGACGTTTGGCACACCCAAAGTATTCCTACGGTATCCGGGAGTTGCACAATCTCATGGTCTAAGGAAATGATACTTGACATTAGAAAAGCTTCAGCATACGAACTACATGATCTTGTGCTAGGCTTAGGATTGGGTCTTGTCCATCACATCATTCTTCTAATGATGTGATCCCATTATCAACGATCCAATGTCCATGGTCAGGAAACCGTAACCATCTATTGATCAACGAGCTAGTCAACTAGAGGCTTACTATGGACATGGTGTTGTCTATGTATCCACACATGTATATGAGTTTCCTATCAATACAATTCTAGCATGGATAATAAACGTTATCATGAACAAGGAAATATAATAATAACCTATTTATTATTGCCTCTAGGGCATATTTCCAACAGCAGCACGCGCGGGCGCGCAAGGGAGAGGACGCAGCACACGCGGACGCGTCACCGGAGTTTGACCTCCTTCCCTCCCATGCACTGAAGCTGTTTGTGAAAATGCCAAAGAAGGATAGAGAGAGGAGGAAGAAGAATGACTTGTGGGTCCCACCTGTAATAATGGTCAGCTGAATGGTCAACATGTTTAAATCGTTTAAACTAGCTATTATCTGAAAGTGGTAGTTTTTAGTCACAGAATTAAGAATTTTTGGTAGTTTTCAGCCACTTTTTAAAAAGTGGTAGTTCTGTGGGACAAAAACCCTTAAAGTGGTAGTTTTTTGTCAAACACTCTAGAGATTGGGTTTATTCTCTTTGGGTTTGTATTCTCTTGATGCTTGAATTTGAGCTAATAAAATCCACCCTTTGTTCAAAATGGATCTAAGCGGTCGAGGGTACCCTCCCGCTTGAGCTTGTGGAGAAAATTCATGATGTTGGATTTTGGCTACTGAAACGGTAGGTTAACTCAAATAGTTACTCTTTTGTTATCAGAGTAAATACACAAACTAATGTTTGAATGGTGTGTCTTGCCTACAAGTTTTTAACGGTTTTAAATGTTTGCCCAATAAACTATGAGTACCTCCAAGCCATTGCAAGAGAATACACACAAATATGGAATCTAATCGCTCAAATATGCGGTTGTTTTGGTATCAGTATGTCTCGAACATTCTCCCATGCCTTGTAGATCAGATTGTAGGACCAACATATCCTTGTTTCATTTAATGCTACGTACAGAAATATGAACTAGTTTCTGGTATGGCGTACACCTAGTATGTGGCTCTTAGTTCGATTTGGATCGCTGAATCATGTTTACATCAAGTGGAATCATATTCCGTGTAGGGCCGGTAATCAGAACCCATGGTTGCAATCTATACAGCTTGCTTACCCAACATTAATACTGATGGGATGAGATAACAAGATAACAACATATAACTAAAGCGAGCAAGAGATGCGGCGTCTTGTCTCTATGTGCCCTCGTATTCCTATATATCTAGCTAGCTAAGTCCCATCCGAAGAAAATTTGTATTTTATATATCTTGCAAGATGACAATTAACAGCACTGTCACGTCTCTATCGACCTATATATTCATACTTAGCAAGCCAAGTCCCAAGCATTTATATGATATCTCTATTGGTAGGTTGCCTCTTCTTCTCATATGACTCACTTTTTATTATTATTAAAGAAAAACATATGTTATACTAATAAGGCAGGGTGTATCAAGATCTTTGGTATTTCCCCTAAAAGAAGGAACAAAATGAATAGGGGAACTTATAGAAAATGATGATAAAAACTTGCATAAAACTTAGGATATGCAAGAACAAGCATGGTCGTGCAACTTTATGACAATAGTATTATTTGCACCAATATTGTACAGAAATTGCATGTAGACGTCCATGTTATACTCAATTTTCAAATAATAGGTGGAGATAAATCACCTCTCGACACATCAAAGATTAATTGCATCTAACTGTGGTATTGGTATTCACATCACTCAACATGCCCCACACGACACTAGCTGGAATTGATACATGCAACTCCATTCAGCTTATATACCATGTGCAACTCTATCCTAAACTGAATTCAAACATAGCTCGAACTTAAGCATCTGGGACCCTCTAGGGGAGGAGTCTAAGACTCGTCACAACTTGGTTAACTAAAACCTATCGTACACAAAAAAAGTTAGGTTGTAGTTTACAGTTAGATTATACACACTTGGACTATGTCTAGCAGTTGCCTATCCCGGGATCCCTGCACAGAGACACGATTGGATATCACCTAGGGGTTCTTGCTACGGCACTCTACCTTAAATGATCATCTTCGCAGTACACGCATGTGCCAAGCCACTCCCATTTTATTTGATACTTTGGCAGACATGGCAAAGTTGGTGTTAATGTCTTGCTGGCACGGTGGCAGAAATGCTTATAGGGACTAGCAATCTTTTAGTTTATTCCAACACTTCAACACCATCTCACTACGACACCCTTCCAACACTTTCATTATTCCTTTTCTCCGTCCTGTCTAAGAACATCTTCAATAGTTAATGTGTTACTTTGTTAGTAAAATTGTCTATGACATCGACCAATAACCCATCATACAATAGTTCGAACAGAGTGTCTAAGTTGCCCAATAGAAGGTGGGAGAAAAGTATAAATTTACTCTCTATAAATGTATACCTTAGAACTTGTACAAAGATCTATTTGTTCAGGTGCATATATAAAACCTTGACTTCTTTCTTTGTTTATTTATGCGCCACATCATTACATGTTCCTTGTGATAAATGTTACCAGCAACCATCATATAACCATTAGAAATGACCTAAACATCCCATCAAAAGTACAACATTGCCACTGTTGTGTCTTCGAATTCTCCACTCACATTAGTGGAGGTAACTAGTAGTTAGACTGTTGATTCAGGACGGTTCTAATCTCCCATCAAATGGCAATTTTCGTAGATGGTATGTGTTATAATAACAATATGGATTGACAAACGATTATTTAGCAAAAAAGACTAGGAGTGTCCGAAAGAAAATGATTCCAGTGCAATACTCTCTGCCATACTGACAAAAACTTCTAGATATCATCAACTATTTTTTTTCACTGCCACACCTAGCCATGTATCTTTAGTACTACAAAAAGAAATGGTCAGAGAGACTAGTAGTTTTGGCAATTTTTCTTCGCAAGAAAAATATATTTTCTCTTGAAGTAGTTCAGTCCTGGAAGGATATTCGCTTGATCGTTAGAACATATTTTTCACGTAATTGGTCGCTAGAAATAAATAGTTTGTGTATGGGATATCCTTTCTCACATTTTAGAGATCCCCCCACTGAAGGGTCAATTTTTTATTGCATCATTTATTAGTTTGAGTATTTCTAAAAGCACTTCAATAGTTCATGTGCTGCTTTGTTGGTAAAATGGTCTATGATATCAACCAATAATCCATGATACAGCCACTCGAACAGACTCTGTCTAAGTTGTCCAGTAGAAGGCAGGAGAAAAAAAAGTAAATTTGCTCTCTATTTATACCTCAGAGCTTGTGCAAAACATAATGGTTCATGTATACATATGGAACCTTGATTTCTTTTCAATTGTTTATTTCTACCTTGATTTCTTTTAATTTTTTTATTTCTGCGCCACATCATTATATGTGCCTTGTCATAAATGTTATCAGCAACCAGCGTATAACCATTGGAGATGACACAAAGGTCTCATCACAAGAACAGCAATGTAACTGTCGTGTCTTTTAGACGTCACTACTCACATTAGTGGAGGAAAATGCCAATACAACTCTGTTGATTCTGGAAGGGTCTAGTATCCCATCAAATAGCCATTTTATACACCCGCAAAAAATAGCCATTTTATAGATGGTCAGTTTTATTGGAATAAATATATGTGTGGACACACTGGGTTATTCGGCACAAAATTGATAGGGCCCGAAAGAGAACTGAGTCCATTACAATACTTCCTTCCATACTTCATGAAAACTTCTAGGCATCACCAACTGTTTTTCTTCCCTGCCGCACCTAACTGTGTATCTTTTATATTAAAAATATCAAATGATCAGAGACACTACTAGATTTGATAATTCATCTTTGAAAGAAATAAAAAAAATTCTTTCCTTGAAGTAGCTCACTCCTGGAAGGATGTTTGTTTGATCGCTAGGAACATATTTTAAGTGTGATCGGTCGCTAGAAATAATTTTTTTGTGTTTTTGTGTTATCTTTTTCCAAATTCTAGAGATCCTCCTACTGAACGGTCATTTTCTTATTGCACCATTCGTTAGTTCGGTATTTATAAGAGCATATTCAATAGTTCATGTTTTACTTTGCTGGTAAATTGTCTATGACGTCAACCAATAACCCATTATGCTCGAACAGTGTGTGTCTAAGTTGTCCAATAGAAGGTAGGACAGAGAGTGTCGATGAGATCAACCAATAAAAATATAGTTTGCTCTCCATACATACCTCAGACCTTGTGCAAAATTTATTGGTTCATGTACATATATACAACCAGGATTTCTTTCGTCATTTATTTCCACACCACATTACTATATGTTCCTAGTGATAAATGTTACCAACAACCATCATATAACCATTGGAAGTGACCTAAATATCTTATGAAACGAACGACAACTGCCACTGATGTATCTTTTCTACGTCGCCACTCACATTAATGGAGGAAGATGGTAATACGACTCTCTTGATTCTGAAACGCTCTAGTCTCCCATCAAATATCCATTTTATAGATGGTTTGTGTTATTAGAATAAAAATATGGAGAGAAAATGAGTTATTCAACACAAATTTGGGAGGGACCGCAAGAAAACAAGTTCACTGCAATATGAACTATGTACAAGGCACAAAGTTGCACAACATTTTATTAATACAAGCTAATCTTACTGTCAAATTTTAAGCCAATACCCTGTGCGCGCACACACACACGTAGTACGACACAAAGTTTCAGAATATGAGTATAACTTTTAGGAACAGGACAACCAATCCCACCACGTTATCATCACGTATTAACTAATTTATCAGTCAGATGTGGTTGATCAATGAATGTTTGGTCCATTTCAACAATTTATGAGAGAAGACATGTCACATGCTCCTGTAGTAATGCAGATGATAAGGGGAATTTGTGACATGTCATGCTCAGAATTCAAGCGATGAACAACGTGTGACTACTGACTAGCAGTATCAGACACCTTTCTCCACCAATTTTTCCGCACACTTCTCTCTACCAAAGAGCTATAAATGGCGGCACTTGGCACCATAATCTATCCGGCACAAAGACCATGAAGCCATACATGTCCACCAAGGTACTGAGAGCCCCGAGGGTGGTGGCCATCCTGGCCGTCGTCCTGGCCGCGGCGCTCGCTACGGCGGCCCGCGCCCAGCAGTGCGGCTCGCAGGCTGGCGGCGCGACGTGCCCGAACTGCCTCTGCTGCAGCCGCTTCGGTTACTGCGGCAGCACCTCCGACTACTGTGGCGCCGGCTGCCAGAGCCAGTGCAGCGGCTGCGGCCCCACTCCTCCCGGACCCAGCCCCGGCGGGGGCGTGTCGTCCATCATCTTCAGGGACATCTTCCAGCAGTTCCTGCTCCACAGCAACCAGTGCACAAATGCCGGCGGGTTCTACACGTACGACGCATTCCTGGCCGCCGCCGCCGTGTTCCCGGCCTTCGGCACCACGGGGAGCACCGAGACGCGGAAGCAGGAGGTGGCGGCCTTTTTCGGGCAGACCTCCCACGAGACCACCGGCGGGTGGGCCACCGCGCCCGACGGCCCCTACTCCTGGGGCTACTGCTACAAGCGGGAGCTGGGCTCGCCGCCCGACTACTGCCAGCCATCGTCGGAGTGGCCGTGCGCGCAAGGAAGGCAGTACTACGGTCGCGGCCCCATCATGCTCTCCTGGAACTACAACTACGGCCCCGCGGGGCGCGCCATCGGCGTGGACCTGCTCAACAACCCGGACCTGGTGGCCACCGATGCCACGGTGTCGTTCGAGACGGCGCTATGGTTCTGGATGACGCCGCAAGCGAACAAGCCGTCATCCCACGCCGTGATCACGGGCCAGTGGACGCCGACGGCCGCAGACAACGCGGCGGGAAGGGTGCCCGGGTACGGCGTCATCACCAACATCATCAACGGGGGGCTTGAGTGCGGCAGGGGGCAGGACAGCCGTGTTGCCGACCGGATCGGGTTCTACCAGCGCTACTGCAACATCCTTGGCGTCGGCTACGGGAGCAACCTCGACTGCTACAACCAGAGGCCCTTCGTCGAGGGGCTTTTGATTCAGCAAGTAACACAGTAACAACATCCTACGATCTAAATCTAGCGTGAGTCCTCGATGCATGCCTGTGTGCATGTGATTACTGATAAATAATCTCGAGGAGTATCTAAAAATAAACTTGCCGTTGATGTGTGTGAGCATCGCTCCACACGATCACAGGTCCTTTACTGAAAACATGTCTTCCCATGTATGCATAACTCAAATACCTGCAGCAGTAACATGAAAATTAGAGAAAAAAACTTGTACCTGACAGCAGTAACAGTACAAGTTGTAACCCTTAATCCTTACTCAGGTGTGAAGTTTGATAGAAATTAGCACAGGAAATCGAGGACATGGTGCAGCTCAAAAACACTTCACAGCAAAGGCCTACCAAACGCCAAAGCAGCAACAGGAAATAAGAAGTTCCAATGGAAACATTAACATAACAATCCGGTCGACAACATCATCAACATAACAATCCGATCAACAACACATTATTAAGTACAGTTGCAAATTCTCAACAACACAGTTACTGGGGAGTCACTCACAACATCTATCATACGTAACAACTCAACTACAGCAGCAATTTATCGGCAAGCGCAGCAAACCCAAGGCCTGTTCTGGCGACGCCGAAGGAAACAAGAACAGCAGCTAGTGTGCTGTTCTTCTGCCTCGGCCAGCAGCAATTTTCTCCAAGTTGTGGCTTCAGGGAGCAGTCTCCTTGTCCTTGTCACTAGTTTGCGGCTCGGTGGATATCGGCGAGTAGCCCGGTGCGGTGGGGGAGTAGCTTGCAGTGGGGCTGCACGCTCAAAAGTGATATCGTCAGAAGAGCTAACCAATGGTGTACTTCCATCAAGGGCAGATCGACGAGATAGATAAACCTGAATATGCATTTAATTTAATTACCTGTAGTTTGGAGAAGTTGGGGTGTAATCTGGGCTAGGTCCTCCAGAGGTAGTGATCGGGCTGCAGCATGCAGGCAGTGAGTTAGGCAACCCATTGTATTTGTCACAGCAACAGGTGTTCTTTAAGTTGAAACAAGGAGGATGATCAACTGAAATTCGGCTCACCTTGCCGGGCTGTATGACGGGCTTGGTTGCGCATACGACGGTGAGGTGGGCGAGTAAGACGGTGAGGTCGGGCTGGAGAAACAGACATGTCAGCAAGAATAAGCGCAAGTATTTTGCTTCGAGCATCAACCGATAATAAGGCCAGGGCTATCCACTTTACGGAAAAGAAAAACTAAAAATGTATGAATAGAATACCACCAGAAAATATATGAACAGAAGTTACAGAATTACCTGTAGTTTGGAGAAGTCTGACTGTACGGGCTCATCATCCTTGGGCTGCTTGGAGAATAGATATTTGAAGGACTGTACTTGGCCGAAGAAGGGCTATAGCTCGGTGAAGTAGGGCTGTAGCTCGGTGACGTCGGGCAGTAACCAGGCGATGACGGACTGTATGCAGGTGATGTCGGGCTGTACGAGGGCGATGTCGGTCTGTATGAGGGCGACGTCGGGCTATAAGTTGGTGATGAAGGGCTGTATGAAGGAGATGTGGGGCTGTATGATGGCGATGTTGGGCTATAAGATGGTGAAGTCGGGCTGTATGAAGGAGATGTCGGACTATAAGATGGCGACGTTGGGTTATAAGATGGCGACGACGGGCTGTATGCCGGAGACGTCGGGCAGTATGCTGGAGAGGTCGGGCTGTATGCAGGAGATGTCGGGCAGTATGCCGGAGAGGTTGGACTGTAGCTTGGCGAAGTGGGACAGTATGCCGGAGAGGTTGGACTGTAGCTAGGAGATGTGGGGCTGTAGCTCGGAGATGTGGGAGAGTATGATGGACTGGTCGGAGAGTATGATGGACTGCTCGGGCTGTAGGAAGGAGAGCCAGGAGTATATGATGGCGATGCAGGGCTGTAGCTGGGTGATGCGGGGCTGTATGACGGAGAAGTGGGGCTGTAGCTGTGTCCTGGCCCTGGGCTGAACACCGGAGAAGATGGACTGTAACCCCCCGAGGACGGGCTGTAGTTCGACGGCATGGGCGAGAACGCCATGCCGCCAACATACGGCGAGAACTGAGCATCTGTGAGGGGGGAAGCCCGGAAATTCGGGCTCAGCAATGGCGACATCATTCCATCATGGTACGGTGTCCCGGAGGGTGAACGCGCCGGTGTGACACCATAGTCCAGAGTGTCAATATAGCTCGGGAGTTGGAGCTCAATGGCCTGCTTCAGCATCTGGTCATTCAGATACAATCCACACCCTCCTGTACCAATAGGAGCAAGCTGGCCAAGCATAATGTTCTCTGTGACACCTCTCAGGTAATCAGATTCAGCATATACAGCAGCATCAAGCAGGATATCCACCGTCTCTTCAAAAGAACATCTCATGAGAGGCCCTGTGTCGTTACGATTTATGCCGTGCCTAGTAATCGCCATCAGGTGACCTCTGTACGTCATCGTATCGCAGAGAATGGCCAGATGCCGGTAGTTCACATAAGACCCATCAAAAGATATCACCACCCTCAACTCATCCAAGAGGGACCTACGGACAGCCTCGATGCCAAGAACCTCAATCACTTCAATCAAATGATTACTTGTTGTCCTAGAAGGATCAACGTCCTCATGACACATGACGGCCAAGAGGTTTACACCTTCTGTATCAAGCATCCACTCCTCTTCTCCTTTGAAACCTTCCTTCTCATCAAATTTATTCACCTTCCCCTTTTTGATGAAGACCTTGTTAATATCTGGAATGCCTCGAAGGGCCATCTCAGTCAACATGTTCCCCTCAATCTTCTTGAGGAAGACATCGTCCTCGGCAGATTCACCCTGTGCCTCTCCTCCTTTCGGAGGAGCTTCGTCGTTTGCGATGCGGACACGAAGGATGAGCTTATCCGCGTTGTCATCGTTGAATATGCATGACAAGTCGTCATCAAACTCATGATTGATCTTCTCTGCAATATCAGCCATGCTCAACTTCTTATCAACCATCATCTCGCGGTTCAGTTCAATACGCAGCAGCCAAGGAGACATCTTGTCCGGGTCGACATCCTCATCAGGCATCTCATAGTATGACCTGACAAAGTCCACATCCTCAGGAATGAGGGTTCCTAGAGGATCAGGATCATACCATATCTCAGTGGCATGGGTCACACTACGTAGCGTGGTGTACTCCAAGGCACACTGGACATTCTTGGCCGATTCTTTCCTGCTGTTCACCCCAGGCTTTAGGAAGACAGACAGCGATGGTGTCTTTATCTTCTTGGCGACGTTGATGATCTCTCTTAACCTGGGAACTCCAAGGGTAACATTCTTAGCACTAACACCAGCATAATGGAAAGTATTCAGCGTCATCTGAGTCGCCGGTTCTCCAATGGACTGTGCAGCCACACATCCAATCATTTCACCAGGAGCCACCAAAGACTGGAGGAATCTCGATTCAATCTCACCAATGACCCATTCGAAAGATTCCTTTGTAAGCCTGTATTCTTTCAAGACCCTCTTGCTAGCAAATGTGCTGCGAAGCAGGATATTGAAGAGCAGAGTAGCGTTTTTCTGAGCCTCAATGCTCATGGCGTCGTCGCCAGGGACAACCTTGAGCCTTTCTTGCAGCTTATCAATTGCTTCCACGATTTCCATTGGGTGCATGTCAGAAGGTTTTCTTAGATCAATCTTGAAAGTCTTCTGAGCATTCCAGATAAGCCGCTTGAGGTTGACAGGCATAGGCCATGTACCCTCGCCAGTTGTGGTAATTTCTTGCCCAAGTTGTAATCTGTCAACTTCCAATTTCTGAAGCTCTGCCTCAAACACATTTCTGAATTCACGAATGGTCTTCAAATCCTCAACATGGTCAGGCAGCATGTAATTAGGCTTCCAGTTCATATCATTCAGTTCATAACGGAACACATTATCAAACTCATCCTTTTTCATCTTCAGGGAGTCCAGTTTCTGGGATTCAATCCAAACAGCATCCATGCCGTCTTCTCCATACAAGAATTGGATGACATCGCCAAGGGAGTTTCTCACGGTACCATCATATTTCACCATGATGTCCTCCATAGCCTTCACCAGCCTCCGCTGAATATATCCTGTCTCAGAAGTTTTCACAGCAGTATCAATCAAACCTTCTCTACCACCCATAGCATGGAAGAAAAATTCCTGTGGTGTCAGGCCTCGAAGGTAAGAGTTCTCCACAAATCCACGACTTTCGGGGCCGTAGTCATCTTTCGTGAAGTGGGGCAATGTACGATCAACAAAACCAAATGGAATCCGCTTGCCCTCAACGTTCTGCTGTCCGACACAAGCAGTCATTTGTGAAATATTAATGAAACTGCCTTTTGAGCCTGCAGTGACCATAGCTTTCAAATTGTTGCTCTCGGACAAACTCTTCTGGGCACTACTCCCAGATTCATCACGAGCCTTGTTAAGAACCTGGCATGAGAAACATATATGCCAAAACAAGTATATCAAGAAAGTTATTTATCGCAAACTCCTATTTTCCCAGATGAAAGAACCAAACAAGGACATTCAGCTATTGTACCTGATTTACTCTATTTTCAAATGATTCCATCATCGTGCGTCCTGGCTCAGGTTCCAGCTCCTTCTCTTGCGCTTGCTTAATAAGCCCATTCACTTCAATCTTGGCGTTTGCGATTGTCTCATTAATTTTTTCCATAGTATCTGCGTCTGCAATTGTATCCCCAATCCCAATACTGAAACCATTTTGCAGAAGCCAGTAGTTGACCAGCCACTGTGTATGACCCAAGAACTTCCGTGCCGCATCTGGACCTACCTCTTCCCTGCAAAGAGTTAAATCAAAATTATTTAGCAGAGGAGAACATGTTTGCTAAAATCTGCAATGCAACTTTTATTACTTACCAAATAACATGAATAAGACTTCCACTTGACGCGCCAAGTGTTTTTTTGCAAAGTGTACCAGATAGAAGCTCTCCCTTCTCTATCCGGACCACAGTATCACCAGGAGTTGTAAATCCATTTTCTGTTTCAGCGTGCCAGGCTGAAAATCTAATTAAATTAATTAACTTGGGGATGATCAAGTTGAAAACTTGTTTGCCAGTCCAAATCGGCCTTGGTTTCAAAATGGTAGGGGCTGGGACCTTCCCATCAAAATCTTCCCACCACATTAAGATGTTCATAAATACATCCTGGGAGAAATTTCAGCACAGTAAGCTACAAAACCACACACACAGTACTATTTAAGGTGTTTAAGGAAAGTATTATTGTTAACCTTTTCGATGAGAGTATCCCTTTTGGTCATTTTTCGACACCCAAGAAGTGTGTCCTGGACAATACCCATGACAGGTCTATTTGCTTGAGGTGACACAATACATTTCGGCACCATCATCAACTCTAAAACTTCAGCTCTGGTCTCAAATGACTGAGGAACATGCATATTCATTTCATCCCCGTCAAAATCAGCATTGTACGGTGAAGTGACAGACAAGTTCAGGCGAAAAGTTGAGTAGGGCATAATTTTAATGCGATGCCCCATGATAGACATTTTGTGGAGACTGGGTTGCCGGTTGAAAAGAACAAAATCTCCATCATTAAGGTGCCTTTCCACCTGAGAAGTCAAGCGCAAATTGGGTGAGCTAGAACAAAAAAGCGAAATTTTGTGATGCCACAGTAAAACAATAGATGATGCAACGATGTCGGTACTAACCTTGTAACCAAGCTCCAAATGCTGATCGCTACTTTTCTTCACATAGCGAAGATCCAGCCTCTGGCCATCTTCCCTAATAATGTACTTCGCTCCTGTCTTGCCTGGGGGAGGGTGAGGCCCATATTCTACTAATTCTTTCAACCTGGTATAATCAGATTTGGACATTACTTATCAAATATCAATGCAGAAGAGCAATTACACAAGATGCCTCAATAACAGCAAATTAGTTTACCTCTCAATGTTGTATGGAGTGACAGTTTCTGGGTATGTCAGATTCAAAGCAATACTCCATGGCACCCCCAATTGATCAATGTTGATATTCGGATCTGGTGTGATGACGGTACGAGCTGAGAAATCAACACGCTTCCCCATTAAATTTCCTCTAATCCGGCCTTCTTTTGCTTTCAGCCTGCTGCAAATCGACTTAATAGGCCTTCCAGAACGCTGAGTGGCCTGAATATTTTCAACAAAAAATAATCAGAACAATCTATCCATTACTGTATTTTTAGGTGAAACAACTGGGGGAAAATATTCATTAATGCTTAATACAGGAAGTGGACTTATAGGCTACTCACCCTTGGTTGTCCAGGAAGATCATTATCGAAGTATGTTGCAATGTGAAACTGCAACAGCTGAGCAAACTCTGTTATAATGTGAGCTGGGGCTCCATTTCTCTCTTGCCTCCTCAAATTCTCATTATGTCGAATAATCATCGCTAATTGATGAGTCAAATCATCCTGTCGAAACAGAAGCAACAACAAGATAAACAGTTAGTAAAAGGGCACCCTGTGAACCAACCATTGGATTCGTAATAATTTTATTAGTACTGGGCTAACCTCGCTTCTGGAGGAAGTATCCATCATGACAGATGGTCTCACAGGGGGCGGAGGAATTGGGAGGACTTGCAGTATCATCCAATCTGGACGAGCAAATTCAGGGTTCAGGCCCAATAAAAGACAGTCCTCGTCACTTATACGCTTGAGAACATTAAGGACCTGCCCCAACAAACCATGATGTGATCCATATGGTTAAATGAAAATTCTTAATTAGAACCTACTGGGTTGAGCAAAGATAATGTAAATACCCTCTCGGCGGAGAGAATTTGCTTTCGCTCCACTGGTTCAGGGAGTTGATCTTGCTCATCACTTTTCTTCTTTGTTGTTTTAAACTCTGCAACCATCTTCATACCATCAACTGTGATATTTGGCTGCTGAGCCCCACAACCACCTTTTTTCTTCACTGGCTCTTCAGTGTCCTGCTGATCCTGACCCTCAAGGTCTTCACCCCCAGAGCAAACCTTTTTGCTCTTGCAAGCATCATATATTCTTCTTAATCTATTTTTGGGGTTCTTGATTTTCAGAGCCTGCTGGAACTTGGTATCTTCCTGCAAGATATATATCACTGATAAGTAACATGCCAAAACAATGCACACAACAATAAATGGTCCATTATTGAGTAAACTGTAAAGTTATTTCTTATTCGGCTTCGTGATGCTGATTAGAATGTTGATCTCCAGGTCCGTAACAAAGATGCAAGAAGTCTAAAGCAATCGCATCTACAGGTCCATCATACCCAACACAAATGATTCTAGCTATATCTCAAAATTACCATGTTGGTTGAGAAGAGGTGCAAAATTGGACAAACATAGATAAGGTGAGAACTAAGATTGCTATGATTTGGGTGTAGCTTGTCTGGCACATCAGAGACCCTTCCTTTCAGTTTGGCTAGATATGCACCAACCAATAACCAGTAAAATGCACAGGTCTTAAAAAGGAAACCTAACCTACAGAAGGGTCATTCGGTTTGGATAGATATATGCATCAACCAGCAACCAGTAAGATGCACAGCTCTTAAAAAGGAAACCAGACCGGCAGAAGGGTCAAGAAGAAGTTGGCAGTACCTCGTCCGCGAGGATCTTGGAGCAATTGAAGCACACGCAGCGCATTACGGAGAGCACGGTCTTGATGAAGCCGATATGGAACATGGGCTTCGCAAGCTCGAGGTGGCCAAAGTGGCCCGGGCACTCGGCCATCCCAGCCATACATGTGTCGCACTTGAGTTTCCGGTCAATGGTGCCCAAACGGGGGTCGCTCAGACCCCCGGACTTCACCTTGCCCCTCTCCGTAGTCTCCGCGTGCTCTATCATGACCACCGACATTTGTCTCTGCAAATAAGGAAAGCAACAAAAGAATTCTCAGTCAGATCCATTCGTAAAATGGTGCACATTTCCATATCGACCCGCCACAATTACAAAAACGGTCACCGGTACCGTTAAACCGTTACAAAATAACGGTCGGCGGACATTTGAACCGAATAAATCATCGTACTGTGTCAAATCCATCTTATTAATTACTAGATCTAAGTAAGAGAAAAGCAACATCTGTGTGCGACTTTTATTCAAGAGAACTTATACACTGAACAAAGACCTAATCAAAAGCAAACTGTAAAATCAAGTGAAATCATAATACACAAAACTATGCAGACTGACTAGCTCGCAGATCAGTTCACACAAACACCTCACAGGCCAATAAGAACATCGATTAGCACTTTGTTGGATCGGGCAGTCAAGACTTTTGATGTATAAGAGAATTTCAACTTGACCTAATATCAATCCTACCACAACTTGAACTCAGAACGAACCGTAGACTTACAAGTTACAGGGCCATGTATTCTGCCCCGCCCGAAATTCTCTCTCGACTAATTCCCCGTGTTAGCAAAAACCAAACAACAATCACAGATACGTTCAACGTGCCAAACCCAAAAGCCTAGGTATCCGTCAGATCGGTCAAACTCGCTACCCAAGCACCAAAAAAAGTCGAATCTACAACCATCCGGGAGTGGGAACTGCACGAGATCCGACTCCTACTCCACGCAGGGAGTGCAGATCAGAGGAGATGAAGGACGGATCCGAGATCAAGATGAAGGAACGCGGTGGGTGGGGGTGGGGTGTGGGGGATTACGATCTCGTCGGGGCTGAGGACGCCGAACTGGACGAGCTTGACCTTGGCCACCTCGGCCGGCGAGTGCGGGAACCGCGTGTCCATCGCGGCCCCACGTCGTCGGCGGCGCCGGCGCCGACAAGATCGATCTCTGACCGCCGACGCTCCGCTCGAGTCGGCGAAAGGGGATCGACCTGGGGCAATGTGCGTCTGGGGAAGAGGGTGGGGGGTCGGGGTCTATTTATAGACGTATCCTGCGCCGGGCCGGCTACCGTGAGCCGGAGCAAATGAGGGTTTTTTGTAAGAGAGAAATGAGGGCTTTCTTCCGTGGGTATATCTTTTTCCCTCATGGGCTTTTTTCCTTACCTGTAATGCATTTTATCGAGTCTTTTTCATTTTTTTTCATTTTGAATATCTTTTTTTCATTTTTTTTAGTTGTCATGGTTCCATTTTGAATGAAATGAGGCTTTTTTCAGTGGTAATACGATGCAAACACAGATGCTCACATATGCGTACATAATGAATTAATGATGGAGTGCCCGTATAGCTGCTCGTCTGGTCCTGAACTTGTGGTTTACTATTTCAGACCGCATAGAGAGCACCTCTACATGGTGAGCATTGAATAAGGTCATTACGCGATAATTAATTTCATCACTTGGTTGTCGGATCAATCTATCTAAGTTTGTCAGTTGCTGGCAAAACCTTTGGTGCCACCCTTGCGGTAAATTATTCCATTGACCTAGCCACCCTCGCCGTTCATCTCCTTTTACCTTGCCCACGTGGCGTCTACTCCAGCTTACGGCCCCCTGCCTCCTCAGTATTGTCGTTTCTACACAACTTTTGGGTGGCATATCAAATAAATGATCAAATACTTGGACATAACTTTTGGGGCTGGGAACTGCACAAGATCCAACTCTGACTCCATGCAGGGAGAGCAGATCAGAGGAGACGAAGAACGAATCTGAGATGAACGAACGCGGTGTGTAGGGGTGTGGGGGCTAACGATCTCGTCGGAGCTGAGGACGCCGAACTGGACGAGCTACACCTTGGCCGCCTCGGTCGGCGAATGCGGGAACCGTGCGTCCATCGTGCTCCTACGTCGTCGGTGCCGCCACCTACACTGACAAGATCGATTTCAAACCGCCTCTGCTCGAGTCTGTGAAAGGGGATCGGCCTGGGACAGGTGCGTCTAGGGAAGAGGGTGAGTGTCGGGCTTTATTTATAGACGAACATGCGTCGTCGGGCGGGCTACCGCGAGCCAGAGGAAATGAGGTTTTCTTCAGTGGGAATATCTTTTTTCCTGATGGGCTTTTTCTTCTTCTTGACTTTACTTATGGTTCGGTGTTTTTTTAGTTCTCATGGCTTCATTTTTAATGAGATAAAACCGAGGGAGGGTCCCTGTTTATCAAAAATTAATGAGGTTCCTTTTCGGTGGGAATACCGCGCAAACACAGATGCTCACATGTGCATTTGTACTCATTGCATAACGATGGAGTGCCCGTATAGCTGCTCGTATGATCATGAACTTGTGGTTTGCTATTTCAGACTACGTCGAGAGCATCTCTATATGGTGGGTGTTGAATAAGGTCGTTGCTCGGTAATTAATTTCAACGCTTGGTTGTCAGATCAATCAATGTGAGTTTGTCGGTTGGTGGCAAAAGGCCTGGTGCCAGCCATGCCGTAAATTGTTCCATTGACCTAGCCACCCTCGCCGTTTATCTCCTTTTACCCTGCCCACATGGCCTCGGCTCCAGCTTATGACCCCTTGCCTCCTCAACGTTGTCATTTCTACACAACTTTTGAGTGGCATATCAAAAAAATGATCAAATACTATATCACAGGTTGCCGCCATAGGTCCGGCAAAATGGATAATGTTCATCTGGATAAAAATACATTTAAGCAACTAGTGTTATGATAGGTAAGAAGAAAAAAATGTTTCATATCGATAGATTGGTTTAATGGTATAGTCCACCATCACTGTAAGAATGATCATGTACACACACCGAAAACACAATTCATGGAACCGCGTCGCACCCCCACGTCGGCGGTGTCGCCGCCACCAAGATCGATCTCACACCGCCTCTGATGGTGTCCCCTTTGCAGTAAATTCTCGCATTAACCTAGCCCCTAGCCTGCATTCTTCTCCTTTTACCCTGCTCATGTGGCATCGACTCCAGCTTACACCCCCTGCCTCCTCAGCGTTGTCGTTTCTCCGTAACTTTTGGGTGGCATGTCAAATAAATGATTGAATACTACTATATCACAGGTCTCCGCCATAGTTCCGGTGAAATATGGGTAATGTTCATCTGCATAAAAGATCATTTAAGCAACTAGCGCTATGATAGGTAACAAAAAAAAAGGTTTAGTATAGATAGGTTAGTTGAATAACATAGTCCACCATCATTGTAAAAATATTCATTTACACACAAAAAAGACACAATTCATGGAGCCATGTGTCTATCACGCCCCCGCGTTGGTGGCGGGCCACCGCCTATGCTTGAGTCGGCGAAAGGGGATCAGCCCGGGACAATGGTGCGTCTGAGGAAGAGGGCGGGGATGGGCTTTATTTATAGATGTATCATGCGGCAGGGGGGGGGGGGCTACGGTGTGCCGCAGGAAATGAGTTTTTTTGTGGGAATGTTTTTTCTCCGATGGGATTTTTTTTGGCGAACCTAGAGATGTTGAGTTTGGGATACCAGATGATGTTCGCAGTTTCATTTTGAATGAAATGGAACTAGGGGTGAGCCCCTGTTTATTGAAAAAGAAACGCGTTTTTTTTCGAGTGGAATGCAATCAAACACCGATGTGCGTACGTACTCATCTCATAATGATGGAGTGCCCGTGTTTTCGTGAACTTGTGGTTTGCTATTTCAGACCGCATCAGGAGCATCCCTTCATTATGGAGTGCTGAATAAGTCTGTTCTCGGTAATTAATTTAAACACTCGGTTGCCGTTTGTCAGTTGGTGGCAAAAACTCCGGTGCCACCCTCGCAAGAAATTCTTCCATTGACCCTGCCATAGTCCGATTCAAAATGGGTGCTGTTCATATGCATAAAATTTATTTAAGCAACTAGTGCTATGATAGGTAAGAAAAGGCTCCATATGGATAGGTTGGTTGAATCATATAGTCCACCATCACTATAAAAAGTTCATTTGCACACAATTCATGTGAGTAGAAAAAATGTTTGATATGCATTTTTTAAAGAAAATAAGCTATACCTTCACTGAGAAAATAAAATATATGTGTGCATGCTTTGACCAACAAAGGATCACCTTTTTGACTCTCGTGAACGGTTGTTCATGCCAAGTGTACAATATTTTGATCTAAAAAAAGTTTACAATATTTTTGAAACTAACTTTCCACAAACCACTTGAAAATTTCAGCATGTATGTCCATATGGTATTGATGAATGGGTATTTATTTGCTTTATTTATTTCGTTTGAGCTGGTTTATTTATATTTGAAAATTTGTTGCTTCTTGTGCAGGTAGTCCTTTTTTCTTAAGAAGATACTACTTTAGGACAAACTACAAAGCATCCATAGTATTTGAAAATGGGTTTCTGTGCTGTACTACATAGAAGCCCAGATAATCACCGATATCGAAAAGAGTTCTGTTCTACGTGGGAGTTATCTCTTGTGTACTACGACGTAGCTCCAGCTCGCCTCAGGCACGAGGCTAGTGGGCTGGCCCAGTACTGAAATTGTCTCTGTGCGTTTTCTTTTTTCTCTGTGTTTTTTCGATATTGCGCACTATCATTTAGATATTGTTATTCTTTTCCTAATCACGTGGTAGACTTCATCCGAGACACATGTGTCATTTTGCTTCCTTCAAAGAAATCATCTTTCTTGACCGTTTGCATCAATATTCTTTTTTTACTAGTTTTTTTTTCTTTTTTCTTTTTCCTTTTTCATTATTTTGTTTTGTTTTCTTTGTTTTGTTCTTCAGTTTTTCTTCAAATTTTCCCCCAAAACGTATTCATTATATAATTATATATATAGTACAATTTTTGTATGCATAAAAACATTTTTATACACATTTAACATATGCAAATATATTATTACATTTTTCTATATATTTTGTTGTCTACTTTTTCTACACATTGTACATGTTCCGTATACAATTCTTGTAATAAATGTTTAACATTTTTCAAATAGAAATACTATATTTTTATATGTGTGTCTTGATGTAACATAAATTATAAACATTATACATTTTTGTATACATATGAAACATTGTTTTTTGTCAATGTTTAACATTTTTCAAACACATGATTAACATTCTTCAAATACTCCCTCCATTCCAAAATAAGTATCATGATTAACAAATAGAGTACGTATTATATAAAATTTTTGAATACGTGTTAGATATTTTTCAAATACACATGGAAACATCTTTTTGAATGATATAAACATTTTCTAAACTGCACGGATTTTTTTTAAATTGTATAAATAATTTTAAAAAATGCCTCAAATTATTTTAGAAATGTGTGAACATTTTTCTAAATGCATCATATATATTTTTTCAACGGAAGCACAGATTTGCTTCTGCGAAATGTGTTTCCTGAAAAAAGAAAAGTTGTGCTTGTACGACAAGCACATATTTGTTGCTTATGGAAGCACATATCTGCTTCCGCAAGAAGCACAACTCTGGTTTTTGAAAAGGAAAAAAAATGTGCTTGCACATAAGCACAACTGTGCTTCTCGAAAAAATGCATCCACAAGAATCACAGATTTGTTTCTCGTAAAAGAAAAAATGAAAGTCCGCAACTGTGCTTCCGGGCTTTGCTTTTTTTTCGTCCGTTTTTTATTGCCATTTTTTTTCCAGTTTTCATTTTTTTTTGTTTTTTATTCATCTTTTGGTTTTTTTTATTTTTCCTAAATTTTCGTGAATCGGATGAGGTTGTGGGTGGGAGTGGGCTGTGGGGGATGACGATCTCATAGGGGCTGGCAATGCCGAACTACATGATGAGTTGCACCAAGGTCACCTCAGCCCAAGAGTGCGGGAACCGCGCATCCATCGCACCCTCACATCGGCGGAGGCGACGCCCAAATCGATCTCGATCCGTTTTTTTTCGAAAGGGGGTTCCCCGGCCTCTGCATCAGAGTGATGCATACGGCCATCTTATTACCCAAAACAAAGGTTCGAACAAGGTTTCAAAGTCTTCAACTGACAAAAAAAAAAAAGAAAGCTCACATAGAGCTAAAAAGGCTAGAAACATCAACTAGCCAAGAAATAGATGCCACAACCGGCTGGCTAAAAAAAGATAGGTAAACTAATTGCCTATCATATTACATGACCGCCATCCAAACTGGTTGAAGATATCCCGAGCTACCATCTCCCAGCGGACAGATCCAGTAACCAAATGCTCCCTGGCCTCCGTCAGAGTGAGTAGCGACCACGAACGGATCAGTGTTGTGGCTTGGAAAATAACCTGCAAAAAGTGTATACGTGATATTCTGTTAAACACCAAATCATTTCTGCAATTCCAGATAGTCCACAACAAGGCGCAAACTCCAACACGAATATGTCTCGCTAAGTCTGGCTCAATCCCATTAAGCCATGTCCCAAATAACGCATTGACAGAGTTCGGTGTTGTAATCTTAAAAGCAATGTGGACCGTCCGTCATAGAACTTTAGCTAACGGGCAATCAAAAAGGAGGTGTTGAATCGTCTCATCCCGATCACAAAAACTACACCTAGTAGGTCCTATCCAATTATGCTTTATCAAGTTGTCCTTGGTTAAAATAACTTGTTTGTGGGCAAACCACATAAACACTTTTATTTTCAAAGGCACTTTAACATCCCAAACATGCTTAGAGGTAGGAATGGAGGACGAATCAATAACATCAATATACATTGATTTAACTGTGAATACTCCAGACCTAGCCAGCTTCCAGCGTAATTTATCGGGTTGTTGAGAAAGCTGAACCTCCATCAGTCTCCTAACTAGACGGAGCCAAGCTTCCCAAGATTGCCCGCTAGCGACCGTCTGAACTGAATATTAAGGGGGTAGATTGAAATACCGTTGCAACGAACACCTCACGTCGTTGAACAATACGATATAAAGACGGATACTGAATGGGCAAGGGTGTCTCTCCGAGCCAAGTATCCTCCCAGAAACGCGTACTAGCACCGTTGCCAATAATGAACTTTGTCCTATTAAAAAAGGACTGTTTAACTTTCATCAGTCCTCTCCAAAAAGGCAAGTCGGTCGGCCTGACTGTAACCTGGGACAAAGTTTTTGTGTGGAGGTACTTGCTACGAAGGATTTGTGCCCACGTGGCTTCAGTCTCAGAAGACAGTTTCCACAGCCACTTACTAAGAAGACATCTGTTCTTAACTTCAAGATTCTCGATCCCGAGACCCCCTTGGTCTTTCGGTCTACAGATGATATCCCATTTAGCTAGCCGGTACTTT
The DNA here is from genome assembly GCA_032464435.1 of Aegilops umbellulata. Classification (NCBI taxonomy): domain Eukaryota; kingdom Viridiplantae; phylum Streptophyta; class Magnoliopsida; order Poales; family Poaceae; genus Aegilops; species Aegilops umbellulata. The sequence goes on along the minus strand of CP136059.1, from coordinate 485,916,697 downwards.
CTTTTTAAGTCATCACCCTGCCAAAAGAAACGCGATCGATAGAAGTCCAGTCTTTTCCTGACACCAACTGGGACTTCAAAGAACGATAAGAGAAACATAGGCATACTCATGAGAACCGAGTTAATCAAAATTAATCGGCCACCGTATGACATGAGCTTGCCCTTCCAGCAACTCAGCTTCTTCTCAAATCGGTCTTCGACACACTTCCATTCTCTATTCGTCAGCCTACGATGGTGGATCGGGATACCTAAGTAAGAGAAAGGTAACTCCCCCAACTCGCACCCAAACATTTGTCTATAAGCGTCCTGTTCATCCTTGGCTCTACCAAAGCAGAACAACTCACTCTTATGAAAGTTAATCTTTAACCCGGTAAATTGTTCGAACAAGCATAACACCAGCTTCATATTTTGCGCCTTGGCCAAATCATGTTGCATGAAGATGATTGTATCATGAGCGTACTGCAAGATGGAAATACCTCCATCAACAAGATGGGGTACCAAGCCACCTACTTGACCATTCTCCTTAGCCCTTCCTATCAAAATTGCTAACATATCAACCACAATGTTAAACAATATAGGGGACATCGGATCTCCTTGTCTTAGGCCTTTATGTGTCTGGAAGTAATGATCAATATCGTCATTCACTTTAATTCCCACACTACCTTTTTGCGTGAATGATTCAACCTGGCGGCGCCAGGCCTCATCAAAACCTTTCATACGCAAAGCCTGTTGGAGGAAAGGCCATTTGACCTTATCGTACGCTTTCTCGAAATCCACCTTAAAAATTACTCCATCTAATTTTTTTGAATGGATTTCATGGAGCGTTTCATGAAGGACGACCACCCTTTCAAGGATGTTTCTATCCGGCATGAAAGCAGTTTGGGATTGTTGCACCACAGAATGTGCAATCTGTGTAAGCCTATTAGTCCCGACCTTGGTGAAAATTTTGAAACTAACATTGAGAAGGCAGATTGGTCTGAACTGCTCAATTCTCACAGCATCCGTTTTCTTAGGGAGCAGTGTGACAGTTCCAAAGTTCAAGTGAAATAAGTGAAGATGTCCAGAGAACAGATCATGAAACATAGGAAGCAAATCCCCCTTAATGATGTGCCAACACTTTTTGTAGAACTCAACCGGGAAACCATCCGGTCCAGGAGCCTTATTATTTTTCATCTATGCAATAGCATCAAACACCTCCTTCTCAGTGAACGGGGCAACCAGAATATCATTATCAGCAGCCGACAGTTGAGGCACATCCTCAGTCCTGGACTCATCGAGGGACACACAGCTATCCTCCGGCGGTCCAAACAACTGCCTATAATACTCTGTTATATAGGTTTTGAGGTTGTCTTGTCCTAAAATAGTGCCCTCATCTTGTTCAAGTTGAAAAATCCTCTTCTTTCTGTGCTTACCATTAGCAATCAAGTGAAAGAACTGAGTATTCGCGTCCCCTTGGACGACTCTGCGGACCTTAGCCCGCAACGCCCACTTCAGTTCTTCTTCGCGGAGAAGTTCTTTCAACCTCTTCTCTGCCTCAGATTTAACCTGAAGCTCAGCAGGCAGCAAAATTGTGGATTCGGCCTTTATGTCTAGTGCATGTATAAGAGAAAGGAGCCTGTCCTTTTCAATCTTATACACCCCGCTAAGGTGCTTAGCCCAACCCCATAGGAAACTTCTCAAATTCCTAATCTTATTCTGCCAGCACTCGACCGAAGTCCTCGCTCCTGCACCCTTAGCCCATTCCCTGGCAATCAGGTCCAAGAATCCTTCGCATTCGAACCAGGCCATCTCAAATGAAAAGGCATTCTTGTTCCCCACGTGGCTCGGCTCACCAGAATCCATGAACAAGGGTGTATGATCGGAAATGCCCCGCGAGAGAGCTTGTACCGTTACAAGAGGGAACTTCTGTTCCCACTCCACACTCGCGAGAACTCGATCAAGCTTTTCATGAGTCAGGTTTGGCAAAGCATTGGCCCAGGTAAACTTCCTACCAGAAAGCTCTATCTCCCTCAGATCCAAACTTTCAATAATGGTATTACATAAACGACCACCTGTCGTCGAAGTTATCATTGTTTTTCTTCTCTCTCCTCCTGATGATATTGAAATCACCCCCAACTAAAATTGGGAGTTGCTCTGACCCACAGATTCGAACAAGGTCCGGCAGAAACTCCGGTTTAAGCTCGGGCTGTGCGGCACCATAAACTGCCACCAAAGCCCAGTTGAAACCATCTACTTTAGACCTGACTCGAAACTTAACCGCGAAGTCACCCATCACTACACTTCGGACTTCAAGCGAATCGCATCTCACACCCAGCAAGATACCACTTGATCTTCCTCGCAGGGGGAGACAATGCCAATCGAAATCAACACCACCCACAAGAGAGGAAAGAAACTGGGGCGCAAAGTTAGCTCGACCAGTTTCCGAAAGAGCAACAAAATCTAAATGATGCTCCAATATGCCTCAGCCAGAAACCTTCTTTTAGCCAAGTCCTTCAGACCTCTGCTATTCCAAAAGATTCCTTTCATCAGTCATCATAGAATTTTTTGGTGGTTCGAATCCTAGCACTCCTACGTACTGCAGAATCGGGATAAATCTTTCGTTTCCACTTGCGCCTTGGTTTACTAGGTTCAGTTTCCCGGTCCTCATAACCGGGTTCAACGGTACTAACAACTGCATCATCGAGGGGCACATCATCGTCCTCAGACTCATGGTTGGAAGGTACTAGATCCACACACAGATTATCCAGCACCCTGACCCCTAACGCATCAATCGCATCATCATTCATGGGTTTTACCGCTGCGAGATTACGAATTGTCTCTAAGGCACGCTCCGCCTCCAAATCTAGAAGATCATTCGCCGAATTGGAAATCTCACTATCCGTAGCCCCTAGTGAAACTCCTAATTGGTTTGCATTATTTATAATGTCCTCATTAGAAAAATGCAATAAAGAATTAGATATGTTGACGGACATACCAGTAGAGATCGCAGCATCATGAAGCTTGGACACCCTCATAGCGCACCTCTGCTGCATGTCATCAACCTCCGGTAGCTCCTGAATGCGAGCACTCATCCGTCTCCCTGCTAAGATCGGGTCAGGGATCCCGCCAAAAGAAACGACCTCCTCCCTAGTAAAGCCTCGCGCTGAATCCCTCAAAGGGTCAACCAAGGTCACTAGAGTAGGCGGTTGGGGGCTCCCATGCCCCACAGAGAAGTGGCCCACACCGAGGCACGGAGCTACGGGCGAGTCGGGAGAGAGAGAAAGGCGTGGGCCGCCTGCCCAAGTCCTCCCCCCGCCCCACCCCTCGGTGCGGAGCTACGCGCCGGCGTTGTCGGAGGCGCGGTCCTCCTGACCGCCGAAGAAGAAGGAGGAGCCAGGGCCACCTGCCCCGGACCCTCCCCCCCACCAACGAAGAAGAAGAAGGAGGAACCAGGGCCACCTGCCCCGGACACTCCCCCCAGCACCACTGAAGGTGCGCGCGTCGTCGCCATCGCCGGGGGCGAGTTAGCCGAGGCCACCTGCCTCTGACCACCTCGCGCAGCACCTGCCGACGCCTCCAAGACCGGCATCACCGGCGCCTGAATAGGGACGGGAGATGTCGAGGCCACCTGCCCCAACACCCCTCCCTCAAGCCCCAACTCGGGCAAAGACATCATCTCAGGAACCTCGACCACAGGTGAAGCGAGAGAAGTAGAAACCACCAGAGGCTCAACGTCCCCAACTCCAACCAAAGACCTCGGCGACGATGCCTTCACCAAAAGTCCAGCTCCCTCGAACTCCAAAAAAGGTAGCGTATGTTCAAACACCTCATCAGAATCTACCATGTCGCTCCAAAGTCTGGAAGGGGCAGAGGCTGGCGCGAAGGACCCAAACCTCAGCGAAGTCATAGGCACCGACGGTGAAGGTGCCGACTCAACCCCGGACCCACCCCCGGGCAACTGAGCATCAGGGCCAGTACCGTTAGACCCCTCCCTCGTCGACTCATCAGTCGGTGCCCCCTTGGCTCCCGCACTGTCGTCCCCCTCGTGCATATCCACATCATTCCTATTAAGGGCCTCAGCAAACAGATCAGTGTCCTCAAACTCGATCTCGAGCGGGAAAACCTCTCCCCTATAAGTCCAGTTGACCTTATCAGGTACGAACTCAATATCCAGAACGCTCACTAGAATCCGGGCCACTCCATGAGCTCGGGTAAAAGCCATATCCACTTTTTTCGTTTTCCCCACCATAATACCCATGCTTGCCACAACACGAACATCCTACAACGGTTTGGAGGGGGTCCCCAAAAACCTCAACCAGACCTGCGTCAGTGGTTTGCCCTTAGGCTCCACCTTCTTCCACTCGTGAAACTCCAGGATGCATTTAGTGCCAGGAACTCTACACAGACCGAAGCTCAGCAGTCTCATCCACAGTGGGAAAATCCACCCTGAAGACATTATCCTCGAGACTAACCAGCTCCCACTGGAAATCACCTGGTGCCAGCTCCTGAAGCCTCCGCACAATCTGAGCCTCAGTAACCTCACCCTGGGTCGCTTTCACCACCCCGGTGGTCAAGCTCTGTGCCTCCTCCGGAATCTCTCTCGCAGCCGGGGACTCAAAGAACATCAGCTCAGCACAATGTACTCCATACATTGTAAGAGTCGGAGCCTGTTCACGCAGAATCGGGCAATCCCCCGAGGCATGCGCCGGTTTACCACACGTATCACACAACTCATCCACACACTCGGCAATGAAGTGCCCCTTCTCACCACATCGATAACAGAGCATCTTCTCCTTCTTACGCGCCCACTTGGACGCCCTTTCAGACTCAGACCTGGTGCCTGCGTCAGCTGAAACACCAGTCATAGCAACATCCGCGGCGGCCAAAGCCGTCACTACCTCCATAGCCTGCCTAGGCAGTGCAGTCGCCTGAGTGGGATTGGCTGCCACCTCGGAATCCTGATGGTCCACAACGGCCGGCGGCGGAGGCTGTCTGCGGTAACGACCACGACCACCCCCACGACCACCACGGTGACCACGGTAGCCACCTCTCTGTCGGTGATCCGGTCCAGAGGCACCCTCGACAAAACCGCCCGGAGGGCCCAGAAACGGCCTCTCAGCGGAACCATCACTCTGCCAAGCGTAACCACGGCCACCTCCCGTAGGTGACGATCCGCGGTGCTGACCATCCCCATAAGCATCATAGCCGTCGCCCCCCCACTGTCCTCGGGGCGGATCAGCAGACTCTCCCGCCACGTTGTCTTGTCTCGTCTGCGAAGGTCCTGCGCGCTTTTGCGTCGGCCTCGCCACATAGTGAGGCGGCGCCGCGGCACGAGACTGCACGCCGGCATTGGTGGCCTGGGCTACCGGCCGAGGACCATTCACTTGGCCAACCGGCCGAGGACCGTTATGCAACGGCGGCCTCGGCGGAGCAGCTCCACGCCCCATCGTCGTTGGATTCGGAGGCCTCGGCGAAGCCGCGCCACGCCCCACGGCCAAAGCAGCCGGGCTAGGCGCCGGCGGCCGAACCCCGGGCTGGGCTCCAAGGCCGCGACCTGCCATCGCCAAGGCCCCGGTGCCCCGACCCGAAGACAAGGGCGCCCCCCCGCCCTCGACCGGCGCCGTGCACGGGCAGGGGCGGAGCAGCCCGACCAGTGCCTCCTGGCGGCGGCGCACCACCGCCACGGCCACCCACCCCTCCAGATGAGGTCTTAGCGGGCACTGGTGGCCCACCGCGCCCACCCATAGCCCCGAGAGGCGGAATGCGCCGAGCCCGGCCGTCCCCCACAGTCCGGAACCTCCGCGTTGGCGTAGGACGAGGAACCCTAGGGCGCAGCGATGAGGGCTGAAGCGAAAGGGGCCAGCCTGGGAATGGGTGCATCTGAGGAAGAGGGTGGGGCCGGGCTTTTTTTGTAGACGTATCCTGCACCGGGTGGGCTGTCATGAATTGGTTTTTTATTCTCATCTAAAAATACACTGCATACGCATCCGTACTCACTGCATAACGGCGGGAGCCCATGTGACCGTGAACCTGTGGGTTCTTTTTTGGATGTCAAATAAGGCTTATCCTCGATAAGTAATTTCAACATTTGGGTCATCGGACGATCAATCCGAGTTTGTCGGTGAGGTGGCGAAAACCCTGGTGCCCCCACACGACTAATTCTCCCATTGACCTACCCCTTCCTCATGTGTCTTCTCCTCTTACACCTTACTCGCGTCATGTTGACTCTGGCACCCATCTCTTTACCTCCTGGGCTGCGCCACCGCTTCTCGGTGACTATTGGGTTGCATCTCAAAGATATGATCGAATAATATACAAGGCACTTATCCAAAAAATAATAATAATGGCCCCTAGGTCGCCACCCTGTCCGGCTCGAAATGGACAATGTTCATATATACATAAAAAATTGTTGAAGCAATTATTGCTATGATATAGGCAAAAAAAGGTTTCATATAGATAGGTTGGTTAAATAATATATTCCACCACAACCATCACTATAAAAAATGTTCATTATACACCAAACACTGAAGTAATACAATTCATGTTAGTAGACAAAAAAAGGTTTGGTATGCATTTTTAGAGAAAATAAGCTCTACCTATAATGGAAAAACAAGTTAGGTGAGCATGCTCTACGGACAAAGAAACATCCTTTCTGGACAGTCTTGAATGGTTGTCCATGACAAAAACAGACCAGTCAAATCGCTAATCAGATGAAGGATTTCATCGCAAGGCTTTTGCTTACCCATAACAAGGCTCTGTATGACTATGTAAGCCGAACACTATATATGTTGAAACTTGAAAGACCACAACGCTATGCATGTATGCCGAAAACCAACAGTGTCCTTCACTTGCGCTCATTGCAATGTCACATACATGCACATACATAAGACCCAGATGGTATGGAAAGTGATTTATGAATTGTTTTGGAAAACACACTTTAAAAAATTTGTGAGCATTTTTTTAAACAATTGAACATGTTTTAAGCATGACCAATTTTTAAATATCTTAAAGAATGATTTTTTATAAACATGACATTTTTTTTGAAATTATGAAAATATTTTCGAAAAAATTAATATTTTTAAAATTTATGAACATTTTGAAATTTCAAAAAATGATAAACAAATTATGAACATTTCTGATATATAAAGGAGGGTTAGTTGCCATATGGTAATGAACACCTTTTCTATTATGTGAAAATTATGAACATTTATGAGAAATAAAAAAAAACATTTTCTGAGAAATAAATAAAATTAACTCATAAGTTTCAATCACGTGTATCCAATGGTCCATACAGGACCATCACACGTCGTGATGCGCCAACTACAGCCCGCGCAGTGTTAGCTATCCTTCCTCGTTCGGCCGTCTGTATGGGCCGGCCCATTCCAGTTTTCCCACGCGAACCTTCCCGAAACTGGTTTTCCTTTTACTGGCACAATTCCAGTGTGTTGCAATAGGAGATGTATTCTTTTATTAGAAGTAACGGGCAAATAATTGATATGTCCACCAAAAGCGCCCTCCACAGCCATGGCCGATAGGGCGAGGAATTGCGATCTTCTTGTGGGTCATGTTTGGCCTATGAGATCTTAATAGTGGTGGGGTTGTCGATATGGCGACGACCACCCAACTCGTGCCTTTCTTTTCTTCCGGCTCCACCTCCGTCACGGGATTGTGGCTAGCTCCTCATTTGGTTTCTTTACAGTGACCTTCGAGGCACGGTTGCTTCGACCACTCTCTCCTACAATGTCGTAACCAAATAGATTACTAAGTGCAGCGCATAATCTTGTTTCATTACCATGATCAACGCATAACTAGGCATGAACATGTCCCCTTTTACCAAGGATTATTCTTTTTGATTATTTTAGCACTTACATGCCCATATTTACTTATTATATAAAAATGAGCATATTTTCTTTTATTGGCACGTGCCCATGATTTCTTTTCATTATAGCCAACCAACATATTCTCTTTTATTGACACGTGCAAGCTGCCACCGGCAATTATTTATGGAGCCCCTCGTTCTGCTCATGATTCTCGAGACAACTTCCTTGTTCTCAGATAACCTCCTTATATCCAGATAATCTAAGGACATATAAAAATTGGTGTGATGTGGTATAAAGCTCCAAGGTGGGACTATTACTATCATAATTGCAAGCTAGTTGAGTTAGTTTTGTCCATCGGCACAATAGCGCAGGTCCACAGTTCAATTGCCTCGTGGCCTAAATGTTTTGCTGCTCGTCCGTCTGACAGAAAGATGTATGGTAGGCCCAGTTTGGCCCACTCGGGGGACAAACAATATACATTTGAGAATTACATGTGGAACGGACGAAAAAAAGTATACATGTATCTTTTTCTTTTTCTTGGTCCAGCGGCGCAGGAGTTATTATATGACCCTAGTTGCGTCAAACAACACGTGGGACAAACAACAGCTCATGTCCGGTCAGCCCACTGGCAGGCACGGAAACGACTTTGTGTTTGTAAGGCATGAGTAAAAATCCAAAAACCGACATGTTGAATAATAAGAGTCATGACCCAGAAGACCCGACCACGTGCTGCTAGCAACCGGAACACGTGCTGCCACCGCGAATATTTAAGAACATACTGCAACTTTAGATTTAAAACATATTTTGATTTTTTTACTAAAAAATAATTATGAATTGCCGAATATTCTTAGAAATGTATTTTTTTTTTGAAATTATGAACAGTTTTTTGAAAGTTCTGTACATTTTTCTAAAACATGAAAATTTGAAATGGGTTCATTTTTTTGCATGCACAAATTTTTTTTGAAGACATGAACCTTTTATAAAAACACAACCATTTTTGGAATTCACGCACAATTTTTTACAACGGGAACATGTCTAGAACACTCAGAATAATATTAGAAAATGTGCTTTTTTAAATCCAAACATTATTTTGAATTTGTGAATATTTCACTAAACAATAATAGTTTTTGAATTTGGAACATTTACAGAATGCAATTTTTTGGAGGGGGGGGGGGGGGGGGCTCCCTAGCGAGTGCTCTTTTATTAGTTGCTCCCTTTGTTGGGCGGCAGTTAGCGAGCTGGCGCTCCCACCCTCCTTGCGCTTGGGCTAGGCCATCACACCAGTGCTTGCACACTCCTATTTTTTGTTCGCTCAGTTCGCGTGGTTGACCTAGTCGCCTGTTGAGCTCCGCCCGTTGACTGATTCACCTAGTACCTAGTCAACTTTGACCGGTTTATTAAAAAAATCACATAATTGAAAACAGTTCAAAAATCATTTTTCTGTCCAATTTTAAAAAAAATAATTTTTTTTAAAAAGTTCATGAATTCAAAGAAAGTTCAAAACTTGTTCATTTTTTTTCTGATTTTCACAAACTTCATGAAAATTAAAAATGATAAAAATAGAAGGAAAGGAATAGAAAAAATGAAAAGATAAATGTAAAAGAAAAAGAACAAACAAAAAAATGGTCCAGTAGCTTGCCAAAACCGGAGATAGCGCTAGGACATGGGCTGGCTCATTCACGTAGGACATGGGCCGTGTGTGGGAGTGCCTGTATTTGGCGCTCAAAGAGCCAAATAGGAGCCACTCAAAAAAAGAGCCAAACAGGATTTCACGCGTTTAAATAGGCGGTCTCGGCACAGCGGGTTGTCGCTGCTGGTTTTACCATGACTGCTTCATGCACTTCCTCGTTGTCAGGCTCCTCGCTCGCTGACGTTGTCCGCGCCCGTTGATGTCCCCATCATGGTCATGCTCGGCATTGATCTCCGTGTCTTTGAATCACTAGCCGAGAAACACAGAACCACAAAACTGAGCATAACGTATCTGGGAATTTGCTGACCTTTGTTTCAAATTCACAATCAAATTCAAATTGGTGAACATTTTTTAAAGTTTGGGGACCTTTTTGAAATTCATCATCATTTTTTGAACTCATGAACAATTTTCAATCCAAAAACTATTGTTTCAATTTTAAAACATTTTTTGTATCTCAAAATATTTTTGGAATTCATGAACATTTTTTAAAATAAAGTTTGTTTTTTAATTACAAACATTTTTTGAATTTGTGAACACTTATTTGAATTCGCAAACATTCTTTGAAAGAGAATTTTCAAATTCTTGAAGATTTTTGGAAATTTGATTTTTTCTTTGAAATCCTAAACCTTATGAAGCAAAAGGAAAAAATGAAAGGAGAAAAACCAGGGGTGCAAATCCTAAACCTTATTTGAATTCCCAAGTTTGTGCCCCCCCCCCCCCCCCCCGGCGCGCGCTTAGGTCGCTAAATAGGAGGTGTCAACATAACGGGCTGGCACTACTAGTTCTACCAGGACTGCTTCGTGCACACAAGGATAAAGGCTACTGATGCCGACCAAATCCATCGTCGTTTCACTTCCTCCTGGTTACCCTCCTCCCTCGCCGGTGTCCCCGCCGTGCCATGCCCGACATCGGTGTCTGTATCTTTCAGTTAATAGAGAAGAGAAGAACAACAAAGATAGAATGTAGTGCGTCGCTATCTTAAGTACATCTTTGAGGTCCCATGAAAAAAGACATCTTTGAGGTAGTGATAGACCAGAGAGAACTTATTCCAACACGTCATCACATTACCACCTCATTGATATCGCCGAGAAACCCAAAACAAACAGACAGACTGAACCACACTCCTCTTGTCACCGAACAATAGCTAGTGCCGCGACCAGAGTAGTCGTTGTGGCGTTTCCTCCTGGTCACGCTCCTTGCTCGCCGGCGTCCCCTCCATGGTCATGCTGGGCATTGATCTCCGTGTTTTCTTAATCAATAGCGGAGAACAACAGAATCATGAAACCGAGCAGAATGTAGTAGTACCATACGCGAAAGTGGTCTAGTGAGCTCGAGCTCACATGGACCCTTTGCTACAGTACAATTCAGAAAAATATTTCAAAAGTAAAAAAAATACTTTTTTTTACAACAAACATTGGTGTGTTTTTCACCTGCGTGCAAAATTTCGTGACAAAATGACATTCATGCAGGTCACGGCAAAAAAATTGTCGATGCTTCAAATGCTTCCAAAAACAGTTTTTTTGGAGCATGATTTTTTTTGCCGAGACCTCCACAAGTATCATTCCATCACGGAAATTGGCACACATGTGTAACACAAATCAATGTTTGTTATCAAATTTTTATTTTAGAAAAGGAGGACGACCCCCGGCCTCTGCATCTGGATGTTTGTTACCAAATAATTTCAGATTTTTTTGAATTGTTTTCTATTTTACTGTAGCAAAGGGTGCATGTGAGCTCGTGCTCTTATTGAGTGTGCAACTGTGCATAGTCTTAGTCGTAGATGGAAAAACTTGTCCGCTGGTGGCCGGTGGCAAGTTGGCCTCGATCTCCACGGCGTCAACCATTGTAGGTGGGGATTATGGGATGGTTCGTGGTGGCACCACAAACGCACGACAAATGCTCATCTAGAGCCGCCGGCTCAACTATTGTAAAGCGTGTACTCTTCTCTAATATGGAGTGCCGTTGACCAGCTGATACCACGTCCCCTCCTCCTTCGCCAGGTAAATCTGAAGCTCCTCTTCGCTAGCTTTCAATTTGAGAAGCTGCTGCTTATGGGGATCGGCCCGTCTGCGGGATCATCATCCAATTGATCTGATCGCAGCTCTCTGGCAGACAGACCAATTTCTAGCCGCAGATTTGCTGTCAAGCGGAGGGTCAAATCAAAATTACTGCTTTCTGTTCGCATAATTTGTAGGTGAGTTATCTTAATTTGTTCTGCAGTAGCATATATTGATCGATACTACTTCATCAGCTACCTACCTGGGTTACTAGGATTTCGATTTGGGTCTAGTAGCTAGGATTATGAGTCGTCTTAACTTTTGAACTACTAGCTAAGCTCGTACACATCCATGTTCAGTTTGCTCTTGTTTCCAGATCAATTACATACTAAGTTACTAACTACCAATGGCGGAACGCAAAGCTAGTACTGCGCGAAGTGACCTGGAGCGGATGTTAGTCGATGAAGCCACGGAGCCCAAGGCTCTGCCATTGTCACTTTTGGAGGACATCACAGGAAATTTCTCTGATGGCCAGGAGATTGGAAGAGGTGGATTTGCGGTGGTTTATAAGGTACGCAACCCAATCTTAATCATGCCTGAGACACTGATGCTAACACCTGTGAGTGACAGGGGATACTTGGCGATAGGGCAGTCGCAGTGAAGAGGTTGTGTGACTCTTTGATGGATGAAAGGGAATTTCACCGAGAGGTTGAATGTCTGATGCGGGTGAAACACAAAAATGTAGTAAGATTTCTGGGATATTGTGCTAATAGAGAAGGAAGTATGGAAATGTACGACAAAAAACTTGTCATGGCAGATGTCCACCAAAGATTGCTTTGTTTCGAGTACATACCTCAAGGAAGTCTTGATAAGTACATCATCGGTACGACCACTCAGCCAATCATTTTCTCTTTATTTTTACTCTATATATTACAAAATGTGTAATTCTCATATAGTATTCAAAAGTTAAGACGCCAAATACCTCAAATTATAAATACTGTTTTCCTTCTCCCCTTTATAGATCCATATCGTGAGTGGGGAACCTGCTATAAAATAATCAGAGTAGTTTGTGAAGGTCTACAATACCTTCATGAGAATAATATTGTTCACTTGGATCTCAAACCCGCCAATATATTGCTCGGCAATAACATGATACCAAAAATTACTGATTTTGGGCTGTCAAGATGCTTCGACGAAAACCAGAGCCGACATATTACCAGAACTATATTAGGAACAATGTAAGCTAGCTAACTCCTCATGAAAACTCGATTTTTTGTGCTCTGTGATTTAAAACTGCATTCTGTTTGTACATTAATCAATCCGGCCTTTATATTTTTATACAGTGGATATTTGGCACCAGAACTTCGTGAAGGGGGTGTAATCTCACGCAGTGCTGACTTGTATAGCCTCGGTGTTATAATCATTGAAATACTGACCGGCCAGAAGGGGTATCAAGCTATTGGGGATGTAAGAACAACATGTGCCATTGCTATAAAATGTCATGCTCCTTTTTTCCAAGACTAACAAGGATCAAGTTCAAAATAATTGTCAGGATTTTACTTTTGTATTGTCATTAAATTTTACTTCGAGACGTTGCATACTCTGAAAGCACACCTAGTAGTGGAAAGCACAATTTGGGTGGAAGAATCAACACACCTATTGCTCTTTTTTATTAGTTTGATGCTTCATTTATGATTGTGCAGTTGGCATGGTTATATGAATCTATTGGATAATAGTTTAATTTTTAGATATCTTTTTTTGTTAGTTTGATGATTGAATGTATGTTGTCGGTATATACTGTACATATTTGACTTTTCATATATAGGAAGATGTTTGTGGTTCACTTTATAGACCATAACTCACCCATGCAACTTGTAGGTACTTGAAAGTTGGAGTGGTAGGTTGGAGGAATCACAACAAGACACACAAAACGAACAAATACGAGTATGCTATGAGACAGCTTTAGAATGCAGAGATTTCAATCCGAAAAAGAGACCACCTAGTGTACGGAATATAATTGATAGGTGTTATGAAAAGGGAAGTATCCAGGTATGTTCAGAGTTGACAGTTTTACGTATTTTTTCCCTTAATTCTGAGTTGCTACAGGTACCACTTGGATCCTTGCACAGGAATCATTTGAGCTGCTAGAATATGAAACTTGGTGATCCAGAAACAATTGCTAGGACCATTGCCAGCGCCTTGACTATAGTTGCTTTATTCACACACCCATGTTTCAAAACTAGTAGTTTTAGAATGTTTGTCAATAAAACATTTTAATTTTAAGCATCAATGTAGTAATAATTATCTGATACCAAATCAATATTACTATGGATCCATTAGTAGATATTTTTAAAATATGTAATTAAGTTTAGCTGTAGCAACATACTTCCTTCTTTCGAAATACTTGATATTTTATATACTCATTTTCCAACGAACAGCTTTGTTTATCACTTGCCGGTGTAAAATTAGAGAAATAGTAATACAACCAAACTGTTTTTGATGCAAAATGTAGTGGTGAAAGTAAAAAAATTGGTTGCATGCTTTGCAATCGCCTGTTGTTTAGTATGGTTCTTGTAGCACTTAGCAATGAGGCCCTGTTCCATTAGTACTCTACATAAGGTCATGTATTTTTGAACAGTGGGAGTAATTTTAATGTGCTCATGGAACAGGATCAGGAGTCTCATGACCCTAGCAGCTTCAGGTACATCGGTGGCGGCCCTGCTCCTCGGGGCCCCCAACCATCGTGTCTGGGGACCAATTCGAGGGTCTCCTACCCCATCGCAATGACGCGGTGTGCCCTGCCCGTGGGTTCTACACATATGACGCTTTTATCACTGCGGCCGACGCGTTCCTGTCATTTGGCACGACAGGAAGCACAGAGACGCGGAAGCAAGTGCCCAGACCTCCCATGAGACCAGTGGTGGATCGCCCACCGCGCCAGACGGCCCCTTCTCGTGGGGCTACTGGTTCAAGGAGGAGGTGCGCCCATTGCCGAGCTACTGTGTCCCATCATCGAAGTGGCCGTGCGCGCTCGGCAAGCAGTACCACGGCCGCGGCCCCATGCAGCTCTCCTAGTAAGCATTCATGTGTGGTGGGATCATTTGTATGGGTCTTAGTGCTTTGTTTTCTTGGATTTTGATCGTTTTCTATGGACATGCAGCAACTTCAACTATGGCCCCGCAGGACTCGCGATCGGAGTAGACCTATTGAACAACCCAGACCTAGTGGTGTCCTTCAAGACGGCACTGTGGTTCTGGATGACATCACAGGGGAACAAGCCATCATGCCACGCTGTGATGACGGGCCAGTGGACACCAACGGTTGCGGACATCGCTGCCGGCCGGTTGCCTGGGTTTGGCGTTGTCACCAACATCATCAACGCACAGGAAGTCGGCAAGGTGAAGGATGCCCGGGTGGCCGACCGCATCGGATTCTACAAGCACTTTTGTGACATTCTTGATGTTGGCAACCTCGATTGTTACAATCAAAGGCCGTTCAGCCAGTAAATGAAAGAGCTACATGCTAAAATATATGCATGTGTGAAAAATTTGAACGTTGTCTAAATGATGTTAAATACTACAAAAGTTTGCATCAACACACAACATAACATTGTCTTGTGCGGGCTTGAATTGATTGACCATTATAATGGTTCTTGGATCGTGGACAAGGTATGCAACATTATCCTTGCTCCGGACACACATGCAATTTTAAACATCCCTTTAAGAACTTCCGGTGGAGAAGACTACTATGCTTGGGCCTTGGAAAGGTCGGGTGTTTATTCTGTCAAAACGGCACATCGTGCTCTAATGACTCAGAACGAGCAATCAACTCAAGAGGAAGGAACGATAGCGGAAACTTCATCGTCGAATAAACATTTTTGGACAACCTTGTGGAAGCTCAAGGTAATTCCAGGAGTTCGCGTATTTTGGTGGCGAGTCCTGTGTGGTATTCTACCGGACTACACTACTTTGCAGCACCGCCATATTAGGAGGATGGCGAGGTGTGATTTATGCAATGCGGCAGTGGAAGACCTGCATCATGCACTTGTGGCCTGCTCACACGCCAGGCAATACTGGGCGGCCGCGAGAGATCTTTTGGGTCTCAAACTTCCCAGATTACACCCGGCGACATGGGCAAAGGACATACTGATGGATGACATGATCGCACACCAAGATAGATGCAAAATTGTGACTATAATGCATGCCATATGGTTTGGAAGAAATCGATGGACTCATGACAAGGTACCATTTGATCCAATTCATGTTGTGAAGATAGTCCGAGATGATATACTACTATTGGATATTCCAAAGCCAGGACGTGGTATCATGGGGGTGCAATGGCGCCCCCCTGACGTTGGTTGGGTGAAGATCAACACCGATGGAATGATAAACAGCGACACTCATTGTGCTGGAGGAGGTGGTGTAGATCGATCTCACCTATCATTTTTGGGAGCTTGGAGTACATCCTTCCTTGGAGTAAATGACCCATTAATCGCTGAAGCATTGGCACTCAGGGACATTGTTATCTTTGCCCAACTTCGTGGTTTCTCACACATGGTGTTCGAGGTGGATTGCTTAGAGGTGTTGAACCTTTGTTTGTCGCGCAAAAATTGAGAATTCTTGCACCTATCTTTTTCTATTAGGCATGTCCCGAGGGATGGTAATTGTTTGGCTGATCTCTTCTCTGTGCTAAGTAGGCCTGTAGGCCTGCACCATGTCAGTGTCAGGCTGTTGGCTAGAGGAGTGCCCTTCTTTTCTTATTAGCAGCCTAAGAGCTTATTGTAATTGGATGTTATTAAGGCAATAAAGCTCCCCATGTTCCTGGCAAAAAAAAAAATGTGCGGGCTACTAGCCGAAATTTTGGACGTAAACTATGTGAAAACTTGTGTGGAACAAAATTAGGTTGTAATCTTAATTATCTTAGGAAGGTCATACAAGCACTAAAAGATTCAAGTTTTACAGACTTCGTTAATGTATGTCATAAACTATTAAAAAACCACATCATAGAAAATGTTTTTTCGTTATAACATACTACAGACGCAACACAAAAAATCAGAGTCCCCTTATAGCTTGCTGTATCTATCCTCGACCCCTTCTCCATCCGGGTCACCGCCAGAGTCACCGATGCGGACGCCGCCTCCCTCACCACTGGCAGATATCGACTTGGTGGGCAAGGTGGTGTGGCGGAAGCATCTAGCCACGGAGGTGCAAATCGCGGCGCACCACGCTGACGAGGCCCTCATGTTCGTCTACCGTGCCGACCAAGATTTCTTGCAGGAGCAGCTCGTCGTCGACCGCTCCTTCAAGACCCTCCAACGCGACGAGGAGCAGAGGGAGGAGATGTGCAAGGAGGAGATGCAGCCTCCTCCAGCTCTGGCTCCGGCTACTTCCTGCTCCGACTCCTGCTCCGCCTGCCCCTTCATCCGCAGAGGATTGTGGATGGCGAACACACTCACCAATGTTTGTGACATATTCAGGTCGCTTCCTCCCAGCGAGCGTTATGACATCCTAATGAAGCAGAGCCAGCCACCGGCTGCTCCCCCATGCGAAACCGCTACAACCACTCGTCCATTTGAAGCTACTCCTCATGCGAGACTACAACCAGCGGTTGTTGAATATAGAGCAATAACAAAAACAAAAAAGGCCGGCCCAACTTGGAGGGAGAAAGTTTTAGACAAGATGGAAGGATCATCACTCGCGTGAAGCGAGATATAGTGGTAGTGGGATAAGAGGTGAAGGATGGTGATTCCTATTCATCGCTTTAAGCGCCCGATAGGCATTCTTGCAAATGGACTGACCCATATATAGGGCCGGTCCATATAACATTTAACAGAGAGATCTGTTCCTGGATTTGGGAATCTTCAAGAAGCTTTCCCAGCGGGTTTTGGGAAGCTTTTGGAATCTTCCGGTTGGTTTTTTTACTCAATTTTTCTGGACTGGTCTTATGTGGTTTTATCCTTTTTCTTTTTCATTTGATTTTGTTTTCCATTTCTTTTTCTTTTTCCTTGTTACTTTTTCTTTTTTTGTTTTGTTTTGCTTTTTTTGTTTTTTTCATTTTATTTTTCCTATTTTGTAAAATTGACAGACTTTTTAAATTTTGATGAACTTTTTTTTTCAAAATTGATGAACTTTCTTTTATTTTTCATTGAACTTTTATTCAAAATTGATGAACTTTCTTCAAATTTGATGGTTGTTTTTTAAAATCGTGAACTTTAGAAAATTTGAAGAATATTTTTCCGAAATTGGTGAAATTTATTTTTATATTCGACAAATGTTTTCAAATTGATGATTTTTTCTAAAGTCAGTGAACTTTTTTCAAAATCAATGATTTTTATTAACTTTTTTGAATTCAATGATTTTATTTTCAAATTTCTGAAAGTTTTCAAAATTTCATGATCTTTTTTGAATTCACAATTTTTTTGTGATTTAATTTTTTTGAAAGTCAACAGTTGACTGGTCAACTACAACCAAACCGCAGCAAACCAAGCGACCAGTCAACACCGATTTGAAGGTATGTGTGAGCCAGCAAAAATTAGTCAACGATGTTTGCCACGTTATGTTAGGCCTGGGCGACTCAGGGGCGACGCCCCAGCCGCCGCCGTCGCCGCCGCCGCTTGACCATCGTCGAGCGGCTGTTGGCCCTGCTGCCGTGTGCACCCAATGGGTGTACTATGGCCCTGTAGCGGCCCTGTCCGCCCCCTTGCTGCCGAGACCCCGTGCTCGAGGCGGCCATGCATTGATCCAGATCGGAAAGGAAACTGAGAAGATACCTGAGGTCGCACGATGGGAAGAGTCCGCCTACGGCACTAACCGTAAACACTGCGCCAGGGAAAGTGTAGAAGAGGTGGATACTTCTGTAAGGAACCCTAGATTGATTCCACGACCTCATCCAAAAGCTTGTGATCCACCAGATAGGGCCATTGTTCTAGACCAAGATCCGGCAAAGGAGACGAAGGCGATAGCGTCACCAGTGCTACCTGTGTTTATTGTGTCAGGGTCTGATGTGGTGAACCCGGACGTCGGTGGGGGCGATCAAGGGGCCCCCCTAGTGGATGCCGCCCGCCCGAAGCCGTCTGATGGGGAATCTACAGCACTCGCCATGGAAAGCACACGCGCATTGGCTGTCGTCGTTTGTCAGCAAAGGCCGGCTACGGCGGCGCCGGCTACGCAGTCTGAGGGAGCTGGCAGTCAGTGCCTAGTGGAACCTGATGTGCAGGAGGACTTTGGACCTGAACCGAAGGTGGCGATTGATGAATACCTTGCCAATAAAGTACAGATAATGGCAGCGTTGGTGGTTGCTGATCATGTAGTTGATCAGTTAGACATGGAGAAAGCCTTGGTGTCGTATGAGGAGACGGTGCCACAGGGGAGAGACATGAAGCGTGGGAAAGTGGAGGCTGGAGCAGAACTAGCGGGTGGGAGTATGGAGCAGCAAGTACTTATGGAAGCAACCGGCCTTGGGGCTGCCGGTGACCTGACGGGGCCGAGCTTGGCGCCCCGTCAGGAGCAATGAATTGCATAAGTTGGAACTGTCGGGGGGTGGCCAACAAACCGACAGTTCGAGATTTGGTGACCCTTGTTAGGAGCACCAATGCAAAGTTGGTCTTTCTGTGTGAGACTAGGCAAAAAGCAAATAAAGTCCGTCGTTTGAGTAATAGGTTAGGCTTGAGAGGTTTTGCTGGAATTGATAGTAATGGTCTGAGCGGGGGCTTAGCCCTATTATGGTGTGATCAAATGCATGTGGGAGTCAAAGAGGTTAATGAAAGGTCTATTGATGCTCACGTCCGTGTGTCTGATAATGATCCTCCTTGGCGTTTGACTTGTGTGTACGGCGAACCACGTGTTGAGAACCGGCATCACATGTGGTCTTTGATGCAGAAGCTGAAAACACAGTCTGATCTGCCTTGGTGTGTGATGGGAGACTTTAATGAAGCCATGTGGTCGTTCGAACATTTTTCGGTGACGCCGAGGAATGAAAAACAAATGCTTGATTTTCGTGATGCACTGGAAACTTGTGATCTTGCAGATATTGGTTTCTCTGGCATAGCCCACACATATGATAACAAAAGGAAGGGAAGGAAAAACGTGAAGGTTAGGCTGGACAGGGTGGTGGCCGACAACCGGTGGAGGGATCTATTCTCAGATGCTGGTGTTGTGCATTTGATAAGCTCATGTTCTGATCATATCCCGCTCTTACTCAAGTGTGAACGTGAATTGGTACAGCCAGACATGCCTAAGTATAAAAGATATGAGGTGATGTGGGAAAGAGAGAATAGTTTGGCAGAAAAAATAGAATCTGCATGGGGCCGAGCTGGGCGTAAGGTAAACCTGGGTGATGTTCGGCAAGGGCTCAGTATTGTAATGGGTGAGCTGCAAGTATGGAGTAAAACTAAATTCGGTAGTGTGGTCAAAGAGATAGAGAAGGCCCGGTGTCAGCTAGACGAACTGATGTCCATGAATGCGGACAGAGATGAAATACGCAGGGTGTCAGACTATATGAATGAGCTCCTATATAGAGAGGAACTAATGTGGATGCAGAGGTCGCGCGTGGACTGGATCCGTGATGGGGACCGAAATACAAATTTTTTTCATCGAAAGGCAGTCTGGCGAGCACGGCGAAATAAGGTGAAGTGTCTCACTGATGACAATGGTACTAAACATACAGATCATCAGGTCATGGGCGGCATGGTAAACGATTATTTCCAAACTTTGTTTCTGAGAGATGACAATCTTAACCATGATCCCTTGCTTGGCCTGTTTGAGGAAAAAGTGACTCATGACATGAATGTTCGTCTTTGTGCTGAGTTCACTGATAAGGAAATTGCAGACAGCCTATTCCAAATCGGTCCCTTAAAGGCACCGGGGTATGATGGGTTTCTGGCAAGATTCTTCCAGCGCAACTGGCTTGTTTTGAAGGAGGAGATCAGTGCTGCAGTGAAGGAGTTCTTCAGGACGGGGATCATGCCGAAAGGGGTAAATGATACGGTGATTGTCCTAATTCCAAAAATTAATGACCCGGGGCGTGTGTCTGATTTCCGGCCTATCAGCCTATGCAGCGTCATATATAAAATAGTCGCAAAGTGTCTGGTTAACAGATTGAGACCGATCCTGGATGAAATAATATCACCATTCCAGAGCGCATTTGTTCCAGGAAGATTGATAACAGATAATGCCCTGCTTGCTTTTGAGTGCCTATATAGTATTCAGCAGGAGAAAAAACCAGAGAACAATTTTTGTGCGTATAAATTGGACCTATCTAAGGCATATGATCGGGTGGATTGGGGTTTCTTGGAGCAGTCGATGCAAAAGTTGGGTTTCGCTCACCAGTGGATAAGGTGGATCATGACGTGTGTTACCACGGTGAGATACTCTGTTAAATTTAATGGAGCCTACTTGGATTCGTTTGCACCGACGCGTGGTCTTCGGCAAGGCGACCCCCTCTCACCCTTTCTTTTCCTATTTGTGGCTGACGGTTTATCTGCTTTGTTTAGACAAGGAGTGCAGTCTAATTCTATTGAGCCAGTAAAGGTATGCTCGCATGCACCAGGTGTCTCCCATCTCTTGTTTGCGGATGACACACTCCTCTTCTTCAAGGCAAATAAGGAACAAGCCCAATCAGTTAAGGAGATAATTGCATCTTATGAGAGAGCTACAGGTCAGTTAATAAATCCTCAAAAGTGCTCTATACAGTTTGGGGATAACTGTCCCACCAACGTTCAACATGAAGTGAAACAGATTTTGGAGGTCGAACGTACTGATTTTGAAGGCAAATATCTTGGGCTCCCAACTCCAGATGGGAGAATGCATAAAGGCAAGTTTCAAATGTTGCAACAGAGTATCACAAACAGAATCTTGGTGTGGGGTGACACACTATCACAGGCTGCCAGAGAAACCTTGATCAAGGCAGTAGCACAAGCCATCCCAGCATACATCATGAGTGTTTTTAAGCTTCCGTACTCAGTGTGTGATGATCTCACGAGACTTGTTAGAAATTTTTGGTGGGGTTCAAAGAATGGACAGAGGAAGACACATTGGGCAGCCTGGGAGAAACTTACGGATTCAAAACAGAGGGGAGGGCTCGGTTTCCGTGATTTCAGAATTTTCAATCAAGCCCTCCTGGCTAGGCAAGCATGGCGTCTTTTGACCAAGCCAGACTCCCTTTGTGCTCAGGTGCTTAAGGCGAAATATTATCCTAACGGTGAACTTGAAGACACTGTTTTTTCAGGTAACGCTTCACCGACGTGGCATGCCATACATCATGGATTGGAGCTGCTCAAAAAAGGCCTTGTTTGGCGGGTAGGCAACGGGGAGCGTATACGCATCTGGCGTGACCCATGGCTTCCAAGACCGCTGAGCTATAGGCCGACGACGCCAAGGGGCACCTGCAGGTTACGGCGGGTGGCTGAGTTGCTTGATGCAACCGGGCGCTGGAATATGGAGCTCGTCCGTGGCCATTTCAATGCCCCGGATGTTGCAGCCATCATAAGCATCCGGCCAGCTCCACGACAACAAGAGGACGTCCTTGCTTGGGCTCCTGATGCTCACGGTATCTTCACCGTGAGAAGCGCGTACTACCTCGGCCTGCAAGCACAGCGAAGCACTGCCATGTGCGCCACGAGCAGGGCACCGGACGGCACACGTGCCGTCTGGAAGGCATTGTCGGGGTGCCCTGCCCCTCCGAAGGTACGTGTGTTTGCTTGGCGAGTGTCGTCAAATTCTCTGGCTACAATGGAGAACAAAAAGAAGAGGACCCTAGAATTAACGGATATTTGTGCTGTTTGTGGGGTGGAACGCGAAGACACCTTCCATGCACTTTGCAGGTGTCCAAGAGCGCGAGCTCTCTGGAAAGCAATGGCGGAAGACTGGTGCATCCCGGACGTGGATCTATTGCAGAACACTGGTCCGGAATGGCTCCTTCACCTACTGAACAAGTGCGAGATGCACGTCCGGCTTCCCATGCTCATGACAATGTGGAGGTGCTGGCACGTGAGAAACGAAATCACGCACCACAAGCCGGCTCCCCCAATTGAAGTATCCAAGAGATTTTTATCAAGCTACATCGACACTATCTTGTGCCTCCAGCAACATCCCAAGGCCGACATGTCAAAGGGCAAGATGGTAGTCTCCAAGTTTCAGCAACGCCAGGAGAAGCTCAGACCAGCAAGGGCGGCCTGTATCAGACCTCCAGAGCGATGGCACAGGCCTCCACCAGGCTGGATTAAGTTAAACGTTGATGGTGCATATATTCAGGCGGATGGAACAGGTGGCTCGGGCATGATCTTGCGCGACGAACATGGCGCCGTCATTTTTGCTTCTTGCAGATTCTTGAGGACGTGTTCAAGTGCACTGGAGGCGGAGATCGAAGCTATACGTGAAGGGATTGCATTGACTCTGGAGTGGTGTACGCTGCCTTTCATACTTGAATCTGACTGCTCCATGGCGATTGATATGATCAAAAGTTCAGATATGAACAGATCCCCAGCGGCGACGACAGTGGGTGTAATAAAAAACTTGTTAGTGGAGGGAGGTAGAGAGCATGTGTTAATGCATGTGAGTAGAAACCAAAATAATGTCAGCCATGTTCTTGGGCAGATGGGTCACGCTGGCCCTAGGACTGCCGTATGGCTGAGGCAGGGGCCTGACGAGATAGCTGAACTCGTGGCAAAGGACTGTATTGTTCCTAGTTGATTGATTGAAAGTTTTACCCCGCAAAAAAAAAAAATGTGTGAGCCAGCAAACACTCGGGTTTTGGGCAGGGCACAATATCGTGCCTGCGTGAGCGCCCGGACCCCCCTAGTCGGTGCCAAAAGCGCTGACTAGAACGTCTCCTGAAGCGGCCCTCCAAATGGCCCAGCCCAGTGCAGCACGATCACATGTTGCTCCTGTTATTTCATCGCTAGCGCGTTTTTTGTTTTTTTCACTCAAAACGCCAGTGCACGTTCTGTTATACTGGTTTAATTTTTTGTAATTTAAAAAAAGTATCGCCATTCCAAAAAGGTTCGGGACATTAACAAACTGTCCAGTTCTATGAAAATATTTCATACTCCCTTCTTCCATCTATATAGGGCCTAATGCGTTTTTCAAGACCGCCTTTGACTATTGATAAGATTAATAATACATGAGATGTATAATATGAAAATTATATCATTGGAAACTTCTTTCACGTACGAATTTGACGATATGCTTTGTGTAGCTTGCATGTCATATATTATTGCTCTAATACTTGGTCAAAGTTAGTCTCGAAAAACGCATTAGGCCTTATATAGATGGAAGGAGAGAGTACAATTTTGAAGTTTTCATTCAATTTAAAATAAATTCAGAAAATATTAAAAACATTAGTACAATTAAACACAATGTTCCTGAAATTTAAAAGAGATTTGCACGTTTAAATAAATGATCATAACATATAAATAACATTTAGAAAATTTGCAACCCATCAGATTGTTTGCGATAAATGTAAAAATGTGCAAACAAGAATTCAAAAAATGTTAAGTGTGTATTTAAAATATGTTCAATGTATACATGGAAAAGTTAACATGTGTTCAAATTTTTTGAACATGTATTTAAAAATGTTCGTTCGTTGAAAATGTTTATGAATAGAAAATTTAGTATGCACAATTTAAAAATTATTGATGACATATATAATGAGTGTCAAATCGACGAGGCTAATCAACGGGCTATGGAGATGCCCATCACTTGATGCCAATGAAAGAAGTAGGGATTGCCGTGCAACAGATGCACTAAGAGCTATAAGTGTATAAAAGTTCAAAATGAAAACTTAGTGGGTGTTGATCCAACTTGCTTGCTATGAGACTTCGGTCAATTGAGGAAGTCATCATCGAAATATACAAGTCAAGTTCTATAATGAAAAAATTACCATTAATTATATGAAAGTAACTATATATGAGACTCTCTATACGAAAAACATGGTGTTACTTTGAGCACAAGTGTGAAAAAAGATAATAACATTGCCCCTTGCTCATATAACCAGCTCGGGACCCCTATCCAAGATCCGCCGGTTTTAGCACCGACATTGGCGGCACAGGCAGGTCCCACTGTATAGTCACAAAAGCTTGATGTCCAATCTTCGCATCGATGATAGTATCTTTTCGCTTTCGGTAGCATCATGCCACATGCTGACTCGACTGGCTATCTCGGCCATGTAAAGAACTCCACCCCCAGGCCAGACCATCTTGTTTGTCAATCTAGAGTACGCCGCGGATTCACGCGGCGAGCTTGCCTTCTTAGGATGGGTGTCAGACTGTTGGGAAACATAATTAAAAAAATCGTCCTACAATCAACTAGAAACAATATGAAGATGTATTAATAGTTTAGAGTTGATCGTTACCGACTTTGAATTACAGCAGAAGAAGATGAGTCGTTTTCTTGCCATTGTTATCTTTATATGCGGTGCACTCGGCCATGAATCGTTAAGTGATGTCTTTTCGTTTCCCTCAAAAAAAAAAGTGATGTCTTTTCGTTAATCGTGATAGAAATGTAATGATTGTGTGCATTTAACTCGAGATTGGAACGACAAGGATCCAAACGCAAACATACTCCTTCTCCCTGCAAAACGCAAACGCAAACGTATTTTACTAGGCACCAACAAGATCATGAAGCCACACATGCCCGCTACGGTACTGAGAGCCCCCAGGGTGGCGGCCATCCTCCTGGCCGTGGTCCTGGCGGCGGTGAACGGCGCCCAGAGGTGCGGCGCAAAGTGCCCCAACTGCCTCTGCTGCGGTAAATACGGCTTCTGCGGCAGTGGCGACGCCTACTGCGGCTGCCGTGACGACGTCGTGGGGCAGGCGTTGCCGGCCGAACCGGGTTCTACAAGAGCTACTGCGGCGTCCTCGGCGTCGGCCAGGGGATTAAACTTGACTGCTACAACCGGAGGCCGTTGAACAGCGATGGATGGGCTCGCGTCGCAGTGAAGACGGCCGGTAACTACGTACATAGAGCGTGAGCCCTGGAGGAATAATCTCGAGAAGTACTAGTATGTTAATGGACGAATGATTTCCCATTTGTCTTGTCTTATCGTGCATCAGCATCCTTTTGCCTTCAATAAGAAATGGGACAGAGAACTTGGGTCTAGCCGGTGGTAAAGACCTCCTGAAGGGGTGTGTTAATTGCGTCAGTATTAGAGCTCTGCAATTCAGTCTTTAATATACATTGCATGAGTATGTGTCGTCTGTGATAGCATGGCGCCTGCGTGTGACGTGCGTATATCTACGTTAATCCGTGTGTTAGTTTTCTAAAAGATTCAGTGTGTTAGAAGAAAATTGTTGCGCAGTCAAGGATGTAGTTCCAAGACAAAAAGGCACCGCGCGGGTCGGTCGACCTGGTGCATTATGTAGCGTAGCCCGACCGTCATCGTACGCACGTACGTGTCCATCTCGTGTGCGCAGGTGTGACGCGCGCACAAACGGCCGATGGATCAGTCAGACATGACAGCGCTAGCTACTATCCCACAAGAAAAACGAAGAGAAAAATGCATCGCATGGACACATGGCTAGCTGATCAGCCCCTCCACTTTTTTTAGAACCAAGACGCCAGATGCGTCCGACTTTAAATTAATAAAGCCCCAACGGCAGCGTATTACATACCATGTCTTAATACATCACCAAAAGCCATGCCGGCTCGACCACCAAAATTTAAACGAAACTAAACAAGCCGCAAATCGAAATTACAGGGCAGGGCCTTATAGAGCACGCAGGCTCGTCAAGACACCAAAAGGGACCGAAATCATGACTCCCTAGCCATCGCATACACTTGCACCAGTCGTTGTTGGGCGGTCTTGATCAGGTCAGCATCCTTGCGTCTCCCCAACGGACTCCACTGCTGTAATAGGAGGTTGCATTTGAAGATGATATTAGTCCGATGATTTGGAAAACACCCTTCTATAGTAAATTTGTTCCTAGTTAGCCATAAGGCTCAGAGAAATGCCCCAACACAACTCCACATAACCCAATATGCTGGGCCCTTAATCGCCTTTAGGAGGTTAAATAGCTCGGTAGCCGAGCGCGGGTCCCAAAGGACACCCGCCGCGGTCCGGACTGCGCTCGACGCGAACCTCGCTAGAGGGCACCGGAAAAACACATGATTGGCGTCCTTCGGTTCTCCGCACAACGCACACGGACCCGTGGCCGATCCATTACGTTTGGCTACGTTCAGGGAAGTGGGAAGCCTATCACGAAACAATTGCCATATGAAAAGTTTGATCTTCAAAGGCATCCATGCTTTCCACAATCCTGCAATCACTGGCTGTGTCGGCCCTCGACACAACTTGCGGTATAAGGAGTTCACTGAGAACTTCCCCGAGTTACTGAGCGCCCAACTCACCGTGTCAGGCTGGTCCGAAAGACCCACTGGTTCGATTAGGTGTAGCAAGGCCGCGAGGTTTGCCTGCTCGGGCCCGTTGAGTTCCCGCTTAAACTGCAGCTTAGGTGGCGTTGCGGCTAGCGCATCCGCCACCGACAAAGCGGTGTCGACAGCAATATCGTACAAATCCCGGAATATGACCCAAAGGGGTTGGGTACCTATCCACAGATCAGTCCAGAATCGCGTGAATCTGCCGTTCCCAATCGCAAATTTTGCCCCCATGGCAAAGGCTGGTTTGATCAACTGAAGATCATTCCAAAAGGGTGAGCCCCTTGCCCTCCCTTCAAAGAAATTTCCGTTAGGAAAATATTTGGCCCTTAGGAAATCAACCCACAACCCGGAGGCCCCCTGGGTGATTTTCCAAATTCATTTGCACATCAACGCGATGTTAAGCCATCTAGAATTGGTGATCCCAAGACCCCCAAATCCTTGGGTCGACACACCCAGGTCCATTTAACCATGTGGTATTTATGGTTCGGGCTAGTTCCTTCCCAAAAGAACTTGGCTCGAGGCGTGTCAAACTTGGCATGGACCCCTTCTGCAAGCAGAAATAGTCCCATGGCGAACATTGGCAAAGAAGACAGGCTGGAATTTGTGAGCACTAGCCTCGCTGCTTTGGACAAGAATTTTCCCCGCCAGGGACAAACCCTATTCCTCACTTTGGCACACAGAGGCTCCCAATCCTCTATCGTGGGTCGTTTAGTGTCTACCGGGAGGCCCAGATACATGAACGGGAATTTGCCCACTTTGCAGTTGAGCAAATCCGCAATGCTCCTTCCCTCCTCGGCCTCGATCCCCATCGAGAGCACCTCGCATTTGTGGAAGTTAATTTTGAGGCCCGACATGAGCTCAAAACTGAGAAGGATCGCCTTGACCGTAGCAATACTATGAAGGTCCAGATGAAACGGCAGTAGCGTGTCATCCGCATACTGCAAGTGGGACACTCCCCCTGGAATGAGATGTCCTACCAACCCTTTGATATGGCCCGCCTCCGCCGCTTTCCTCAGCATAGAGGACAGCGCGTCAACAATAAAGTTGAACATGAGGGGGGAAAACGGATCCCCTTGCCCGAGACCCCGTTTATTCCGGAAGAAGTGTCCTACTTCTCCGTTCACCGAAATAGCAGTTTGTCCTCCCGAGACCAACTGCATGACGCGGTGCACCCAAACAGCGGAGAAGCCCCGGCTGAGTAGCACCTGACGGAGAAAATTCCAATTAACCCGATCGTATGCCTTTTCGAAGTCTAGCTTCAACAGCACCGCCGGTTCCTTAGTGCATTTGAGTTCGTGTATAATCTCCTGAAGTGCCAGAGGGCCCTCAAGGATATTGCGACCATGGATGAACGCGGATTGGTTGCGATGGATCACACGATGGGCAATCGGAACTAACCTAGTCGCACACGCTTTGGCACAAATTTTAAATGGAACGTTGATGTGCGCAATGGGACGGAACTGTCTAATGTCATCGGCGCCTTGAACTTTTGGAATGAGCGATAACACTCCAAAGTTAAGGCGCGCTATATCTACCGAACCGTGCATAAATCCGTTGTAGATCTCGAAAATCGGGCCCCTAAGCAAAGGACAGAAACGTTTAAACATTGCCACCGGCCACCCGTCCGGGCCAGGGGCCGTGTCCGCCTTCATACCCATCAGCGCGGCATCGATTTCTTCGGGAAGGAACGCTAGCCCCAGCCCCTCGTTCTCGCAGTCCAGCACACGCTGTCCAGCTTCCCACACATCCGCACGTAGACTAGCCCTCTGGTCCTCGCTCGTTCCCATCAACTTAATGTAGAACTCATAAATGTGACGAGAGATGTCGTCTTGTCGCAACAGAAGCCCCTGTTCCGATTGCAACCTCAGGATAGAACATTTCCGACGTCGGCCATTAGCGTAGGCTTGAAAATATTTGGTATTAGCATCCCCTTTGAGGATCCATTTCAAACCACGCGCGCAACGGCCCTCGACCTGACTCTCCAGGTCGTATCGGTGAGCCCATTCCGTCTCCGTAAGGTCCCGGATATCAGCCTGGGAGTCCATCAATGCATGCTAGAGCTAAGCTAAAGATACCCACGGCCAGGCTAGAGGACATTTGCTATATTTGCTTCAACGATCCATGACCCATGCCCATCAGTGTGTTCGCACACGAACACATCACTGTGTACCCTTGGCGTTGAGCGCGATGCGCAAGATACGTCGTTGAAAGAGGCTCACCGGAAGCGCGATACGCAAGATAATCCAGCGAGCTCTTTTGAAGACCCGAAACCTCACGCGGCCGGGAGAGACCCCGTCTGGACGCACGTCGGTGATGGGCTGCCCTAGGTCGGTTCGCCTGCCCCTAGGATTTCGTAGATCAAAGCTCTCCAAAGCGAAGAACATGACGTACGTAAGGCGGGGCATTTTTGTTGGAAATATGCCCTAGAGGCAATAATAAAAGGATTATTATTATATTTCCTTGTTCATGATAATTGTCTTTTATTCATGCTATAATTGTGTTATCCGGAAATCGTAATACATGTGTGAATACATAGACACCAACATGTCCCTAGTAAGCCTCTAGTTGACTAGCTCGTTAATCAACAGACAGTCATGGTTTCCTGACTATGGACATTGGATGTCATTGATAACGAGATCACATCATTAGGAGAATGATGTGATGGACAAGACCCAATCCTAAGCATAGCACAACATCGTGTAGTTCGTTTGCTAGAGCTTTTCCAATGTCAAGTATCTTTTCCTTAGACCATGAGATCGTGTAACTCCCGGATACCGTAGGGGTTCTTTGGGTGTGCCAAACGTCACAACGTAACTGGGTGACTATAAAGGTATACTGCGGGTATCTCCGAAAGTGTCTGTTGGGTTGACACGGATCGAGACTGGGATTTGTCACTCCATATGACGGAGAGGTATCACTGGGCCCACTCGGTAATGCATCATCATAATGAGCTCAATGTGACCAAAGTGTTTGATCACGGGACGAGTAAAATGACTTGCCGGTAACGAGATTGAACGAGGTATTGGGATACCGACGATCGAATCTCGGGCAAGTAAAATACCGATTGATAAAGGGAATTGTATACGGGGTTGCTTGAATCCTCAACATCGTGGTTCATCCGATGAGATCATCGAGGAGAATGTGGGAGCTAACATGGGTATCCAGATCCCGTTGTTGGTTATTGGCCGGAGAGCTGTCTCGGTCATGTCTACGTGTCTCCCGAACCCGTAGGGTCTACACACTTAAGGTTCGGTGACGTTAGGGTTGTATAGAGATAAGTATGTAGTAATCCGAAAGTTGTTCGGAGTCTCGGATGAGATCCCGGACGTCACGAAGAGTTCCGGAATGGTCCGGAGGTAAAGAATCATATATAGGAACTGCAGTTTCGGCCATCGGGAGAATTCGGGATCACCGGTATTGTACCAGGACCACCGGATGGGTCCCGGGGGTCCACCGGGTGGGGCCACCCATCCCGGAGGGCCCCATGGGCTGAAGTGGGGAGGGGAACCAGCCCATAGTGGGCTGGTGCGCCCCCTTTGGCCCACCCCCTGCGCCTAGGGTTGAAACCCTAGGGTGGGGGGGGGGCGCCCCACTTGCCTTGGGGGGTACTTCACCCCCCTGGCCGCCGCCCCCCTTGGGAGATGGGATCTCCAGGGCCTGCGCCCCCCAGGGGTCCTATATAAAGGGGGAGGGACGGGCAGCCGCACCCTGAAGCTTTGGCGCCTCCCTCTCCCCTGCTACACCTCTCTCTCTCTCTCTCTCTCTCTCTCTCTCTCAGAAGCTCGGCGAAGCGCTGCTACGGTGACTGCTTCATCCTCCACCACGCCGTCGTGCTGTTGGATCTTCATCAACCTCTCCTTCCCCCTTGCTGGATCAAGAAGGAGGAGACGTCATCCGCTCCGTACGTGTGTTGAACGCGGAGGTGCCGTCCGTTCGGCACTTGGTCATCGGTGAGTTGGATCACGGCGAGTACGACTCCATTATCCACGTTCTAGTGAACGCTTCCACTGACGATCTACAAAGGTATGTAGACGCATCCGATCACTCGTTGCTAGATGAACTCATAGATGGATCTTGGTGAAACCGTAGGAAAATTTTTGTTTTCTGCAACGTTCCCCAACAATTTTCCCTTCTCCCGGGTACTGTTCGAGAGAGGAGAAAAGGGAGGCGGCTCGAGGTGCGAGTTGGGGCTTGGCCCGATCCCGGGCTCTCGCCGCCGGCGCTGCCGGTTGGAGAGAAGATGGGGGAGGTGCCCGCAGCTGCCGTGTACATACTAGTTGTAGTTGTGTTGTTTCCTTAGTGGAGTTTGGCTTTATGCCGGAGCTTGGCGTGATGCCGATGGGGATTGGGTCGCCGACGCGAGCAAGCCGCGTGCGGTGGCTACTGGATTTGGTTCTTAAGGTGGTGGCGATGGAGGGCTTGCTGTTGCCGACTGGATCCACTCCGGTGTCCCTGGTAATAAGCTCGATGCCCCTGATCTGGCGGAGGATCTTGCTGCTGTTCCCTGCCTCGGAGGCCATCATGGCGATGGCGAAGAGGTGGCTGACGCTTGCAGCTCTGGAGCTTGCAGGTTGGGATGCTGCGGATCGGGCTGTGGATCATCAGCAGTGGATGATTTTTTGGCGAAGCAATGGCGCCTGCTCCGGCGGTCGATGGCCTGCTCTCGCTGACTCGCCTCTGTTTCTTCTGGCCGATGAAGCCCAGAGGAAGGCAGCTCTGTTCTTCCATGGAGTCTATGGCGTGGTGCTATGGAGCTTTCGTCGGCCCAAGTGGTCTCATCCCTGGTGCCGGCCAAATTTTTTCCGTCGAGGAGCAGAATAGGACCCGATCGTGTTTCCTATCCTCTGTTCGGGGTCCTTTTCACAAAGTTTAGGGACTGTTTAGTAGTTACAGTTTTCTTTTGGGTCTCTGTTGTAATATGTGCTTTCATGTTTATCCAATAAATATCTAGGGCCTTCTCGGCCCGTGTCTGTTCGAAAAAAAAATGCGAAGAACGCGGATGAATGAAAAGCAGAAAATTAGGGTAGGAGATGAAAGTTTGTAGATGGGTTTTGCGATTGTGTGTTGTTGTTCAATCCGCCGTCACCCCTTAGGTATATAAGAGGCGGCTGGACTTCCCGTACAAGGAAAAGGCTTGGATTCACGTCCAAAACCCTAGTCAAATTCGGATTGGTTTTGTCCGAACTTTTCAAAACTGTTCGGTTTAAACTGGCTGCACCCTGCGGATTCACTGAAGCGCCGTATAAGGAGTCTCTTTAGAGGCACGCTACACGTTTTTTTGCCTGCTCGAACAATCGAGAATGTAAGTGCTTCTCTAATGAGGACGATTATTTTGACCTTTTACATTTGGAGAGGACAGTTTGGACAATTTTTGATATTCAAGTGACTGGCAAGGTGATACATCGCAAACGTTGATGGCATGCAGTATAATGTACCATTTAAGAACAACTGTAGTCATACTATTTATTACACAGTATAATGTACCGTTTACTATATTGCTTAGATTTTTTAATTATTGTTTGAAAACGTGATGTAAAATAAATCTGAACCAAATTTGAAACTTCATAGATTAAAAAAAGTTCATGAAATCATTAAAAAAATTGTTGACCAAATCAAGAAAGTGCATGTATCCAAAAGGTACGTAAAAAAGTTGACTTTTAAAAAAACCTTCAACTATTCTAAATTTTTTATAAATTTCTAAATAGTTCATGAAATTTAAAAAAAATCCGAATTTGAAAAGGATCATGCTTTACAAAAAAAATGGTCAGAGATTCGAAAAATTCATCGATTTTTTAAAAAAGTTCACCAGATTTGGAAGAAAGTTTGTGATTTGAAAATTTTCATGAACTATGGGAAAACATTTCTCAGAGATTTGGAAAAAAAGAAAAACAATTTGGGAAAGTTCATGGATTAAAAAAAATCATAGAATTTTTTGAGAAAAGGTCATCGATTTTGACAGAAAAGTCCGCAAATTTGAAAAAAAGGTCATCAATTTAAGAAAAAGTGCATTTTCTTAAAGTTCACCAATTTTTAAAAACTTTACAGATTTGTGAAAAAGTTTGTAAAAATTGAAGAGAGTTCGTGGAGTTGAAAAATGTTCACGGATTTGAAAAGTCCATGGGTTTGAATAAAGTTCACACATCCGAAAATAATGGAATTGAAAAAAAAATCTTCATTTCAGAAAAGAGTGAAAAACTAAAGAAAAAATAATTGAAAAGAAATTAGGATTTGGCGAACAAGAAAGAAGAATGGAAAAAAGGGAGTAAGTAGTCACAATAAGTGTTGTGTCCAGGTTGGTTACTGCAAGTTATAGTGAACAAGGAGTCACGGTTTGAATCACCATGCCCGCATGTTCCTTTTTGCACCAAAAAGAAAAAAGGTAAACCGGCCAGCCCAGCACGGAGGTGGGGTGTGCGCCAGTTTGCGGATAACAAAGCTCCGGGTTATTCTTAGTGAAGGAAATACAGTGCAACCTACGATTCATTCAAATAGTTTTTATATAAAATTGATTTTTTTTCTTTTGTTGAGAATACCACGGATGTCATTTCTTGCCGAAACTTCACAAGGGAGTAAAATGATTGGCGCGATTTGATGCCCGTATTTTCAGATTTTTTAAGCATTTCCTAGTATTTTTTATTTTACTATTAAGCACCCGAGAGCTCCTAATCCGTGTCCAATGTACATGGTAACGCCGACCAACCGACAACGTTGCCATAACTTGGTGCCATATAGGATGAGTCGATCTCAACTCCCTGCAAGGCTGCAAAGGCCCTCCTAGATAGGTAGACAGTAGTTGGATTGAACCATCACTTATTCACATGCATTTTACTAGGCAAGAAAGCAATAGCTAGGATTAGCCAATTCCATGGCGCCAGCCATGCATTCTTTCCGGCGCCGGTGCCGGTGCATGTGTGTACGTTGGGCCTTGGCAGGATGTACGTGTCAACACTCGACCTGATGTCCGAGACAAGGACACTGAATTTTTCTTTGTTGTTTTGTAGGCAAGGATGAGTGATTATATTGGCATGGCCGGCCCGGCGTGGCGTGCATATGTAGTTTTGTAGCAAGGATGTCGATTGTATTACTGCTGCTGCTCACATGCATGCATCCGCTTGATTATTGATGCTCGCTCGAGACATGCATGCATATATGTAGCAACTCCGGCTATCAACAGATATTGACACTGACTAGTTGTGAAATGACAATCCGCCCGGTGCTGTGTGTGCCGTGTCATATGGTGGCTAAATTAGTTACGTCTTCTCCTTCTTTCTTTTTTGCCGGTGAAAACAATAGCTAGCCATGTCTGACTGATGATCCACCGGCCGTTTGTGGTGCATCACACCTGACCTAAGCACACCTACGAGATCGACACGTACGTGCGTACTATGGCGGTTGGGCTACTGAAGCTGCATCACACACCACGTCCACCGAGGCGCGCGGTGCAACTTTTGTCTCTCCACCAGAAGATTCCTCTCATGGCCGCAACCTTTTTTGTTCTTTCTTTTCGAATACCACGCGCAAAGTTGTATATTCTTGCACGCTTTCAAATAAGCATGTTTTTTTGGGTCCCCGATATTACAATCCCTTTTCATCGGAAAAAGGGTTACGACCTCTTTCCCCCTTTACAATGCCTCCTCATATCTATATCTATGTGTCGTCACCTTAAACAACGAACATCAAGTTATAATTTACCAAATGTAAATTTGTATTCGAATGAAGTTTCTAATGATGTAATTTTCATGACATGTAACTTCATGTTCATTGGAAAATTAACGACCCAGGACCAGGAATATATACCCGAATTATAAATTATTTATGTATATATAGTCATAGATAAATTATTTGGGGCACCTACTTGGTTTTACATTAATATCACGTGGATCCTAACCCATTAAATTCTGCTTGCAATTCCATATGTGATATTCGGTTTCTATTTCAGAATTAGCACGTATACATTTCTTCCCAAACAATACATGCATGCACAACTTTCCTTGCATGCATGATTGTCATTTGATTATTTCCAAAATAACCTTAACAGTGACGACTTGCCGAGGATATGATACCTAGAAATGATATACCCGAGGTACGATAGAGAGAAATGATATACCCAAGAATTATATGTCGAAAGATGATATAGCCCAAAATTATAATTAAAGTTCAATATACTCTAATGTATTCTTCCAAGGTTGTGAACTATATCCCGAAATGTACCCAAGGTGTGATATAGAGAAATGATATACCCAAGGTACTATACAAAGAAATGAGAAACCCAAAAAATGTATGTCCCAAAAATGATATACCCCATTATTATAATTAAAGTTCAATATACTCAAAATTAATATACTCGAATGTATACTTCCAAGGTTGGGACTATCGAAATTATATAACTAAAAGCAATATACTTGAATGTGACATATCCAGAATTTTTCTTTAAACATAAATTAAACCTAATGTTTCCTCGTAGTTCAGTATATACTTATGTCGTGGTGAGCTGAAATGATATTTTTCTATGAGGAAATATAAATGCGTATTTACACAATCACACTGTTAGATCATCTTAGTACATTAGAGTATATACATTGCGTCTCGTTGGTAGGTATTTGATACCTCGGGCATGTTTGCATGATATTTCGAGGTATCTGCATACTCATGATATTTCTGGGTATATACATTGCGTATCATTAGTAGGTATTTGCTACCTCGGGCATGTCTCTATGATTTGCAGCACGTACACAATTTATTGATTGAAACAATTTTTTCATTTGTGATATCTTGGGTATAGGCATACCGAGAATGTCTTGGGTACTAAAACAATCCACATACTCGCAAATACTATATATCCTACGTATATACATACCTGATTTGCGTCATACTCATGATATTTCAAGGTATCTGTATACTAATGATATTTCTGGGTATACACATTGCATCCTATTAGTAGGTATTTTATACCTCGGGCATGTCTCTTCGATTTGGAGTACGTACACGATTTATTGATAGAAATAATAGATTTTTTTGTGATGAATACCTCATGAATGCATCAATGTTTGTATGTACATTTATTTTTCTATATGTTGAAGCTCTGTCCGCCGAGCAACCGCATTGTGCAGTCATGTATTTATACTTCAATCTGAAGATAATGCATTTAGAGATGTTGACTACGGAATAAATATATGAGGCAAGCAATAGTTTAAGAAATTCAAGGATGGAAAGTCCTGCATGCAAAATAGTTAAGTACAAGTGAAACATAAGCATGGAAATTTTTGCATGCATAACTTTTAGGAATGGACTGCGATGTGTGTTGGTGTTAGTTACCCTATCCTTTCCCGGGACAACGAGTCGAGCCACCGGCACCATCGAGAGAAGGCATGGCTGGCTCATGGAATTGGCTAGTCCTAGCTACTGCTCTCGCTTTCCTTGTGAATGAAGTGGTCGATCCTACTACTACTATCTATCTAGCTATAACTTGGTACTTGGCAGGATGTGAGATTGATCCATGGTACTATTCACTTATGGCAACAAGATATTATCGAGCATGGCCAAAACCAAGGGCCACCTCGCTGCTCCTCGCGATCATTTAATTGCCAAACAAATGCATGTGTTCCTATCACATCGACTTTCAGCCTAATATCTTTTTTTAAACCCACAAGTTTTGGGAATGCTATATGCAAATGGTACCTATGGTACCGCCTGTCAAACGACGTCTGAATGAATGATATATGCTCAACACAAGGTAGTATGTTTGCAGAAAAAAAGTACTCCTTTCTTCTACTAGCGAGCTAGGCGCCGGTCTGATTTATACACTAACAAGTTGTCCATCTCAACTATTTATTAGCAAGCAGATGTCCCTCTCCTGCTGTATGATCATGAGAGAAACATCTTGTGGCCTGCTCACCATGATGATCCATACAGTACAAATGATCCATCAACAATTGGTGAGCGATGACTGACAGGGAGGGCAATACATGGTGTACCAATTACTACATCTCCAACATCGCGAATATATTCCGATCGACTGATTTATTGCCCAATCAGACAACATTTCCCTTCATCCCTTCGACTGCAGCCACCTACTGATCAGTGCTACCCTATAAGGCAGGGGAAGAAGGTTGTTAATGCAATGTTGCATGACCGAACCGGGCATAGATTGGCTGACATTAAGTCACCCGACTTTTGGCCACTAACTAGTGGGCCAGCTCATTTATGGCCCCAGATGGTCGTAAGTCAGCTGAGATCCATCCATCCACGATTGCCATCTACAAAGCTTGCTTTACTTGAGTATCTCTTGTAAAAACATTGGATAATTTGATTGGACAGCCAAATTGACCGGTCATTCATATGCATAGACTACTGTCACTTGATAACAGAAGTGTCGTGAGAAGACAACGTAATGCCCCTAGGAAACAACACACCCAACATTTGTGCCTAATTATATTAACTAGCTGCCTCTATCTATGGAATTTGGATCCTTCCTGATACATTCTACTCCCTCCGGTCCATAATTATTGTCGTGGTTTTAGTTTCATAATTATTGTCTCGGTTTTAGTTCAAAATGGAACGGAGATAGTACTAATTAATCTAATCAATATAATGCAAACTGCATTGCATACAGAAAGATTAGGACAAGCTACTTTTGGGATGAAAATAATACTTTCTGAATAAGACAAGGGTATGTGAATGAATATTGATTGAAGCATCAGCAGTCTGGAGATGGGATACACTAGTACTACAAGTACGCTTTATTTATCCTTTTTAGCTTGATCGAGCAACTTATTCCGCACGATGCAAATATCTAAAAGAGAAAGGAAGAAAAGAATGTCCATTTACACGCACATAGTAGACACGGCGACAAAAGTTAGAATGGAATATGCATACCGCACCACCATGTATGGTATGTAGTGGAACGACGAAGAAAAGCCGTATCAGCTGCTTTGTTCTTCAGGCTGCAAGTGGAACGCTGGGTGGGATACCCGCGTCCGCTCTACATTTGCTGCATAATATAAATGGAAGGCCCGCTGCCCACTTATTTTTATGCAGGATAAGTGGGTTTAGCGGGCAACCCACATCTCATTAAAATGTGACTGAAAGTAAAATGGAACCATACAGGTCTCTAAATCACGAGTTCACAAGTAAAAAGGGAACACATATAATTATTCTCTGAATCACGAGTTTGCAGTTGTATCAGTGATGCCCAATTGCGCTGCGTGCACAACGACGTCTACTGGAAACCCCTCGTAGCTTAGTGGCATAGTCTCGATGGCCTGTGCTCCCACATGGCCGCTCTTTGGTTCCCCTTCGCCACGGCTAGAGTTGTCGCCATCTCCCTTGCCAGAGTCGGCATCGGCGAAGCGTGTCCGGCATGAATCCGAGGGAGGCTACAGCATCAAAAAAGCTCGTTCGTTGGTGCGGACTATGAATCTGAGGAAGGTGGTGTCCAGGAAGATCTAGCGGTAGGGCTCTGGTTTATGCTCGTCACACCCTAGTCCTCCTCGAGAACACGAGTGGATGATGGAGGGGCCCATCTTGCGGCAGCAATCTCAAATCCGAGGAGCTCGGCGTTGGATCTTGCGCGTCCAAGCGAGATGATTAGGGGGGAGGTTGGTGCTCGCTGGCAACAAGGAGGGAGGAGCTTGCCAATGGCTTCCCCTAAACAGCCAGTGCTTTTTTCTTTCTTTCGTAGTCAGAGTCAGGGAGCGAAAGGTGTTCTTCTAAGGGCTTCTTTGATTCAAAGGAATTTTATAGGATTTCAGGAGGATTGAAATCCTTAGGAATTTTTTCTATGTTGGTCCTTTGATTCATAGGATTGAATCCCGTAAGAATTTTTCCTATGAAATCTTTTGTACTACATTTCATAGGAAATCTAACATCCACTCCAACCTCTTTTTACAATTCCTTTGTTTTTCCTGTGCCATCAAACACTCATTGCTGATCCTATAGGATTCAAGTAGGCATGCCACTCCAATCATATACTTTTCCTATTCCTACGTTTTCAAAATCCTATGAATCAAAGAGGCCCTAAGTGGAATTATGTGGGCTTGTCCATTTCTTCCACAAAACACTGGAACTAATCTACGGGTGTCCGCGTATATGATTATGAGGGCTAAATTATGGGGCTCCGCTGGTACCCCACTTCCACTTACAAGCTGATTTGTTCTCTTTTTTCCAACTGAATTTTTTATATTAACAACAAGGCTTCTGAATGTTCAAATGATCAGAGTGTATCAATGAAAAAATAGCGCGCTACAAAATATAGTGAGGCCCTTCTCCAAATGCTGCGCAATTTATAGTGCGCTAATAGCGTGCTATATTTCAGAATAGCTTTGAGAAAAATGTCAAATATACCCAGAAATAAAGTAATTCGCCAACTAAATTTTTCCGAGGAGCAACACATGCATAAGGGCCAAATCCAAGGCATAAAAAAGAAATACATGTTATCCTATCGTGGCACAATAAATAACACAAGCTTCACATCAGAGTATAATTACAAAGAGAAGAAACGATCAAACTTGTTAGTTGTTACTCGTGGCCAGATCTTGTCGCTGCTCACGATCAGATCCTGACGCCGCCTCCGCTCACGACCAGATGTTGCCGCTTCTGCCGTTGCCACTCATCTTGGCTGGGAAGGGTTTCTTTAGGGCACCTGGGAGGGGGGGGGGGCGGTGAGAACTAGGGTTGGGTCCTTGTCGTGTGAGAATCATAGAAAGAGAGTGAGAAGGGTGTGGCCGAGTGGTGGTTTTGGTCTTTCGGGCCTACTGGGCTATGGTTTTCTTATTGTTGCATCATGTGCAGACTACAACGCTACAAGTTACAACATTATAGCAAGATGTAGCACGCTAATTACGTGATTAGCGCCGTAGCAGCCGAATTTGCCAAAACGAAGTGTCCCCTATCCTAATACGCTATAACGGCGCTATAATGGCAATAGCGCACTATTGTTTTGTTGGAGTACACATACATTCCAACCTTTCTTTAAATTCTCCGATCACACCAACAAAAAAGTAACCGCTCAGTCACTTTGTGTCCCTGCCATCGCACCACCGATGAACCACTTCAAATCATTGTCTAGTTTGTCAACCAGACAAGCCGCCTTCAACAGGCGGCGACAAGATCGGGGTGCCGGAGAGCCAACACCGCCTCAAATGGCCACGCAGCCGCTGCCATGGAGCATGGACACCACCTAAAGAACATATGCCGCCATCCCAGCATCCAAGCTCCATTGTGTATGTTCCGCTGTTTCGAGGCACCACACCGCACTATGAGAGCGCTCTTCGCAT
Organism: Aegilops umbellulata; assembly: GCA_032464435.1. NCBI lineage: Eukaryota > Viridiplantae > Streptophyta > Magnoliopsida > Poales > Poaceae > Aegilops > Aegilops umbellulata. Next base: position 485,876,567 of record CP136059.1, on the reverse strand, counting down.
ATGAGAGACAACCATGTGAGATGATAGTCCCGCCAATGTTGTCCTCTAGGTGTAATGCGGCCACGCGGGGGATGGTAGGAGGCGACGGCAACTAAGGTTTTCTCAAGGCACCCTAGCATCCAAGGTCCATTGCGTATGCCATGCCCTTTGAGACCACTATGGATGTGCATGAGGGCAAAAGTTCCCAATCCGACCCACTTTCGCTTGTTTGGTAGGGTGCACGGGCTCACCTGAGCTATGCCCATCTCATGCATAAAAGGGCCCTCAACCATGCTCATCTCATGCACCCCAAACAGGGTGCATGAAGGCAGCCATGCTGGCCCTGACCCTTGTCCCCACCCACCAGATCACGTTCAGATATGTTTATATTTTCAAAAAATGTTCATAATTTCAAAATTTGTCCAAATTTTCAAAAAATATTCAGAACTACAAAAATTGTTTAAATTTTGAAAAAGTTCAGAGTTTCGATTTTTTAAATGTTTAAAATTTCAAAATTGTTTAGATTTTCAAAAAATTGTTCTGAATTTCAAAATTTGTTTGAATTTTCAATAAATGTTTTAAAAGATGTTCGGAATTTAGAAAAATCAATATTTATTGAATTTTGAAAAATCAGAATTTCAAAACAAAGTTACATTTTTATAAAATATTCAAGATTTCAAATTTTGTTTAAATTTTCAAATTTTCAAAAGTTCAAAATTTCAAATATGTTCAAATTTTCAAAATATGTTCAGAATTTCAAATTTTAGTAAATTTTGAAAAAAGTTTAAAATTTCAAATTTTGTTTAAATTTTCAAAATATGTTTAATTTTTTTTCATGTTGTTTCAATTTTGTTCATCAATCAAAAAAATTAGAACTTGAAATTGTTCAGCATGTCTAAACACATGCAGGTTGCCAAACAAAGTCTCAGCGCATACATCGCTGCCAAACAACAGCAACTGCATGGACTCAGCATGTTTACACTCAGCATTTATGAGAGGAGAACAACTAGGCTAGGTCCATACATGCAAGCAAACACACCCTATGCCACATGAACAGAGCGCTCCCGCATGAGGCAGACAACCACACCAGAAGGTAGCCCCGCCACAATTGTCCTCTAGTGGCAGTGGGGAGGGAGGACATGAAAAGGATGCGGCAGCCTCTAGGGTTTGCCTGAGCTATCCTGGCATCCAATAGAGGCAACCGCGTGAGAAGGTAGCTTCTCTGCTGCTGTCCTTCGGTTGTAGCGGAAGGGACACGGAAAGGACGCGGCGACATCTAAGGTTTACTAGAGCCACACCCCCTCCCACACCCCCAAAGCGACGCATGTGCTATGTTAGGAACCACCTAAATCAAGTGATACCAGGAATGGAAAACAAGTCGCCCCGAGCCTAATGCAAGCTAGTTCAAAGGTCCTATCCCTCTAGGTTTATAGTTCGGGTGTATATTCATGTTTAATTTGATCATCGAAAACAGCAAGTTATATGTCATGAAAAATACACAAAACTTAATTCAAATACAAATTCACTGGTATAAATTTTGGTAAATTATAACTTGATGTTTTTTAGCTTAATTATAACTTGATGTTTATTGGTTTGAGTGACGACACATAGATATGGGTAGGCATTGTAAAGGTGAAAAGAGGTTGTAATCCTTTTTTCCGAGTAAAAGGGGTTGTAATCTTGGGGACCCAAAACAAAAATGCTTTTTTGAAAGCCTGCGAGAATGTAAAACTTGGCGCGTGGTATTTGAAAAGGAAAGAACAAAAAAGGTTGCGCGGCCATGAGAGGAATCTTCTAGCCGACAGAGAAAAGTTGCACCTCGCGCGCGGTCGACGTGGTGCGTGATGCAGCTTAGGTAGCCCAACCGCTATAGTACGCACGTACGTGTCGATATCGTACGTGTGCTCAGGTCAGATGTGACGTGCGCGCAAACGGCTGATGGATCAGTCCGACTTGGCTAGTTACCTTTTTCACCAGCAACAAATACGAAGACGATGACGTAACTAATTTGGCAACTAAGGAGAAGAAAAAAAGGAGAGAAAAAATGCATCCATGGCTAACTGATGAGCCCCTCCATTTGCATGCTAGCCCACGGGACGGCCACGGCCAGGCCAGCGGACACTGTTACAGCTGCATGCGTCGTGGATGAATTGATCAATCTCTTCAGTAGGCAGCACACGATCGACACGGCACGCACAGCACCGCGCGGATTGTCATTTCACAACTAGTCAGTGTCAATCTCTGTTGGTAGCCGGAGTTGCTACATGCATGCATGTCTCGAGTGATCATCAGTAATCAAGCGCATGCATGGGAGGAGCAGCAGTAATATAATCGACATCCTTGCCTACAAAACTAGGGTCCTGTATGGACACCGCGCCGGGCCGGCCATGCCAATATAATCGTCGTCCTTGCCAACAAAACTACAAAGACAAATGCAGTGTCCTTGTCCCGGACATCAAGTAGAGTTCGCACTGGCACCGGCACCGGCGCCGGAAAAATGCATGGCTGGCGCCATGGTATTGGCTAATCCTAGCTACTGCTTTCTTGCCTATTCCCTCAGTTCCTAAATATAATTTTTTTAGAGATTCCACTACTAAACCGTATACGGATGTATATAGACATATTTTAAAGTATATATTTACTTATTTTGCTCCGTATATAGTCCATAGTGGAATCTCTCGAAAAACTTATATTTAGGAACAAAGGAAGTACAATGCATGTGAATCGTTGATGGTTCAATCCTACTACTGCCTACCTATCTAGCAGGACCTTTAGAGGGAGTTGAGATCTACTCATCCTATATGGCATCAAGTTATGGCAGCGTTGTCGGTCGGTCGGCGTTACCACGTACTACACGTTATGTCGTTATGGTACTGCTTGTAAGTAAAACGACATCTGAACCAATGATATAACTCGACACGAGGTGCCTTGCAGATTAAGTACTTTTTTTTGTTCTACTAGCTAGCTAGAGAGAGGGTCAACTTTATTTACTCCTATCAGCCAGTACGGCCTCTCCCATCAGCGTCGTCATCGATCAAGAACTAAACTAGAGGCTGCCCGATGGTCCTGCGCGTAATGATGAAGAAGGTGCGGGAAACATCTCATAATTCTAATCATTCATCCGTGATCGATGAGCCCTGACCAACGGGGGGAGGGCATGGCGCTGTCTTTGAACATCTATCGAGTAATATAATCTGACTGTCTGAGATCCCAATCAGACAACCTTTCTATTCCTCACATTGCAACCACCTGTTGACCTACCTAGAAAATGCATGCAGGCTATTCTATGAAATGAGAGAGAGAAAAAGGTCGCCCCGATCATTAACTAAGGCAACGCCGGCAAGGTTTGGCAGTAAGGTCGTCCACGAGGCTGGCCGGCTGAAGCACCTGTGCCGACACACTTATCCCCCTTGCCCTGCCCGGATGTTGACGTGAGGGATGCGGCGGCAGGGCGGGTGGTGGTGGCGGGAAACACCTTTCAAATGGTAGTCCACGCGGCTTGTCGGCAGTGGCAGTGGTGGTGCTATCACACTTACAACCCAATGACCTCAAAAACTACCACCGCTACTCCTGCAGATCGCCATCCATTCTTCATAATACCAATGACCTCAAAATTATCAAAAGTTAAAAACAAGGCGACCGCCCTTTTCGAAAGTGATAGACCAAATTTTAGTGCTAAAGCTTCGACAGTCAAGACATCAACAAACCAATCAATTTTCCAGTTACCTCTTGCGATGAATTTCCCACTAGTGTCTCTTAGAACTGCACCAGCCAAGCCCCTAAGAATATCTCGATGAAAAGATGTATCTTCATTAAGATTAACAATTCCCACACGTGGTCAGGTCCACCCCTCTTTATTCATGGGTAGCATTAAAAGAGCAATAACCCAGTTTGCGGTCAGGGCACAAATCCCCATAGTAATCTTATTAAGGTCTTAATATTCTCTTCATGAAATAGATTACGCCTTTCTCACAAAAAATACCAAGCAGTAATGATGATCCACTCAAGAATATAAAGACCCAATCACTAATACGTCCGTGAATAGCACTGACCCCTCATCACACACCGTCCCATGGTCGGCCGTCACCAATGTGCAATATCACTGAACAGACACTCTAGAGTGGTCAGTGATAAGGTTCTTAGGGCTAAGCTGGAGGTTTATCACAGACCGATCTAAAGTAGATTAGCCAGTCATAATGTGTATCAGTGACTAGATCAGTATGTGTTATTTGTTCAAATCTGACTATTTTGTTTCGCGCCGGCCAGCGTTCTTGTGTACGCGGCCTGTTATAATCCATCGGCTACTGCTCATTATGCTTCATATTCCAAACCCTCATTGGCTGTCCTTGGCACCACTCCGTCATGTCCTTCACCGATCTCGGGGGGTAAGCAATCGTGGATCTATCTACTTCGAGAACCAATATTCCTTCCTCTTGTAACCCCCTCTGATCCCGGCTACGGCGGAGCTATGTGTTCCTGGGGCTGTGAACCAACTTGTGAAGAATTGTTTTTGGGAGGGCTTAGATGACAAATTCTTTAGCTTTTGGCCCCCCAAGCACATTCTTTCTAGCTCCGCCACTGTGTCCCGGCATGGATGCTTTGCTCGGAGAAATTTTGGCCATCCAACACCGCCATGCTATAACTACCATCGCGAGCGCTGCCTTTCTGCCGCATCATCGGTGATTACACATGTGCCCTGTCCGGTTATCTCTATTTTGTTTGTTTATAGTCTGTTGACACAATAGAAATGCTTCCAGGTCATGAGGAATCTAGCCCGGAGATTTAAGGCACCGCCCGGCGTGGTGCATATATGATGCAGCGTCATGTGGCCCAACTTACGTACTCCCTCCATCCGGTGAATAGTCTATGTTTGGCTTTAAAATTTGTCCACAAAAGAGTGTACTAATATCTTCCCAATGCACTTTAAAGTAGAAAAAAAGTCTTCTCCCTCATCGCACGGTAATCAAGACCAATAACATTCTACACATGGTCTCCTTAATTTTTACATGCACTTAACTCATTGTGGGTTGGTTAATTAGGCCCTTCCCAGTGCTCCATTGTGGACAGGTGTTAAGCATGCCACATAAGCGAGAAAATGACATGTCACAGCAATTAAAGAAGAGAGAGAGAGCACTTTGGTGACCCAAGAAGAACCAATGCCAAACGCGTGAACCTAGGTAAACCACTCAAATGAAAGAAGCTGACCAATGCATGAAAGAGTTTAGGTAATAAATCATTAAATAAAGTGAGTTTAGCGAACAACAAGTTAAGCACATATGCATTGGAGAGTTAAGTTGCTAAGCTATTTAATGCACTTAGCACCTCATATAAGCACATTGCATTGGAAGAGGTCTTAAAGAGGAGAGAGATGATGGCTTGTTCATTCTCAATGCATTTTTTTACTCATTTCATAATTTGTCGTTTTTTATATGTACACTTTCCACCGGATGAAGAAAATACTTACCATACGTGTCGATTTCGTGTGCTCACCGTGACCCACGCACAAATAGCCTGCCATGCCGAATTGCCTGCCGATGGATCAGTCAGGCACATCAAGCGGAGATGGAAAAAAAGAAGAGAAAAATGCATGCATGCATGCCGAGCCCCTCTATTTGCTAGTTAGCGCAGTAGCTACCCCAACAATGCTACATCAACGGAGAGTTATTTAAGGATTACGGGCTGATCTTTAGCTCGCAGTCTTTTTATTGGATTAGAGGGAGAAAGGGCCCCACCCCCCGTGAAATTCAGGGGTGCGGTGAAGAGGTTTTATGGTAAGTTTCGTAACAGACCGTAAAACGCCTGTGTGTTTAGCATTTTTGGTACCACCCTCGTCCACAATGCACCCACGGCCGGACTTTTTCACTGTTCTGACCCATCTCTCTAACTTTAGCATGATTTGACCCGTGTTTGAGACTTTGTTTGGATCTGACCCAAATCGAGACGCCAACATTCGCGGCGTCCTGCTTGCACTGAAGACGCAAAGGACGGCAACGTTTAGGCCTGGCCCACGTCCCTGGTCAGCAAGTTTGACCGTCCGACATGGCAAAGGGGTAAACGCCATGACCCTTGGCGTTTGCCCCTGGATAGCAGTAAACCGGCCCGAGCCGGCTCGGGTGCAGCCCAACCCACCCCCAAGATGCAGGAGGCGTCTTCCTCCTCGCAACGGCGCCCTACAGAAGCTTTCCTTCTCTCCTCCCCTCACCCAAATCACCCCCAAATCGGTTGTTTTCTTCATCAAAAGTGCAGATACGAGCCCCCCCCCATCTTCTTTGAAGTATTCTCCACCGGTTCCCCGATTTTTTTTGGTTGAAAACTTGTATTTTTGCGGCATTAATTCATAGTTGTTGGAACCCTAGGATTCGTTTTGTTTGCACTTTTTTGAGAAAGGGGAGCCCATGGCTTGGTCATGTGGGTATGATGTATACTTTAGAAGGGAATGCATGTGTTTATATGGTAGGATTGAGAAGAGAAGGCATTTGTGGTAGGGTTGGGCATGTGGGTATGATGTATACTTTTTGTTGCTATGTGTATGGATTTAGATAGATGATTGCTTGAAAGATAATCTAATTAATTTGTGTATTTTGTATGCTTGATTCTCATTGAGATACGGTCATATAATTAGGATGTTATATTGAGATTTTGTTATGTTGTGTTGCCATTGAGATATGTTGCCATTGAGATTTTGTCATATATAGATAATTGGTCTTGTTATCTTGACATTGAGATATGTTGCCCCGTGCATTGAGATTTTGTCATATATAGATAATTTGTTTTGTTATGTTGCCATTTAGATATGCATTTATGTTGATGTTGTTATGCCAAATATATGATATGTAGGATGTTATATAGTGTTATGTATGTTTCATTTGTTCATGCTTGATTTGTAGGATGGCGGGTGAACGTTGGTACGACGGTCTTCATAAAGGGCGTGACAAAGAGCATCATGCGCGGGACATTGAGAATCACCGGGCAAGACTCAATCTATTTGAATACTTGGTTATTACTTCTCATTTTTGCTAGTCACTAACCATAATGCAATGCTATTTTGCAGGAACTAAAACCTATGCGCATGAGGGGTCATAGTGCCCACGACTGGCCGTGCGACGAGAGGTATGAGCCATACTTCGAGAGACTGGGCCTTCTCCCATTTGTGATTCAGTTCAAGTGACACGCTCCGTTGATCAACCACGGGGCGTTGACCGCACTTATTGACCGTTGGTGGCCAGAGACACACTCGTTCCACTTGTCATGTGGAGATATGACTGTGACCTTGGAGGACATGGTGATGATCAGTGGCCTTCCAATCAATGGAGAAGCTTTGACCGGCACCATCGTAACTGCTAATTGGCGAGATCGTGTTGGCCAGTTGACAGGTGTTTTCCCCGTCCCTCCTGAAGAAGGCGAGCGTGACAGTGAGAAAGTGTTGCATCATTGGCTCCGAGAGGAGAGAGGAGTAGTATGCCCTCCGGACGCCAATGAGGTTGTTGTGCAGCAGCACGCCCGAGCTTATCCATGGTATCTGTGAACGAGGGTAGTGTTCCTAGATTCTACCGGTAATAAAGCCCAATGGATATTCTTGGACCTACTAAGTGACTGGGACCGTAAGTACAGTTGGGGTTCGGGAGCACTAGCATACTTATATCGTCAGGTAATTAGTAACCAAATTGTCAATTTGTTTGCATTTGCAATTTCGCTGACCTCTTATCAACAATTTCTGAATTTGCAGCTCGATGAGGCATGTCGTAGAAGAAGGGCACATCTGGTATGGGTGGCTTTGTTTGGTGCCTTCAGGTTTGGTTGTGGGAGCGGATGCTCGTTGGACGCCCCGAGAAAAACAAGATACCTCCTCAAGGATGGCTCCCACATGACGAGAGGTATGGAGAAGATCCTTGGCGGTTTTCGACCGTCGCCTACTGCTGGGAGATGGCGAATGTGTACACAGGCAGCTCGGTTGCGCGATACAAATGCTACATCAACGAGTTGGATATGTTGACTCATAAGCAGGTAATGATAACTTACGTAAGAGCACATCAATTCTGATGGAGCCGTGTACTTAACTAGTATCATCTTGTGTTGTAGGTCGATTGGATGTCATATGATGCCGAGTGTGATTTCCGGCTGAACGAGATGTGCACGTGTTTCAGGAAGATTTGGCGGGCGAGATGCCCACTGATATGCTTCTATGCTGTCGAGTGGCACTACCCAGATCGAGTCGCAAGACAATTTGGGAGAAGGCAAGGGGCACCAAGGGATGAGAGTTTCGAGACAAGCCAATTTCTGCATCGGTGAGATAGTTATAGCTTTGGATATATAGTAGAGCATTATCAAAGACACTTCTTGCTAATGCTTTCATCTTGTACATAATTTGCAGAATTAGTCGAAAGAATAACCCGGAAACTTCGACTTGGGCCATCAAGCACTCCGAGTGGATAGATTTGTGGAATCAAAGAGTGTCCCTAGTGGAGAAGGAAAGAAGGCTCCATAGTGATTCATTATACGAAGAGCATCTGAAGTGGCTTGCGGGACGTTATCGGTTGAAGCTAAAGCCCGGTTGGAACCGTTCGGAATTGGAAGAGTTGGATCGTGAGAGCGGGTATATGGACTTTAATGTAGAAACCAGAGACAACGAAGGGACACAACTTGACTACGCACAATTACACGACCGAGTGGTATGATCCACACAATTAGAACCTACTTCGAGTGCATTTAAATGTACTTCAAAGATAATTTTCGTGATCTTCATTTTGCAGGGCATGGAGTTATTGCATTGTGTTAACGAGGATGGTGTAACACTTGGTGATGATGAGGGAAGTGGATCATGTAGAAATCTCTTAGGAAAACAATGAAGGTATATGTTATCTCTATTCAAAAACCTCCATCTTTGCACACTATTTACTTAGTCTAGTATTGCATCTTCGTTATGTTGTAGAGTTTCGTGAGTCGGCTCCACAAGATGGCAGCTATGCTCTCTTGCCATGGAAGTAAAGCCGTCCTCATGGCTGGAGCTTCTACTAGCCGGGACAATAGACGGCGTCGTCATCTTGTCTTGCAACAGGAACAGCAAGAGGAGCAATAGCAAGAGGAGCAACTGCAAGACGAGTCAGAGCAAGAGGACGAGGAGCCAGAGCAAGACGAAGAGGAGCAAGATCAGGAGGATGAGGAGTACAATCAAGACGAAGAGGAGTACCATCAAGACGAAGATGAGGTGCTTGGGATGTCCCAAATGGATGATGAGTCGCAGCCATCACAACCCACACAACGCACGCCGCACAGCAAAAGAGGAAGGAAGAAGTGAATTAGTTTATATTAGATTCTCGTGAACTTTGTTATGTTTGATTCGTGAACTTTAGAAGTGGCGTGAACTTTGCTACCTGAGACTTGTGTTTAATTTGTACTCATGGAGTGGCGTGAACTTTACTACCTTCATGCTGTTGTTTGCTATGATGGCATGAACTATGGTACCTTCTTGCTGTCATCCTGGAAATATTGCTTACTTTTGCCATCATCCTGGAACTCTTGTAGAACACTTGCTGTCATCCTGGTTTTTATTGCTTAGTTTTACAGTTTTTGTACAGGGTAGATGCCATCGTCCCTGGCGTTTTGGCCTGGAGAGAGGGCTAGACGCCAGCAACCTTAGCGCCTAGGTGTGCACGTGAGCAACAACAATTTTAGCTCTCTGGATACTGCCTAAACGCCGTGGCCTCTGGCATTTTTCCCTGTGGTGTTTTGGCCTGGAGAGAGGGCTAGACGCCATCAACCTTGGCGTCTAGGTGTGCATATGAGCAACAACAATTTTAGCTCTCTAGATACGGCCTAAACGCCGTGGTCTCTGGCGTTTTCCCTATGGCGTTTTGGCCTGGAGAGAGGCTAGATGCCAGCAACCTTGGCGTCTAGGTGTGCAGATGAGCAACATAAGTTTTACCTCTCTGGATACGGCCTAAACGCCTTGGTCTCCGGCGTTTTGCCCTGCGCAGAGGCCTACAAATTTCAAAACAAATATCAGAGCAATTTCTTGCATTACATAACAGTTACAAACAAATGACAAATGACAAATTAGAAGAAACTTTTTGGAAACTCATAAATAGACGGTCTCAAATTCATGACATACAACATAACTTAGATCCACGACATAAGCATTACATAGTTCAACTGACATACACACTACAAACTTCAATTGACATAGTTTAAATGACATACAACATCACTTAGTTCAAATGACATACAACATCACATAGTTCAACCCCTCGAGTTTTTCTTGCGTGAAATCTCTTTCTTATTTTTCTTGCGTGAATCATTCTTTTTTTTCTTGCTTGCATTATCCCCATCTAGCACCAAGGAACTTGGGTCGGTAGGTAGCACCGAGGAGCTTGGGTCAGTATATAGGAGCGACAAGTCTGGCTCGAAATCTAGCGGGATAGGTTCCAATGAAGATGTCTTTGTTTGGCCCAGGGTTGCAATAGATGACACCCAGTACTTTGAGTAGCCAATCCCAACGAGCAGCATGGGTCGGTATTGGGGACATACCTTCATTGATTGCCCAGTCAATGATCTGCTCGGGCCTATTCAAGTCCATCTGACGATATTCTTGCATAGTTGCATAAAATGCCATTTGGCTACCTAGATCACTTCTACAATCAAGTCCAACCCTTTTCATCTCGGTAAGATTCTTTTCCGTTTCAGCGATGACATTATCTGAGTAATCAAAAAAATATAACCGTGCAGAGTTCCTCGCAGCTTCATTCCTTGCATCGCAACTATTCACCCATAGATTCATCTTTTCTTTAATGAGTTCGCGGTTCTTTTCATCCGCCACATCCATATATTCCCAATGAAAACCATCTTTGCTTCATTATTAAGTGCCATTCCAACAAGAGTGACCTAACATTATTAAATGCAACATTCTAAAGAAGTATGTAACTCTATCACTAATCATAAGCATAAAAACTAGGGTAATCCTAATCCTAATCATAACCCTACTCGTAAGCATAACACTAGGAGCATGCATACTAAAGCAACTAAATTCATTAGGCTAAAGCTAACAACACCATATAACACACTCTATTCTACCCTTTGTGTGTATACGGTTCTCTCTCTTCGTGAATCCATCCACGTCCAGTTCTTCATCCGGACCTTCATCATCCGAGTCATACGCATATGCACGACCATAGGGGATCTCACGGTCCATGTCCTGCTGCCTGACAAACGCTTCCAAGTCACCGATGTCATTGCCATGAATCTCATCCTCTTGCTCATCATCAGCACTACATCCATCCTCTAGTGCAAGGCAAGCCCTTTCAAGCTTCCTAACTCTCTCCTCCTCTTGAGCCATCTTCTTGTTTTCGCATGCCATGTCCGCCTCACACTTCCATCGTTCCCTCTTCTCCTTCTCATTTGCATGAGTCTCATCCTCGTGCCTGTCATCATCATCATCACCATGACCACATTGGACATCACCATGACCATCGACATATTGTTCATTAACTTTTTCAAGAGCATGCCCAACAACTTCATTTTCTTGGCTAGGTGGCGGTTGGCTAGAAATATTGGAGGCATAGACCTCGACACTATCCACAACACGAGCCACACTTCTACTAGGGCTCATAGCATGACACAGGGAGGACACTTGGCGGTTCAAGTCAACATCAAGCCGCGGACCTTGCCCCTTCATAGCAAACAATTCAAGTGACATGTCTTCCGAGGCCGCAACTTTACCCTTGTATATCCCCCAATGCAACTCGGAGATGATAGGCATATTCTTCAGTCGAGATTTTGTTCCCACCCCAACATCATACCTTCCTATTAATTCAACTTTATCATTGGGGTCCATCCAATTCAACGTATCTCTTACTTTAATAACAACCTCATCATAACTAGGACTTGTGTCGAATACCACCACTTCCTCGTTGTCACTTCCAGTTTTGGTCACAAATGACGCTTTGTCCAAATAATGAACATTAACAAGTCTATCATCCATCTAAAAGGGACAACAAACAAGATGAATAAGTGACAATTATTATGCATAGTTGCAAAAAATTATGCAACTCTAATGAAGCCATGACAACTATATATTCCTAATGAGTTGTATCAGAAACAAATTAAAACTTATGTACTAAATAAATCATGTCATTTGCTTAACACATAACCTAACCCTAACCATCATACTTATCAATTCCATCATTTGTACCCACAAAATGCATATCCCATTACTGCTGCCACAACTACATATTAATTAAAAGCCATCCAATACCAAAGGATTTGAATAGATCTAGAAACTAAGGTGCCACCTAGGGTTACATAATGCCACTAAAATAACAAGAAATTACCAACGAAAATTAGGGATCTGGGGGAGATTACCTCAAACAACAAGGGAGAGAAAGATCCACGAAGGAAAATCAAATTTGGAGCGGGATTTGAGTGAGCCTTGTGAGGTGGGAGAGAGAGGCGTGAGCTCTCCTTTGTTCTTCTTTCTCGGTGGAAGATTGGGATTGGGAGAGTGTGTGCGGTGGGCCCCACACACTTTCCCCGTGACCACTTGTCTCTCAGGGGGATAGACGCCAAGGTTCCCGACGTCTAGGGTCGGGGTCGACAATTGCCACGTCGGACGGTCAAACTGCTGATCAGGGAGGCGGGACAGACCTAAACGCCACGGTCCGCGACGTCTTCAGTGCAGGCAGAACACCGTGAATGTTGGCGTCTCGGTTTGGGTCAGATCCGAAAAAAGTTTTAAACACGGGTCGAATCGTGCTAAACTTCGAGACATGGGTCAGAACAGTGAAAAAGTCCGCCACGGCCGACCAGGGTGTATTGCTACAGTTGCATCCATCAATCCATCATCCATGCGCGTCCACTAATGAATCCCCTTTCAGGGGCCACAACACATGTGCATGCAGCACCAGGCAGACTGTCATTTCTGATTATATATACGGCCAGTTAATTGCCTGGTGTTGCTACATCCAAGTTACCAGTGATTGCTGGTGTGCCCGTCCAATCAGCTACACTGGAGTCAGTCAGTGAATGCCCAGGTTCGTTGTCTACGCGCGGGAGCGATCAACCATCAGATAAATGGCACGCATGCAGTAGTGGTAATTTTTTGCATGCACGAGTTAGACGTACGTAGGTTCCGGTAACGATACGATGGCGCGCCGGTCAGGCCATGCCTTCTTTATCCTATACTAGCAAAAGAGCCCGTGCGTTGCAACGGGAGAAAAAAATAACACACACTCTTAACCCAATAATCATAATATGTTCATTCCCTTTATTTTAGCGAGGCATTATTTTTGTGTTGCCGCTTATCCTCCTTCTCACCCTCAGTGGCATCAGTGTTCACACAAACCAAAGTGTGTTTGAATGTTGTTTTTCCCCTGCCAGATTTTTCAGAGATGCTCATTTGTGGTTATCGATGTTTTCTTTTGTCTCTTTATGATTTTAGTGATTGTTTATTTGCAATCCAGATCGTCGCGGTACGAAAGAAAAACGGACGTGCCCTATAGGTAACAAGTTTGCTTTTAAAATAATATTTTAAAATATTTAATAGGTAAAAATAACATCATATTCAAATTCTACATATTTTTCTATTCAAATTTCATATATAACATGTTAAAACCGGAGTTACGGTTTAATAGATATGAATAATTAAGAAAAATACTTGTTTGACTTAAATATCTTCCAAAATAATATTTAAAAAATATTTAACAAACAAAATAACATCTTATTCAGATTCTACACATTTTTCTAATCAATTTTCATATATAACATGTTAAAATCGGAGTTACGGTGTAAAAGATATGGATAATTTAGAAAAACATGTGTTTGACTTATATATGATCGGCGGGTGAATTATCTAATACGTCAGGGAGGTTTCCGTAAAAATGTAAAATAACGGTTCGGTTATGACTTAAGTGTGTACTGCGGGTTAATTCATCAAAAATGCAGGGGGTTTTCTGCAAAAGTGCGTGACGGACGGCCGAAACCCAATTTGCTTTATTATTAGGTAGAGAGGTAAAGATATAATTTCTATATCATATAACTTAGAAGGAAATGAAGTGCCCTACCACAGTGGGTGTGTGTTGGCGAAACATTGACAAATGTTTTTATGGTTTGCAAAATTTCATCACACAATGACATTATGTGGCCAAAAAAAAAGGATGCTCAAAAATGCGTTTGAAAATAACATTTTGGAGCATCGATTTTACTTTTATTTTTTGCCACAATTTCCACGAATGTCATATGGCGATGAAATTTTGCAAGCAAACAAACATTATGTCAATGCTTGACACAAAAAAATCAGCTTTTTCTCCTCTCTTTTTTTATTTTACTGTTCACCGAGCTCACATGAGCTCGGGATTAGAACAGTCGCGTTCTTACCTAGGGCCAGTTATTTTTGCCTCATGATTCCCTAGAATCTGATTCTGGAAACTGCTCACAGAATCACCTGCCCACAGAATCAGCCGTCCAGTTCTTTGTTGAGATTCCAGTCTGTAATTTTTGTATGAGATGTGTGTTGAAATCTCTATTATTCCTTTAAACCAAAATTATGTGCCGAACTGACAAGTTTTGAGCCACTCGGCTCGCCATGGCTGCGGGAGGGCAAGCACGATGAGGAAAGAGGCCCAGGTGGTTCAACGTCGGCCTGTAGAGGAGGAAAGAGGCGAGGAGAGGACGAAATGGTTGACTGCTTCAGTCTTTTTGGGTCTTTTTTGCTGGACCGGGACGAGCAACATTTTAGATGTTATTACCTCGTCAAATACCGGTGAGGTGTCAAAACAAACAGTTTTCTTTTGAGGGGCCGCCCAGAATCACCAGAATCGTGGGGTTTCGACGATTCTAAGGTACACTGCAATTCTCGGATGATTCTAAGCGAGTCCTGAGGTAGAGATGTGTTCTTTTGCGATTTTGATTTCCCAGACCATGATTCTTTAGAATCGGGTCAAAAGAACTGGTGCCTAGTTCGACACGGACAAATGGGTAATCCTCCTCCTTGCCTGCCATGTGAATGATTGATCGATCACTCCTACTATGGTCCTACGTACGTCGCAGAAAAGTATTCCATTTTTATTTTCCCTACCTTAGCTAGAGAGATGGTCAAATTTATTTACTACCAAGCTATCTCGATTGTCAAATCACTCTCACATCAGCGTCGTCTAATCTAATCAACATACCAAGCTTGTGGTCGATGGATCGATTTCTGGATTCTGGTCCATTTCAACTATTTATGAGACGAGACCGGCTCTCCTCCATAGTCATATGTGCGTAGTGATGAAGAAAGCGGGGGAAACTTCTTCATGGTTCATATGATCGACCAATAATCAATTAGCGATGACCCGCGAGTGGCGACCCTTGAGTGAGGGCAATGCAAATATGCAATGCATGGCGTACCACAAACTGTCTTTCATGCATCAAGTAAACATATATATTCTGACTCTACTGATTGATAACCCAATCAGACAACCTTTGCATCCCCCTTTGCACAGGAACCACCTAGCTAGCTAGAAAATGCATGCTACTTAGTGCTACTCTATGAAATGAGAGAAAGAAAAAGGTTGCCCGTGCAATGCCGCAGGCATGACTAAACCGTGCAGTTCCTAAAGGCGATCCATCCACCCATGATTGCAATCTACAAAGCTAGCTTTATTTGAGTATTCCTCAACTTTGGATAATTCGAGGGGACAGCAAGATCGATGGAATCCTTCGTGCATATGCACAGACGATATATGTCCCCACTTGATAAAAGGAGGTGCCCTACCACAGTGTATATAGAAGAGAAAGCACCAACAAACACACCTTTTGTGCCTAATTAATCTACTTGGTTTTCTCTGCGGATTTTGGGCCCTTCCAGAGACATGATACTAATCAATCTGATCAACAAAATGGAAACTGCATTTCATAGACAAAGATTAGGATAAGCTACTTTTAGAGGACCAATAGTATATTCACTTCACTTTGGCACTACACTAGTACATGTAGCTAAAGATTAGAATAAGCTACTTTTAGAGGAAACTGCTTTCTGGATAAAGATAAGAGAGGGAATATGAATGAATATCTATCTAGTGTGTGTCAAACAGCAGTCGCTGGAGATGGAATACACTAGTACACATGTAGGCTTTATTTATTCTCATTAGCCACTTTATTCCGCACGCTGCACGTATCCAAAGAAGAAGAAGAAGAAGAAGAATGTTTCTTTGCATGCACACCAGCACCACCGTGTATGGTATGGTATGGAATGGAATGTAGTGGAACAAGAAATATGTTGGATGAAAGCAATGCCGCATCTGCCGCTTTGTTGTCTTCCAACTGAGTTCTTTAATTATCGAGGGAAGCTTCTGAATGTTCAGAGTATCTATCAACTCCAATCTTTCTTATTTTTTCGATCCTCTGAGCACACAAATGGAAAGTAATCTCACATAGTAGTGATAGTAGTAGCATGTCACCCTTGGCGAGGAATTTCCATGCATGGCATGGTCATAGGACCATGTCTCCCATGGCCGGGAGCCGCTTGTAGAAGTTGAAGGGTACAGACGGCTGATTGCTCCAGAAATGATGTTTTTAATAGTTTGGAAATGCAAGACATTCTTTTCAATTAATTCTATTGTCTGTTTTATCATTATATTAAGATTTTTTTACTACTGCATTTTGTTTTTATGCGTCAACTTCTGTTATGACTGAAATATGTGTTACTCTTCAACTTCATTTCCGGAGTACAAGTTGTGAAACACACCCTTATTCAGTACATTGTTTCTTGAAAATTTTATGACATGGTTAAGTGGTGCATTATAGGGTAACATTAGCTCCAGCTCCGCCCCTCTGCCTGTACCCACTTCTTGACGTACTTGGACCCAGGATGTCTGCCTATAGGATGTGAATGGCGCTCTTGCTGACATTTTTCACCAACAATGAACAAGAAGCATATGTGTTAAATATACTGGTTATGAAAGGCAGGTATATGGGTGTGTGAAGACGAATAAGCAAAATCAAGTTTCACTAGTATGCCAAGCTATTTAAAAAACACCCGTTAAATTACGGGTTTTGCTAAACATCAAGGTACTTGGAATTTCTTTTTCTGTCTGTCACTTTTTTAGCTTAGTGTGAGCCCGAAGACGGGGACGTCGTGAGCAGTGCCGGTCGTGGCGAGACCAAAACATGGATGAGCGGGAGCCGGTGGGAGTGATTCCGAAACTTGACTGGTGTGGGTTGGTTGGGGGGAGGGGCAGAGGAGGGTGTGTGGGCGTCGTCGGTGTTGCTGCAGATCGGCGGAGGGGGGGGGGGGCTTAGAGGGATGGTCGCGGTGGCAGCAAGCAACGGCGATGAGGGAGGTGGAAGGGAGGGCGAGACTGTGACCCTATGCATGGTAGGTACTTAGTATGGGACAACGCATGGGGTGTAACAACTTCATTATCCCATCGGACAACTTAGAAGTCATTGAAGTTATGAACGAGGGGACTTTCTCCACGAGAGAATTTTGTACCATGCACGGGAACTCCCATGCATGCATCCATTATTTCTTATTAGGCTCTCATCTAACTTATACACCCTTGGATTCTACACGGAGATTCATAGGGATTGTTTTGTTCGTTAATCGTGTAGTGTAGGAGTTAGATGAGACTTACCGAAAAAGGCTTTCGCCCCGCTTTATATTATAAAGCCCATGCTCAAGCCAACAATTCACAGAGGTTCAAACACACACACACACACCAAGTTCATACAGAACACATGATCCATAAGGGTTAATGCTGAGGGCACAGCTCAACAAGCCCTAGAACAAAAATAAACGACTGCATCTAGTCGGGCTCCGAGGGGGGGGGGGGCGGAAGCGGTGGCGCCAGGCGGAAGGCGAGCGATCGAAGGTCAGCGAGGAGGGTGTTGATGACGTCCCGATCCTGAGGGCGGCTAAGCGGCCGCCAAAGCTGCAGGTACCCACACATTTTAAAAATGGCGTCAGTAGCACGTCTGAGAGTGACCTTTTGGATGACAAGCTTATTGCGGACAGTCCACAGCGTCCAGGCAAGGACCCCTACGCAGAGCCAACGGATATGTCGGTAGCGAGGGGGGGAGGCATGGATCTCTGCGAGAAGGTCGGGGAAACTGGAATTGCACCACTGTCCACCAACCGTCTCGCGGAAACAGGACCAAAGAAACTGGGCCGTGGAGCACGCGAAGAAGATGTGGTTAGCGTCCTCCACCGTGCCGCACAGGGGGCAAAGCCCATCTCCAGGTCCGTTACGCTTGAGGACTTCGACTCCGGAGGGGAGGCGTCCACGGATCCATTGCCAAAGGAAGATCCTAATCTTCAGTGGCAGGCGGATATCCCAGATCAAACTGAAGGGCTCGGGGGCGGGTGAAGGCGCGATGGCCGCGTATAGGTACTAGTAGAGAAGCGTCCGGAATATTCTAGGCGCCAAGAGATGGCGTCCGGGGTGTCGGTGACGTTCATCGGGAGAAGGACCATGTCCTCGAGGAGGGCATCCCAGGCGGCCACTTCGGGCGGGCCAAAAGGGCGGCGAAACGCGAGGCGCCCTAAGTCAATAAGGGCTGTCTCAACAGAGACCCACGGGTCAACAGCAATGGCGAAGAGCTTGGGAAAGCGGATGGCCAGAGAGGTGTCGCCGATCCACCGATCAAACCAGAACAGGGTCGCGGACCCAGACCCAACCGAGATGGACGTGCCAATGCGAAGCATAGGGAGCAGCTGAATGACGGCCTGCCAAAACTGGGATCCGCCCGAACGCTGACAGAGAGCCAGAGGCTGTCCACGGAGGTACTTGTTCCGGATGATGGTGAGCCAAAGCCCTCCGTCACCATTAGCAATACGCCATAGCCACCGGGTCAGGAGGGCGATGTTCATGCGTCGGGAGGACAAAATCCCCAGACCCCCCTGGTCCTTGGGTTTACATATGTCCGGCCAACTGACCATATGGTACTTCTGCCTGTCATCCTCGCCAGCCCAGTAGAACCTGGATTGGTACTTGGCAATTTCTGTGTGCAGCGTTTCATGGAGGCTATAAAAGCTCATGAGGTACCAAAGAAGGTTGGCGAGAGAGGAGTTGATGAGAATCACACGCGCAGCCTTCGATAGCCAGCGCCCTTTCCAAGGCTCGACGCGATGTTGCATACGGGTCACCGTGGGGCGGAGGTCTGCCACGGTGAGGCGCGAATCACTAATGGGGATCCCCAGGTAGGTCGTGGGGAAAGAACCCAGCCGACAGTTAAGTCGGTCAGCGATAGCCTGAGCTTCCACCGGAGGGTAACCAAGAACCATCACTTCGCTCTTATCGCAATTGATCGTTAGGCCCGACATCTGCTGGAAGCATAGGAGGAGGAACTTCAAGTTAGCCACGTCCTGAGTAGAACCTTCAATCATTATTATGGTGTCATCCGCATAATGAAGGAGGGAGACCCCTCCCCCTCCGACTAGGTGGCGGACAATGCCGTGAATATGGCCGGCACCCTTGGCTTTGTCCAGGATGGCAGCCAGAGCATCGACCACCATGTTGAACAGGAACGGCGAGAACGCGCCCCTCTGACCCACCCCACAGAGAGTGGGGAAGTATGGCCCAATCTCGCCGTTGATGTTCACCACGGTCCATCCACAGGAGACTAATTGCATCACGCGAGTCACCCAGCGATCGTCAAAGCCCTTACGCAGCAGCACTTCCCGAAGGAAAGGCCAGTGCACAGTATCATAAGCTTTATGAAAGTCCAGCTTCAGGAAGACAGCGCGATGTTGTTTCACCCGAACTTCGTGAAGGACTTCATGGAAGACCAACACGCCATCTAAAATAAACCGGCCTTGGATGAAGGCCGATTGGTTCGGGTGAGTGATCGAGTTAGCAAGCAGGGTCACCCTATTGGCGTACCCTTTGGCCAGGATCCGGAATATCACGTTAATCACGGTGATGGGATGGAACTGGCGAATATCAGAGGCGCCCGGAACCTTTGGGATGAGGGTAATGATCCCATAATTGAGGCGTCCAAGGTCCATAGAGCCTGAATAGAACTCCTCGAAGAGGGCCATGACCTCAGGTTTGACTGTCTGCCAGAACGTTTTAAAGAACATAACGGGCAAGCCATCCGGACCCGGGGCCGAGGAGGGGTTCATTCCTTTAATGGCCGCGAGTACCTCTTCTTCAGCGAAGGGGGCAACAAGGGCCGTGTTGGCCTCGTCGGAAACCAACTCCACCCCCGTCCAAGTGTCGGGGGCGAGACTAGCCCCACCCCGAGGGGTGGGGGTAAAGAGGGCTTTGTAGAAGCCGTCTACATGAGCCCAAATGGCCGCGGGGCGGACAAGGGGGGCGTCATCCTCCCACAAGCAGTGGATGGAATTTCTCCGGCGTCGGCCATTCGCAACTGCCTGGAAATATGCAGTGTTCACATCGCCGCGGAGCACCCATCTTTGGGTACCACGCAACCTCCAGTATGCCTCCTCATCTGTGTAGATGGAGGAGAGTTGATCCTCAAGATCATATCTCAGCATCCACTCATCTGGGGAGAGCCCGGAGGAGTCGGCCCGGGCGTCCAGAGCCTGAATAGCCAACAGGAGAGATCTTTTACGCTCGCGGAGGTCACGGCCAAGATTAGTGCCCCAGCCCTTCATGAATTGGCGGGCAAGCTTGGCGCAGAAGTGCCACGAGTCAACGGCGGACATAGACCGATGGGGGGAGGCGCGAGCAAGAGTCCAACGAGCAGAGACCGCATCCCGAAAGCCGGCCTGTTTGAGCCAAAAGGACTCAAACCTAAACCGCGGCGGGAGGGGGGGGGGGGCGCTCGTCCGCAGAGGATAGGAGGAGAGGGACGTGGTCAGACCCAATCCGGGTAATCGCTCGGAGCGAGGTCAGGGGGCACCTCAATTCCCACTCCGGGGAAACTAGGACATGATCCAAGACGGATCGCGTCGGGTCGGCCTGGCGGTTAGTGCAGGTGAATCGCGCCCCCGTCCGCTCGTTCTCCCGGAGGCCGAGCTCCGCGATCCAGTCGTTGAACAACTGCATCAGGGGGAGGTTAATCCTATCATTATTCTTCTCGACCAGAGAACGGATGAGGTTAAAATCTCCGCCCACAACTACTGGGAGGAGGGAGGCGGAGATCTTTTGGTGGAGCTCCGCAAGGAAGGTCGGGGAACGGCGATGACCCGCCGGACCATAGACAATCACGACCTCCCATTTGAAGTTCAGATCTCGCTCAAGGATCTCCATGCTAACAAAGAATTCGCCCTGGTCCATGCCGCCCACCTCGAAGGTGGCATCCTTAACCCCTAAAAGGATGCCACCGGAGTGGCCCGTGGTCCCACTAGAAGGGAGCCAATGCCAGGCGAAGAGGTGAGAGCTGAGGCAATCAAGCTCATGGAGGGAGAACTCAGTACGCAAGGTTTCCTGGATCGCAATGATATCAATGTGTTCGTCACACATGTATTCGACTAGTTGGCGGCGTCGGCCATCATGACCGAAGCCGCGGATGTTCCAAAAAAGGGCCCGCATCTAAACTCCCATCGGGGGGCTGCTTGACCCCAGGACACGAGATGCGCTTTGGGTGCGGAGAGCAGCAGTGCGGGACTGAGTGCGCCCACGAATAGCCCCGTCGACCACCGGAGGGGCCTGAACAGCGGTACGGGCAGTCTGGTCCTTAGGGGTCCTACGCAGGCGAGCCCGAGTCTCACCCAGCTTGCCATCCAGGATCTCGCGAGCCCTAATGGCCGCAATCTGCTCTAAGGAGGGACCCACTTCCCCCCTGAAACGATGGCCGAGTCAGTGGCCACCTTGGCAAGGTGTCCAAGAGGAACGACCTCAAGCGCGAAAAAGGAACAACAGGAAGAACTGGGGCGGGCGGAATCCACACCTGACTCGAGGTTCCGGGCAGCCGCCCGGATCTCAGCACGCTCGGCGATGGACAGAACTGAGGCATCGGCTAGGCGGGCCGCATCGAGGCGGGCGCTGCGGCGAGACGCCGTTACCGGCATCGAGGAGGAGCAGGGCCGCCTGGTGTACGCCACCGTCTGGGGAGGGATCGCGGAGACAGGAGTGGTGATGACCACGGCGACGGCCGAAGCCGGGGAGGCAGGGGAAGTGGGGTGGGCGTCGGGGGCCACCAGCGGGGGAAGCGGGGCGACGAGCACGAGGGTGTCACCAGTCGTATCCCCCACAGGCGGGAGCACCGGAGAGGGCTCTCCGAGGGGAGGGGTCCCACCATCACCACCCGTGAGGACCGGAGGGGTCGGGGCCGGGGGGGACGGTGGTTCCGGAACCGATGGAGAGGAGCGGCGAGCGGAGTCGGTGGACGGAGAACGGGGTGACGAGGGGGGCACGACGAGCAGACCAACACTCGAGATGTCACTGGACGACTCCGAGGCATGGGGAGAGGGCGCCACTGGGGGTGCGGCCAGCTAAAGAGCCACCGCGAGGTCAGCGGCAGACACTCGGGTGCAGCCCTGCCCGGAGCCGCCGCGACCCGAGGGGGGGTTGGCGGGCTCACAAGACGGGGAGCGGGAGCGCTCAGAGATGTCGTCGTCCTCCTCGTGGTCGTCGAAGCGGGAGTGGCGGGGGCGCCGGTGGTGGGAGCCATCGGCATCCGCGGGCCCGCCCCCTGGAGGCTGTCGACGAAGAGGCGGGGGCGGCCGATGTGGTTCGGCAGCTCGGGGCAGATGGTGAGGTCGTATCCGTCATCGTTGAAGAAGATCCGAAGCGTGGTGTGGAGCTTGGAGGCGTCCAGGCATTTCACCTTGACACCTGCTCCTCCTTGCGCAGAGAGAGCTCGTCGACCACCACCACCTTGCCCAGGATCTTGGACATACTGCGAATGACCCGCTCAGACCGGGCCACGTCTGAGAGGCCGACGATGAGGAGCCAAGCAGTGTCGAGGACCACCACGGCCTTGGGATCCCACCTCGGCTCGGAGATGTTCACCACAATCCCATTGAGGGCCAAGGTGATGTTGTCGCTACGGGTGCAGAGGCCCATGCTCAGGGCGTCGGGGAAGATCACCGAGAAGGCGTTGGGCGCGATGGAGGTCACCTGCCAATCCCACTTGCATCGGCAGAGGTGGTTGAGCTCAGCCTCGATCAGCTTCGGAGTGGCGACGCCCTCCCCCACGACCGTCACAAGGGCCAGGAGCGAGGGGGAGGCGGGAGCTCCGGCACCTCAATGTGGAAGAAGCCCATGTCCTCGATGTCGTGGCCGTACATCATGATCTCCTCCGTGATCGGGCGCTCCGGACAGAGAACCGCAGGGTGCCCGGCTTCCTTGCAGAGGTAGCGGGTCGGTGGGTTGGGGCAAGCCACATGGAAGTGGCCGGGCTGGCCGCAGTTGAAGCACGGCGGACCCTCGAGGGCGGCAAGTGGAGGGCGAGGCAGCCCCTTCTTCTTCTTCTTCTTAGCGCCCGGGCGCCCACGGTTCCCGTTGCCACCGTTAGATGGCGGAAAAGCGGCTTGGGCGCGCGGGGGCTGGTAATGCCGGTTCTCAGGGGCGGTGGACCCGGAGGCGGGAGGAGCCTGACGCGGAGGGGAAGGCCGGTGGGAGCCACGGCCGTCACGGGCCGGCGAGCGCTGGGTCGGTGACCGGCCTCGGGCAGGGGAGCACCGGGCAGGCGAGTTGGCCCGGTCCCGAGAGTCTTCCCGAGGCGGATCCCGGCGGGCTGGCGAGTGTGAACGGCGGTCATCCCGCGCCGGGGAGCGGCGTGATTGGCGGGGAGGGGAGCGGCGGGGGTCGCGAGCAGGGGAACGGCGAGCCGGGCGGGAGGTGAGCTGGCTCCGGGGGTCAGCCTCCCGCCGGAGGCCGTCGGGGGAGGAGCGCGGAGGATCCCGGCGGTCATCCACACGCCGCTTCGGGCGGGGCTCGGCATCGCCCCAGTCCCGGGGCATGGCCGGCGAGGGAGGGGGGCGAGGGGGCGCGGCGGCCGGAGGGGACAAGGGAGGCGGCCTGCGTGGCGGCGGGATGGGGAGCGAGGGGCGAGGCACGGGGGGCACGGGGAAACCCCACAGGGGGCCAAATTGAGCGTCGGGACGGGCCAGACCGCGCCGGGGGCGCTGCTGGGCCACACCACGCGCAGCCGGGCTGGACGGCCGGCCCACGCAGCGGTCGGCGGCCCACATCCCACCTAGGGATCCAGCAGCCGACAGCCCGGGGGAAGGCCCGACTGGTTGGGCCCTAGGGAGACCCAGCAGCAGCGCAGCCCGAAACGACCGGCCCGGGGCAACCAACTTGGGCACGAGGGTTTCCCCAGGCGTCGCCGCGGAGGTCACCGCCGGGGCAGGACGGGGACGGCGCGGCCAAGGCACGGCACGCCGACCGGCCGGAGACATGGAGGGAGCAGCCCCGAAGGAGGAAATGAACGGGCGAAAGGGGGCTCTCCGGACAAGGATGCCCGAGAGCGCAAGCGCCGCCGACGGCGACTAGCCGGCTGGAGCAGAGGCGGATGCCGCCAACGCGGGGGACCGCCAGGAGTCGAGCGCAGCACCGCGGTCGGCGCGGCCGGCGACGCTCCAGCCGCCAGCACGACGCCGCCGGGGAGGGGCCCGAGACCCCAAGGCGTCCCCTTTCGACCCAGGAGATGGCAGCACGCCCGACGGCCGCCGGTGGCGCCGATCGGTCCCGCGGGAGGCCGAACTCCCACCCCTGGGAGTCGGGCCGCCGACAGGGACGGATGGAGGCGGCCGGACCGGAGCGCGGGGCGGGATGCGGTCACGGCAGGCGATGGCGCGGCCCGCAGCCACATCGGCAGCTTCGGCGAGGTCCGCCCAGGACTCGCGCGGAGGAACAACCTGAGGAGACGGCGGGGAATCGGGTGAGGGGGGCGCCGGCGGGCCGGCCGCGGGCGAGGCCAGGGCGAGGGCGGTAGCGGCGGCGCCGCCGAGGCGACCAGGGCGTCGCCAGAGCCAGCGCACGCGAGAGCCATCTCTCTTTGGGAGCTGATCGGTATTTATTATTGCTGTATGGGACCGCTGACATCATGTATAGTGTTTTATCTCTCATGTGACATACAGTCACATATTATTCCCTACTCATTTAGTTTCATTCAGTAAATAGATGTCTAATATATTTTGAAATAAAAGTTTGATTTACATTATGCTTGTACATTTGTGTTTTTCTAACAAGATCTTTAAAACAAGACTGATATTAAATATACTTTCAGAAATTATTATTTTGACAACTAAATCACCGCGCCTCAAACTTGTTTCATCCAAATTCATTAATTGCATGCGAAACAATTCAATAATATTTTGTTCTACTTCACAAAATAATCTTATTATTTCACTATGGCTCGCCATGTTCCGTCATCATAAACACAAATATGCAAACAAATTGTACATTAGACTTTTGGTCCAAACACCAAAATAGATTTAAACTTAACAATAAGATGAAAAAGTATGGGATGGTGGAGCATAGGCTGCATAGCTGAAACAGTGTGCTTGCATGTGGTGAAAGAAACAGCTGACCAACTCTGAGCAGTACCTATGCGTGGCTCGGAATCTCAAAGCAAATCAAGGGCTCTCCCATGCTTTTCACGTTGATGATCCCCTAGTTTTACAATGCCTTTTATGATAAACAATATAGACGTAACTATTTTTTGGAAGCAGTAAACTTAGCTGCAGGGCATTTCCTAAAAAGAAAATCAGTGGTCTAGATTGCTAAGTACTCCCTCTACTAAATCAAAGCCACTTATTTTGAAACGGAGGCTTCACGCTTACTGATGCATTACTTTCTAAGATCCTTGTGAATAATTAATAAAATAGCTGCATGCATCGTCTAGATGCTGATGACGGGGGTATGTCCTCCTTTTCAAAAAAAAAAAAATCAGGTCGACGTGGATCTAGCCGGTGGCGCAATCAAGCAAATAATCAACCGATTGTTGTTAATGGAGTAGTGATTGCTGATTGGGGTGCTGTTGCGACGCATGATTGATTGTACGCAGCAGCGACGTATGTCTTCTTTGCGAGTAGTACTACATGTTTTTTTTTAAATGCGTGAGAGGGATGAGGAGTACGTATATACAGTAGTGGCCTCACCTGGCTGCATGCATTGCCCTGTGCTCTCTATTGTTTGGAACGGACGGTGGTGGTTCCTGTGCCGCCATCGCCGAATCAATGCCATGCCATATCCTGCCCTCCATTGCAATTTGGTTCATCATGCATATCCGTGATTGAGTTGAGACGTCGCTCTCTCACCCCTGCTGCTTGGATCCATCTTGACATGCACTCATGCCCTGGCCCAGACGCAGGCTAGACCAACCGCTAAGTACGTACTATACCAGCTAGCTGGCTAGCTAGCTATAAGGGTGGCAGCATGCACAATGCAGCCAGGCTAACTAATCAATGGCCATTGTCGTTCGTCAGCTGGTGTGTGTGTGTGTGTGTGTGTGTGTGTGTGTGTGTGTGTGTGTGTGTGTGTGTGTGTGTGTGGAACAGCTTAAAAAAACTGAAAACTAGCAACAACTTTAAAGTCCGTCGATATACATATCGTGCATGATTTAGTTAAGAGAGGGACATGATCTACACGGCCGCCTCGTATCTTCTCTCTGCCGCCCAGTGGGCAAAGGAGCGGGGATCTATCCCTTCCGTTAATATTAGTTCTAGCAGCTCCTTGTTTCCGTTACGTTTTGGTTCTTTAGCGGCGTAGCTGAGGTGGTGGCTTTGATGACACATTTGATTTATGTCTTTCTAGTCCCTCCCTACCTCGACGACGTCTGATCTTGCGCCATTGAACGGTTGTGAGAATAAGTATTATTGCTAGATCAGTTGATTCTCTTCAAATCTTGGCTAGTGTGTCAACTAGGGGAAGAAGTTGTTTGGCTTTTGATGTCCCGACTTCAACCTCTTCTTTCGTTTGCTCTGCTGCAAAAGGTCCAGTTTCTCCAACCCTTAGGATTGGCGGTGAATGAATACAAGTATCCACTACTTGGGGCGATTCCCTAGCCGATGTTCCTTTAGTGGTTATTACATCTCTGTGCTATAGGTGAGTAGCTATTGCAGTCTTCATAGCCTTGTATGGCGAGGGCTCATGTGTCCCATTCCCGTTTACTACATATGCAATGCAAGTTTCAAACTCCAATGGGCGGCCATAAATCTAAGTAACAAGAGGATCAGGATTCAGGAAGGTTTTCCGTGAATTTTAATATATATCTTGTGGCATTTTGTGTTGAGTTGTCCTTATTTTGTATATGCTATTGTTTTCTTTGATGAGGAAATGTCCATTATGTGTACTTTCTCCAAGAAAAAGACTACAATGGTTGGTGATAAAGAAAGTCAGGTGTTGCCTTCCAATTACTTTGGTAGGGCTCACAACATAGAGATTATTGCGATAAGATAAGAGATGGAAGTTAGATATTCCTGGATTGTAATACTTTTTCGAAAAGGAGGTTGAAACTCCAAGTCTCTGAATCATTTAGGTGCACACAACCATTTGTATTAATGTTCATGCAAGGCAACAAAAGCAAAGTCATCAACAAATTGGGTAGAAACATTACAAGATATGAATTTCATACCTACAACTCAGTCAACATCTTTTGTTACTATGCTTTAAAGAAGGAATAAACACCCTCACACTGTCATTGCCACATCTAGCAGGAGACGTCTATGACAAGGATTTTCATCCTGGTTACCTAGACGAACCACTGAAGCACAGCTCATCAGCAAGTTGACAACGGCTTTAACAAGGTAAAGACACAAGTTCGTTGATGTTGGGCCCTACCAATGAAGGAAAAAGAAGAATTTTCACCCCTAGAAATGAAGTGGTGTTAAGAATTTTTTGTACAAAACTTAGAGATATTGTTGTGGATATGTCAACCAATTATCTTGGAAGATTAAGATTTCTATGTGGGTCAAAATTATCACGTGACTAGTAGTTAAGCATATTATCATGCGCTTGTCACACTTCGGCGAGGGGGCACTGTGAAATAAGTATCTGCCTTGTGGATACAATGAAACCATACAACACTTCTCTTATTTGTGTGTCCACTTGCAAGATACCATTGGGCTGTTGTTACCTATGATTCTGGTATTCCTTGTAACCAAGGTTAGTGACCCGAGTAATGTGTAGAGTGTTTATTCTAGGTAAACAGATGACTAATATTATTTATGTTGTTTGATAAAACCTTACTTTTATTTGCGAAAAAACCTTAGGCACTCTGTCACAATTCTCAGAAAGCATTAAGAATAAATACCAAGATTATTTATTCCATTGGTAGCCTATTGCGCATATTTTGATTAAATATTGTTAGGTGTTATTTAAATGCCCTTTTGTTATATGTTACTTCCCTCCTGATCTTTCCCATCCAACGATCCCCTCTCCTCTATTTGATGGCACCCTAGGTCTTGCTTAGAAAATAAAAGAGATGCAAAAAAAGGTATGCTCCTTTGAAATAGATAGATAGATAGATAGATAGGGTGTGCATAGCGACATGACGAGAGGATGACCAAGCCAAAACCCAGCCAACGACCGCTACTAGCCAGTCCAACCAATAGACGAGTCTTTGCCGCCAACTATTCTGTTGGCCCATGGGCCTGCTTCTTCTTTCTCTTCTATTGTTCCGCCGCTGCATACCAACCAACCCCTCCTAAGTAAGCAGTATTATAAATATGAAAGCACACTTAGGAGTGTGATTAGCATAATTCATGTGGAGCTACATAACTAAGGCCCATATAACTAAAGGCAAAAGATGAAAGGTAAAATTGACGGTCGACATGTGTGATTTAGAGAGGGAGATGGTAGGAAAGATTAAGGTTGTTGACAAGTATAATATAAGTCATATTGTATATTGTTAGGTAGGTTGCAGAAAGTACATGGCATTCTAGGTGTAGGTTGAGCCAAGACTTAATATGTTGGTGCTATATATTATCAACGTTGTCATTTGTCCTTCTCTGCTCATGGAAGTAGTTGTCAATACAATTAATCATATTTTTAGTATGATTTTGATATGACCAAGGTCATATACAAATTTCCTTTTAGTTTAAGGTAACTTTGTGTTTGAACGATTAATTTTATTGAGCTTGCGTCACATGTCCTAATAATTATTGATATGATGTGTTCTGATTGACATCTGCACCCCAACCCGCCCCTAGTTATCACATGCCCGTTTTCCAAAAAAATCCTGCTTCATTTCTCCCAATGATAATGAAAATAATAGGTTGAGACCATGCAAGGTTATAGACATGATAACATGTTATATCCATCCACTGAAAAGATACATTGATATAGAGGTTATGAAGATAAGTATGTAAGTGCTCCATTATTTATTGTTGCTATATAGTATGGCCAGTTGACGCCGCCAATCCCAAAAGATGGGATAAAATACTAGCTAATAGGAATAATATCCAAAAATAACCATACCATGCACATGTGGACTCTCCATGCAAGCACTTTCCATGAAAGATTGATCACAATCTTATCGCGACGAGAATCTGCGATTGGACTCCGTTTAGGAATGGCAAGATCGAGTGACACAAAGTCATCTCTTCTCTTCCTAACTCACTAAACCGTCCATTTCCAAAAATAGAACCAGTTCCTTTTGGACAACTATAGTTTGCATGATTTTACAAACACAAGATTAACCTTGCAAAAAATCACACAAGATTATAACATATATGATGAGTCCTATGTAAAAGCTAGACGTTATTTAATTACACCACAAGAAAAACATATGGTTATTTTCTATGGAGATTTTGTGCATGACATACTAAGAATTGCGGAGGGTTGATCATGCATGCTGCATGATTCGGTGATAAAAAATGTCTATTATTTTCAGCGCCCAATACCAATCCCTTATTAAATTTAAATACTGAAACACTAGTGTGAGTAGCTCAATTCATGGACAGCTACATCATTAAATATTTATTTATGTAACTACTATTTTATCTTTTTGAATTGATTCATATAACTATTAGAAGGATGTGCATTTAATTGCAAACAAGAAATCAAGATGGTCAAGGAGTATTTAAATTTAAAAAGAAGAAGAAGACGAAGGTCTATTAGGTACTGTAGGTGTCGCTTGAGCATTGATAGCACTTAATTTCTTGGTACTACTCCATATATTATCAACGATGTGTTTAGTCCTTCGCTACTCATGATAGTAGTTGGAGGTTAATTAACCAAAATTTCTATGAGTTTATTATGATCAATTTAATATATGATTTTACTTTTAGTTTTTGAGTTTGGAAGATTACTGAGATTGGGCCACATCTCCTAATAATTATTGATATGATGTGTTACATTTGACATGAAACCCCTAGTTATCACCAGCCGGTTTTCTTGAGAATTCTTGGTTCATTTCTTCCCATGATAATTATAATAACAGGCGGAAAGCATGCATGCTATAGATATGATATCGTGGAATGTCCATCCGCAGAGCGGATAGATGGATACGTGGGTGCTCTATTATTCAATATTTTAAATGCTCCATTATTGATTATTGATACAATGGCTAATTAACGTCGCACAACCCTTAAGATAGGATATAACACTAGCTAGTAGGAGTAATTCTAAACATCACCAAATCATGCACATACTTCCGAAGAAAGATCATGGTCATCGCACCGAGAATCTGCAATCAGGCACACTTCAGGAATGGCAAGACCATCTTTTCTCTTCTCAACTCACCAAACCATCCGTTTCTAAAGAAGAAAGCGGCTCCTTTAGGACACCCACTGTTTGCATGATTTGAAAAACACAAGAATATAAAAAAATTGGAATGTTATGGCATATATATCCAGCCTTAAGTTTTGTTTTGAGAGATCCTGCGTTACATAAAAGCTATAGATGTTATCCAGAGAAGACCGGAGGAGGGAGGGGGGAGGCAGCAGGGTGGGCCAGGGGTTTGCCGCAGTGATGAAGGCATGAACTCCTCCCCATTTTTAGTGAGAGTTACCTCTCCTAGCCCATATGGCAATGAAAAATATATATTATTTCAGGCGTTTAATTCCCCAAATTAAAAAAATATCCTCATATTTAACTTTTGGAATGGGCTAGAGATGTCCCAAGGTGGTAATTTAGTGTCAGTCTAATTATCCCTTTAATCTTGGTTATTGGTCAGTAAAGTGAAGTGTGTTCCCCTAAAAAAAAGCTATGCAGCTATTGCAATGAAAAGACTGGCTACAGAGATGGATAGAAAGTTAGACGTTCTTCTTCAACAAAGAACACACTTCACTTTAAAAATGGATGAATAGCGCGTATAAAAAGATATGGTGACGGCAACCAACCAAATAAAAAACCCCGCCGACGATCGTCGACACTCGTCTGACCCGTGGGCCCATCTTCTAACGATATCTTCTATACCACCGCCCGGGCCGAAAGAAAATAAAATAACAACCAACCCCTCAAGATTATCGGTATTATAAATAGTGGGACACTATTACGACACACGCGCCCTCCGTCTTCCGTTCTTTCCCAAAACAGAGCACCTACCTACCGAGCCAGAGCCAGAGCCAGAGCAGAGCACCCATGGTCGGCCGTCGCACTGAACCCCGGCCATCCTACATCGCCTAACCAGCCCCCCCGACCGGCGCCACGATGAAGCTTGCCGTGGAGGTCGCGGACGCGGCGGAGCTGTCCGCCAAGGACGGCTCGTCCTCGTGCAACGCGTTCGTCGAGGTGGAGTTCGACGGGCAGCGCCAGCGCACGGCCACCCGCCCCGGCGACCTCTCCCCGCAGTGGAACGAGACGCTCGTCTTCGACGTCCGCGACCCGTCCCGCCTCGCCGCCCTCACCGTCGACGTGTCTGTGCAGCACGACCGCAGCCTCAACGACCACAACGCGCTCCGCCCCCACGTCTTCCTCGGCCGCGTCCGCGTCTCCGGCGATTCCGTCGCCCGCTCGCCCGACGAGGCCTTCCAGCAGCGCTTCCCGCTGGACAAAAGAGGTCTCTTCTCCCGCGTCTCCGGGGACATCGCGCTCCGGCTCTACCTCATCCCCGACGCGCGGGACGGCGATCGCGTCGCGCAGGACCATGCTGCTGCTGCTCCGGCGATGGACATGGGCGGTGGTCAGCAGCAGAACCAGCAGCAGCCTTCCCAGCCCGCCGCCGCAAGCTTGGACCCCGAGAGGATGGTCAGGAACGTCTTCTCCGGCGAGGCGCCAGCTGCTTCTGCCTCAGGTGGCCCGGCGGCAGAGACCAAGGGGAAGAGCGGCCACGACACGCGCGAGTTCCGCTCCATTCCGGCCTCGTCAGGCGGTGGTGGCAACGAGCCTCGGCGACACACGCTGCACGCCATGGCGGCGCCGCCCCCGCCGGCGGGGCAGACGGTGGTCGTGCCGAAGCCCGCCGGGCCTGCCGGAGCACCGCCTCCGGGCTCGCAGTACGGCCTCACCGAGACGAAGCCCCCGCTGCCGGCCAAGATGGGGCCGCGCTCTGGGACGGCCAAGATCGCGTCCACCTACGACATGGTGGAGCCGATGTCGTACCTCTACGTGACCGTCGTCAAGGCGCGCGACCTGCCCTCCATGGACCTCACCGGCGCGCTGGACCCGTACGTGGAGGTGAAGCTGGGCAACTTCAAGGGCGTCACGCGGCACCTGGAGAAGAACCAGAACCCGGTGTGGCGGCAGACGTTCGCCTTCTCCGGCGCCCACCTCCAGGCCAGCCAGCTCGAGGTCATCGTCATGGACAAGGACACGCTCCGGGACGACTTCGTCGGCCGCGTCGTCTTCGACATGTCCGACATCCCCAGCCGCCTGCCGCCCGACAGCCCGCTCGCGCCCCAGTGGTACAGCCTCGCCGACGCCCACGGCGAGCGGTTCCGGCACGGCCACCCCCTCGGCGAGATCATGCTGGCCGTCTGGATCGGCACGCAGGCCGACGAGGCGTTCCCGGAGGCGTGGCACTCGGACGCGCACTCGCTGTCGCGGGAGGGCCTCACCAACACGCGCTCCAAGGTGTACTACTCGCCCAAGCTCATCTACCTCAAGGTCTCCGTGATCGCGGCGCAGGACCTCATCGCCGCCGACAAGGGCCGGCCGCTGGCGCCGA
The DNA here is from genome assembly GCA_032464435.1 of Aegilops umbellulata. Taxonomy (NCBI): domain Eukaryota; kingdom Viridiplantae; phylum Streptophyta; class Magnoliopsida; order Poales; family Poaceae; genus Aegilops; species Aegilops umbellulata. Next base: position 485,843,651 of record CP136059.1, on the reverse strand, counting down.
CCATCGCCAAGATACAGATGGGCAGCCAGATCAGGCGGACGCGGCCCGGGCAGCCGCAGGGGTCGGCGAACCAGTCGTGGAACGAGGAGTTCATGTTCGTGGCCAGCGAGCCGTTCGAGGACCCGCTGGTGGTGACCGTGGAGGAGAAGGTCGCCGCCGGCCGCGACGAGCCCATCGGCCGCATCATCATCCCCGTGGCGTCGCCCTACGTGCCGCGCAACGACCTGGCCAAGTCGATACCATCCAAGTGGTTCAACCTGTCGCGCGGCATGACGGTGGACGAGGCGGCGGCGGAGGCCACGACGGGGACCAAGCACCGGGAGCACTCCAAGACCTTCGCCAGCAAGATCCACCTCAGGATGAGCCTGGAGACGGCGTACCACGTGCTGGACGAGTCCACGCACTACAGCAGCGACCTGCAGCCGGCGGCGAAGAAGCTGCGGAAGAGCGCCATCGGCGTGCTGGAGGTCGGCATCCTCAGCGCGCGCGGCCTCGGCGGCAACAAGAGCCCCTACTGCGTCGCCAAGTACGGGTCCAAGTGGGTGCGCACGCGCACGCTGCTCGGCACGGCCGCGCCGGCGTGGAACGAGCAGTACACCTGGGAGGTGTTCGACCTGAGCACCGTCATCACCGTCGCCGTCTTCGACAACAACCACCTCCACCACAGCGACGGAAAGGACCAGAGGATAGGCAAGGTGCGCGTCAGGCTCGCCACCCTTGAGTCCGACCGCGTGTACACGCACTACTACCCGCTCATGGCGCTCACCCCCGGCGGCCTGAAGAAGACGGGTGAGCTCCACCTCGCCGTCCGGTTCACGTGCACGGCGTGGGCCAACATGCTGGCGCAGTACGGGCGGCCGCTGCTGCCCAAGATGCACTACAGCAACCCCATCTCCGTGCTCCAGCTGGACTACCTCCGGTTCCAGGCGATGCAGATGGTGGCGACGCGGCTGGGCCGGTCGGAGCCGCCGCTGCACCGGGAGGTGGTGGAGTACATGCTGGACGTGGACTCGCACATGTTCAGCCTGCGCCGGAGCAAGGCCAACTTCTACCGCATCACGTCGCTCTTCTCCGGCGTGGTCGCCGTCGGCAAGTGGTTCGACGGCATCTGCAAGTGGAAGAACCCGCTGACCACGATCCTCGTCCACGTGCTCTTCCTCATCCTGGTGTGCTACCCGGAGCTGATCCTGCCGACGGTGTTTTTATACCTGTTCATGATCGGGGTGTGGAACTACCGGCGGCGGCCGCGGAAGCCGCCGCACATGGACACGGTGCTGTCGCACGCGGAGCAGGCGCACCCGGACGAGCTGGACGAGGAGTTCGACACGTTCCCGACGTCCAAGCCGAGCGACGTGGTGCGGATGCGGTACGACCGGCTGCGCAGCGTGGCCGGCAGGGTGCAGACGGTGGTGGGCGACCTGGCCATGCAGGGGGAGCGCGCGCAGTCGCTGCTGAGCTGGCGCGACCCCAGGGCGACGGCCATCTTCATCACGATGTCGCTCGTCGTTGCCGTGGTGCTCTACATCACGCCGTTCCAGGTGGTGGCCGTCGTGTTCGGGCTCTTCATGCTCCGCCACCCCCGGTTCCGGAGCAAGCAGCCGTCCGTGCCCTTCAACTTCTACAAGCGGCTTCCCGCCAAGGGTGACATGCTCCTATGACCATGCCATGCCATGCCATGCATGGATCTCCTCTTCTCCTCTCTTCTCTTCTCTTCTCTTGTTTTTTGCATAGAGTTATCTAAATTAATTACAGTACATATATTCACTACTACTCACTACTACTACTATACACTACACAATGGATCACTTTCCCTTTGTGTGATCAGAGAATCATGAAAATAAAAATAAGAAAGGTTGGAATGGAGTGGATAGATACTCTGAACATTCAGAAGCTTCCTCTCAATAATTAAAGGGAGAGAATAAGGCGGCAGATGCGGCATTGTTATCATCCAACATATTTTTTGTTCCACTACATTCCATACCATACTTTTGTCGGTGCGGTGTGCATATCCCGTTCTCACTTTTGTCAACATGGAATGGATGTCCATCTTCTTCTTCTTCTTCTTTGGATACGTGTAGCGTGCGGAATAATGTTGGTCGACCAAGCTAACGAGAATAAATAAAGCCTTCATGTACACTTGTGTATCCATCTCGGTCGACTGTTGTTTGACACATAGTACTAGATAGATATTCATTCATATTCATGTTCCCTTATCTTATTCAAGAAGCAGCATCAAGGTGAAGTGTATATACTAGCGGCATTCTAAAACTAGCCTGTCCTAATCCTTGTTCGATTTAGCATGTCTCTGGAAGGATCCAACTCCACAGAGGCAGCTGATTAGATTAATTAAGTAGGCACAAAAGGTGGGTGTGGCGGTGCTTCCTATATACACAGTGGTACTGTAGTAGGGCCTTCCATTGTCCAATCATGTCTCTTTTTTCTTTTATCAAGTGGTGAAGTGGGCACATATAACGTCTATGCATATGCATGAACGGTTCCATCGATCTAGCTGTCCACTCGGATTATCTAAGATCGTAGCATGCTCAAGTAAAGCTAGCTTTGTAGACATCAATCATGGATGGATGGATGGATCGGATCGCCTTTAGAAACTGCACTACGTACACGGATTAGTCATGCCCGCGGCATTGGCATTGGCGAACTTTTTCTTTCTCTCATTTTATAGATAGAGTGGCATGCATTTTCGAGGTAGGTCAGACGTCAGTAGGTGGTTGGAGGGCAAGGGAGGAAGGGAAAGGTTGTCTGATTGGGCGCTCAATCAGTCGGTCGGAATATACGGAGTATTACGCAATCGATCGACGTTGGAAAGACAATGAGTGAGTGCATACGTTGCCCTCCCTCGTCGGTCACCCAACGCTCATCCATCGTCAATGGATCACCTTTGAATTATGGGTACAATAGGAACGCTCATCGATCTTGTCTAATAAATGGTTGAAATGGACAAGAATCCAGAAATCGATCCATCAAGGACAAAGCTTGAAACGTTGGTCAGTTTAGTACTAGTGTTTTGACAATATGGCTAGCTTGTTACTAGTAAATAAATTGACAGTAAGGCTAGCTTGTTACTACTTAGTAAATAAATTTGACCGTCTCGTGCCTGCTAGTAGAACAGGAAAAAAATTCCCTCTGTTCCATATTAGTTGTTGCTGATATAGCATAACGTTGTACTAAATCAGCGACAGCTAATATGGAACGAGGCGAGTGCTACTTATTCTGCAACTTCGTACTACCTTGTGTTTAGTGTATATCTTTTTTTTGCGAGGGTGTTTAGTGTATATCATTCGTTCAGATGTCGTTTTTTTTTTGAGAACTAGAGTAGGATCTACTCTACAGGAGGTACATATTCAGACACCATCAGTGGTCCGAGTCCTTCCGGTACGTTGGCAAAGATCTCCTGATCGCCTGCAGTTCTTGTGGCCGCAGCAAGCCCGTAACATCGACCGACCGACAGCATTGCCTAAACTTGTGGTTTTCAATTAGTTAGCCCGAAGTTCAATCTGAAAGAAATTCCACATGCATGCATGCATGCATTTTGGAGGAGGTAGCCCCGTAGTTTTGGGGCTGCCACACATATAATTGAACATCTCCATGCATGGATGAATCGATCTCACATGCTGCCCAGGCCCAACGTACCCTGTTACTACTAGATAGGTAGACAGTAGGGTTGATCGACCAATGATTCACATGGAAGGCAAGAGCAGTACTGGCTAGGACTAGCCAATTCCATGGTGCCATCTGACTCTAGCTACCTGTCGTCTGGGAGAAGGACATGGTAAGGGCAACTCCAACGTTGATCACCTAATCGATCGTATATGTTTGGATCGGACGGTCAGAACACTTTTAGCCATCTAACGTAGCTTATAAAAATATCTGGACTAGTCTGGAAGTCCGAAATCCCGCAAACTGGAACTAACCTAAGGAGTTCGGACATCTGGTATGTCAGACTCCAACAACACTGACCCACCCAAAGTGACACCCATGGCGCGTGCATTTGGATAATCTTGCCCCCTCCTCCTGCGTGAAACCTAGCTCTTCCCTGCTCCCTCCGCCCCAATCGCCACCGCCCCCTCCCTGTCCAGCGGTCCGCCGCCGCAATGGAGCCACAAGAGGAGTCGAAGACGATGTTCATCGTCCCATAGGACCCAGACCCGGGCCCAGAGGAGGTCCCCCGTAAGGTCGCACCCATGCTATGCAAAGGCATGCATGTCAAGCGAAGAAGAAGGCGGAGAAGGCAGCGGCGGACCGTTCAATTGCAGCCTTGCCCCACCTAGCTTGGGCCACCTTGAACTCTGCCATGACGTTCTCCATGGCGAAGCCCGCAACTACATCCGCCTCCTCATTCGGTCCCGTCTCCTCTATGGCGTCCTCCTCCTCCATGGGTGCGTCCTACTCCACCTCTGGTTGCTGCTCCACCATCTCTTTCTCCTCCTCATGCGGCTCCGGTGAGTCCGGAGGCAGACCGATTGCGATCCGGGCTTCGCGCCTAACCCGGCTCTCCTGGACAAGCTGGAGACGCCGCTCCGGCATGAGCATAGCGTAGGTGGTCACCCTCTTTCAGGCCATGGTTGCCGTCGTACGGCGAGCGCCTCAGGTTGGCGGCGCGGAGAGGGAGGGAAGTGGATGCAACTAGGGCTGGGGTCGCTGTCCTGCTTAAATAGCCGAAGAGCGCCACGCGGCATCCACCCCCACCCACCCCCCCCCCCCCCCCGCCGCCGCCGCCAAGGAGGACAGGCCCGTCGGACCGTTGGATTTCCAAGTGATTTCGTGTGGGACCCCGCCATCAGTCCGACATGGGACACACCCGGACCACCCCAAATTTGTGCTATATATGAGGGGTATCGGTCAGCTCTGGCGTATAGGGCCGTCATGAAGAGTCCGCCTAGGTCCGGGTTTTTTAACTGGTCAGTAACCGGGCGGTTCGTCCGTGCGTAGGGGGAAGCCTGGGCGTAGATGCTCTAATGGAGTAAAAGATATAAACGTATAAATGCATAGTTGAACATCTTCATTTCATCCTGACTAGATAGTCTGTCTCAGGTGCAGGATACCTCACCTGCTGCCTCAACGCATGCACTTGTCCTACATGGGGTCGCATGCAGGAACGACCTGCTTACGTACGACGTCGAGTACGTTCTTCTCTCAAGTCCCACGCGTCGTACGTGCGTGCAGTAGCAACGTTAGCTGTGAGAAGCTGACGAACATGATATCAAAATGGACCGAAGTTCCCTGTTCCCTATCTACATACGTCACATGTTCCTACTCTCTCGTGTCGTGTCTATCTCTTGTTCACGCAGTGCTTGTCATGACATCTGCACTTTCCTCCTTGATAATTAGCTAGCTAGCTAGCAGGGCTACTATGTATCATTTTCTCTTAGACAATTTTGTGAACTTACTTACCCTTGTCATGATATATGTCTATAAATTTTAGATGGTTCCTCCTCGTAGACTTTATTTTAGTATTACTTGCTTGGTTTGTAGGATTTATTGGAGACCATAAGAATTTTACCTATGGCCTATTCTACGTACAATAAAAAAAAGATTCATCTAAATAATCTCATGATTTTATTTTTATTTTTGATATGGCAACAATAATGCCATACACTGACTCATAAAGCAAGCTTGATAAAGCCTCTGCAATTCATACTATGGCATGCGCTGAATCTTCAGAAGAATAAAACCACGTGTTTCTCTTGTGGTGTAACGAAATAATCTACTCCCTCTATCTCATCAAATAAGAGGGTAATGTCAAAAACGTTCTTATATTATGGGACGGAGAGAGTAGCCGATACATAGGTTATAACTTTCCAATCATAACTTTTTTTTTTCTATTCTTGTGTTTTTAAATCAGGCAAACTATATAGAGGTCCTAAGGAGTCACTTCTTATTTTAGAAATGGATTGTTTGGTGAGTCGAGAAGAAAAGAGATGACTTTCACGTCACTGGGTCTTGCCATCACATATTCTCGATGCGACGAGACTGATCTTACCTGGAAAGTGCATGCATGGAGAGTCCATGCATATGCTGCATGATTTGGTGATGCTTGGAAATACTTCTACTACTAGCTAGAATCATATCCTATCTTTTGGGATTGGTGACGTCAATTAGCCATACTTACTATATATCAACTATGAATAATGGAGCACGTACGTTCATATCCTCTATATCCATCTGTCCTTTCGGTAGAAGGACATAACATGTTTTTTATCTGGCACTAGAACATGCATGGTCTCAACCTGTCATTGTCACTATCGTTGGGAGAAATGAAGCCAGAATTCTCTAGAAAACGGGCCGGGAGAAATGAAGCCAGAATTCTCTAGAAAACGGGCCGACCGATGTCAATGAAAACACATCATATCAATAATTATTAGGAGGTGTAACCCAAACTCAATAAAATTGATAGTCCAAACACAAAGGTAGCTTCAAGTGTAAGGAAATCTATGTGTAGTATCTTGGTCATAATAAAAACATAGAAAAGATGATTAATTATTCTCAACCTACTTCAATGAGCAGTATATGGAGTAGCACCAAAAAAATAACTGCTAGCTATGCTCAACCTACACCAACAGTACCAGACACACTTTGCAAAGTACCTACCTATATATAAATATGTGCGGTTAAGTACATGATTATCAACAACCTTAATCTTTGATCTATCATATTCCTCTCGCATGCCCACCGTCAACGCCACTTTTAAACTGTTGGCTTCTTGAATATATATATAAATTGTGGGTGCACTTCATGCTGTTTCTAAATACTCCTTATCCATCTTCAATTCCTTTTTTAATTGTAGTTAGCCGTGCATCCTCCTAATAGTTATATGAATTAATACAAAAAACAAGGCATTTTGGTGCCCGACTCAGATGAGCCTGGGCATGAACAGTAAAACACCCCAAAAAATGAACTTTAAAAAATCCAATTTTTTCTGATGCAAGATGCTCAAATGCATGATGTTCATGCACAATTTCATGAAGATTGGACATTCGAGGAGCTCGTGGCAAAAAAACGTTCGGGTATGTGAGAAACATTTGAAAACAACATTGTTCACGACTTATTTTGTCTTTTTTGCCGTGCGCTCTTCGAATGTCCAAAATTCACCAAATTTTGCACGAAAATCACGCACACACACACCTTGCTTGCAATTTTTTGGATTTTTCTTTGTATCTTTAATCATGTTACTGTACACCGGGCTCAACTGAGCCCGGGCAGCAAAGTGGATATTCGGCAATCTCGTAGTTATGTAGCCAAATTTAATTATGTAGTTATATATGAGCATTTTCCCCGTCCTAGCTAACTAGTAGGTGTACTATGTGTATCATTTTCGGCCTAGACAGTTTTGTGAACTTACTTACCCTTGGCATCATGTGTGTATCAATTTTAGACGGTTCCTTTTCCTAGACTTTTTCAGTATTACTTTCTTGGTTTGTAGGATTTGATTTGACCATAACAATTTTACCTATGTCCTATTCTGCATACGATTTAAAAAAAGGATTCGCCTAATTAATCTCACGGATTCTTTTTGTTGATATGGCAACAATAATGGCATACACTGAATCGTGCAACAACCATGATAAACCCTCTGCAATTCGTATCATGTCATGCGCAGAATCTTCAAAAGAAGAAAATCTTGTGTTTCACTTGTGGTGTAATGAAATAATATCTAGCTTTCACGACGGAGTCAATATATCGGTCATAAAATTCCAATCATCATTTTTTTTCCTTTGGTGAACTATATAGAGGTCCTAAAGTAGTCACTTTTTTTTAGAAATGGATGGTTTGGTGAGTCGAGAAGAGAAGAGATGACTTTCAGTTCAGTTGGTATTGTCATCACATATTTTTGGTGTGCCGAGACTGATCTTACTTGGAGAGTGCATGCACGGAGAGTTCGCGCATGCATGATTTGGTGATGCTTGGAATTACTCCTACTAGCTAGTGTGATATCCTATCTGTTGGGATGGGGTGACGTCAATTAGCCATACTAGTGTACTATCGACAATCAATACGTACATATCCTTTGTATAGGTATGTCCTTTTAGGATGGAAATAGCATGTTATCTTATCTATACCATGCATGGTCTCAGCCTGTTACTATCATTATCATGGGTGCGGAAATGAACCAAGAAATCTTTGGAAAACGAGCAGGTGATAACTAGGTGGTAGTCTGGTAGATGTCAATTAGACCACATCATATCATGATGTGACCCAATCTCAATTATAAAAATCTTGCAAACACAAAGGTAGCTCCAAATAAAAAGGAAAACTATATACTATCTTGGTCATAATAAAATCATGGAAAAGTTGATTAATCGTTCTGCAACTACTTCAATGAGCAGAGAAGGACATAGTGTGGACATCGATAATATATGGAGTAGCACCAAACATGTAGGTGCTAGCTATGCTCAACCGACACCAACAATACCAGACACACTTTGCAACCTACCTACCTATATATAATGTGCGGTATAATACATGATTATCAACAACCTTAATCTTTTGTATATCATCTTCTCTCTAAATCACGCATGACCGTCGTCAACGCCACTTTTCAGCTGTTGCCTTCTTGAAAATATATAAATTGTGGGTACACTTCTTGCTGCTGTTTTAAAATACTCCTTGCCCATCTTGATTTATTTTTTAATCAGTTAGCCACGCATCCTTCTAATAGTTATATTGACTAATACAAAAAGGGCACTATAGTATGTTGATACAGTTCTTACTGCTGTTTTTAATTGCAGTTAGCCACGCATCCTTCTAATAGTTATATGAAGCCAGATTTAACTATGTAGCCGTTCATGAATTAAGCGACTCACACTCCTAATAGTGGTCCCGTATTTATTTATTGTTTAGAAGGGGTTGGTTGGTATGGGGCAGTGAAAATAATAGACACAAAGAGAAAAGTGGCAGCGGGCCCATAGGTCAAAGGAACAGATGGAAAGAAAGTATGGACGACGCTGTGCTTGGCCGGCTGAAAACTGGAAAAGATCCGCTGCCTCGTTCACTGTTTGATCAACGTATAAAACACTTAACACTAAAACCCTCAAAAACATTTTACTTCCATCTCTTATCCTATTGCCGTAATCTCTAGGTTGTGAGCTCTAATAAAGTTCTTGGAAGGCAACACAACTAAGTTTGTTTATCAACAACCCAGACTTTTTTGAGAAGTCACCAAAAGGCCATCTCATTTCAGAAATTCATCAAAGAAAGAAGGACAACTAGACATACATTGCCACTGATAAATAAAACTGCATCAAGAACCTTCATTGTTGTCTTGTTCCTTCGATTGCTCACCACTCACATGAGCTTGAAACTTGAAAGGAACATGCAGGAAGAGACTAATGCAGAGCCCTCACCATCCAAGGCATTGAAGTTGACACAATCGATGCTAGCAACGAGATTAGTAACCATCGAAGGAACATTTTTTTTAGAGAGGAGGCGCTTGCCCGACTTTAGTGAACTGAAACCCTTAAGATTTACAACACCGACACAATGGAAATAAAGGAGTACACACAGCAGGAAGTTCGATACAAACCCATATAGGGTCATTGGCTTAAGAGCCGAAAACACATGCAACCACACTAAGGCCGAACGAGAAACAAAATGAAGTCACTCTGCTTGGGCGATATCCTCCTCCCTGAGTGGGAGCATTGGCTGCGAAATGACCACCAAGTAGCGCAGACTTCTAATCTTGCACCACCAATCCAGGGGGTTGGAGAAACTGAACCTTGCATCAGAACAAGCTGGAAAAGGAGGTTGAAGTCGCCACACAAAAAGACAACCAACTGCTTTCCTTCCTTGACACACTAATTGTCAAACTTGGATCTCCCAAGTGATAAGAATGCCTCTCAGATTCAATCATAAACGACTTGGCCCCGGTTCTATGTAAACCCCTCTTCACCCCCATCCCCTAGAGTGGTAAAGAAGGAGGGTCTATCTGAAGATAACCAACAGATCTAGCAGTACCTTAGATCGGACAAGGAGGAGCTGAATATACATTATTCAAACGCGCCATCATTTCCACCACCTGCATATGCCATCAAGGAACCAAAACCTGATGAAAACAAGGACCTACTAGAACTAAAACTAACGAAAGGGCAGAACCCCACTCCTCTAGCCGCCAAATGGTAGAGAAGAGGGGGACCGAGGCAACGACATGGAGTGTGTCCCTGTTGACAGCTAGGGTTGGGAAAATGAGATGGTCATTCTTTTGGTAACAATCTCCATTCTGATTCGAATAAATGAAGCACAAACGAGGTCATATAATTGTATTTCTATGATTTTCATGGATATATATATATATATATATATATATATATATATATATATATATATAGGTCAAATATAAATATCATATCATATTTCCTACTAAAAAAATCATGTCCTCTTAATTCATGAACGGCTACATAATTTAATGTATAATTCTATATCCACAATATGTATATCCTATATCCACAATTGAGGACTGTAGCGGACAAGAAAACATACGTCGCTGGTACAATCATGCCTCCCAACAGCATACCAATCACTACTAAACCGATTGCGACACCATTAACAATTGCATGTCGATTAGTTGATTGATGGCTCCACCGGCTCGACCGATGTCGACGTATAATAGCTACCGCCTCCTAGTAATCACACCGATCAATTATGCTTTACTGTACGTAGCGTTGATTTATATTTCTTTTTTTCTTTGAAATTATACTCACTCGTTTGTAATAGTGTAACCATATTTAGGGAAAGAAGGGATTGTGACATTAGATTGTTTGTTTGGGCCTAGTGGGCTTGCGTTCGGGCATTTCCACCAATGCTTCTTTTCATCATGGGCTGCAAAGATCTTACCTAGATGTCCCGCAGTGACTATATCTCACAAACGGATCCAAAGGGAACACCTCAACATAATGGTTCACATATATATTTTACAAAAACATCAAATCAAAGTTGATGATAAAGTAGCCAGAAGACATGGGATTTTCTTTCCGACAAAGGATGGATTTATTGACTCAAAATGAAACATCAAACACAATGAGCATATACCCGGCGTCATCATAGTTAGGATGCACACATTCAACACCAACACACACACACACACACACACACACACACACGCACACACACACACACACACACACACACACACACACACACACAAAATACGCTAAGCAAATAGCAAAGTCATATATGTCCGAAGTTATGCCTGCCTAAGCGAGGAAACATAAAAAACCCGATGCAGGGACAACCTAGAACTATGGCTATATTTGCATCAACCATCTCATGACACTACAATGACAACGAGTTTCTTCAACAGCAACGCCTTCATGAAGGAGCGACGCTCAAGCTTCGTTGTCACCGGAACTAGCCAACAAAGGCTAGATTCTAGGTTTTCACCCTGACTAACCAGTCTAAGCATATTCGAACAATGCCATCTATAAATTAACGATGCAAACATCGACATAATAGCCAGGTATAACCAACTCAGGCTATACCTAGGTTTTCACCTAAGAGCTCGTTGAAGTCACTCATGTGTTGTCATCACCACTTTTCCACAATCCCGGGAGCTACATATGTTGGGGTAGAAAACCGACCGCCGTCGCCGCACAACCATACCCTCTGCGTCAAGCCGTCGTCCGTAGATTGTGTCTCACTTCATAAGGCAACCATCAAATCTGAAGACTTTTAATGGTCACCATAATACGCAGCGAGACCATCGTCATAGGCCGCAGCCCGCATAACTACAACTCCCAAGGCCTCAATCCCAACCATCCACCACCGTCGTTGGAAGGGGACGTTGATCTAACCGTCGACGAAAGGGGATGTTGTTGCCACCTGTCATGGCTCCCGAGCAGGGGCCATCTAGCCATGAGTGGAAGCTGACACATCCCAAGCTGCACAACGCTGCCTCACTGGGGAAGCACCGCATAGCCTGTCTGGCCATGCATTTGGTCCTAGGAGGCCACCACCTCGTTCCTGGAAGAGATGTCGTGGCTTGGGGGAAGTCGACGTGTGTGGAGCATGCAGGCGGCCCACGGGAGGATGCCACCAAGTCGGAATTGTAGGGGTCCCCGGCGCTGGCCGCGCGTAGCCATGAGCCAAGGACAGCAGGAGGTACGCAAGCACGCCAGCGGGAGCAGAAACGCCCCGCCGCCACCATCGTCGGGTCCTGTATGGCTTCGCCATCGAGCCCTCCAGTGGCAGTGCAGCAGAGAAAGAATGGGGAAGAGACTCATCGGTGGCGGCAACTAGGGTTTCCCCATGTCGCCAATCGCGGGGGACGAGTGCGGGGAATTCTGTTTCGCAAGGTATGCCCTGTTTGCAAGATGGAAAACCGATTGATATGGTGTTCACTCCCTTAGGAGTACCCTCCCGAATGAATGTGAGACAAATATGTGAAAGCTCGCTCTGATTACCGGGCAATCTACTAAAGAAACATAATAGAATAGCACATGTCGCTCGTACCGATTCCTAATAGAAATCGCCTATGGGAGACAAAGTGTGCTAGCCCATTAGCGTAGTATGCTCGACGTGCGTTGTAGGTTCCAAACAAAAAGGTAGCTTAAACTAAAAGGAAAATTGAACATGACCTTGGTCATAATAAAATCATGCTAAAAATTATGATTAATTGAATCGACAAAAACATCCATGAGCAGCGAAGGACAAAAGCCAGACGTTGATATTATATAGCACCAACGTATTGAGTTTTGGCTCAACCGACACCTACAATGTCACGCACTTTTCACAACCTACCTGACAATATACAATATGAAGTATAGTATACTTATCAACAACTTAATCTTTCATACCATTTCCCTCTCTATATCACACATGCCGGCTGTTAACGCTACCTTTCATTTGCTGCCTTTAGTTATACGAGCCTCATTATGTAGCCACACATGAATTATGCTAACCACACTCCTAAGAGTGTTTTAATATTTATAATACTGATTATTTAGGAGGGATTGATTGGTATGCAATGGCAGAATAGTAGAAGAGAAATAAGAAGCGGGCCAATGGGCTAGAGGAATAACGGCGGCAAATTCTCATCTCCCGGTTGGACTAGTGAGTAGCGGCTGTTGGCTGTGTTTTGGCTTGGTCATGTCGCTCTTTGCACCCTATCTATCTATCTATTTCAAAGGAGCATACACTTTTTCATGTCTTCTACTCCCTCCGTTCGGAATTACTTGTCGCAGAAATGGATGTATCTAGACGTATTTTAGTTCTAGATACATCCATTTCCAAGACAAGTAATTCCGAACGGATGGAGTATTTTCTAAGCAAGGCCTAGGGTGCCATCACATAGAGGAGAGGGGACCGTTGGATGGTAAAGATGAGGGTAGTATCAAATAACAAAGAGCGTTTAAATAACACCTAACAATATTTAATCAAAATACACATAATAGGTTACTAATGGAATAAATAATTTTGGTATTTACGCTAAATGCTTTTTGACAATTGTGATAGAGAGCCTATGGTTTTTGTTCACAAGTAAAAGTAAGGTCTTCTCAAACAACACAACTACTATTGGTCATCTGTTTACCAAGAATAAACACTCTACACACTGCCTGGGTCACTATGCCAGTTACAAGGAATACCAGAATCATAGCTAACAACTTATTCCAACGGTATCTTGCAAGTGGACACGCAAATAAAAAAAATTGTTGTATGGTTTCATTGCACCCACAAGGCGGACTCTTATTTTTACAACGCCCCTCGCCAAAGCATACAACCGCATTGTACTATGCTTAACTACTAGTCGCAAGACAGTTTTGATCCTCATCGAAATCTTAATCTCCCAAAGAAAGTTGGTTGACATATCCACGAAAATATCTCATAGTTTTGTATAAAAATTCTTAGCAACACTTCATTTCTATGTATGAAAATTCTTGCTTTTCCTTTATTGGTAGGGCTCAACATCAACAAACTTGTGTCTTTACCTAGTAGAAGGCGTTGCCAACTTGTTGACCAGCTTGCCTTTAACTGTTGGTCTCAGTAACCGGGATGAAAATCCTTGTCTTAGACGCATCCTACCAGATGTGGCAATGACAATGTTAGGGTGTCTATTCCTCCTTTAAACCATCGTAGGAGAAGATTCCTGGGTTGTATGTGTTAAATTCATATCTTGCAATGGTTCTACCCAGTTTTTGATGAATTTTGTTTGGTTGGCTAGCTTCAACATTAATAACAATAGTTGTGGTTACCAAAATAATGCAGAGACCTGGAGTTTCAAGCTCCTTTTCAAAAAAAAAAGTATTAAAATCCCAAAAACATTTAACTTCAATCTCTTAGCTTATCGTCCTGTATAATTTCTAACTTGTGAGCCCTAACATATTAATTGGAAGGCAACACCCGACTTTCCTTATCATCAACCATCGCTCGCTTTTTTTCTTGTAGAAAGGACACATGATGAACATTTCCTCATCAAGGAAAACAGTAGCATATACAAAAGAAGGACAACTCGACACTATTTTTTTAATTCATCAAAACCCTCCTGAATCCCGATCCTCTAGTTACTTTGATTTGTTGCCGCCCATCAGAGTTTCAAACCTGCATTGAACATGTAGTAAGCGGGAAATGGATACATGCAAACGCCCTCACCATCCAAGGCCTTGAAGAATGCAATATCTACTCACCTATTGCACAGAGATCTAATAACCATTAAAGGAACCTCGGCCAGGATTCACCCCAACTAGCGGATACTTCCAGTCATTCACCACCAATCCAGAGGGGTTGGAGAAACTGAACATTTTGCAGCAGAACAAAACGAAAGAAGAGGTTGAAGTCGGCACAAAAAAATCCAACCAACTTATTCCCCAAGTCGGCACACTACTGCCAAGATTTCAAGAGAACCAACTGATCCAGCAATACTTATCCTCACAACCCTTCATCGATGCCAAATCAGACGTCGTAAAGGTAGGGAGGGACATGAGAGACGTTATTCAAATGCATCATCAAAGACACCACCTCGGCTATGCCGCTAGAGAACCAAAACCTAAGGGAAATGGGGAGCTACTAAAACTAAAATTAACTGAAGGGACAAATACTTGCTCCTCTGTCCATTTGGGGAAGAGAGATGATACGAGGCGGCAGTGTGGAAGATGCCCGAGGTAGCGGCTAGGGGTTGGGGAAAGGAGACAGACAGGGTTTTCGTAACCAAGCGCTCGTTTTGATTTGAATAAATGAATCACAAACTAGGCTCGATATTAATATAATATAACATTTTTATCATTTCGGTGGATATATCTTATACTCTTATACTATAGTTTTTTTACTTAAAAAGAACGCAAGGTTTTGTTTTCCACTTTTCTCCCCACCACCCCTTCATCCAACCTTCCACCTCCACTGATTTTCCCCATTTTCCATCCTCGTTTCAGTCAACAATTTTTTGGTAAGCCAATGTACCAGATCAACCTACGGTATATAGTAACAAATTCACGGTCCATAAGAAAGTTATTTCTTATGGTAAAATCTGATCCTGGTCAAACATCTTTGGTAAGTCAATAAGTAGCAATAAATTCTCAATTGATCGGCACGTATCAGATTTACAAAAGATTAGTTTTTTTTGGACCTGGCTAGGGAGCGCCCGTGCGCCCGTCTGCGCCATCGAGCAGACCTACCTAAATAGGAAATTATAGCTTTCTCCGTAACGTAGATCTCACCTAGTTGTCCTGATTAGGAAAAAGTGGTCCTCTTTTCCCGCGACTCTCGTCTAACAAATCAGCCATGCTTCATATCTCACATTCATTTAATTGATGTTCCAAAAGAAATAAAAAGATATAACTTTTGATTCGAAGGTCGGAATTCAGATCCGTTTTGACCGTTGGGTTCCTGGTGACGAATTCTTCAAAACTAGATCCCATAAGAGTATGTTTCGACAAACTTTTTTTATGAGCAACTTCGGGTGGAATGGAGGCAACTTTAGTGCTATAGGAAAGCAACTTCTTATTTTTGACCTAGTATGACTTCCTATTAGGTTGATTTGTGTAAAAACAAGAAAATCACACAAAACATGAGGGGCCTTTAGTGCGACATACAAGCAAATTCACTACACTAAGTGTACCTATGAACCTTGCTAACTTTATCCCAACTTGCCTATCATGGCTGCTCAATTGCCTATCATTGATGTTCAGTTGCCTACGATTGATGTTCAGTTGCCTACAAATACTATGAAATTGCCTAACATTGATGGTTAGTTTCCTATCATTGATGGTTAGTTGCCTATGATTGATGTTCAGTTGCCTACAAATACTATGAAATTGCCTAACATTGATGCTCAGTTGCCTACGATTGATGCTCAGTTGCCTATCATTGATGGTCAGTTGCCTACAAATACTATGAAATTGCCTACCATTGATGTCTAGTTGTCCGCTATAGGTAATTAGTTGCCTACCATTGCTGCTCAGTTGCCTAATTTTAAACATTAGTTGCCTACAATATTGTGAAGTTGTTCATCATTGTTTTTCTAAATTGCCTACAAACACTATCAAGTTGCCCACCGGTGATGGTTAGTTGCCTATGATTACTATTTCAATTGCCTACAATACATTAAGAGGCCGCCCACCGGTGCTAAGTGCCTATCTATGAAACTAAGTTTCTTACATACCAAAAAGTATTGCCTGCAACTGATGATGATGTTAAGCTACTCGTTAGTCATGCCTAGCAACTCATGATAATGTTTGCGTACAAGTTGCCTATAATATTATCAACTTGGAGGTGAATCTTAGCTACGATAGAATACTTGCTAGTTATGATAGGTAAGTTAGAGGTGAAGCCAACTTGAACGAAATTTTCGGTGATATGTAGTCATGCTATGCAAACTAACAAAAAGTTGCTTCTCTATAGTACTAGAGTTTCCTCCAAAATCACCCAAAGTTGCTCGTGAAAAAAGTTAGTCGAAACATACTCATATGGGATCTAATTTTGAAGAGCTCGTCGCGAGAAACCTAGGGGTGAAAACAGATCTTGATTTCGATGCTCGGTTCAAAAGTTATAGCTTTTTAAAATTTTGAAAATGCAAAATAAATGCATACAGACCTACACTTTCCAACTGGATTACTCCTCGCATGGTGCACTGCCCAAATATGGGACCACAATCCTGTCGTAACATGCGCAGGTCATTGGCTACCATCGCGTTGATGTTTGATCTGACAACAATGACGTGTGCGCTCGAAACGACGAGATAGCGCAGCTGCACTCTGGAACACCTTGCATTCCAAAATCACCATGGACCAGCCAAATCGGCGGTCACTGCATCGGTTACAACTCTAGGAAGGTTTACCAACCACACGTAGTAGTCAGCAGTGCCATCCCGCCTACAAATAGCCGCAAGTTCATGGACAGGAACATTACATAGGCGTGGGCAGAAAGACACAGTCCACTCAATAAAACCTAGCTGGAGGAGGAATTTGATCTCACGAAAGAGTGTGCCAATTGGGGAGCGGTCCAAAGCTGGTGTTGACACTGCGTGCTGGAGCCCGACGCAGTCCGTCTCATAGACGGCCCGCCCCATGCCATGCTCCTTGGCCATCCTGATCGCATGCATCAAAGCACTGGCTTCCGCGTGTAGGACTTGGCTCATGTTAGCAAGGTTCCCCGCAGGGGCGAAGAGGATCTCACCCGTGTGGTCTCGAGCGATGCAGCCAGCCGCGAACCGGGCTCGAAGGAGCCATCAATGTTGATCTTGACGACGTCCATAGCAGGGCAGGCCCAGGTAGGCATTGGCTAGGAGAGGGACATGATCTACACAAGACTTGTTCATTAAATATAAAGTCCGTTTATATATAGTATATATCAAATGACTTTTCAGCTGCTGCTAGTTCTAAAAAAAATGACACACACACACACACACACACACACACACACACACACACACACACCAGCTGACGAACGACGATGGCCATTGATTAGCTAGCTTGGCTGCATTATGCGTGCTGGCACCCTTATAGCTAGCTAGCTGGTATAGTACGTACTTAGCGGTTGGTCGGACCTGCATCTGGACCAGGGCAGGACTACATGTCACGAAGGATCCAAGCAGCAGGGGTGAGAGAGCGACGTCTCAACTCGATGGAGCGATGCATGATGCAAATTGCAATGGATGGCAGGACATGGCATGGCATTGATTCGGCGATGGCGGCAGAGGAACCAACCACCATACAACCAAGACAGAGCAATGCATGCAACCACGTGAGGCCACTGATACAAGTATAGTTAGTCATACTACTATACTACTATACTATATCCTGGGCCACTGATTTTGTTTTTGAGGGAATGCCTTGCGGCTAACTTTATTGCTTTAAAAAATACTCCCTCCGTCCCATAATATAAGACGTTTTTGCAGTTCAAATTGAACTGCAAAAGCGTCTTACATTATGGGACAGAGGTGGTAGCTACATACATTGTTTGTCATAAAAGGCGCTGTAAAACTATAGGAGATCATAAACAAGAAAAGCAATTCTCCCGGCCAAGTGCATGGGGGAGCCCTTGATTTGCTTTGCGATTCGGAGCAATGCATAGGTACTGCTCATAGTTGGTCAGGTGTTTCTTTCACCACATGCAAGCCAGCTATGCAGCCTATGCTCCACCATGCAATACTTTTCCATCTTATTCCTAAGTTTAAATATATTTCATTTTTGAATCAGTAGTCCAATTTATAATTTGTTTGCATATTTGCGTTTATGATGACACAACATGGCGAGCCATAGTGAAACAATAAGATTTTTTGTGAAACAGAGTAAAATATTATTGAAACTTTTTCCATGGAATTAACGAATTTGGATGAAACATGTTTGAAGCATGGCGATTTAGTTGTCAAAGTAATAATTTCTAAAAATATATTGAATATCGGTCTTGTTTTAAATATCTTGTCAGAAGAAACACAACTGAACAAAAGTAATGTAAATCAACTTTTATTTCAAAATATATTAGACATGTATTTATCTGAATGAAACTAAATGAGTAGAGAATAATATGTGACTGTATGTTACATGGGTGATAAATATACATGATGTCAGTGTTTGCATACAACAATTAAGAAAAAAAAAAGATGGATGCATGCATGGGAGGTCCCGTGCAGTAGAAAATCCCCTCTCGATCATCAACTATATTGTAGAGACATGAGAGTAGAAAAAACTCCTAGAAAGCTCATGAGCTACCCCAATTGATTCCCATGGACAATGTTCATTGACGACCTTCAAGAAGCCACTAGCAATGATGGTGCAGTCCTAAAAGATTGCAGCAGCTGGTGCTGCAGAGAAACCCTCCTCGTTCATAATTTCAATGACTTGTGAGATGTCCGATGGGATGATGAAGTTGGTACACCAAATGTGATGTGCCATACTAAGCACCTACCGAGCACAACGTCGAAGTCTCGCCCTCCCCTCCACCACACCCATCGCCGCTGCTTGCTGCCGCCGTGACCATCCGTCTAAGCCACCCTCCTCCCCTGACCTGCAGCAGGTACCTTCATGTTTAACAAAACCCGGGTGTTTTTTTTTTCAAATAGCTAGCTTCTGGTGTACTAGTGAAAGTTGATTTTGCTTATTGGTCTTCACACACCCATATATCTGCCTTTCATAACCAATATCTTTAACACATATGCATCTTGTTCATTGTTGGTGAAGAAGCTCCGAAAGCGCGACATTCGCAAACTATAGGTGGACATCCTGGGTGCCCATGGCCTGGCTGGCATGAAGAACATGTGCATCGTCACCAAGTATGCCACTTAACCATGGCACACGCGCAGGAGCGGAGCTAGAGCTAATGGTACCCTGATGCACCACTTAACCATGGCATGAAATTTTCAAGCAACGATGTATTGAATAAGGGTGTGTTTCACAACTTGCAGCACAGATTTCAAGCATAACAGAAGTTGGCGTATAAAAATAAAATGCAATAGTAAAAATTTATTAATATAATGATAAAACGAAGAACAAAATTAACTGAAAAGGATGTCTTGCCTTTCCAAATTATAAACACATCACTAGAGATCAAGGTTCGATTGATATTTGATCCGTGATCCATTAGAACCCCTTCGTGGCCGGTGATGGCCTTGGTCGCCAGGCTGTACCTCCTCCGGCACCCTAGGTTCCGGTGCAAGCTGCCGTCCGTGCCGTTCAACTTCTACGAGCGCCTCCCCGCCATGGGAGACATGCTCGTATGAGGTATGACCATGCCATGCACGGAAATTCCCAGCCAAGGGCTACATGCTACTACTATCACTGCTGTGTGAGATTACTTTCCGTTTGTGTGAGGATCAGAAAAAATAAGAAAGATTGGAGTGGATAGATACTCTGAACATTCAGAAGCTTCCCCTCAATAATTGAAGAACTCAGTTGGAAAGGAAGAGAACAAAGCGGCAGATGCGGCATTGCTTTCATCCAACATATGTCTTGTTCCACTACAATCCGTTACATACGGTGGTGCTGGTGTACATCTTGGATGTAAAGTCACCTTCTTCTTCTTCTTTGGATACGTGTAGCGTGCGGAATAAAGTGGCTAACGAGAATATATAAAGCATGCATGCACTAGTGTATTCCATCTCCGGCGACTGCTGTTTGATACACACTTAGATAGATATTCATTCATATTCCACTCTTTTATCTTATTCAAAAAGCAGTTTCCTCTAAAAGTAGCTTACCCTAATCTTTTTCAACATGTGCTAGTGTAGTGCCAAAGTGAAGTGAATATACTGTTGGTCCAAAAGTAACTTGTCTTAATCTTTGTCTATGCAAATGCAATGCGGTTTCCATTTGTTGATCAGATTGATTAGTATCACGTCCCTGGAAGGATCCAAACTCCTCAGAGACAACCAATTAGATTGGTTAGGCCCAAAAAGGTGGCCGTGTTGGTGCTTCCTATATAGATAGTGGTAGGGCATTCCATTGTCCTTTCATGGCACCTTCTTTTATCAAGTGGGCACATATATAGTGTATGCATATGCATGAACGATTCCATCGATCTAGCTGTCCCCGCGAATTATCCAAAGTTGTGGAATACTCAAATAAAGCTAGCTTTGTAGATTGCAATCATTGATGCATGGATCGCCTTTGGAAACTGCACTGCACGGATCAGTCATGCCCGCGGCACTGCATTCACAACCTTTTTTCTTTCTCTCGTTTCATAGAGTAGCAGAAAGTAGCATGCATTTTCTAGGTAGGTTAGTAGCTAGGTGGTTGCAGTGCAAGGAATGGAAAGATTGTTTGGGTTATCAGTCAGTCGAGTCGCAATATCATTGCCCTCACTCCCGGGTCACCACTCATCGGTCATCGCTCATCGATCATTGGTGGATCATACGAATCATGAAGAAGTTTCCGCGCCTTCTTCATCACTACGCGTACAGGACAATGGAGGGGAGTCGGTCTCGTCTCATAAATAGTCGAAATGGAACATAATCTAGAAATCGATCCATCAACCACAACCATAATCTAGAACACAATCTCGTCTCGGTCGATGATGACGCTGATGTGAGAGTGATTTGACAATCGTCTGATGTGTGATTGAGCGCTCTCGGAGCCAGACAACCAACTTGAACATGCATGCATAGGCTGACTGGACGGCCACAGTAGAGTAACTATTAATACTAACGTTGCGTGTAGCTACTCCGGCGATTAACACACTGACCATGATCCACCGACGATTAACTTCTTGAGAGTTGAAAGACAGTCGTCTGCCTAGTGCCGTGTGGTGGCCAGTGAAAGTGGAACTCGATCGACATGATCATGGACAATGGATGCAACTGTAGCAGTGTCCCCTGGCCTGGCCTGGCCTGACCATGGCCGTCATGTTGGCTAGCCTAGCTAGCTCTAGCACTTTTCTCTTTTCTCTTCTTCTCCTACGATAGCAGCTAGCCATGTCTGACTAATCCATCGGCAGCAGGGAAGGCATGGCCGTTTGTGCGTCACCGTTGATGAGCACAGGAGATCGACACGTACGTACCAGCGGCTGTTTGGTTGCACGTCTGACGCCCACGGTGCCTTTTGTTTCTGAACAGATTCCTCACGACGTCGTAATCTTTTTCATTTTTCTTTTGAAAGACTATCTACCAACGAGACTTTCTCCAATCAATATATAATTGTTGCTGGTTTTAGTACAACTTTCTGTGATCCATATTAATCATCGCTAGTTTAGTACAACTCTCTCTTTCTTCTTCTTGTTTTTCTTTTAGGTTTATCTGTGCTGTGGCCCCAGCGAGCTGGATGTATCCGATGTACCGGATATTGCTTTATAATATAAAGCGGGGGAAAACTCTTTATCGTAATATAATTAAGGCTCTTTAGAGATTTCAATATAGACTACATACGAAGCAAAATGAGTGAATCTACACTCGTACGTCTCTATACATTTGTATGTTGTTTGTACTGGAATATCTTAAAGGTCAAATATTCAGAAGCGAAGGGGTACATCTTTAGTACAAAGTTAGTATTTTTTTTAATAAAAAACCAGTACTAGTTCAAAAAAATAGAAAAGACCGTACCATATTCTCGCAGAGACATTTCTGAGAAGCATGTTATGTTTGGGTCTGACATGTATATGTTAAAAAAAACCTTCCAACATACATATGCAGGGGAAGACTTGTGTGAGATCTCACATTAGGTGTGATCTATGAGATCGAGTTTTTTTTTTTTTTGAAAAAAAGAAATACATGTCGAAACATTTTCAAATTTTTTGTAGACACACATCAATGTTTGATGTACAACATCAAAAAGTTGCAGCTCCTTACATTAATTGAAACAAAAAAGACAA
Source organism: Aegilops umbellulata (assembly GCA_032464435.1). NCBI lineage: Eukaryota > Viridiplantae > Streptophyta > Magnoliopsida > Poales > Poaceae > Aegilops > Aegilops umbellulata. The sequence goes on along the minus strand of CP136059.1, from coordinate 485,820,911 downwards.
AATCATATGTGAATCAAAGTACTATTCAGCCCAAACTGCTACTATTCACATTTGAATTTGTCTTTTTTGAATCTCAAAATGTGCATCGACTTTTGAGCTGTAGATATACTACACATGAATGTTGTTGAATAATTTCAGATTTTTTTCGAAATATCTAAATATAATTTTTGGCGGTTTATCTCACGATCTCACCTAAAAGTGAGATCTCATACAAGTCCGCCCCTCCATATGCACAGACCTGACAATACTGGAAATTTTACACTGATTAAGTTAACTCTGTGAACTAAGCATAACTCTGCTAGTTAGGTCTCTTGTGGTGGAACCTGTCCGTTAGGATTTAATTTCTAGATTTAGCATCTGTGCTTCTAATTTTTTTCAATCAATTTCAGAAAATTTTACGTTATTTTTTTGGGTGGTATATGAGCTATTAGTCATGCCCGCGGCATTGGCAACCTTTTTTCTTTCCCTCATTTCATAGAGTAGAACCACCTAGCATGCGCTTTCTAGGTAGGTAGGCCAGTAGGTGGTTGCAGTGCGGGCAAGGGAAAGGTTGTCTGATTGGGCTCTCACTCGATCGATCGACGTTGGAAAGACAGCGAGTGCGTGCGTGGTACACCATGCGTTGCCGTCCCTCGTCGGTCACTCATCGCTCCTCGATCGTCGATGGATCATTTGAATTTTCCCCGACCTTCTTAATCACGACGCAGGCAGGACCATCGATCCATCGACCACAAACCTGAAAGTTGAAACGTTGGTCAGTTTAGTACTCGATCGACGCCGACACTGATGTGAGAGTGGTTTGACAATAAGGCCAGCTTGTTACTAGTAAATAAATTTGACCGTCCCGTGGCTAGCTAGTACTAGAACATGAAAAAAATAGTACCTGTGGCATATTCGTTCAGATGTCGTTTTACAAGCAGTGGCATATTTATCAGCAACATCGACCGTCCGACAGCATTGCCAAAACTTGTGGTTTTCAATTAGTTAGCCTCAAGTTCAATCTGAAAGAAACACCACATGCATGCATGTGTGCATTTTGGAGGAGGTGATGTGGCCTGCCCTATAGTTTTGGGGTTGCCACACATATATAATTAAACAACTCCATGCACGGATGAATCGACCAATGATTAACCAATTCCATGGTGCCGGCCATGTCATGCATTTTGCCGGTGTCGGTGCATATCGTATGGACTCTACCTGTTGTCCGGGTAAAGGACATGGTAAGGGCAACTCCAACATTGATCACTTAATCGATCGTACATGTTTGGATCGGATAATCAGAACACTCTTAGTCATCCAACGTAGCGTATAAAAATATCTGGACTAGTCCGAACGTCAAAAATCCCGCAAACTAGAACTAACCTGAGGAGTTCGGATGTCTGGTATGTCGGACTTTGACAACACTGACCCAAAGCGATACCCAAGGCCCGCGCATTTGGATGATCTTGCCCCCTGCTCCCGCGAGAAACCTAGCTCTTCCCTGCTCCCTCTGCCCTAATCGCCACCGTCCCCTTCCAGTTCTGCGGTCCGCCGCCGCAATGGAGCCACAAGAGGAGTCAAAGACAATGTTCATCGTCACATAGGACCCGAACCCGGACCCAGAGGAGGTCGAATCCGTGCTACGCAAAGGCAGGCGTGCCAAGTGGAGAAGAAGGCAGAGAAGGCATTGGCGGCCCGTTCAATCTCAGCCTTGACCCACTCAGCTTGGGTTGCGGAGAACTCCGCCATGACGTTCTCCATGGCGAAGCCTGCAACCAGCTCCGACTCTGGCTCCTCTATGGCGTCCTTCTCCTCTATGGGTGTGTCGTGCTCCGCCTCTGGCTGCTGCTCTGCCGCCTCATTCTCCTCCTCCTCCAGCTCCGGTGAGTCCGGAAGCAAGTCAGCTGCGGTCCGGGCTTTGCGCCTAGCCCGGATCTCCTAGAACTGCTAGAGACGCCGCTCCAGCGTGAGCATACCGTAGTTGGTCACCCTCTGTTGGGCAATGCTAATTGGCGGATGGCGAACGAAGAGGGAGGGAAGTGGATGCGCCTCGAGCTGGCGGCGCGAAGAGGGAGAGAAGCGGACCATTACTTTTCCAAGTGTTTTCGTGTGGGACCCCGCCATCAATCCGACATGACGGACACGCCCGGGCAGCCCCAAATTTGGGCTAGATATTAGAGATGCCGGTCAACCCTGTTGTAGGACTGTCAGGGGGGGGGGGGATCCGTCTAGGTTCGGATTTTTTTAACTCTACCGGGCGGTCCGTCCTGGCGTAGGGGGAGCCCCTGGTGTAGATGCTCTAATGGAGTAAAAGATATAAGCGTATAAATGCATAGTGAACATCTTCATTTCACCGGCTAGATAGTCAGTCTCTCGTGAAGGATACCTCACCTGCTGCCTCAACACAACATACGTTTTTCCGGTGGATCCCGTTTCAATCCATGCATTTGTCCTACAAGGGATCGCATGCATGAACTACCTGCTTACGTACGACGTCCAGCACGTACGTTCTTCTCTCAAGTCCCACGCGTCTTAGGTGCGTGCAGTACCAACGTTAATTGTGAGAAGTTCCCTATCTACATACGTCACATGTTTCTACTCTCTCTTGTGTCGTGTCTATCTCTTGTTCACGCAGTGCTTATCATCATGACATGTGCACTTTCCTCCTTCATAATTAGCTAGCTAGCTAGCAGGACTACTATGTATCATTCTCGGCATAGACAATTTTGTGAACTTACTTACCCATGTCATGATATATGTCTAAATATTAGATGGTTCCTCTTCGTAGACTTTCTTTTTAGAATTACTTGCTTGGTTTGTAGGATTGGATTGGAGACCATAAGAATTTTACCTGTGGCCTATTCTGCATACAATAAAAAAAACTAGATTCATCTAAATAATCTCATGGATTTTATTTGTATTTTTAATATGGCAACAATAATGTCACACACTGAATCGTGCAGCAAGCTTGATAAATCCTCTACAATTCATACACTAGTGCAGAACCGGGCAATAGCACCGGTTCGAAAGGCCTTTTAGTGCCAGTTTAGTAACCGGCACTAAAGTGTGTGCACTAAAGACCCCTCCCCCTTTAGTACCGGTTCAGCACGAACCGGTGCTAAAGGGAAACCACGTGGCACGAGCCAGTTCCGGGGGCCGGTAGCCCTTTAGTACCGGTTGGTATCACCAACCGGTACTAAATGTTTGTGGGTTTTTGTTTTATTTTGTATTTTTCAATTAAATTTGTGTTATCAATTTAATTTAGAATTGTTTTACGTTATAATGAGTTGTAGTCGTCATCATCATCATCATCATCATCATCATCATCATCATCATCGCATATTAATAAATAAATAAACTCTTGCTAGCTAAAAATCATCGTAGTCGTCTAATTACCACTATTTAATCATCATAGTCATTCCCGCTAGCTATCTAATCATCACCAACACTGGCTAGCTTAAAGAGGAAACATTCACTTTGTAACAGAAGCAAAGATATCATCGAGTTCAACATAATCATCACCAACATCGAAGTTCAGGACACGGACATGAGACAAGTACTAATTAAGAGCATGAACTAGCTACTCCTGCTGCTCCCTCTCAGGTAGAATAGCATAGAACATGTATAGCTCTCCCGATTCATCATACTGGAGCATGCAGATGGATCTGTCTCCTAATCTTGGGTTGCGCTTCTCCTTGCTGCCCCCTAGTACTTCTCTGCGATCGTTAAAAATTTTGCTCCAATCTTTCACTATTAAGCATTCTTCGCTTTCAGAAATCCTGAATGCACTCATGTGCAATGTAGGATATGTTGGCCGTAAGCTAACCATTGACATGTCACCTTTAGTCTCGATCCACTGAGGCACAACTGTCATCGGAAGTCCCTGTTGAAGAACATCGTATAGTAATCAATATACTAATTAGCAATGAAAGTTTAGCTTCAAAAATAATGTATGCAAAAGATGCACTAATTAAGGACAAATAGTTAAAATCTTACCATCTTTCAATTATAGATGTGACCGTAGTTCAATACGATCACCATTGGTCGCACGTTTTGAGTACTAACATTTCTAAGTTCAGGAAAAAAAATTGTCTTCACAGTATTAAGATCCTCAAGCCATGAAACATAATGGCTTATCTCCTCGCAGTTTAGTTGAGCCCCGGGGCAGTAGTAGGTCATGTCTACCAAGCGCCGGACATGTTTGCTTGAACCGAAATAAGCTGACAATACAAATTAGTTGTCAACTATTTTTGAATAAACTGTATCAAAGACATAAACATATGCATGCATGGTTGAGAAAAACTCACATAATGGTAGAACTGGAGGCGTTTGCACATCGACCCAGATGTCTATATTACCTTCAATATCATCTTCCGGACGAATATCAAAGGTGATAACCATATCAGGCTCAAATGCATAAGCCTTGCATAGTGCTTGCCAAGTTTTACATTCAAAATGGGTGTATGTGTCCCCATTATATAATTTGACGTTAAAAGTATACCCATGCTCCGTCTTCAAGTAACTCTTTTTACCTCCATATCATCTATAACACTAAAACTTATCTTATCCAAGACAAAAATTCTTGCATGGCAGGGGATGCGCTAGTAGAATAGTGAAAATTTAAAATTATAAGTTGAAGCAAATGAAGCATAAGTTCTGCATTCAAATAATAATTGCCAAAGTGACTTACTGTATCAACTTCGAATGTCTCATCAAGCTTGATGCTGAAGCGCCTACCATCAACAAAGAAATTTCTGTCGCACAGGCCGCGCTGGTCTTCACAGTGTTCGCACATAATGAAATCTTTTTCGTCGTCAGATGACATTTCCTATGTTCATATAGATGAAACATTAAACACCTATTACTATCTAACATTAATTAATATCTAGCCAAATATATATACATCTAACATTTGACATTAATATATCTAACTATATTCATCTCTAACAATTGACATTACTATATATTTAACTTTTCTATCTAATTCATCTAACATTCGACATTAATCTAACATTTATATAAACTCAAAATATATAAAAAAAAGTTAAATAAACAGAAAAACGCATTAACAAATAATATTTTACTTAGATCATCAAATCACAGATACCTAAATTTTCTTACTAAAAATATACTAGTTATATTAATTATTGAACTAGTTCAAATCTCATATACCTAAATAAACTAGTTCGACAATTTTCTTACTAAAAATAAACTAGTTATATTAATTATTCAACTAGTTCAAATCTCTAGTTCGACAATTTTCTATCTAGCTAGCTAATTCATTTAACATTCGACATTAATCTAACATTCGATCATCTAATTAACTTTTCTAAAAAACAGAAAATAAGTAAAAAAAATGTGTGTGTGTACGTATATATATGTGTGTACGTATGTGTGTGTGTGTGTGTGTGTGTGTGTGTGTGTGTGTGTGTGTGTGTGGTATGTGTGTGTGTGCGGCCCCGTACGCTGCCGCCCCGTACGTACGAGCGGGGGCGCCGGCGTACGGGGCGGGGGCGGCGGCGTACGGGCCGGCCGGGTGCGACGAGACGACGGACGGCGGCGCGGCGGGTACACGAGGAGAGTGAGATACGTACGTATACGGGACCGCGGCGCGGGACGACGACGGACGGCGGCGCGCGGCATTCGGGGCGGCGGCGGTGACGACGACGACGACGGGCGACGGGCGGCGACGACGGGAGCGGCGCGCGAGAGGTTGAGATGAAAGAAGTGGGGAGATCTAACTGAATTTTCGTAAGTGTTGTGTATATTGGAGAGGCCTTTAGTACCGGCTGGAGCCACCAACCGGTACTAAAGGCCAACTTTGGCGAGGCCAAGAGGCGGGAAGAGCAGGCCTTTAGTACCGGTTGATGGCTTCAACCGGTACTAAAGGGTGGTCTTTAGTACTAGTTGGAGCCACCAACCGGTACTAAAGGCCTCGCGCTGCCACCCCAAAGTTTAGGCCCACCTCGTCAGGCGAAGGGCAGCCTCACTGGTTTATAAACCCAGCCGCGGCAACCTCTTCGAACTCCTCTATATAGCAGGCTTGTGGGCCTAAATTATGCGCGCTGCCCTATGAGTCTGTTGCGCCTTTAAGGCCTGTAATTGCACGCCCGTGGCCTAGCAGGCCCACAGGGCAGCGCCCCAATTTTTTTATAGTTTTTTTCTTTTCTGCTTTATTTTCTTTTATTTATTTATGCGTAGTTTTTTGTATAGTTTTTTCTTTTCTGTTATATTTATTTTTTTCTATTTATTTGTGAGTAGTTTTTCATCTAGTTTGCCAAAATTCAACATTTTCAGAGTTCATTTTGTAGTGATTTTCAATTTCACAGTCATTTTGTAAACGATTGAAAAATAGCAAATATAATTTTTTTTCTTTTCTGCTTTATTTTTTCTTCTATTTATTTCTGAGTAGTTTTTTCTTTTCTGCTATATTAATTTTGTTCTATTTATTTCTGAGTAGTTTTTTTATATAGTTTTTTTATTTTCAACTATATATTTTTTCTTTTCTGCTATTTTTTTCTTTTTTGCAAAACTTGATGGTCACCTGGAGTTATAACCAAAGTTTAAAAAAAAGAAATGCCGACGTGCAATTAGTTTTTACCATAACAAAAAAAGTCCGGAGTTGTAATAAGTTATTAAAAATAAAAAAAGGTGCAATGCTCGCTAATTTGCTTTAAGCCTTTCGGAATAGTGTAAACTGCATTGCGCATAGCTCCGTGCAATCTATCATATTCCTGAAGGCTTGAAACTAAGCAACATGAGCATTTAGCCTCTTCTTCATCGTCTCTGCACTCAGAGCTTATAAACCGCTCCTAATCCCTCTCTCTTGGCGAGGTGGGACTGAAAAACAGCTTACTAAGCAACTGTAGTACTGGTCACCCTTTAGTACCGGTTGGAGCCACCAACCGGTACTAAAGGTGGTGCGCTGCCTGCACAAAATTTAGTATTCATTTGTAGCAGATGAGTTTAATTTCGTCATAAACATGAATACCTCGAAAGAGATTGTCCAGTTTGTAAACGAAGTGCATCCAGTTTTTGCCGTAACGCTCTCTATTTTTTTGAACAATCTATGTGGGTGAAATGATGATATCATGCCAAGTTTCAACTTTTTCAGAGTTCATTTGTAGTGATTTTCAATTTCCAGGTCATTTAGTTCTCAAAACAAATCATTGAATGCATGAAAAATAGCAAATGAAGGCAGAAATGGTTGAAAATTGACGGCGTCGCTTTGAATGGTGCATACTGAACGCAAAAAATATAAGAGCATTTAGATCATGATATTATATTTCTTTACAGTCTAAATTGTCAATATGATCTTATAACATCAAAAATACTTTGATCATCAATGATCTTTGTGTGTACAATCTGAATTGTCAATATGAGTCGTCAACGATTTTAAAACCGATGAAGACTCATATTGCGGCCATAAATTCTACACATAGAGTTCAATGAAGACCAAGTGCTTGTGATAGTTTGAGAAATAACATATTTAAGGTGGTAAAAGGCTTGTTAGGGGAGCAAGGTTGGACTAAAAACAGCCTGCCATAACCTCATTAGTACCGGTTCGTGGTACGAACCTGCACTAAATGGTGATGGTGGGGCCACAGCCTGACCGCAGGCTGACACAGCCTCTTTAGTACCGGTTCGTGGCACGAACCGGTACTAAAGGTTCGCCACGAACCGGTGCTATTGATCGCCGCCACGAACCGGCACTAATGTACACATTAGTGCCGGCTCAAATTCAAACCGGCACTAGTGTGCTTCACATTTGACCCTTTTTCTACTAGTGATACTATGTCATGCGCTGAATCTTCAGAAGAAGAAAACCATGTGTTTCTCTCGTGATGTAACAAAATGATCTACTCCCTCTATCGCATAATATAAAAGGGTTTTTGACAGTAGTGTAGTGTCAAAAACGCTCTTATATTATGGGACGGTGGAAGTAGCTCTTACATATGATTCGATATATAGGTCATAACTTTTCAACCATAATTTTTTCCCTATTCTTGTGTTTTTAAATACGGCGAACTATATAGAGGTCCTAAAGGAGTCGCTTCTTATTTTTAGAAATGGATGGTTTGGTGAGTCGAGAAGAAAAGAGACGACTTTCACGTCACTTGGTCTTGCCATCACATAATATTGGTGCGACATGATTGATCTTCCTTGGAAAGTGCGTCCATCACTACTAGAAAAAGGGCTATACGTGGGATTGACACTAATGGCGCAGCAGATAGGTGGTGCGCCATTAGTATATACTAATGGCGCACCATAATCTGGTACGCCATTAGTGTTGAAAGTACTAATGACGCACCTTGCCTAGGGTGCGCCATTAGTATCCTAATTTTTTTTTGAACTAGCGTGTCTGTCCAAACACACTAATGGCGCATCCTGACACGGTGCGCCATTACTAGTTGTAACTAGTAATGGCGCACTAGTACCAGAGTGCGCCACTAATGCTGTTTTTTTAATTATATTTTTTATTCCTTTTGTTAGAAAACTACTAATGGCGCACTCTCCCACCGTGCGCCATTACTAGTTCAAACTACTAATGGCGCACCGTTGGAGAGTGCGCCATTAGTATGATTTTTTTCTTTTTTTCGCAAAACTACTAATGGCGCATGAGATAGAGGTGCGCCATTAGTAACCTGGATTACTAATGGCGCATTTACTGCTGGTGCGCCATTAGTAAGTGGTCAGCAACAAGATATTTTGGGCAGCCTCTTCTACCCACACTCACTTTCTCCCCACTCCATTCTCTCCACCTTCTCCTTGTCTCGGGTGCCTCCTCTTTTTCACCTCATTTCCACCATATATTCATTAAAATTAAGTGGTTAAATTACCTTGTTTTGATAGGTAAGTAAGGGGGAAGCTATATTTATGTTGTTCTCCCTACAACAATTTGCACATGCACTTTTTATGGCCTAGCTAGATCTATGTATGTTCGTGGTGTTGCATATGTTTGTGGTGTTGCATATGTGTTTGTGTTTGGAGGTGTACCGGTATTTGAAATGCGATAGTTGCCAATATTTTGCCGGAATGTTGATTCATTTCCGTTTCGGCGATAATTTTGGCATTAAGCATTCTTTTTGGTCCTATTTTTAGGGAAAGTCATGCCAAATTTTTTCTTGGTTCTAAAATATCGTTTTGCTCTACCCCGCAGGCAACCATGGTCCGCACGATGACCGAAGGCATCGTGAATAGGTTTTTGAGGTCCGCGAAGGCCGAGATGCTTCAAAAGAATGAGACGGAGATAAGATGTCCGTGTCGAAGATGCAAGCTGGAGAGCCTTATTGCGGACCCGGATTCCGGGCAGGTGCGGGACCACATGCTTTTGCGTGGTTTCATGGATTGCTATCGGTGGCAAGGTGATGAAGATGACTACGAAGTCGTCCATGGGGGCCGGGCAAGAAATGAGGAAGGGCAGCAAGGCAACCACCGCGGCTCGGGCGGGCGAGAAGGCGAAGAATCCCCAGGAGATGATCACGACGGTGATGCTGTACACAGTCATCATGTAGAAGATGCAGGACATGATGATGAGGAAGATGGCGCCGGAGCAGACGACGGGCATGATCATGAAGATGATGATGCCGGCGGAGCATACGACGGTGGACCATCGATGGGCTGGGTGCAGGACCCTTATATTCAAGAGCTGCTTCTCAAGCAGACGGATAACGCAAGAGCGCCGCCCGAGAGAAAGCCAAGGTGGATCAACTTGAGTTAGACGCGGTTACTCCATTGTATGAAGGATGCAGGCCCGAGGATACCCGCCTGAAAGTAACGCTCATGGCTCTGGAGATGAAGGTAAAACACAAAATGACCGACGCATGCTTCGACGAGAACATGTCATTCTGGCACGAACGTCTTCCAAAGGGGAACAAGTGCCCGACCAGTTTGGAGGAGGCGAAGAAAATCGTGTGTCCTCTGGATTTACCGCACGTGAAATACCATGTCTGCATGAACAATTGCATCATTTATCGGGACGAGCACGCGGAGTCTACCATATGTCCGGTGTGCGGCATCACTCGATACAAGAAGAGGAAGAAAGCTTCTCGAAAAGTGGTGTGATACTTTCCGATCACTCCTCGTCTGCAGCGGTATTTCGCGGATCCTAAGGTAGCAAAGCTCCTGCGTTGGCACGCGGATAGGGAGGAGAAGAAGCGAGAAGATGACGCAAATGATCCGGAGATAGATAAAAAAGACAAGATGCTGAGTCACCCTAAGGATGCGAGCCAGTGGCAAGCGTTGAATTTTGAATACCCAGAATTTGGGAAGGATCCAAGGAACATCGTGCTGGGCGCGAGCACCGATGGAGTCAATCCGTTTGGCAGCCAGAGAAGCACACATAGCACCTGGCCTGTGTTTGTGTGGATGTACAACCTTCCCCCCTGGTTGTGCATGAAGAGGAAGTACATTCACATGAGTATGCTAATTGAAGGGCCGAAACAACCAGGGAATGACATCAATCTGTATCTGGGGCTGCTGAAGGAGGAGCTAGACATGCTGTGGAAAACGCCAGCCAATACGTGGGACGCCGCAGAGAAAGAATATTTCCCTATGAGAGCCGCACTGCTCACAACGGTGCACGACTATCTCGGTTACGGATATCTCGCGGGGCAGGTAGTCCACGGATTTTCTGGATGCGTACGGTGCATGGATGACACAACGTATCGCCAGCTAGATAGAGATCCCGGGTCTTCGAAAACCGTGTTCATGGGACATCGAAGGTGGCTTCGCGACGATGACCCGTGGAGGAAACGCAAGGATCTGTTCGATGGTGAAACCGAACCCCGAAAACGCCCGTGTACGAGGAGCGGCGAGGAAATAGACAAGTTGTTGAAAAATTGGAAAGACTGCCCACTGCCGGGAAAGAAGCAAAAGGCGCCAGAGCCGGGAAAAAAGCGAAAGGTGCCAGAGCCGCTGCTGAAGGTATGGAAAACGAGGTCTGTTTTCTGGGACTTGCCGTACTGGAAGATCCACCGTGTGCCTCACAGCCTTGATGTCATGCATATCACGAAGAACGTGTGCGAGAGTCTGCTTGGTACCCTGCTCAACATGCCAGAGAGGACCAAAGATGGGCCGAAAGCAAGGGCAGACTTGAAATCAATGGGCATCAGGCAGGAGCTTCACGCTATATATGATTATGATGATGATGATGAGGCGAAGCAGGACACAGAAAGTCGTCTCAAAGGCAAAAAGGCCAAGAAGACCGGAAATGACTACCCTCCCGCGTGCTTCACTCTAAGTCAGGAGGAGATCGAGCAGTTTTTCACCTGCCTCCTAGGAGTAAAACTTCCTTACGGTTACGCGGGGAAGATAAGAAGATACCTAGACCCAGCAAAGCAGAAGTTCAGCGGGATGAAGTCTCACGACTGTCACGTGCTGATGACGCAGATACTTCCAGTTGCAATCCATGGGATCATGGACGCGCACGTCCGTGAAACGCTATTTGGCCTATGCAACTTCTTCGACGTCATCTCTCGGAAGTCGATTGGCGTGAGGCAACTCAGAAGGCTACAGGAAGAGATCGTGGTGATACTATGCGAGCTTGAGATGTACTTCCCGCCCGCATTCTTCGACGTTATGGTGCATCTGCTGGTCCATATAGTGGAGGATATCATCCAACTCGGGCCGACGTTCCTGCACAGCATGATGCCGTTCGAAAGGATGAATGGTGTCATCAAAGGATACGTTCGCAACATGTCACGTCCAGAGGGAAGCATAGCCAGGGGCTTTCTGACCGAAGAGTGCATCTCGTACTGCACGAATTATCTAGGCATCGAGAACCCCGTTGGTCTGCCCGTCAACAGGCACCTCGGCAGGCTCGCTGGATGGGGTCACCGTGAGGGTCGCCGCGAAATGCATGTCGACTTCGAGGGTCGACTCGCCGACTTTGAAAGAGCAAACCTAGTCGCGCTACAACACATAGACGTGGTCGATCCTTGGGTGGTAGAGCACAAAACCTTTATTAAGAAGACGTACAATGACCGAGGCCAACAGAGGACGGACGGAGATATACTCAAAGAGCACAAATCATGTTTCACGCGTTGGTTCAAGCAGAAGCTTCTGTCGTACCCTTTACATGAGGATTCTTCCGCGGAAGAACAACTCATATTCGCCTTGTCACAGGGCACCGAGCACAACCTGATGACCTATGAGGCGTACGATATCAACGGCTACACATTCTACACCGAGGCCAAGGACATGAAGAGCGATGGTTATCAGAACTCCGGGGTAACGATGGAATCCTACACCGGTAACGACAAGGACAGATACTACGGAAGGATCGAGGAGATCTAGGAGCTGAGCTACGCCGGAGAGAAGGTCCCGATGTTCCGTGTCAGATGGGCCAAGAGCGTCCTAAAAGAAGACCGGTATTTCACCACCATGGTTATACCCGAAGCCAAATCCAAGACCGCGGGCGCAAACGTCACCGTGAAAAATGAGCCATGGGTACTGGCTTCCCAAGTGGACCAATGCTTCTTCATTACCGACCCGTCAAAGACCAGTCGTGTTGTCATGAGGAGAGGCAAAAGGAAGATCATCGGAATGGATGGAGTAGCTAATGAGCAAGACTTCGACAAGTACGGCGACCCGAGGATCGAACATGACAACGATGATGAAGTAGCAGCATACACCACAAGAAGAAGCAGGACCACCCTACCTAAAGGACGTCCGTTCCACAGAAGAACTCCATTTGCGAAAAAGAAGGGCAAGAAGATTGTTAACAGATAGCTAGCTAAGATCGATTGTATTTAAATCGTAGCCTTCATTTCTCGGTTGTATTTCATGGGCACTTTTTAAACTATCATGAATATTTTTAAATTTCATGGACACTCGATCTCGATCCCCCTCCATCTCGATCGCTATCCCACCTCGCCAGATCCGGTCCCCCTCGCCGCCGAGCACCCCCCGGTCCACCGGCCGCCGCCGCCGACCCCCCGCACCCTCGATTCCCCTACTCAACCGCCGCCGCCGACCCCCCGCACCCCTCCCCTACTCAACCGCCGCCACCAACCCCCCTTTTAAAATTATTACTGTCTTATAAAAAAAATACTGTTATGATTTAAACAAGTTTGAACATATTTAAACACAAATAAGTATCAAACAGCATTTTAAATGCATAAAAAAATTTTGTGGAGCCTGGGAATCGAACCCAGGACCTCCTGGTGTGAGAACAAGCACCTGACCAGTCAAGCTAGTAGAGGGGAGTTGATGTGGATAAGGTCAGGTGTGAGATAACCTGTTGGCTCGAGCGGAAATAAAAACAAACTAATGGCGCACCAGGTCGAGGTGCGCCATTAGCATGTATATATTTATGGCGCACCGAGGGGTGGTGCGCCATTAGTATTGTGCCCCCATCCATACTGCCTCCCGGGCCCACACCTATCCCCTCTCTCTCCCTCGCCCTCGCCCTCGATCCCCTTCCCCTCTCCTCTCCCGACGACGTTGCCCCGCCGTTGCCCCGACGCCGCTGCCCCGCCGCTGCCCCGACGCCGCTGCCCCGACGCCGCTGCCTCGACGCCGCCGCGCCGCCCCGACGCCACTGCCCCGCCGCTGCCCCGCTCCTTCCCTCCACCCCGAGCGCGGCCGCCGCGCGTCACCGCGGTCATTGACCGCCCCGTCCTCCGTCGTCGTGCCTAGGAGCTGCGCCAGGAGCAACACCATCATGACCTTCATCGCCTACGTCCACGGATTGGAGCCGGGTCATCAAGGATCGAGCGCATCGACCTCTTCTTCCTCATCACCGACCACTGCTTCTCGGCTTCGATCCGCGCTACCCCGACCACCCTCGGCCTGGCCGTCTCCTTCCCCAGCTCTGCGGTGAGCGTCTCCAACAAACATGCCCATGGACCTTCAGCCATGCGTGCATTTCTGCAGAGGCAAATTTGGCATGCATGACAGCTTTAACGATTGGTGTTGAATGATGCGTTAATCTGTTTGCACGAGAGAGATGAGAGCCTCTTATTCTTATAGGAGCTCACGTATTTTTTATCTTGAAGATATCCTGTGGAAAGTTTATGTACTAACCTTTATTAGGAAAGTATTATTCTTTCTTTTATTAAAAAAGTCACCAGGATGAGGTTTAAAGTCCAATGTCTACAAACAATGAAACCATTTCTAATATGATCTATCTGGCTTCTAATTATTGACTGCAACCAATTTTTTTTTGTCAGTTTGGTAATTATGGTGTAACAAGTTTGAGTCAAATTATCGGCTCTTCTCTTAATTTTCAGTTTGTAAAACTGAGAAGTGTATTTTTCTATTTTTGATACTTAGTGTAACTATTTTCAATTTTGATGGAAAATCAGTCTAAAAGTCAGTTTATACTGCATTTAATCAGAAAATGTTGCATCATCATGCACACATGTATCCCCTACTTCATGGTCCAATCTTCAGTTAGGTAGCAACACAACTGGCCCAATTTGGTCATCTGTTAACTTTTAAACAGAAGCATGAATTGCTTTTACCTGGGAGCATTGTTCAGCATTGCTTATATCTGCACATATGGTCTACTACTATTTGTTATTACTACAGCACCATGTATTTTTCTGATGACAGCAGTTCAGTGCTTGCCTGTAGTCAAATAGGAGTCAAGGATCACAGCTTTGTCTGTTGTGGGGTAATCACCTGTAAACATTAACAGTTGCTAAAAAAATTGTAGTAGTAACCTGGCCACTTGACCCAGGGGAGCTCCTGTGGTGTGGTGTTTAAAGTGATGGTCCGTTTACCTTTCTGAATGCTGCTCTTCTCGGTAGGATGAACAAATGCCACCTTGTAGGGTCCTGATTGGTGGTGTGGTGTTTAAACCTGAATGTTGCTGCTGGTATTCTTGCTCGGATAGTAGGATAGTAGTGAAATGCTACTTCGGCACATAGTGCTTATTGTGATTTGCTCTGAATTATAAGAGGCATAATGACAGTGGATCGAAATTTCGGTGGAATATATTGCAATAATTCCAAACATTTATACTTGTTCGGTTGCTGGTATTCTTGCTAGGATGTTACGATTACTGAATGAGACCTGGTAGGATGTTAACAGTTGGTGTATCGAAGCTGAAAATGTAGCAGTTGTGACTGAATTTCCAATCCAGTGAGTAGTAGTGGCATGCTAGTTTAGCTGGTCTCTTACTACATAGGATCTTAATTGTTTGTGTCTCAAAGCTGAACAAGGTAGTAGTTAGAAAAATTAGGGCTTTTTTTCCATTTTGTGAGAACCAGGGTTTGAATTGGCTAGTTGTGGTTTATACTGGAGTGGCGGGGTTCAATGGCGATTCACTTACTCCTTCATCTGCATGTTTGTGATTTGATAGTTGTAACTAATATGATTCTGAAGTCATATGATAGTTGGTGTTTTGGTTTGTGATTAACATTTGACAATAATTAAATTGTTGTGAAGTAGTGAGACCCTGGAAATGTTACTTATATATGCATAATGCTCTTACTGCTCTGGAAGGATTGGACAAGTGTGCACGAACGTTTCAGATAGTTGGCCAAATGATATTTAAGCAAGTAGCACATTGCCTTGTCCACCTGGGATAATGGTTTTGCAGGTACCCCGAGAGGCCCTTGAGTTTGCCGGCATGTTGATTAACTTCCGTTCCGGCAAATTCGGGTACTCCATATGTCCTATTTTCAGCAAAGGTCATGCTGAAATTTTCCGTGAATTTTAGCATGACTTTGCTAAAAATAGGACATATGGGGTACTTGTGACTAATGCATGGGCCGGGGTATCTTAGTAGTTAATTAAGTAGGATCAAGTGCCCCGGCGTACTTGTGACTAATGCATGGCTTTTAGGGTGCCTCGGTGTCGATAAAAACCGAAATGATGAAAGCTTAGGCTTTTAGTGTGCCTCGGCGTCGAAAAACCCTCAATGATAAAAGCTTAGATTTTAGGATGCCTCGGTGTCGACAAACCCTAAATGATGAGACCATGATCTTGTTCCTTGATAATAACCAACTTTTTGACCAAACTTTGTTTCTATTTAGAGAGAAACATGGCCCACAACGATGAGGCCGGGGGTTCGGGCGGCAAGGCATTCTGGGAGCTGTCCCAGGAGATGGAGGAACAACCTCACTTGTATGAGGACACCGCCTTCCCCACCGATCCTGAGACCACTGATGGTGCCGCCGAGGATGACCCCACTGATGGTGCCGCCGAGGATGCCACCACTGATGATGGCGGCGCACGCACAGATGGCAGCCAGAAGAGGCAACGGAAGGACCGGCGCCCGACCGTGCTCCGCACCCTCAAGGAGGAAGTTACTGAAGTGGACTCCGACGGGAATCCAACGGCGCCCGCACGAATAGTCAAGGGGTACTCGCTTCAGCTCGGGTGCATTCTCCGGAGCACCGTCTCGATCAACACCGAGAACCTGAGGCATCCTGACCGAGGGAATTTGCGCAACCTCCTCTTCATGAAGCTGCACGAACGATACAAGTTCCCCGCTGAATTTGAAAACACAAGCCTCAAAGGGAATAAAGTGAACAATGCTGCCCTCACGAAGATGAGCAAGGCCTTATCTACTTGGAAAAGCAATGTGAAGAGAATGATCGAGAAAGGTGAGAGTTATGAGAAGATCAAGGAGAAAAATCCTTCGATCACCGAAGATGACTACAACGACTTCAAGATCAATTGCTCGAGCACCGCACACTCCCAATCAAGTCAGTGGGGGAAAGAAATGCGGGAGCTGAACTTACGGGAACACACACTCGGTCCCGGCGGTTATAGAGTGGCGGAGCCTATATGGGACAAGGAGGAGGCGGACCGTGCCGAGCAAGGCCTACCGCCCCTCTTTGATAAATACGGTGACAAGCAGACCAAGAACTATCTCAGGGCCCGGTACAAGAAGGACCCGAAAACAAAGGAGCTTACCACGGATCCGAAGACCAGGGCGCTTGAGCTTGTTCTGGTAAGGAATACACCCCCGCGTAATTAGCTCCATATGGTTGCATTCTAATTAATGAAGCCAAATTTCTAAATGGTTCACATTCCTTCCGCAGGCGACTGAAAGCAGTAGCGCGGGGTCGACTAAGAGCAACCTTTGGGACACCACTCTAAATAGGGCGTTGAATGTAATGAAGAACAAGGATAAGCTCAGTAAGCCGACGTCAGCTGGTCGTGTGGCCGGCAAAGGCTTGTCGACAAAATTGGGGTCATACTATAACACTGGTGGACGAAAGGAGAAAAAGACCAGCTCGAAAAGCCAGGCGCGCGAGGTTCAAGAACTCAAGGCACAGGTGGCGCGGATTCCGGAGATTGTCCAAGAGCAAGTGCAACAACAACTCGGAGCGACGATCACCGCCATTGTGCCTACCTTGATCCAGGGGTTGAGTGCGTGGATTGCGGGCGGCCAACAGGGGCCGCCCCCGATTCCTAGCTTCACGGCCAGCAACTCACAGAATGCGATGGCGGGGCCATTGGTGTCTCCGACGCTGGCACGGGAGCTTAATGCACCCGGGTGTACGCCGGCCGGCACCTCTGCAGCAAGCGGCCCCTCCGTCAACTGCACGCCCGCCTTTGGCAGTGCCTCGACATTAGCCGAGCTCGACGCCATCATCACGGTAACTAATTAAGCCTCTCTCGGCCGAGGACTTCATCTCCTTGCCTTTGACTGGGCATCCCTGACGCCCTACATGTTTTTGCAGGGCGCCGCCGATGTTCCGTGCACTCTCCTGCACTTCGTGAACAATGAGTTGATCCAAACATGCATATGGCACAGGATCAGAACGACGACGACAATACATTTGCCAACGTCGATCGGTACTTTGCCGATCATGGGTACGAGGGCGACTTCATGGGGCCTCCTTCTCAAGAACCCAACCCAACAAAAGACGTGCGCGATCTAGCTGGTACCGCGGAGAAGCCAAGTTGCAACAGGCGTCGTCTGCCGTTCAGCTCTCAGGAGACGCCTCCAGCTGCCGACTTCACCGAGCCTCAGATAGGCGAGGTGCGAAATATTCTCAGCCCCAACACACTCAAGAAGGCGGTATGTGAGCAGAACTCGGTCCCATTACAGGAGAAGAAGAAGGCACGCAAAAGAAAGACTAACAAGGGTGCGGGCCAGCCGGCACCGAGTACGATCCGTGCTCAGGACGGGCCACCTTCACCTGAGGATTTAATGAGGAGGGTGCATGTGTCGGGTAGGCCGATGCTACCGAGAAATATGCTCGATGTTGCAGCCGGTGCTATGCGGAGTCTGCATGACAGTGTTCTTTCTTTGGAGAAGCGGCGTCTCAGAGAGAAGGATGTGTCATACCCGGTTTTTGTGGCCAAGGTGCCAGAGGGCAAGGGCTTTGTGGATAACTACATCGGGGGTACGATCGTCCTGCGGTTTGATGACATCCACGCTATGTTGAACCTTCATCCGCTGCACTACACCTTCGTTCGGCTATTTTCGCTGAGTATGGAGATGCGGATCATCCGCGACAAGACCCCGGACATCGTGATAGTCGACCCCTTCTACATGCGTGCCAAGATCTTGGGCAGCGCTGGGGACCGGCAAGTCGCGAGTTCTTACCTCGAAGGCGTCATTCTGGCAAACCCAGATAAGGATAACTTCCTCGTGCCTTACTTTCCCGAGTAAGTCCTCCCCTCAACCGCCCCGTAACATACGAATTCTTAGATTTCGATCGTTTTTCTTTTAACATTCCGTGTTTTCTGCAGTGACACACATTGCACGCTCATCCTCCTAAGCCCCAAATATTCCATGGCCACGTATTTCGACCCGGACCGTCAGTCGAACATAGACTACACAAATGTCAAGAAGGTTCTTGATGATGTGCTCCCCGGCTACGCCCAATCTGGAGGCACCTTCAACAGGCCTATTCGTAAGTATGGCAAGTACGTGTTCTCCCACAATACGATGTTCTGCTGCGTCAAGCAGCCGCCTGGCGGTCAGAAGGGTGCCTACTACGCCATCCATCACATGCGGGCGATCATACGGGACCATCATCAACTTCTGCTACCGAGTAAACTCAAAGATTGGGCCGCGAGCGTGTCGGCAATCCAGGACGCGGACATCAGACAAGAATTCTTTCGCATCCAGTCGGAGTTTGCGGAAATCATCCATCAAGATGTCCTTCGTACCTCGGGGCAGTTCTACCTCAGAAATCAACCGTCCAACAGTGAGATAGACGGAATGCTACAAATGCAGGCTGACAACGCCCGTAATTTCATGACTCCCACGATAGACGGCGGCTTCATCCACGCTCCGGTCCCTTGAGTCGAGTCGAAAGCAGTGATGATGTGTCTAGTTCTGAAACATCGATTGGCTCATGTTGTAATTAAACTTTAATGAACTTGTAGTATGTCTCTTTGGTTTCGAGAGTCGTTCAACTTAGATGTAATTGATGCTATTAATGTCTTGCTTTTCTCTTCCGATCGTTCTGTTGCATACTTATATATTGCTTATGTATTGTCTGTGAATTGGTACTAACGTTTCGTTTCGCTAGTGCATAGCGATGCTGTCGTATGTCGTGTACAAGGGTAAGGTTCCCGGAGTCTACGACGACTGGGAGGAGTGTCGGAGACAGGTTCACCGATTCAGCGGAAACAGTTACAAAGGGTACACCACTAGGGCCGAGGCCGAATCTAGATACGCCCGCTATCTAGCACGAGAGGGGAGGGAGCGTTGGAGGAACCGGATGAAGACGAGTTTCATCGTGATGATGCTCATCGTGATGACCGCAGCTCTCTTCTATGTGATGGTAGTTTAGATGATCGATATCGACTTGTAATGTGAAGACAAACTCGCTACTCGCAGTCTCGAGACTTGTAATATAATGTTCTATCTTTGTTCGGTCTTTTCAATTCGGAGACTAATGTGATGAATTGTATTTGGAGACTAATATGATGAAATGTATTCAGAGACTAATCTTCTATTGTATTCGATGAATCTGTTGTTGATGTGTGCTGTCTATATTTTGTCCAATTATACATTTTGTAACCTGTGCAAAAAAACAGAAAATAAAAAAATAAAAAAAACCTAATATTCATACTAATGGCGCATCACATAACAGTGCGCCATTAGTATTCCAGAGGATAATAATGGCGCATCCTTAAGCAGTGCGCCATTAGTATGCCGAGGTTACTAATGACGCATCACCCTGTGGTGCGCCATTAGTATACCAAAGCACCTGGCTATACATGGCCCTGGGAGGCATACTAATGACGCACCGTGTCCTATACTAATGGCGCACCAGTGGTGCGCCATTAGTATACCAGATACTAATGGCGCACCAGTGGTGCGCCATTAGTAAGTATTACTAGTGGCGTGCTACTAATGGCGCACCACTAATGCGCCATTAATGGCCAAATTAGGTGCGCCATTAGTAGCCCTTTTTCTAGTAGTGCATGGAGAGTCCACACATGCTGCATGATTTGGTGATGCTTGGAAATACTCCTACTTCTAGCTAGTATCATATCCTATCTTTCGTGATTAGTGACGTCAATTAGCCATACTTACATATATCAACAATGAATATGTACCTATCCCATGCATGGTCTCAGCCTGTTATTATCATTATCATGGGTGCCAAAATGAACCAAGAAATCTATGGAAAAAGGGCAGTTGATAAGTAGATGACAGATGTCAAGTAGACCGCATCATATCAAGATGTGACTCAATCTCAATTAAAATAATCATGTGAACACAAAGGTAGCTTCAACTAAAAGAAAAAGTATATACTATCTTGGTCATAATAAAATCATGAAAAAGTTGATTAATCGTTCTCCAAAACTACTTCAATGAGTAGAGAAGGACTTAGTGTGGACGTCGATAATATATGGAGTAGCGCCAAAAATTTAGGTGCTAGCTGTGCTCAACCGACACCAACAGTACCGGACACACTTCGCAACCTACCTACCTATATATAATGTGCGGTACAGTACATAATTATCAACAACCTTAATCTTTTGTATATGATCTTCCTCTCTAATCACGCATGCTCCGCTGTAACGCCACTTTTCAGCAGTTGCCTTATTAAAAAAGTACAAATTGTGGGTACACTTCTTTTAGCTGTTTCTAAATACTCCCTACCCATCTTGATTTCTTTTCTAATTGCAGTTAGCCATGTGGGCATCCTTCTATTAATAGTTGTACTGTATGAATTAATATTAAAAAACAGTTTGTCTAATTCACTTCTAGATGTTTTTTAAGGATGTCACATCTAAGCTCCCGCAAATATATATTGTAGCAACAAGAAACAAAAAATATTAGGAAAAAAATAAACCGCAAACAGAGTGGACATCAGCTTTGATGTGACATAACTATGTAACTATGTCACATCTAGACGTGTACTAGATAGACCCTTAAAAAAGGGCAATATAATAGTTATATGAAGCCAGATTTAATTATGTAGCGTTCATGAATTAAGCTACTCACATTCCTAAATTCTAATAGTGTTTCCATATTTATAATTTAGTAGGGGTAGGTTGGTATGGGGCCATGAAAATAATAGAGACAAAGAGAAAAGTGGCAGAGGGCCCACGGGTCAGAGGAATAGAAGAAAAGAAAGTAGGGACGATGCTACGGGTCGGCCGGCCGAAAACTGGAAAAGATCCACCGCCTCATTCACTATTTGATCATCGTATAAAACATTTAACACAAAAATCTCAAACACATTTAACTTACATCTCTTATCCTCTCCTTGTAATCTCTAGGTTCCGAGCTCTAATAAAGTTCTTGGAAGGCAACGCCACTAAGTTTATTTATCATGAACCCACACTTTTTTCCGAGAAAACACACCCAAAGGGCATCTCATTTCTTAAGTTCATTGAATGCTGACACAGGTCATTATTTACAGACACATAAGGGTCTAGGGCAGGGCGACCCGATGTCATCTATTTTGTTCAACATAGTAGTGGACATGTTGACAATCCTAATAGGAAGAGCTAAAGAAAATGGCCAGGTAGGTGGGCTCGTCCCGCGTCTAGTGGAGGGAGGAGTATCCATTCTACAATACGCTGATGATACTATCATCTTTATGGAGCATGATGTGGCTAAAGCTAGAAACATGAAGCTTCTGTTATGCCTGTTCAAACAGTTATTGAGGTTAAAGATTAACTTTCATAAAAGTGAATTGTTCTGCTTTGGGAGAGCTAAAGACGAACAAGAAGCTTACAAACATTGTTTGGATAAGAATTATGGTCGATGCTGTTTACATATTTGGGCATACCGATTCACCATCGCAAGCTATCTGACAGTGAATGGAAGAGCATTGAGGATCGATTTGAAAAGAAACTAAGCTGATGGAAGGGCAAACTTATGTCATATGGAGGACGACTTATTCTCATTAATTCGGTGCTCACGAGAATGCCAATGTTTGCATTGTCCTTCTTCGAAGTACCAGTTGGGGTTCGGAAAAGACTGGACTTCTATCGATCACGTCTTTTCTGGCAGAGTGATGAGTTAAAACAAAATTACAGACTTGCTAAATGCGATATTATCTGTAGGCCAAAGACCAAGGTGGTCTTGGCATTGAAAATTTAGAGGTGAAGAACTGATGTCTTATCAGTAAGTGGTTGTACAAGCTATCTGGAAAGAGCGATGCCACATAGGCCCAGATCCTGCGTAATAAGTACCTTCAGTCTAGAACCTTATCTCAGGTGATGGTCAGACCGACCGATTCACCGTTTTGGAAAGGACTGATGAGCGTAAAATCAGCCTTCTTCCAAAGGACAAAATTCATTGTTGATAATGGTACTTCTACGAGATTCTAGGAGGATACGTGGTTAGGGGAGACGCCTCTAGCTCTCCAATATCCTTCTCTCTATAATATTGTTCAGCGTAGAGATGCTTACGTTGCAACAGTATTACAGTCCAACCCTCTAAATATGCAATTCAGGAGGACCTTAGCGGGAAGCCGTTGGGAAGCCTGGCTCCATCTTGTGAGAAGATTGATGGATGTTCACCTCTCTCAACAGCCAGATCAGTTGCACTGAAAACTAACTCGGAATGGAGTGTTTTTAGTGAAATCCATGTATTTGGATATTACCAATTCTGGCACTATCCCTCGTTCTATGCATATTTAGAAAGTCAAAGTTCCCTTAAAAATTAAAATGTTTATGTGGTTTGTCCACAAGCAAGTTAGTCTAACTAAGGACAATTTGGCAAAACGTATAACTGGACAGGATCACGAAGATTTTGTTTTTGCGAACATGATGAATCTGTCAAACACCTCTTTCTTGATTGCTCAATGGCGAAAATTTTATGGCGGTCTGTTCACATAGCGTTTAACACTACTCCTCCCAATACCATCCACACGTTATCCGGGACATGGCTGGATGGAGTTGAGTCGGAAACCGCGAAACATATCCATGTAGGAGTATGTGCTTTATTATGGGCTATATGGAACGGCAGGAACGATTTGGTTTTTAACAGAACAACACATATTTATTTCTTGCAGGTTATTTTTCGGGCCACTACACTGATCCGTATGTGGTCGCTACTCACTCCGACGGATGCCAGGGAGCGTATGGTTACTGGATCTATCCGTTGTGAGACGGTAGCACAGGCTATCTTCAACCGATTTGCATGGCGGTCATGTAATAGGATAGGCATTTAGTTTACTATCTACAATCTTTTTTCCGCCGGTTGTGACTATCTCGTTTTCACGTTTTTGCTCTTTGTCTTTGTTATTCGAGACTTAGAGACTTTGTTGAACATTTTGCTTATTAATTAGATGGCCGCATGCATCACTTCGATGCAGAGGCCGGGGGATAACCTCCTTTTCAAAACAAAAAAATGTCCGAGTGATCCATCGGCAGGCATGGCCATTTGTTCGTGCGTCACCGTTGATGAGCACATGAATCGACACATGCGTACCTGCGACGGTCTGGTTGCACGTCGACGCGCGGGGTGCCTTTCGTCTCTGAGCAGATCCCCTACGGCAGCGTAACGTTTTTTTTTCCTTTCTTCTTTCCAAAGACTATCATCTAAAAACTCTCCTTCTGCTTCTTTTTACTTTGCATATAAACTTTGTCTAAAGTCAAACTTCGTACTGATGATCGTTGGCCATATTGATCGTTTGTTGTAACTCATGGTGTCCTGGTCATGATCGTGCACGAATAAATTTTGTTCCATAGCATGTTTCCCGATAGACTCTAGAGCTGTGGGGTGGCATATGAGATTGTTTTGGTTGCCCTCCTCATGATTCAATGGAGTCCTCGTGGATGTCAAAGAGGAGTGTATCTTTCCATTTCCTCGCTGCTTCCAAGATTCGAATGCCAACCCACCGAAGGCATTGCAGGAGGCCACCCCGTCCTTCGTCGGCAGGCGCCGATAGAGGGTTGGTTGTCACACACGGTTAGATGTGGGATTGTCAGGGGGGATTCAAACGGCCATGTATTGCTTTTCTTTTTTTGCAGGCTGGTGCTCTGTTTGGTCGTGTGTAGTATGAAAACTGAAGGGTGATTTCGGAAGAAAGAAGGTGGAAAGCATCATGTATTTATAATACTCATGATTTAGAAGGGGTTAGTTGAAAAATGTTGGATAATGAAGATGGAAAGGGCAGCGGGTTCATTTGTGAGAGGAATACTCGAAGGCAAAATCGCTTATATCGGATCGTCGATCTTTGGCTGGGCTGGGTCACTCACCCTTCACTCAGTTTTTTGGTTTTGTCGTCTCCGCCTACATCACCGTGGTATGCTTTGGATCGTCGGCTAACTAGATCACGCATCCGTCCATGATATGAATCGATGACGACCATCCATCATCAAATTGCAGTACTAATAATTAGCAAGGATATTTCCTCAAAAAGAAAATTTAACAAACATATAAGCGTATAAATGCATAGTTGAACATTTTCATTTCAGCTTGGATAGATCGTCATAGTCTCTCGTGTCGTGCAGGATACCTCACCAACCTCGGCACAACATACGTTTTTCCAATGGATCCAGTTTAGACCCATGCACCAAAATGTGACCGTACAGTCATCCTTACAAAAATCAACGACTTCTGGGGGGCCTGAACCCATCCAAACTACGGTTCTATGTTCCGTTCTAGCAAATTTTGCTAAAAAATCACTAGCCACATTCTGACCTCGACCAATATGAGTAACACAAGCCCTACGAAGAGACATCAAATGTTTGATCTCTGCAACCAACGAAGCATAAACAGACCTATTGGTTCCTATTCCATTCACCAAGTTAACCGCTGACAGCGAATCCATCTCCATGTGTATTGGCAAGTCCGATCTCTGGATTGAAATTGATAAACCCTCCATGACCGCACATAGTTCAGATTCTACTGTATCTCGACATTGGAAGAGTTGGCGACAAGATGAGAAAATGATGTTGCCCAGATGATCTCTTAATAACATACCAGCTCCTGCACTTCCTTCCTCCGTCCATGATCCATCCGTGTTTAGGTTCGCCCAGCCCGCCAAAGGAGAAGACCATTTAACAGTGGGTACCTTGCTGGACATAGCCTGAAACGGTACGGCTCTAGTACTCAACGATATCACTTCTTTACCTTTGGATGAACCATGGGTCGTTTTCTGTATTGAAAAAAATCAGAGAATCCAAATATTCACAGAGAAAATGGCAAGAGGTAGACATAGGGGTTGGAATTTTGTTGTGCACCACCTCGTTCCTGTTATGCCAGCAGCGCCACAGAGTCAACAGCAACTTTGCACGATCCATCTCCCCTAGTGGATGTAGAGCATCAAGCAGCCACTCAACACCAGTATTCACTATCTCCTTTTGCTTGGGCAGTAGCCAAACTTCAGACATGCAGTCCCATAGTTGGGTAGCTAGTGGGCATCGATAGAGAGCATGGAAACAATCTTCAGTTTCCCTATCACACACTGGACACATATTCGACACCTCCAGATTTCTCTTCTCCTTATTCTTCCATGTAGGCAAGGAGTTTACAGCAGCTCTCCAGGCAAAAAAATTCATAGATGGCGTGACAAACCTCCCCCATATCATCTTCCAACATGCTCGACGGCCATCAGGAGCAGCACTGGAAGCATGTGCATTTTCTCTAGTTACTTCATCAAAGGCCAAGTCATAAGCAGACTTCACTGAGAAAACGCCCAGCCTACCAGGTCCCCAAGCAAGTATATCCTCCCCTTGTCTCGGTGAGGCCCTCAGTTTTAATATTTCAGAGGAATCACATGGCAGAAAAATAGACTCCACGAGATTAACATTCCACGAGCCATTACTGTTTAGGAGCTGTGAAACAAAGCGCACCCGACAGTGGCCTTGTAGGGAGATTGGTTTGTAAGAGAACGGCCTTGGGATCCAGCTATCCCGCCAAATCCTAATGCTCTGCCCGTTCCCCACCCTCCAAATCAAGCCTTTCTTCAATAGGTCGAGGCCATGAGAGATAGCAGTCCAAGATGATGATGTGTTACCTGTGAAAACTGTATCTTCCAACTTCCCGTTCGGGTAATATCTGCTTTTAAGGAGCTGTGCGCAAAGGCTATCTGGTCTTGTAAGGAGTCTCCAAGCCTGGAGTGCCAAGAGCGCTTGATTAAAAATTCGAAAATCTCTAAATCCAGCACCACCTTTGCTCCTTGGTTGTTGCAATTTTTCCCAGGACTTCCAATGCACCTTCATCTTCCCTTTTGCAGCACCCCAATAGTAGTTCCTAACCAAACTAGTTAGATCATCACAAACAGAATAAGGCAGTTTAAATACACCCATTATGTAGGTAGGGAGAGCCTGGGCAATCGATTTGATCAACACCTCCCTGCCAGGTTGGCCCAGGTGGTTGTCTCCCCATTGTATTAGTCTTTTCAAGAGTTGTGCCTGTAAGTTCTGAAACTTCCCTTTCGACATACGACCATCTAGTGTTGGCAATCCCAAGTATTTCTCTTCAAATCCCGCATTAATGACTTGCAGCGCATCTCTAACATCATCCTGATCATGAGTAGGGCAGCTCTCCCCAAACAAAATGGAGCATTTGTTATAGTTGAGAGACTGGCCCGTAGCATTGGCATACAAATCAAGGCATGCTTTGACCCTTTCAGCTTGAGTACGAGTAGCCTTGAAAAACAGGAGTGTGTCATCTGCAAACAATAGATGCGAGATACCCGGTGCTCTCCGGCAAATTTTCACTGTATCAATACGTCCAGAATTCACGCTATCTTTCAGAATAGCAGAAAGACCGTCAACAGAAAATAGAAACAGAAATGGGGAGAGTGGATCACCTTGTCGTAGCCCACGCGACGGTGCAAATGAATCTAAGGAGGTTCCATTGAATTTTACAGAATATCGCACCGATGTGACACATGTCATAATCCAGTTAATCCATCGATGTGCAAACCCCAACTTTTGCATCACTTGCCTCAAGAAGCTCCAGTCAACCCTATCGTAAGCTTTGGACAGGTCGAGTTTATAAGCACAATAGCTCTTTGTGGGATCCTTTTCTTGCTTTATATAGTGTATACACTCGAAGGCCACTAGAGCATTATCAGTAATCATTCTGCCAGTTATGAAAGCACTCTGTTCCGGAGAGATGATAGAATCTAAAAGTGGTCGTAGCCTGTTCACCAGACACTTAGAGACCACTTAATAGATTACATTGCAAAGACTGATTGGCCTGAAATCAGAAACTTTTACAGGGTTTGCAATTTTCGGTATAAGAACAATACTAGTTTCATTCACTCCCTCCGGCATGATATTTGTTCTAAAAAATTCCTTAACTGCTCTAATGATTTGTACCTTCAAAGTGTCCCAGTTTCTTTGGAAGAACCTTGCTGGAAATCCATCAGGGCCGGGCGCCTTTAATGGTCCTATTTGGTAAAGCGCGTCAGAAATCTCTTGGTCTGAGAATTCCTTGCACAGTGTATCATTATCTACATCTGACACTTTTGCCTCAATAAGGTCCAAAACCACAGTAGGGTTAATATTTGGGTCAGCGGTGAAAATCCCGTGGAAGTAAGCAGATACCATATCACCCATTGTTTGTGCATCTGAATGAACATTACCGTCATTATCTTGCAACTCACGGATATTATTCTTTCTTGCACGCCAGGTCATTGAGCTTGTCCGAGATCTCCCTAATCTCTTGCTTGTCAGCATTCATATTCATAAGTTCTTCCAATCGCGTCCTTGTTTTATGGATTTCTCTAGTAACATTGCCAAACTTTTTACTGCTCCAACTATGCAGAGCATGCATAGTATCCCGAAGTGCATTGCTGACCTGGCCAAGATCTTCCAATGCACCAAAGGTCACCCAAGTTTTTTTAACTAGCTCCGGTAGCCCTTCATCTCTTTCCCAGAAGATCTCATAACGCCGGCCAGTATTTTTTGGTTGATGAGAGTCCGCCGTTCCCCTTAACAACAGGGGTAAATGATCTGAACTTGGCGCGGCGAGGTGCTGGACTGTATGAAAGGCATATAAGTTCCTCCAAGAATTTGTGGCAACAGCGCGGTCCAGCCGCACCCTGACATTTGCAGATCCCGACCTCATATTATCATAAGTATATGGTACGCCAACAAAACCCAGATCAACTAATTCACAGAACATCAGTGCATCACGGAAAGCAATCATTTGTACCTCAGGGCGAGGTGTCACCGAGAAGTGCTCAAACCCCCACATTGCTTCATTGAAATCCCCAATCACAAGCCATGGCAAATCTGAAACTGCTCTCAACCCGTGCAATGTGGACCACATATGATGCCTGTTCTCAACCCTCGGTTCTCCATAGACTCCAGTTAATCGCCATGGCATGAAGTTTTCTACTATCGCCTGGAAGTTTTCTACTATTAGTTTCTACTATTTTTTATCGCCTGGAAGTTTTCTACTATTAGTTTCTTGGTTTGTAGGATTGGATTGAACACCATAAGTTTACCTATGGCCTATTCTGCATACAACTTCAAAAAAAAGATTCATCTAATTGTGTTTTTGTTGATATGGCAACAATAATGCCATGCACTAAATCGTGCAGCAAGCACGATAAACCCTCTGCAAATTATACAATGTCATGAGCTGAATCTTCATAAGAAGAAAACCTTGGCTTCTCATGTGGTGTAATAAAATAATATGTAGCTTTCACGAAGGATTCAATATATAGGTCATAACATTCCAATTATATATTTTTTCCATTGCTGAACTATATAGAGGTCATAAAGTAGTCACTTCTTCTTTTAGAAATGGATGGTTTGGTGAGTTGAGAAGAAAAGAAATGAATTTCACGTCAGTTGGTATTGTCATTACATATTTTTGGTGCGGTGAGACTGATCTTAATTGGAAAGTGCATGCACGGAGAGTCCACACATGCATGATTTGGTGATGCTTGGAATCACTCCTACTAGCTAGTATCATATCCTATCTGTTGGGAAGGGTTGACGTCAATTAGCTATACTACTATCCTATCAACAATGAATACGTACATATTCTTTATATAGGTCTATCCTTTCGGGATGGAAATATATAGCATGTTATCCTATCTATACCATGCATGGTCTCAGCCTGTTATTATCATTATCCTGGGTGCAGAAATGAACCTAGAAATCTGTGGAAAGTGGGCCGGTGATAAGCAGGCCAGACCAACCGCTAAGTACCGCTTGTTTTTTCTTAGAATAATACATGCAACAACATTGTTATTAAATAATACATGCAACAACATTGTTATTAAATTTTTAAAAATACCATTTATATTGAACATAACTATTACCATTAATACAAAATGACATCACAATAAGTAACATTAGAGTGTAATTAACGATGAAAGAGACATTAACCTTAATCATGAAAATAGCATAAAAATGCTGAAAATAATACTTATCACAAAAAATAAAATAGAAATTTGTAATGGTTTGCAATTTTGTACTAGCCCAGAACGTATCATAACAAAATTCGTCGAGATGAGCGTAAAAAAATGGCCGTTGGCTACAATAATACGATTAGCCATCTTCAGATTTGACCCGTTAAAAATTGAAAATTATATTAAAATAGTACAATAATGAGACTACTCCGTGACAATTAAAAATACAGTGTTGAATAAACTTTGGTAGTTCAAGCTTTATTTGTTATTTCTCTATTTATCCACACTCCAATCCTTGCAAGGTTCTTGGCAGATTCAGTCGCAACCTTCCTTGCAAGTGGCCACACCACCTGCATTGTTGTTGGCGACCACTACACTCACGAACTCCTTCCCAGCCATCTTTGGAACACGCCAAATATCAACCATGATATGCGACAGGAAAAGACAGGCGAAGCAAAAGCTCATCATAGATAGATCAATTCATTAACAACCGCGCCTCACGGATGACGTGTAGAATAACAAATGAAAGATTTGATTCAGTCACATGCAAAACTAGTAGTAGACCTTGCCACATCGGATCTGATTTACGGCACACAAAGTTAAAACATAGATTATGTCAGGTACAAACTAGTAGCGCATCCGTTCCATCTCTGACCAGGCAAGGACTTTATTTCCTGTCTTATGCAAACTTTATTTATAATAAACATTTATACTAATTACAATTTATTTCATCGACACACAATCTAAGTAATATATTTCTATATTGTTTTTTCTTAGAATAATACATGCAACAACATTGTTATTAACATATGTCGTTCCTTGTTACGGGGTCCTAACGTCTATCATATTGATATGCATTTTTTCTTTCTAAATTTAGAATATAGCTTGCACCATATCAATTTTCTAATGGGACAATGCCCCTCAGAATGATCTTGGTAAACTAACCATTTTAAGTTAACCTTTTAAAATATCTGCAGATACATAAGTGTATAAACACTACAAAAATGCTCTTGATGGATTAGTTTGTGAGTTGCAGCAATTATATTTGTATGTGTGCATTTATATTTTCTGTTCTTTAAAGATCTTATTAAGTTTTCTAATGCATAAGTTCTAACAAATAAATATCTTGGAGGGGGTTTCTAGTGTGTGGTTAGGTATAACTAATAAACAAAATACATATTGTGAATGTGGTTTAGGACAAGTTTTCTATGGATGTTGGACGCATTAATTGGTTTTTTCCGTGGAGAGATGTTACTCACATGTTCCACTGGATTCAACATTATTATAGTATGTAGTATTTATGTTTTAGCTCTAGCACTTTAGAGGTGATCCAGTGCATAATTGCTTATGGTTTTTAGTCATAATTTCCTGATGGATGGTCATTGATTTATCTCGGGCGTGTGGGCGTACAATTTCAGTCATCAAACACAAAATGGTAGGTCTAGTTGGATACAAACATGTATGCTTTGGACAGAAACAAATACCAAGAATGACCTGGCAGGCAATCCATTGGAGATGAGAGTTTGCCGCCAACTATTCTGGTGGCCAGTCAACCCTCTACCTCTTTAGTCTTCCTCCTCCAATATTTCCAACCAACCCTTGCTGAATTATGAGTGTTATAAATAAATATGTGAACTATATTAGGAGACACATGGCTTTCCACCTAATTTCTTTAAAAGAAACGTCAATTTACCTACTACACAACCAAAACATAGCACATACTCACAATAGGGCAAGACATGATTGTCTGCCATATATCACCCTCCCCACCCCACCCGCCCTAAACCTCGACCATCCAACACATAACCGCGACAGAACTAATCCCTTATCAGCGACCCTGAAGATGGTCATGGAATTCTGTGATTGGCACACCTACCGTTCAAGAATGGTGTGGCATCCTATGAGGCCTTTGTGGGTCAAGTTCGATGCCTAGAAAATGATCCCCTCACTGCAATATTGATGTACTGACACCATCAGACAAAACATACAACAGAGCACACTTATCTAAGTAAAAACAAGAACACACTGTTTGCTAGAATAAAAAGAACCTCTTAACCTTCCCAACGGGGGCACGTTACTACAGGATAAATCGCCATTTCCTAGTACATTATCGTATGTTGAGTTTAAATTATAGGGGCTCGGCATAAAGATTTTATGCCGAGTGTAGCAGAAACAAAACTTTGACAAGCGCAAGGCTCGGCAAAGTTGGTCTATGGCGAGTACATCCCAAAACAAAAACACCCAGCATACAAAAGCCTTGGCAAAAGAACCACACGACACTCATTAAACACAAGACGCTTGTTAAAGCCAACTATATTCAGGGCCCATCTACTATATTTAGGACATTAACTTCATTTCTAGGGCATTTATGCCAGAAATTCAAGATCCGAACTGTGGCCACATTAAATCATGACCGTAAATGGGCTGAAAGTTCATATTTGTGGTCTTTGGTTCATGACTAGGATATGTGCAACTAAAGTAAAGGGAGACCCGGTCCCGGAGAGCCAACTCTAGGTCGCCGACATGTAGTATGTTGTGGTTTAAATCCATGCAAATTCATACAAAGTCAGAATTTCACGGGACCTGGAATGGTGTCATCATTTGGATCTGGAGAGTGTGGTAAAAAATTGACAGTGTTTCTCACAAGGTTTCTCGGGGAGTGGATACAAACATGACCAATTCATATGAAGTATCTATCTTTCAAGAGGGAACAAGTCGGATTTGCTAAGGGAATGTGGGGCCCATTCCTCCGCTGGACATGAAACTTCTAATAGAGTATATGGCATGACACATGCCAGGACCTAGCCTTTTCAAGGGTCATCTGCTATATTTGGAATATTACCGCATCTATACGGTATTAATGCCGAAAATTCAAGATCTGAATTATGGCCACATGGAATCATGGTGGGAAATGGACTGAAAATTTCTCTATGTGGTTGTTGGCCATGACTAGGCCATGTGTGCAACCAAATGAGTGGGATCAACCTCATGATCTGGCGAGGTGGGGCCTTGTAGAGGTGAGGGTGGTCAGCTTGGAGGGTTCAACCCTAGGATCGGAGGCTAGACAATCGCGGATCCCTAATATCCATGACTCGGCATGGCCTGGGTCAGGGCATGGGTCCCGACATGATTGTCTTTTTTTACGGGAATATAACTTATATTACTCATCAAAGATTGATAAAATCAGAGGCACATAACTGTCCAATAATTGGTGTCCTGCACCCCGCCATACGGCAGCATGACTATGTAATCTACCAAAATTTGCCAAAAATGGCTCATTGATACGTCTCCAATGTGTCTACAATTTATGAAGTATTCATGCCATGTCTACAACAACTTTATATGGTTTGGGTGCAATTTTATATGATTTAAATGGAAGTAACCCGGACTGACGCTGTTTTCAACCCTTTCCAAGAACTTTTATTTTCGCATAGAAAACAACACCATAGTAGTTCTGCTGAAAACAACGTAAGTCTGGGTTCACTAGTAGAAAACAGGGCTTTGGTCACAGCTCAATATACACATTAGTCCCGGTTGCATTACGTACCGGGACTAATGTGAGCATTAGTTCCGGTTCGAGTGGCTAAAGGCATTAGTCCCGATTCAAATGAGACCTTTAGTCCCGGTTTGAGACACGAACCGGGACTAAAGGGTGCGATGCCCTTTAGTCCCGGTTTGTGTCTCAAACCGGGACTAAAGGAGTTCGTGTCTCAAACTCTACCCCCACTAGTAGAAAAGGGGGCAATGGTCCAGGGTGGGTTAGCCCATTAGTCCCGGTTCAAACTAGAACCGGGACCAATGGGGGCATTGGACCCGGTTCGTGAGCCTAGGGGGCCGGCCGGGCCACGTGGGCCATTGGTCCCGGTTCGTCTGGACCTTTTGGTCCCGGTTGGTGGGACGAACCGGGACCAATTGGCCTCGCTCCTGGCCCACCACCATTGGTCCCGGTTGGTGGCATGAACCGGGACCAAAGGCTCCCATTTAGTCCCGGTTCATGCCACGAACCGGGACCAGTGGTGCCGCCTATATATACCCCTCGCGCCGGAGCAGAGCACTGAGTGCTCTGTTTTTCTGGGCCAGCGAGAGGAGGGGCTTTAGGTGCTCTAGCTCACCTCCTATGCACATGAGGTGTTCGATGAAATGCCCGAGCCACACTAGTTAAGCTTTCTCCTCTCGAAGCTCGACCTCAAAGCTCCATTTTCCTCGAGATTTGTCTAGATTTAGCGGTCCGTCACGCCCCACCCCTGTCTTCACCGCCGTCGATCACCCGCGCCGATCTCATCACCGACACCACCGTGGTGAGCCTCTTGCTCTTATCTTCTTTCTGAAAGGAAAAATATTCTTACTTGTATGTTTAGATAGATACTTGTATCATTTTCTTACTTTTATTATTGCATCTTATATAGTGCGATGGTTTTGGTATCCGCCCCCGTCGGCCCTCGTCCTGTCTATGATTCGGATTTGGTATATATATTAATCTTTACAACTATTGGTTCATTTATTGTTTATGATAATTATGCGGACCAACGTGACATAGATTTTATTTATCTAGGATGTATGTGAACCGGAAATTCCAACCGACCCTATTGTCGAGAGGTTAAATTTAGTTGAAGAAGAAAACAATTTCTTGAAGGAAAAAATAAAAAAATTGAGGAGGAGAAGATGATATTGGAGTTGCATGTTGCGGATGTCGTCGATGATCACAAGATCAAGATGGATGCAATGCGCTTGAAGATTAGAAAGATTAGAAAATATGCCATTCATACCGAGGCTTGGTATCATTATGCCGTTGGATCAATTGTTACCTTGGTTGCGATTATGATCGCCTTTGTTTTAATTAATGTATGGTTTAATTAATTAGATGCTCTGGAGAGCTATATGTTGTTAGATGAGAACTATGTATGTACTTTGCTTTTAATGCATGTGATGATGAACTTCTATTAATTTGGACAGTTAATTATATATAATGCACGCAGATGAACCGGCAATGGATGTACGGTGACAGACACACCTCCGAGTACATTAAGGGCGTGCATGGGTTTCTCGATGCGGCTCAGGCAAACAAGCAGAATGGTTTTATGTGTTGTCCATGCCCTGATTGTGGGAATACGAAGTCTTACTCTGACCGGAAAATCCTTCACACCCACCTGTTCTACAAGGGTTTCATGTCACACTATAATGTTTGGACGAGGCACGGAGAAATAGGGGTTATGATGGAAGACGACGAAGAAGAAGAGTACGATGACAACTGCGTGCCCCCTGAATACCGTGATGCTCCAACGGGGGGAGCTGGTGAAGATCAAGAGGAACCAGACGATGTGCCCAATGATGCTACAACGGGTGAAGGTGCTGAAGATCAAGAGGAACCAGACGATGTGCACGATGATGGTGATCTCCGTCGTGTCATTGTCGATGCAAGGACGCAATGCGAAAGTCAAAAGGAGAAGCTGAAGTTCGATCGCATGTTAGAGGATCACAAAAAAGGGTTGTACCCCAATTGCGAAGATGGCAACACAAAGCTCGGTACCGTACTGGAATTGCTGCAGTGGAAGGCAAAGAATGTTGTGCCTGACAAAGGATTTGAGAAGCTACTGAAAATATTGAAGAAGAAGCTTCCAAAGGATAACGAATTGCCCGACAGTACATACGTAGCAAAGAAGGTCGTATGCCCTCTAGGATTGGAGGTGGAGAAGATACATGCATGCCCTAATGACTGCATCCTATACCGCGGTGCATACAAGGATCTGAACGCATGCCCGGTATGCGGTGCATTGTGGTATAAGATAAGACGAGATGACCCTGGTGATGTTCACGGCGATCCCCGCAGGAAGAGGGTTCCTGCGAAGGTGATGTGGTATGCTCCTATAATACCACGGTTGAAACGTCTGTTCAGAAACGGAGAGCATGCCAAGTCGATGCGATGGCACGGTGAGGACCGTAAGAAAGACGGGAAGTTGAGAGCACCCGCTGACGGGTCGCAGTGGAGAAAAATCGTGAGAAAGTACTGGGATGAGTTTGCAAAGGACCCAAGGAACATATGGTTTGCTTTAAGCGCAGATGGCATTAATCCGTTCGGGGAGCAGAGCAGCAATCACAGCACCTGGCCGGTCACTCTATGTATGTATAACCTTCCTCCTTGGATGTGCATGAAGCGGAAGTTCATTATGATGCCAATTCTCATCCAAGGCCCTAAGCAACCCGGCAACGACATTGATGTGTACCTAAGGCCATTAGTTGAAGAACTTTTACAGTTGTGGAATAGAAATGGTGTACGTACGTGGGATGAGCACGGACAGGAGGAATTTAACCTAAAGGCGTTGCTGTTCGTGACCATCAACGATTGGCCCGCTCTTAGTAACCTTTCAGGACAGACAAACAAAGGATACCACGCATGCACACACTGTTTACATGACACTGAAAGTATATACCTGAACAAATGCAGGAAGAATGTGTACCTGGGCCATCGTCGATTTCTTCCGACCAACCATCAATGTCGAAAGAAAGGCAAGCATTTCAAAGGCGAGGCAGATCACCGGAAGAAGCCCGACATGCGTACCGGTGGTCACGTACTTGCTATGGTCAATGATTTACACGTAATCTTTGGAAAGGGTGCCGGCGCACTAGCTGTTCCGAATGACGCTGAGGGACACGCACCCATGTGGAAGAAGAAATCTATATTTTGGGACCTACCCTACTGGAAAGACCTAGAGGTCCGCTCTTCAATCAACGTGATGCACGTGACGAAGAACCTTTGCGTGAACCTGCTAGGCTTCTTGGGCGTGTATGGAAAGACAAAAGATACACCCGAGGCACGGGAGGACCTCCAACGTTTGCACCAAAAAGACGGCATGCCTCCGAAGCAGTATGAAGGTCCTGCCAGCTACGCTCTTACGAAAGATGAGAAAGAAATCTTCTTTGAATGCCTGCTCAGTATGAAGGTCCCGACTGGCTTCTCGTCGAATATAAAGGGAATAATAAATATTCCAGAGAAAAAGTTCCAGAACCTAAAGTCTCATGACTGCCACGTGATTATGACGCAACTGCTTCCGGTTGCATTGATGGGGCTTCTACCGGAAAACGTCCGATTAGCCATGGTGAAGCTATGTGCATTTCTCAATGCAATCTCTCAGAAGGTGATCGATCCAGAAATGGTACCAAGGCTAAGGAGTGATGCGGCGCAATGTCTTGTCAGTTTCGAGCTGGTGTTCCCACCATCCTTCTTCAATATCATGACGCATGTCCTAGTTCATCTAGTCGACGAGATTGTCGTTCTGGGGCCCGTATTTCTACACAATATGTTCCCCTTTGAGAGGTTCATGGGAGTCCTAAAGAAATATGTCCGTAACCGCGCTAGGCCAGAAGGAAGCATCTCCATGGGCCATCAAACAGAGGATGTCATCGGGTTTTGTGTTGACTTCATTCCTGGCCTTAAGAAGATAGGTCTCCCTAAATCACGGTATGAGGGGAGACTGACTGGAAAAGGCACGCTAGGAGCGGACTCAATAATATGCAGGGACGGGCATTCTTGGTCTCAAGCACACTACACAGTTCTACAAAACTCTACCTTGGTGATCCCGTATGTCGATGAACACAAGAACAGTCTGCGCTCCAAACACCCGGAGCAGTGCGACGACTGGATTACATGTGAACACATCAGGACTTTCAGCAATTGGTTGGAAGCACGTCTCAGAGGTGACAACACTGTTT
This sequence comes from Aegilops umbellulata, assembly GCA_032464435.1. Lineage (NCBI taxonomy): Eukaryota > Viridiplantae > Streptophyta > Magnoliopsida > Poales > Poaceae > Aegilops > Aegilops umbellulata. Next base: position 485,783,508 of record CP136059.1, on the reverse strand, counting down.
GTGATGAGTTGTACTTGTTGTCCAGGGGACCATCTTTGACTGTATTGATTTACAAAGGATACGAGATAAATGGGAATACATTTTACACGATTGACCAAGATCAGAAGAGCACCAACCAAAACAGCGGTGTCCGCTTTGATGCAACAACCGAGAAGGGAAAGGACACATATTATGGTTACATAGTGGACATATGGGAACTTGACTACGGACAAGATTTTAAGGTCCCTTTGTTTAAGTGCAAATGGGTCAATCTGTCAGGAGGCGGGGTACATGTAGACCCACAGTACGGAATGACAACAGTGGATCTGAAAAATCTTGGGTACACTGATGAACCGTTCGTCCTAGCCAATGATGTGGCACAGGTTATCTATGTGAAGGACATGTCTACCAGACCGAGAAAAAGAAAAGATAAGGAAACGGATACATCATACGATGAGCCAAAGCGCCACATAGTTCTTTCAGGAAAAAGGGATATCCTGGGAGTGGATGGCAAGACAGACATGTCTGAAGATTATGAAAGGTTTCATGAAATTCCTCCCTTCAATGTCAAGGCTGACCCAAGCATCCTGATAAACGCTGAAGATTATCCATGGTTACGGCGCAATAAGCAAATGACACAAGCGAAGAAAAAGTGAAGAATTTCTCCCGCAACTATTATGATGATACCATGCCAAATTTGTAACAGACAAATATGTTATGCCAAGTATTTTAGAATTCATTTGAAAACAGACGAGTAGGTGCATCTATGTTAAATTTTTTTATTAAAGTTAATCACAAACTTGTGATTCACACAAATTTCAAAGAATTCAAATTTTAACTATTCAAATTTGAGTTTATAATTTTTCTAAAACTAATGGCACTAACAGAAAGTTTATAATTTTGCTGACCTAAAAGCAAAAAAGAATAAAAAAATAAAGCAAAGAACAAAAGAAAATAAATAATACAGAAAGCAAAAAAACAAAAGCCCGTCCCTCTCTGCGTTGTTGAGCTCCTCTCAAAGTGAAAAAAATGCCTATAATATTTGTTATGACTAACTAAAATTACCAAATTGATTATGATGATAAAACACAGTAATATTAAATAGCAGGAAAAACAATGACTAAAAAAATCAATTTTTATTGTAAAGTTATTCATAAACTAGTGATTCACACAAATTTTAAAAAATTCAAATTTAAACTTTTCTAATTTTAAAACTAATTGCGCTAACAGAAAGTTTATAATTTTTGTGACATAAAATAAAAAAGAAATCACTACAAAACTATAAGTATTTAGTTCTAAGTAGAAATGAAAAAAATAGCAAAAAAAATGCCACCTACTGGGCCACCACGGCCTGAATACGACTAGAAACCCAACCACCATGGGCCAGGATTCAGGCCCGCAGCAGGCCCAGCTGGCCCACAGGCATTGCAGTAACAATTAGGCCCGAAAGCCTGCAGTCGAGAGGAGCTCGAGAGGGTGGGCGTAGCAGCGCTTATAAACCACTCTAGAGCTCTCTCAGCTAGCGAGGTGGGACTAAAGTTTTGGCGCGGGGCAGCACAAGGCCTTTGGTCCCGGTTGGTACCACCAACCGGGACTAAAGGGGGGCATTGGTACCGGTTCGTGGCACAAACCGGGACTAATGCCCCCCTTTAGTCCCGGTTGGTGCCAACAACCGGGACCAAAGGCCGCCGCTTCCCGCCCTTTGGGCTGCTGAAAATAAGCCTTTGGTCCCGGTTGGTGGTACCAACCGGGACTAAAGGGGGGCATTAGTCCCGGTTTGTGCCACGAACCGGGACTAATGCTTTTGCTATATAAGCAACACTTAGCAGTTTTCGACCAAATCCATCTGTTTTCTGGCCCCGACGCCTTCTGCTCCTCGTCGCCGTCGCCGCCGAGCCCTGCCCCGACGCCGTCAGGCTGGTCCACCTCGCCGTCGCCGCCGCCGAGCCACTGCCCCGACACCATCGCCGCGCCCGCCGCCCCTGTCGGCCCCGACATCATCGCCGTCGCCGCGCGCGCCGCCCCTGCCCCGACCCCGTCGCCGTCGCCGCGCGCGCCACCCGTTCCCTGACCCCGTCGCCGCGCGCGCCGCCCCTTCCCCGACCCCGTCGCCGTCGCCGCATGCGCCGCCCGTTCCCCGACCCCGTCGCCGTCGCCGCGCGCGCGCCGCCCCTTCCCCGACCCCGTGGCCGTCGCCGCGCGCGCCAGCCCCTTCCCCGACCCCGTCGCCGTCGCGCCTTCCCCAACCCCGTCGCCGTTGCCCCGACCACACGCCGCCGCCTTCGGTCCGGCCACCGGCGCCCTTTTCCCTTATTTTTTGCATTATTATAAAAATGTGTATATATGCATATGTTCTCTGTGTATATATGTTCATATATGCAAAAGTTAGATTTTAGAAAAACTTTATATATGCAAAAAAATTACATATATGCAAGTATATATGTATGTATGTGGATACATGAGGGGGGTCGATATACCCCCTCTCCCATAGCATTTGTGTGTATTTTCATATGTGCATTTTTTCACATATGTATTATTTTTTAAGTTGTTAGTAGATATGGATTTTAGGTTAGTGCATTTTATCACTGATTTTAGGTTAGTTGATCGATTTAGTGCATTTTATGTTTGTTGCATTTTAGGTTAGTGCATTTTATGTTAGTGGAGAGGAAAATGTAAAATAAGGAAAAGGAAAATAAGTAGAGAAAGAAGGAGAAGAAGAAGGAGAAGACGAGGAGAGGAAGAAGAGGAAGAAGAAGAAAAAAAAGAGGAGAAGAAGAAGGAATAGAGGAGCTTCTTCTCCTCTGTTCTTTCTTCTCCTCTTTTTTTTCTTCTTCTTCCTCTTTTTTTTATCGGGAACGAGGGTCGTCGAACATGACAGGAAGAAGAGGATAAAAAAAGAAGAGGAAGAAGAAGAAAAAAAGAGGATAAGAAAGAATAGAGGAGTTCTTCTCCTCTATTCTTTCTTCTCCTCTTTTTTTTCTTCTCCTCTTTTTTTTTCTTCTTCTTCCTATTTTTTTATCGTGAACGAGGGTCGCCGAGCGGTAGGGGAAACCCTAATTAAATAGCAAGTATCGTCGGTGTGAGATACATGTGGCCGTCGGTGTCGGACACTACATCCACATCCCACAAGTGACGCGGGCTTCGACGCCCACGTCACTTGTGGGACGTGGATGTAGTGTCCGACATCGACGGCCACTTGTATCTCACACCCACGATACTTGCTATTTAGGGTTTCCTCTACCGTTCGGCGACCCTCGACGACCCTCTTTTCCGATAAAAAAAGAAGAGGGAGAAGAAGAAAAAAAGAGGAGAAGAAAGAATAGAGGAGTTCTTCTCCTCTATTCTTTCTTCTCCTCTTTTTTTTTCTTCTCCTCTTTTTTTTCTTCTTCTTCCTCTTTTTTTATCGTGAACGAGGGTCGCCGAGCGGTAGAGGAAACCCTAATTAAATAGCAAGTATCGTCGGTGTGAGATACATGTGGCCGTCGGTGTCGGACACTACATCCACGTCCCACAAGTGACGTGGGCTTCGACGCCCACGTCACTTGTGGGACGTGGATGTAGTGTCCGACACCGACGGCCACTTGTATCTCACACCCACGATACTTGCTATTTAGGGTTTCCTCTACCGTTCGGCGACCCTCGACGACCCTTGTTTCCGATATATATGATTCCATACTATGATTAGCTAGCTAGCTAGTTCTACGTTTGCCACTAATATATCCATTTGTCATGTTTGAATAATAATTGCCATGTTGTAAATATTTGTAGAAACTATGGACACTATCGCCCGAGACGAAGCAAGAGAAGCGATGTTGAGGGACATAATCGCAGAAGGAAGTGATGCCGTCTCGTTGTATCTCAACGACACCGATGGTAGTCTGGAAGGAGAGGGTGAAGAAGCTGGCTCTGGTGACCTAATGCCGGTGCAAGAAGAAGAAGAACGTGACGGCTCCGGTGACCGAAACGAGTCCGGTGACCGAACCGAGTCCGGCCAGGTATATATATTAGTTAATCCTGTGCTGACTAGCTAATTGATGCATTCATTGTTTTGGTATGTACACATACTAATTAAGTCTTTGTTCTTTTTTCTAGCCCTCCGCATCGAGCACAACTGAGGTAAAGAGACGAGGCCCGAAGAGAAAGTTGAGGTCGGATGAAAGGTTTGAGATCATAGCAATCGCGCCCGACGGCCAACCTACTGAACCCATCCGAACAAAGAAGGCATTTGTTGCTCAGTGCGGGGTTCTGGTTCGGGACAAGATCCCGATTAGCATCCAGCAATGGTATAAGCCTAAGAACGAAGACCCTGAGGTGTCTTATGTCAATGATCTGCAGAAAAATGATCTTTGGACTGAGCTGAAGTCAAATTTCACCCTACCGCCAGAGGATGATCCGGAGAAGCCAGTTAAAGAGCAATTAATCAGGTCTTTTGCTCTTAAGAGGATGGCAGACCTATTCAGGAGGTGGAAGAAAGACCTGAATAGGTTTGTCGAGAAAAAAGAGACACCAGAATTCAAGGGCATATATGAGAAGATCAGAGATGACTGGCCTGCATTTGTGGCCCACAAGACATCGGAAAAGAGTAAGAAGATGTCGGAGACAAACAAGAAAAATGCTGCGAAGAAGAAGCATCACCATCACACGGGGTCAGGTGGCTACCTGGTAGCCCGGCCTAAGTGGGCCAAGGCTGAGAATGATCTGGTTGAAAAAGGGATCGAACCAGAGACAATGAGCTGGCTAGACCGTTGCCGGACTTGGTTCTTCGGGGCTGGCGGAACCTTGGACCCTGTAACAGGGAAGTGCATTTGGACGGACGAGCAACGTGACATTCCCTTGAAGAACCTTCGGTACTATATCAAAGCAGTGCAGGAAGGGACGTTCCTTCCAGACAGAGAGAACGACGAGCTCACAAAGGCCCTCGGGAATCCTGAGCACCCTGGACGGACACGAGGCACGCCAGGCTCCATTCCGTGGAAGGTTGGGTTTCCGGACGCAGGCGGTTACAAAAGCCAGGAGAGGAGGAAGCAAGTGCAACAGTCCGAACTGCAGGCGCTTAAAGCAAGGGTACTCGGGATAGAGGAACGAGAAGCAAATCGCAGCAACCGACCTGCCGAAGCTTCCCCTGAAGCTACCCCGCCATCTCAGCGGAGAAGCAGCGTTGCTTCCACCGAGCTGCTTCAGCCGGAGCTTGTCTTGACGGCTCCTGCCAGCTATCCCGTGGATGCTATCACGGAGGCTCAAATTTGCCACCTTATGACGCAATGGATGAATTTGAAGGTCAAGGCGGCTGTTGGCTCTGTTTTTCCTAATGAACCCGGCGCAACTTTTCACTGCCGGCCGATTCCAGAAGGATATGCTAAGGTGATGGTGGATGAAATGACAGAGGGATTTGAGGACCTCTCGCTTGACCACCCTACTGGAGAAGGGGAGACTCGGCTGGGTTCTGCTATGAAGACTCCATGCCTATGGCGGAAGGAGCTCATCAACCTTCCAAATTGGACGCCTCCGCCTCCTCCTCCTCCTCCTCTGGCGAGTCATGGCACTCCGCCTCCTCCACCGCCTCCTCCTCCGGCGAGTGACGACCAGGGCCCTCGGCCGGCTCCTTCTCCGGCGCGTGGCGGCACTCCGCCTCCTCCGCCTGCGCCGGCTCGCCCGAGCAGCCAGCCTCCTCCTTCTCCGCCTCGTCAGCAAGGGCGGAAGAGACCCGCCGCCGCACCGGCAGCTGCTCCGGCGCGTCGTAGTCCTTCTCCTCCGCCTCGTAAGCAAGTCAAGAAGACTGCCGCTCCGTCTGCTCTGCCGGCGTCTAGCAGTACAGCCAGAGGCGGGAGCAAATACAGATTCGGTCCTTCTCTCAAGACTCCAGAGAAGTTACCATACGAGAGGACCCCGGAGGAGAACGCGAGGATCGCGCAAACCGAGGTGGATGACTGGTTTGAAGGGTTGAAAGCAAAGAGAAATCCACCTCCGAAGGAGAAGCTAGATCCGGTGAAAGTGAAGCGCACTCTGGCTGCCCTAGCAAAACCACCCAAGTCTCCGCCAAAAGGCAACTATGAGCGCATTATTGCAAAGACATGGGCCGAAGCGTCGCGGTCGGGAAGTACAGTCAGTGATAAAAGGCTGAAAGAACGACGAGGAGCTGGGAAACAAATTGCCCAGCTCGGCGAACAAGCAAAGCAATCGTGCCCCCGCTCAAGGTGCCTAGCGTCGATCCGAGGATGGTGCCCGGTTATAACAATCCTGACGATTACCTGCCCGATGATGTAGATTATGGTTTCCTGGACGTGCAGATACAAAGATACGAGTACGGGAAGCCTCTCATCAAAGATGAAAGATCTCTAACAACGATGATGCGAAGATTGCATGATTGGTACATGAAAACCTACAGAGAGTCAGGAGGGAGGAGTACTTTGTATGTGAGAGTTAAACCGGAGCATGACCTCGTTGGAATTGTACTGTTGCATGTTCCATTTGAGGATTTCTATCAGTTCTTCAATCAATTGGCCCTCGATAAAACAACGGTCACCTGCTACTGTCTGTAAGTACTACTACTACTACTTCTGTCATTAAGTCTCTCTATATAGCTCAGCTCTTTCATTGCATGTATTTATAATTATCCTCACTATATTATGCAGAGTGAAGATCGCCGAATTGAAGAAAAGACAAATCGGTGATATTGGGTTCATTAACACAAATCTCATAGATGCATTTCAGGTTAAAGATCATGCCGCAGATACCGAGGCCAACTTGCTACGATCATTCAAAATAAATGAACACAAAGATATAATACTCTTTCCTTACAACTTCAAGTGAGTGTTGTCTTGTGCATATTCGGTTTCCCTTGTATATTAGTCCAGGTATAGTACTGTAATTGATGAGTTATGCATGCGTGCGCAGTTTCCACTATATTCTCCTGGAGATTAGGCTTGAGAAGGGAGTAGTAACTGTCTTGGACTCGAAACGAAAAGATCCCGAGGAGTATGCGGACATGATTAAAATCCTAAAGAAGTAAGTTAAATCGATCATTATCCACCATATCAGCAAATTTGTTCATTTCGTGATATCAAGTAATTGTTTTCTTTTGTCTGGCAGTGTTTGGAGAAAATTCAGCACAAATTCCCCAGGACTCCCGAAGGAGCTGGAATTTAGATACCCGAAAGTAAGTACTATAGTACCATGTTCCGCGCGTCTCCTACCTATTGATTCAAGCTCTAGTTTCATCAATACCATTTGGCATTCTTGCTTATCTGTTTAATTGACCTTTATTTCTTGTAAAGTGGTTGTGGCAGGAACAAGGGAACGATTTCTGTGGATACTACGTCTGCGAGTCCATCCGCCACACGACCTGTGAGCGGGGCGGGTACTCTGAGAAACAATATGAAGTGCGTAAGAAATAATATTCACAATTTTTGTTTATTACCATCATTTGTGTTGAGTTTCATTCATTCATATATATATATATATATATATATATATATATATATATGTGTGTGTGTGTGTGTGTGTGTGTGTGTGTGTGTGTGTGTGTGTGTGTGTGTGTGTGTGTGTGTGTGTGTGTGTGTGTGTGTGTGTGTGTGTGTGTGTGTGTATTGACCCCCTTCTTCAAATTAGATGTTTCGGCAGCGGAATGAACTCCTAGGACCAGATCGCATGCGAGCAATTCAAGAGGAATTGGCGGCATTCTTTCTTGACCACGTGATCGCTGAAGACGGAGAATACTATGTGGACCAGGCGTCCGTAATTTAAGAGATTATATTTGTAAAAGATAATTATTGTATATATGTAGCCGGTAGTGTCGGACGATAGATATACGAGAACTTGTTGTTCGACCAATCTCTCGGAGAAGGAGATGTGGTCGATATCACTTCTCTCTGTATGCATATATGTTCATGACGATCTTCTGTTTCCTTCGTTTGCTTACTAGCTAGCATATGCCTAGTCTTCTCTATACGTATGTTTAGTACGTAACGTCGACCAAGCACGGACATAAGAGAGGACACTTCTCTCTATTAATTAGCTATCTAGCTAACACAATATATGAAATACCTAAATTAACCCCCCAAAATCCCGAAACCCCCCTCCCCCCTTTCAAAAAAACCAAAAACCCCAGCCACAGAAAAGCTGACGCGTGGAGGTCTATTGGTCCCGGTTGGTGCCACCAACCGGGACCAAAGGCCCTCCTGCCTGGGCTCGGCGCACAGGCCACGTGGAGGCCCATCTGTCCCGGTTCTGGTTTGAACCGGGACTAAAGAGTGAGGGTATTAGTAACGACCCTTTAGTCCCGGTTCAGGAACCAGGACTAAAGGCCCTTACGAACCGGGACAATAGGCCGGTTTTCTACTAGTGCCCCCCCCCCCCCCTTATCGCCATTGCAGTTTTGAAAAAACAAAAGAAAATGATAAAAACTTCAAAAAATAAAATCATTCGAGATCTAGTTATAGTACTACATCTACTAGTTAGGAAAATTAAAAAACTTAAATTTGGGCATGTTTTGCAAAAAAAGTGTTATGAAAAAGTAAAACGACTATAACTTTTGCATACGATGTCGGAAAAAATGTATAATATATCAAAATGTTCAACACGAAAATCCGCATCCGAATTTGACTGTCGTAGGCCATTTGGCAATTTTTTAGAATCCTCAAATTCTAAAAGGAAAAAAAGTTATGCTCAAATTTCAGTTTTTTTTTGAATTTTGGTTAAATATGGTCAAATCACTTATTCAAGAAGTATTCTCGTCGATGGCGGATGCTTCACTCACCAAATCTGCTGTTGGTAACCTAGTCAAGAAAATCAAACATTCTATGGAAGAGCGGTAGTTCAAACAGTGTAAGATTGCTAGGTTACAAAATAGGGTAGCTCATTGTCTTGCGAATTATGCACGAACAGCTCGAAGTACCGCTTGTTGGTTGCAAAATTGTCAGTTCTCAATGAGCAGAGAAGGACTTGGACATCGATAATATATGAAGTAGCACCAAAAATTTAGGTGCTAGCTATGCTCAACCAACACCAACGGTACCAGACACACTTTGCAACCTACCTACCTATATATAATGTGCGGCACAGTACATGATTATCAACAACCTTAATCTTTTGCGAACCAACCTGTGATTGGAAGGTTAGAGGCAAAGTGGTATCCCCAGCCCACCAGGATTCTAGTCCTGGTGCTCGCACTATTCCTGGATTTATTTCTGGATTTCCGGCGATGCGCTTTCAGTGGGAGGAGACGTTCTCGTCGACGACGAGACGCCTATGATGACTTCGTAAATTTCAAGATGACATGCCGGCTCAGTCTCTCGGAGGTGCTCATAGGGGTAGGGTGTGCGTGTGTGCGTTCATATGGGTGAGTGTATGCGCGCATGTATGAGCGCTTGCGTCTGTATTGATGTTCAAAAAAATCACTTAATCTTTTGTATACCATCTTCCTCTCTAACCACGCATGCCCCGCCGTCAACGCCACTTTTCAGCAGTTGAAAGTATATACAAATTGTGGGTACACTTCTTCCTGCTGTTTCTAAATACTACTTACCCATCTTATTTATTTTTTAATTGCAGTTAGCCACGCGCGCATCCTTCTAACAGTTGTATGAATTAATATAAAAAGGGCAATATAGTAGTTATACGAAGCCAGATTTAATTATGTGGCCGTTCATGAATTAAGCTACTCACATTCCAAAATCCTAATAGTGTTCCCATATTTATAATTTAGTAGGGCTAAGGTTGGTATGGGGCGGTAAAAATACTAGACACAAAAAGAAAAGTGGCAGCGGGCCCATGGTTCAGAGGAATAGAAGGAAAGAAAGTAGGGACGACGCTACGGGTCGGCCCGCTGAAAACTGGAAAAGATTTGCCACCTCATTCACTGTTTGATTAATGTATAATACACTTAACACAAAAAACCTCAAAAACATTTAACTTCCATCTGTTATCTTATCGTCATAATCTCTTGGTTGTGAGCTCTAATAAAGTTCTTGGAAGGCAACACCACTAAGTTTGTTTATCATGAACCCACACTTTTTTTCCCTAGAAAACACACCCAAAGGCATCTCATTTCTGAAATTCATCGAAGGAAAGAAGGACAACTAGACATACATTGCCACCAGAAAATACAATTACATCGAGAACCTTCTGGTAATCCTGTTGCTTTGATTTCTCACCACTCATTGGAGCTTGAAACTTGAAAGGAACATGACAACACAATCGATGCTAGCAATGAGATTACTAACCATCGAAGGAACATTGGCTGCGAAATGACCCCCAAAGTAGCACAAACTTCTAATACCTCACCACTAATCCAGGGGGGTGGAGAAAATGAACCTTGCATCAGAGCAAACTAGAAAAGGAGGTTGAAGTCACCATACCAAAAGACAACCAACTGCTTTCCTTGGTTGACACTCTAGTTGTCAAACTTGGATCTCCCAAATGATAAGATGCCTCTGAGATTCAGTCATAAACCACTTGGCCCCGGTTGTATGTAAACCCTTCTTCACCCCCATCCCCTACAGTGGTAAAGAAGGAGGATCTATCTCAAGAGAACCAACAAATCCATCAGTACCTCAGATCGGGCGCCGTCGACATTGGGAGGGGCTGAAGATACATTATTCAAATGTGCCATCGTCGCCACATGCCTATGCCATCAGGGAACCATAACCTCGAATCCCAACTCCTCTGGCCATCGGATGGGAGAGAACAAGGAGACCAGGGCAACGGCATGGAGTATGTCCATGTTGACGGCTAGGGTTGGAAAATGCGACGGATGGGTTTTTCCATAACGTCCCGCAAAAAAAGGGGTTTTTCCATACCGAGCGCCGTTTCGGTTTGTATAAATAAAGCACAAGCGAGGCCATATAATCGCATTTCTTCTATTTTTGTGGATATATAGGTCAAATATACACATCATATCGTATTTCCGCAAAAAAATAATCATATTATATTGTGCTTATATTTTAGCAACAACCTTAATTGTGGATACAGGCTTATACATATTGTGCATGGTCTCTGGTAATAAAACCATATCCTCCGAATTGACCGGCATGTATCAGGTTGTATCATTCCGTGCATGCTCGCTTAGATGCATTGAGATTGACTGTGATATGTAGCCCGAAGAAAAATTATAGACCCAAAAAGTACTAGGCTCGACCGACAGCCAGAGTGTAATCCTTCTGACAGGCTTATATATACTTTGCTTATATTTTTAGCAATAACCTTAATCTTCTGTAGATCATGGGCTGCAAACTAAATCATGGTCGCTGTTTATACCGACGGACTTATCAGATTCTTTTGAACTAAGCTATTGGAACAATGCACGCTAGCTGACGAAGGATGATTCTCGTTGATTAGTTATTTGGTTAGCTTGGCTCCATTATATGGGCTGCTGGCATCCTTGACTATGCCAACATGGAGGGAAGGCAAAGATCCAAGCAGCGGGGGGAGAGAGCGACGTCTCAACTCAATCGATCCATGCATGATGAGCCGAATTGCAATGGAGGGCAGGATACGGCACGTCATTGATTCGGCGATGGCGGCAGAGGAACCACCACCGTCCATTCCAACCAACACAGAGCAATTGATTCAGCCAGGTGAGGCGAGAGCACTGTAGCGGACAAGAAAACATACGTCGCTGCTGGGTACAATCGATCAAGCCTCGCAACAGCATTCTACTAAACCGATTGCGCCACCATTAGCAATTGCAGCTTGCTTAGTTGATTGATGGCGCCACCGGCTAGACCGATGTCGACGTATACTGCTACGAGCAATCTACTAGCTACCGCCTCCTAGTAAGCACACTGATCAATTATGCTCTATTGTACGCAGTGTTCATTTATCTTCCTGTTTTCTAAATTATTATACCCACTCATTTGTAACAGTGTAACCATATTTAGGGAGAGAAGGGATATCGAGATTGTTTGTTTGGTCCTAGCAGGCTTGCGTTCGGGCATTTCCAGCAATGCTTCTTTTTATCATGGGGTGTGAAGACGAAATCACTAATTAAGGAGTACTTCTTTTAAAGATCACTTTCACCTTCTCAGGTTGTGACAAGTGGCACGCTGCATGTGTGTCACTTGTCGTAACCGGAGAGTTTTCCCTTTCTTCATAAATCCGTTTATTCAAAATATTTTATCTCTTAAATCGTGCATCCAAATCTTAAACTGTTTTCATCGTTGTATTCTTCACGTCGAGATCTTCAAAACTAGATCCCATGTTAATAGGTTTGCACACAAAAAATTCATTAAAAACTGTAAGAAAAAATCGAATCGGGAGCACGTTTTTCCCTTTCCAGAAGATGTTTCTGAGAGGCATGGTCGGCCTCTCGTGGAAGCAAATCCGTGGCTCTCACAGAAGATAAAAAGAGGAAACACTTTTTTTCGTTTTCCGAGAGGCACGACCGTGCCTCTCGCCGAAGAAAAAAAAAGAGAAAATGCATGTTTTTTTCGTTTTCCGAGAGGCCCGGTCATGCCACTCACGGACGCAAAACCGTGCCTCTCACAGAAGAAAACAAAAAAGAAAAAAATCCATTTTCGAGAGGCACGACCGTGTCTCCCGCAGATGCAAAGTCGTGCTTCTCGTGGAAGCAAAACCGTTCCTCTCATGGAAGAAAAAAAAGAAAGAAAACACGCTTTTTCAATTTCCGAGAGGCAGTCGTGCCTCTCGCGGAAGCAAAACCGTGCCTCTCGTGAAAAAAACGCATTTTTTGTTTCCGTGAGGCACGTCCGTGTCTCTTGCGGAAGCAAAACTGTGCCTCTCAAGGAAGCAAAAAAACATGCTTTTCGCATAAAAACTTGTTGAAGAGCAAAGAAAGTTCGATGAAAAACCGAAAAATCTAAAAAATCCATCTAAAAAGCCGAAAATGTGTGCGAAAAAAAATATTTGGAGAAAGCGCCCGAAGCGCGACACGTGGCGGCGGCTTAGAGCACGTCAAAGTGGTGCATTTTTCAGCCCAATCCCAAGTGATCGTTGGGAGGCTCCTGAAGGAGCTCTCGTCAACTAGTTGATCCCGTGTGAAGATCTCACCTAGACGTCCCACAAATGGATCCCAAGGGACCACCTCGACATAATGGTTCGTGTGCATATTTTACAGAAACGTCAAATCAAAGTTGATGATAAAGTAGCCAGAAGACATGGGAATTTTTTTTCGACAAAGGGTGCATTTTACTGACTTAAAATGAAGCATTAGGTGGATACAAACACAATGAGCACATACCCGGCCTCAGCATAGATAGGATGCACACAATCAATACCAACGCACACACACAAAAAATACGCTGAGCAAATAGCAAAGTCATATAAGTCGAAAGCTATGCCTAAGCGAGGAAACATAAAAAAGCTCGATGCAGGGACAACCTACAACTATGACTAGATTCGCACCAACCATCTCATGGCACCACAACGATAACGAGTTTTCTCAACAGCAACGCCTTCATGAAGGGAGCGATGCTCAAGCTTCGCCATCACCGGAACTAGCCAGCAAAGACCAGATTCTAGGTTTTCATCCTGAATAACTAGTCTGGCCATATCCGAACAATGCCTTAGTAATGATGCAAACATCACCATTATCGCCAAGTATAACCAACTCAGGCTAGACCTAGGTTTTCACCTCAGAGCTTGTCGAAGTCACTCATGTGTTGTTGTCACCACTTTTCCACAATCCGGGGAGCTACATGTGTTGGGATAGAAAACCGATCGTTGTTCCCGCACAACCATACCGTCTACGTCAAGCCATCGTCCGTAGATTGCATCTCACTATCAAATCTGAAGACTTTCAATGATCACCATAATCTGCAGCGAGACCGTCGTTGTAGGTTGCAGCCCGCCTAACTACTACTCCCAAGGCCCCAGTCCCAGCCATCCACCGCTGTCCTCGGAAGGGAACGTTGATGTCATCGTCGACGGAAGGGGGTGTTGTTTCCACCTGCCGCGGCTCCCGAGCAGGGCCATCTAGCAGGGAGTGGAAGCGGACATATCCCAAGCTGGGCAGCACTGCCTCACTGGGGAAGCACCGCACAGCCTGTCTGGCCATGCATCTGTTCCTAAGAGGCTGCCACCTCATTGCTGGGACAGATGTCATGGCTTGGAGGAAGTCGATGCGCGTGGAGCATGCAGGCGGCCCACGGGAGGACGCCACCAAGACAGAGTCGCTGGGGCCGCAGGCACCCGCCGAGCACAGCCACGAGTCAAGACCAGCAGGAGATACGCAATCGCGCCAGCAGGAGCAGAAACGCCCTGCCACCACCATCGTCGGGTCCTATACGGCTTCACAGGCAAACCCTTCGGTGGCGGTACGGCAGAGAGAGAACGGGGAAGAGACTCATCGATGGAGGCGACTAAGGTTTCCCCATGTCGCCAAGCGCATGGGACACCGGGGACGGGGCGGGGTCTTCTATTTTGCAAGATATGCCCTATTTGTAAGATGGAACACCCGTTGATATGGTGTTCAATCCCTTAGGAGTACCCTCCCGAATGAATGGGGGGCAAATATATGAAAGCTCACTCGGATTAGCCTACAGGAGACAACTAGTGTGCTAGGCCATTAACGCAGTATGCAAGTTGTGCGTTGTAGGTTCCATATGTTTGAGGTTTCTTCCCGTTTTATTTTTCCTTTTTCTTTGGTTTATTAATTTTTCACCGCTTCTCTTCCGTTTTTCTTTTTCTTCATTCTACTTTGGTTTTCTTTGCTTTCTCAGTGAGTTTTTTTGTTTTCTTTCTTTCTTCATTATATTTTTTGATTTTCTTTGATGTCTATGGGTTTTTATTTTGTATTTACTTGTTGAGTTTTATCGGTTTTGGTTTTCCAACACATGTCTACTTTTCTCAGTACACAATGTATAATTTAGAGCACATGTGAACCATTTTTCTGGTACACGTTTGGACATTTTCCAAATAGATGATGTAAATTTGTTTCAATAAATGTTTTGAACATTGTTTTTGAATCCATGGTAACATTTTGCAAATACACATTGTACATTTTCTTAGTGCTAATAAACATTATCTCAACAGCACCAAAAATTATTTTACATTCTATAAACATTTTCAGAATTTCGTGGAATATTTTGGAAGAACATGATTATTTCTTTAAATTGTCACGTACATTTTTCAATGGAAATAAACATTTTTTAACCTACACAAAAAAATTACATTGTCTAAAACATTTTTTTTAAATGTGAGCAACGTTTTTTTAAACACAGTAATATTTCCATAAAGTATCACGTACATTTATATTTAATATTATGAAACATTTTTTACAATATATAAACTTATTTTAAAATGCATACATTTTTGAAACGGAGGAACATTGTTTCATTATGACGATATTTTTTAAAGTTATCAACAATTTTTCTAAACTTTGATAACAAACGTTTATGCAATTTTAACATTTTTTCAAAATTTGCAGCTTTAAATTTCCTTTTGTAATGAAATATATATGCACTAAAATAAAAATAAAACCAAAAACATAAAAAAGTTCAAGTGACTTTAGCATGACGACCCAATTCCTACTGGCTGACCCACCACTATGCCCTTAAGGCAAGGCAACTGTCTGCCTCGCGGTAGGCGACACATAGCTCCTATACGGTGCCTTATGCGCCGGTTGACGCAACAGGCGCTCACTGCAGCAACTAGTGTTTTTATAGCGTGAAAAGAAACCAAGAAAGTATGCTTCTGGTGTGGAATCAAACTTGCGCCCCTTACCTCCAGTACCTGGTTGGCTAACCACTAGAGCTAGTGGACACTTGTAAAATATTGTAGCGCAACACATTATAAGAAAAATTACAGCCACGCCATTTATTGCACGTACATTGTCACGTAGATTTTCTAAATACTTTTAATAATTTTACAAAAACATGATTTCTTTTGAAGAAATGTGAAAAAATTAGAAATTCCACGGACTTAAAAAAGAATCAGAGATTAGGAAAAAGTTCACGTATTCAAAAAAGTTCAAAAAAGTAAACAAAAAAAGTTCTTCATTGTTGGAAAAATGTTCATTGATTTTGAAAAAAATATCACGACCTTAGGAGAAATCAAGAAAATAAAAAGTAAAAGGAAAATTAGAAAGAAAGAACCAAAAGGAGAAAAAAGGGAGAAAGTTTTCGTAATATGTGTTGTGTCCTAGGTGGTTGTTGCAGTGTTTATGCGAACGAAATATTGCGGGTTCGAATCACCCTAATGTCCGCATTTTTTTTAGCAATTTAAAACACGAAAGTTAAAAAGCTAAATGGGCCAACCCGGGCGGAGAAGGGTTGTGCGCCCGATTGCCGCAACACGAGAAACGGGCGCTTAAGGCGCGCTTTAGGAAATGCCACACGTAGCGGCACCAAATATATCTCGCTTATAGCAAGTTCTCTCATACGCTCACTTGATGAAATTTTGGCGTCACATTTTAAATGGGCCAACCAAGTTCTTCTACTCCCAATCCTGCTTGCGCTAAGGGGCGGGTCTCTCAGTCTGTAGGTTGGCTACTGATGTTTAGCTCCGGTGCTCCTTTTTTTCGTTTTTTTCTTTCTATATTTCGATTTATTTGTTTCTTCACAGTTTTCTTTGTTTTTTATGATTTATTTATTATTTTGTTCTCTTACCTCTTCCGGGGATTTACTGTTCACTTTTCTTTTCTTTCTTTTTCTATGGTTTCTTTATCTCTTTCTCAGTTTTTGTTGTTTTTTTATTTCCTTTTTTCCTTTGATTTTGTTATTTCTTTTTTGGTTTTCTTTTTTTCTCTGTTACATTGTTTCCATTCCTTTGCATTAGTTTTCTTTTTTTGGTTTTATTTGTTTCTTTTACGGCTTTCGTTGGTTTCTTTGTTTTTCTTTGTTTCTTTGTTGGTTTTCATCGGTTACTTTTTTGTCAACACATGTCTAATTTTTTCAATACACAATGTACAATTTTAGTGTACACAAGAACCATTTTGTTGATACACATTGAACATTTTTCACATATAGGATGTACAAGGTATCAACACTTTTTTGAATAGATGGTTAGCATTTTTACAAAGTGAGCATTTTTTATGGAAATAAACATTCTTTCACACATGATGTACATTTTTTTGTATACATCAGGCACATTTTATATGTATTAAATAGAGAATTATCCTTTTTAAATACATATATCAAGAACATGTTTTAATTTACGATGTAAATTTTTCTCATATACATCTAGAATAGGTCTATACATATTTAGCAATTTTCAAATAAATGACCAAAAAAATCCCAGTATATGTTGTAATGTCTAATTTGTTTCATACACACTGTATATTTCTTAAATACATTAGCAACATTTGTATACACATGTAAAAAAATCATATACATGATAAACATTTTTAATAACATTTTATTGATGTCTACTTTTGTCATACACATTCTATATTTTTCCTATATAGGGGAAACATATTTTCTGTATTCTTTTAGCATTTTTAATACAACTTTATTTTTTTCAAAATATTGTTAATTATTTTTCAAAATATATGTTTTGATGTCTACTGTTTTCATACACATTGTACAATTTTGGTATACAGGTTTCACATTTTTTCATATACAGGATTAACATTTGATCAAATATATGTTTTGATATCTAGTTTTTTCCTTACAGATCATTAAAGCGTCCCCTCGAGGTGACATTAGCTTCGGTCTCATGTTGAGCCCCTCAATCTCAGGGAATATCCTAGCGCCAAATAGTTCACTTCAGGAAAAAAACCTCAAAGCCCTCGTGAGCGTGTACCTTTGTAACCGGCCAGACCATGAAAGGGTCACAATATTTCTTTTTCTTGCGGTCTTAGCAAGTTTCTTGATTGTTCTTCGGGCCGAGTTTTTTCCTCTTTCATTCGGCTTTCTGCTTGGTTTACTTGGTTTTGATCATATTTTATTATTAGTTTTTGTTGTATTCCGCTTTTTCTTTTGCATTTTGATTTCATTTTTTATTCTTTTCTCCTTTTTAAACTAAATTAATGCGTAAGCATTTTATGAATTTGTGAGCATTTTTCAAAATTCCTGAATATTTCCAAAAAGTTATTCTTTTCGAACAAATCATGGATATTTTACAAATTCATCCACTTTTTTAAAAAATATTTGTTTTGCACTCACGTATTACAAATTTGAGAAAAAACATGAAAATCCATGAATTTTTTAAATTTGAGAACTATTTCCCAAATTAGTGAACTAGAAAACAATTGTCTAATATGGAGTAGGGAAGATCAAATCCGGAAATTCACTGGCGTGGACGAGCTCGCCTGCACACGGTATCGCGAGGTGTCCAATCTTTGCAGATGCGGAAAGGACACAGGCGGCCAAGCTGTGTGGGAGCTCAAGGTCCACTGCCGACGCACGCATGGCATGGGCAACACAATGGAGTGCCCGAGGCGACCCAGTTCGCATCTTCCGGGAGCGCTGCCACAGGATTCGTGGTCGCCGCCGCTAGTTGCAGTGCGCCACGGAACTATTGTTGTCGATGCTTCATCCATAAATCTGGTGTTATCCGTCGCTAGTCTCGTGATCGGGGTGGCCATTCTTGTGCTGGTTGTGGGCAATGTTGTGGGCAATGGTGTGTGCTGGATTAGGTGCCAGTAGCGATCTGGATTATTATGTAGGCACTCAAGTGAGATCGTGTTCCAGCAGATAGGGCTCAAAACAGAGCTCCTCCAACCCTGGTGCGTCCACAGGCTGTCATCGCTGGTACGTACTCCAATCTCGTCAGGCATAAAATCTCTGCATCAGTATCTAGGGGTCAAGTTGTTTAGAAAGTACTCCACTTAGCAGTCATATCTGCAGTTTAGTTATCTTTTCGTCTCTTGTGTCTTTTTAGATGGATGATGAGAGTGAGAATCAAGAGTTTCATGCGGGGGGCAGTCCGAAAATCAAGAGAGCCCCTGTGCTGGGCAGCCGGTGGGTGGTTTGTCAGAGATTGAGCCGGCAATCGCGTCTCGGCTATCAGTGAAGCGTGTGGTCGAGGCTGTGCAAAAGTTTGATGAGTATAAGTCTATAAGAGATGGCTTCTATCAGAGATGGGGTGGGTGGAATATTGAAGATAGCGATGCTCGTCAAATTGGACCTGCGAATGAGCGTCTCGGTTATGAGGAAGGTGAAGGTTAGGCCTCGTGTAATAGCTATTGATGATGACAGGAAGATTATCTTTACTGCAGAGGATTTCCATAAGATATTCAGGGTCCCATGCGGCAACCAATATGTTCGTGTCAAGGATACGAACATTGCTCCTTCGGCGTTCAAGTTCATAAAGCATGCAATTGGGATGGACAACTCAGCATCGAACAACCTTCATCAGCAAAAACATTTATGAGGAATCTAGTAAGATCAAGAAGGGTTGTTTTTAGATTGCGCTTGTGATTTTTGTCATGGGTTACATGTTAGCATTGTGCACAGAGCACGACTTCATGACGATTGATTTCAGGGGTGCTGTGACTAATCCGGAAGTCATAACTCAATTCAATTGGTGTGAGTATGCTATTCAAAATCTATCTGGATGCCACATTTTCTTCCAGGTACATCAAGTGAACTTTGTTTGGAAGTGTCCCGAATTCACTGCTTTTCTAGGGGGTATGCTGTCGTTGAACTGAAAACTTTTGTGTTTTCCGTCTCTATGTGTGCAGATTTTTCTTGTTGGACAACATTGATCTTGCGATTTTCAATACAATCCACACCGTGTTACCTTGCATGCAGTGCTTCAAACAGAAAACACTTCGTCAAATAATCACAATGGCGTATAGTATGCAGCAGGGCATGCCGAGTTATGTGCCAACAGCGGTAAGGCGGTCATGCATTATGTGGCTTCATACACTTGTTGAGACCACATCAAAACTCGAGATTGTTGTGTGTGTTATAAGCACCGACTTGAATTGTCTATATTTTGTATGTAGGTACGACCGCCGGATTCACTGATTCACTGTGCTATTACTTAGGTAAATATGATTACAGAAGACGCATCACCGCACTATAACATCCACTAGACCACTAGCATGATTCAGTACAGTTTTGTCACCCAGCCTATAACCACAAATCAAGGATTATTGATGGCTGAAAATAGACAGAAATGCATGTATATGCATCTTCGTCCAGCCCGGCGTCTAAGGATCGCCCTTTCCGGTTGACTGCTCTGAGATGGGCTGTGACAAGCTCAATCTTTTGCAGCTGCTGTTCAAATTGAATTGTACTATCACGGCTGCGTCGCCCGCATCACCAATGCTGGACTGCGCGGCTATACAAACCAGAGTTCGGCTGGCTTCAGCAACATTATGGACTGGCCGCCGCCAAGATCCAGGTGGGGGAATCTTGTGGCAAAGAAAGGAGCAGAGTACTAAGTTGGCGGCCAAATCACAGCAGTAATCAGCACACACCAAAAGCGTGAGATATGAAACGTACATATCAACAGGATCCGACAGAAACTTGAATCCGTCCTCCCGCCTCCGCCATCGCCATGGCTCCGAGCTGCTTTGTCTCGTACGGCGGCCGAAGGGATGAATCTCTTTTTGTTTCTCTCTATCTGTCAGGGGGGTGGGGTGGACCTGCGATGCGATATATGCTTTCTGCTAAGCACCAGCCGTTTTATGTGACGGGCGGGAACGTCGCCAAAAGTCACGTGCCAATCGCATCATGTACCGTTGGTACATATGCACCTGCTTCCGTCACGGATCGTCATGTTAAACGGCGGACTCACCTTATCCACTGTTGAGTGTTACGTATGTTCCTGCAGCCCTGTACGTTTGCATTGAATACACGTCCCCAGTTGTCCTTGTTCTATTGGCACACGAAGCGGGAGCAAGCGAGCTCGTCCGCTACATCGCCGTGCTCAGATCAAATCAATCTTCTCTAATAAAGGATATTATTGCATATTATTCAAGGTGAATGACCTACCTTTAAGAGGAATTTCAACCAAATTATGGGTAAGAATAATGTTGTTGAACAACATCATGTTGTTGTGATCCCCACTAGCTCTGTGCAGGGTCCTCTCATAAAATTAATATCACCCATAATTAACCAGTGCTTCATGGAAGTTGTGTCCAAGTTCATAAGCGAATTAGCAAATTCCATTTATTCTTTAGAGGAGTTAGGTCCATACACATTAGTGAGATTCCAAGTAGTATGATCTAGAAATAATCCTTGGAGATAAGCTTCCCAGTGAATATATTATCATTCCAGATAGTAGTAACACCTCCAGAATTACCTTTGGATGAAACAGGTATATACTGATTAAACCTTTTAGGGATGCTATTTCTTATGTAAGATTTATAAAAAAATCTCTTAGTTTCTTGTAATGCAAGAATGCAACATAAGCTTATTCCACTTTAAACTTGATACCATTCCACCTTTCAGATGAGTTAGTGCCTCTCACATTCTAGTTAAGAATATTCCTACTTGTATTCATTATATGAGTTAGGAATATGTATGCTCTCATACCATGAATAGCAATACGAGTAGAATCAATAGTGATATACAAAGCTTAAGAGAGGGTGATGTAGTAGAAGATTGTATCATCACATTTATTACAACCCAACACGTACATAGCAAATTATTCACATGAGCTGAACATAACGGACTTCAATGCAAAATAGGACCCACAAACTAGCAGAAAAGTGGCACCAGAAGTACATCTTCTTACATAACAAGCAGATAAATGGTACACATAGGCACCACACAAACTTACATGAAAGAAACACTAAGTGCAAAAAATGCGAAAAAACATAAAATAGAAACGAAGCCGCATGGAGGGGGGTTACCCGGAACCCAACAACAAGTTATGCAGCTAAGAGTTGTCACAGTTCAGAACAGATGATGTCTCTTCATGAGGTGCCATCTTGAAGGGTCATGTACAAATAGCTTGAAGAGTATCCAATGGCAGAGGAGGTGTGTGGCATTGAACTCTTATCAATGATGATTGCACCAAAATTGGTCCCCGAGTTAAACAATTATGTCAGGTTTTTCCTTCTCAACATTGTTTTTGTCCAGCATGTTCTATGTGCGTTGTATCTTATTCTTGGCAAGATGTTTAGTAGCAACAACGGCAAATTCTTTGTCTTTGAATACCATGTCAATGCTAGCAATTATGTCACCTGCAAAGAGATTCATCCACGATTGCATTTTTCTTGCGTTTGTTAGGAATATTCACTGGTTTTGTGATCTTAGCATACTCATCACATGTGATCTCTACTAAACTGGCAGAACCAGCAGCAGAGGGGGGGGTGTTCTTGGACAGTCTAAAACTGTAAAAAAAAAAACCTCTTGCTAGTACCATGAGTGCTCTTCACATCCACTATATTGCATTTTGCACCAACTATCTTAGGCCCAATCAATTTGGGGATGATCTCTTCAGCACTAGAGACTAGGTTACCAGTCAGACACTTGCCTCTGAAAGAATGTTACCCGGACCCTCCACATCTGCTCAGTCTCTGTGCGGTAGTTTTGTATTTCTATCTTGTGTTACACGGTACTAAGGATGAAAATGTGAGTGATACCAATTTGAAAGCGATCTACACATGTATTGGACGCATGGTGATTTGTAATTGCACATTACCACTAGACGACTAGGGTTTTGACATGTTCCCTTAAAATTCAAGATGGGTCACTATATATAGTGTATCACCATTGGCACTAAATGAAAAGATAAAGCTCCCGTTGGTTCTTCCCTAGAGAAAAAGTTTGGGAGCTTGGCTTTAGCGATTTTGGACAGTAAAAAAACACAAGGGCACCTCTAGTGCACATATGGGCTAAGCCTAACTTCTACATACTATATTAAAGCTCATAGCTCGCTCGATAGTTAGGCTCGTTAAGCTCGTGGCTCTCTTCTTAATGAATAGAGCCAATCATTGATTTTAGCTTGTTAAGCTTAACGAGCTTAACAATCGAGCTAACGATTTTCACGAGTAGCTTGTTAAGCTCGTTAGTAACAACACAACACATATTTTCATCTTATATGACAAAGTTTTCCTAGCACCTCAGCCCATCTATTCATCTAATCTACATAGGAGGCAACAAACTAGTTCATTTCCTTTTGCAATCACCATCTTACTTCTTAAAAACCACATCTACACACTCATCATGTGGACCTTAACACATCAGAATCTGTTAGCGAGCGCTTGTGAGCTTAACGAGCTTCAAACGAACCCAGCCGAGCAGGGTTTTCTGCTCGTTAATCTTAATGTGCTTAACGAGCCGAGCCTTAACGAGCATGAAATTAATGAGCCAAGCAACTCATTAATACACCCCCTACATACAGGGCAGCTTTGTCCATGATAAAAACCTGTCAAGTGGCAATCAACGTCGCTGGCAAACTTCTCCTCAACATCATACGCAATTTAGAAAGTTTTTATTGCCTGATCCTAATAATACACCAGAAACCACTAGCAAAATATTTGTTAGACTTCATGCAACTTAAAAAGAAAGATCTTTAAGGTTATAAAATATAGGCACACATATAAATTATATACAATATAACTTATACAAGTCACATAATAATCTATAGAGACACGCTAGTTTAATCTTTTATATTTTCTTGTATCTAGAATGATCTTATTTAAGGAGATCACTTTTAAGAGGCAACTTCTCATAAAATGTAATATTTGTTATAACATATGCTTTCAATTAGCAAAAATGCATGTTCCAGTGATAAATGTTAGAGTCTGAAATAATATCGTCATTAAGTTAGTAAAAATAATTATTTGTAACTATGACAAGCAAAAAATATAAAAATATAGTATTAAGTCTCAAGGATAAATAAAAATATATAAAATATAAAATTTTAGTATAAATATTATTTGACGAAAATTGTGGTTAAATCAAAAATATCATTTGAAGCGATTCTATGTGTGTAAGTTTAGGCAAATGCTTCAATGCTTTGTAATTAAGTTATCTGTAAATGTCAAACGTACATGTAAGAGAATAAGTTGTCACACAACGAATTTCATTAATTAGTGGTGTATATTTATACATGCATAAAGTATACCCCTTTACTAACCCATTAAATTACAGAAGTGGTAAATTATAAAATAAAACAAAAAATTTAAAATTCAAAACTAAATGTGCAAGGTATGGTTTTACAAGATGTCGCTTATTACCTCTATATTCACAGCAACTCAATATTGGAATTTAAAAAATGTTCACAAATTACAAATTATTCACTGATTCAAACATATTCATGACAACAAAAATGTTCACATATTACAAATTGTTCACTGATTCAAAAATATTCATAACAAAAAAATGTTCACATATTTGAGAAAAAAATCATGAATTTTAAAAAGTTTGAGAAATTGAAAATAGTTTTCTAATTAAAATATGTTCATGAATTTTACAAGTCTGTGATTTAAAATTTTCAATAATTTCAAAATATGTTAAAAAATCTAAAAAATTGTACTTTAAGTTAAAACTGCTCATTGATTTAGAAAAAATGTTCACAAAACTATTTAGGACTTTGAAAAATTTAGAAAAATCCAAAAATATTTGTGAATTAAAACGTGTTAAAGAATTTGAAAAATGTTCGTGAATTTAGAAAAACATTCCCTTATTAGTAAATTCATCAGTTTGAAAATGTTGTGAATTGAAAAAACAAACAAAGAGAAAACATACAGCGTTCACGCGTTTAAAAAATTCTCATATTGTTTTAAAAAAATCATGAATTTTAAAAATATTTGTGTCAAAAATCATGCAGGAATATTAAAAAAACTGCTTGTGAATTCTGAAATGTTGACAAATAAAAAAAAGCCTTTGAAAATTAAATATATGCTTGTTACTTTTAAAAAAAGTAAAATTAAAAACATGAATTTGTAAAATGATCACAAATTGAAAAAGGAAAAAAGAAAAATAGAAAATATAGTGTTGATGAAGAACCAAACAAGCCAACGGTTTGCGCATTTGCTATTGCTTTTTTTGATTGATGGCCAAGGCTGGGAAGGAGGGAAAATGGAGAGGTGGTCGGTTTATAAGGCAAAAAGGCTGAACATACATGCATACAACCTAGTAGTACCAGCAGAAGGGAAACTCCACTGCCCACACGTACTGCAACCATGAAGAAGAAGAAGAAGAAGAAGAAGAAGAAGAAGAAGGAGCTTCTTGTTTGTCTCAAGTGGAGCTGATCTAGCTCGCGTGTGGTACATAAAGATCAAGACGCAAATAAGACTCCCAACACATTACCAATAGAGCGTCTCCCAGGTAAATCGTCTCCCAGGCCAGCGTCCGTCCAACTCGCAACTCTGTTCTATCCGTGCTTGTGCTTAGTCCACGATAATAGTAGTACTCTAGCCGCATGGGCTACGTACGTTCGCAGCTTATGAGATGAGGAAAAAAAATGCTGGGCCGAGCTGAATCGATCGATGTTAGTCCTCAAACTAGGTGCCGACCGAAGCAGAGAGCATAGCTTGACAACAAGGGTTTCCACAAAAAAACGCTTGACAACAAGGCATGTGCTACACGATTTGCGCATGACGTCACACGCCGTGAGGTCGCTTGCTTGTCGTGAGCATATATGCATGCAGTTTCTATCATTGTGAAACGAGACCCCCGCACCACAAAACATAGAAGGGAGAATGGTCATACGGAGGAAACGTATACCCAGGGCTGAGCCGGCCAAATCGGAGGCCTTGTGCAAAACTCTAAAGTGGACCCTATTTCACTAAAAAAATACTATATAAAATTTACCGTGATAATATAAAGATCACAATATCTTACATAATGATTGGAAATATCAAGAATCGTATCTATTCTTGGTTGTATAGTCTTCACTTAAACAATATCATTCTTTTAGTGTCCTTTGTAACAAAACCTTCAATCATATCCTCATAAGAAATCTTCTCCACTACATCACTCTCCAGTGCTATTGTGGCCAAATCAGTAAGTCTCTGTTGTGTCATGGTAGTGTGCATATAGGACTAAAAATAGTGGGCCGAAAGCGATCAAAACTAATTATTGACACGAAGACGCTTAAAAATTTGGCGATTGAAAGATAACCTGAACTTTACTTGCCTTCAGAGTTCAGATGAATCAGGTCCTCCCTGCGGGCTGCTGTTCGGCCAGTCCTGCCCTCCTGTGTCCTGTCTCCTAACTCAAGAAAAGAAACTACACGTTGGATTGGAACTGAAGTAATGAACCGCTCGATCCTGGATTCAACACCAAGGAAAGGGGAAAGGAGAGGAGTCAGAAGCCCTAACCTACCGCGTCGAGCGATGGCCGCAGCGCGAGACGAAGAGATGAAGGAACGCCTCGTCGCTTCGCTCGTCTCGATCGAATCGAGCGATGATGGGTGAGAGGCATCACCCCGATGGCCCGATCGGCGCTTCTTCAGGCGCAGCAGACGCAGACAACAGAAAGCCCATATCGAAGACTGAATCACTGAAGAGGCCCATCTAAACAGAGTACTGCGTACAAATTTTGGGGCCCTAGAAATCGGGGGCCCCTGTGCGGGCGCACATGTCGCACCCCCTTGGGCTCGGGCCTGCGTATACCCACCTCGTATTGTACACTACTGTCGTACCTATACCCGCGCGCATGCAAAAACACACGATCTGCCGCCTGCCGCCCGCGTACAGGAAAAGAACACAAAGTTGTACGATCTCGGCGCCCGCTCGGTTTTTCTTGGTATGTGAAGTAACTAGAGGAGCGGAAGTCTCAACTCATGCCTTCACCTTCACCTGGACTACGGTATGACAATAGTTGATTTGGTAGGGCGTTATGAGAACTGTATAGTTTGCCTCCATGAGAACGAGGCGTACGATGACTGCAATGCTAACCAGAAAGTACCACCATCGGTTACTGAATATAAGGCCATTGACGAGCATGCTGCCACTGTATTCACACCTGCTAATTTCTACATCCTGCAAGATGATTTGCAGAAGATGGGACAACTGGAGATATTTGACATGCTCGTGGGAATTGAGCGTCAGACATTCATCGTGACATGGAAGGATAACCACAAGTTCAGGTACAATGTTGCCTATCCACCAGGTAAACTATAGCATGCACTTGTCTTAGGATGGTTCAAAAAGGGCTGCCATGCAAACACATTCTCTTTGTTCTGCATCATCTGAACTTAACTGAAATACCAAAGTGTTGTGTCCTTCATCGGTTGTCCAAAAATGCGAAAGATGAATTGCCTGTGCAGGGCAAGAGTGATATGTTTGGAAGGGGTTGGTCAGGGCCAGTGGAGAGAGAACGGTGTAGTCAAATTACCATAAAAACCACAAAAGTTGCTCATGCTGCATCAAATGATCCCTTCTTGTTCGACGAGTTGATGAAGTGTCTGGACAACATAATAGCGAAGAAAAAGATTTCAGAGGAGGAACTTATAGGAAGTAGAAGGTGTGCTATGGCTAGGAAGGAGGCAAGTCAGGCGCAATAAGGTGCACCTGGTATTGCAAATCCTGAGAAAGTTTCGACGAAGGGTGCACCTAAGAAAAGGCGGTCAAAAAGGGGCAGACGTTATGAAAAATGGTAGACCAAAGATTTTAGAGAGAAAAAAAGTGGTCCGTTGTGCAGTCTGTGTCATTTTCCAGGTCAAAATAAGGCGACATGTAGTCTGAACGAGAAATACGTTTTACATTTTTATGCCCGATGTAAGTCTGTGTCATTTCCTAGGTCATTTCCCAGGTCATAACAAGGCGACATGTAGCCGCTGCCGTAACACACGCCCGGCACGCTCACATCCCCGCAGCTCGCCAACTACCACACGCACGCGCACACACACGTGCTAACACACGCGCGCGCGCGCACACACACGGGCGGATTCAGGCCCCAGGCAGAAGAGGCGGCGGCCTTGGGCGTGAGGGCGTGAGACCCATCTCCTTTGTATATTTTAGCAGTGCAGCTATACTAAAATGCTACAGTCAACGAAGCTGCCTAGGCCTTGGCCCGGTTCGCCTGGGGCCTGGCCCATTCCTGGGTTCGCCACTGTACACACACACCTTGCCACGGTCCCTGGCACGGCTAGGACCAGTGTCCGGCTCGACCAGCTCACACAGGCACGCGCACTGGCCGTGGCTTATTCGCCAACATATCGGGGCCTCGATTGCGATGAGTTGTACAAGGTTGTAGAGATGCAGCTCGGTTTGAGGGCATCTCCAGCCGTTGGCCCCTCCAGGACACATAAAAATCGCCTTCTGGGGGCGAGCCGGCGATACACTCGGCGCTGGGGGCGGTTTTGCGCCCAGTCGTCGCCCCCAGGCGCCGAAATTGGCCCACTTTGCAGCCCAATTTCGGCGAATAAACGGCCCATATGGGCGAGAATAGACCCATATTCGGCGTGGTTTCGCCGTGTCTCGGCGTTCAATTATCAACATAATTATTTCTTATCACATATTTCATCACAGAAAAATCAAATACTTCAACAAAATACTACAACAACAAATAGTTCAATACAAATTATATAGTTCAACAAATAAAAACACGTATTTCATCGCGCGGCGTCCCCCTTGAGCCTCCATAGGTGCTCAATCAGATCTTTCTGCAGTTGATGATGCACCTGTGGGTCTCGGATCTCCTGACGCATACTGAGATAGGCAGTCCAAGTTGCCAGTAGCTGGTGATCAACTTCGGCTAGAGGACCCTGCCTGTAGTATGGTTCAGTGTCAAACACTGGGTCTTCTTGCTCGCTCTCGATGATCTTGTTGTGCAAGATAACACAGCAAGTCATGATCTCCCACATTTGATCTTTCGACCAGGTCTGAGCGGGGTACCGAACAACAGCGAATCGAGATTGGAGCACACCAAATGCCCACTCGACATCCTTCCTGCAAGCCTCCTGAAGCTTCGCAAACCAGACGTTCTTGCCTCCCGCCACAGGGTTTGAGATCGTCTTCACAAATGTCGACCATCTCGGATAGATGCCGTCAGCTAGATAGTACCCCTTGTTGTATTGGTGTCCATTGATCTCGAAGTTCATCGGAGGAGAATGACCCTCAACGAGCTTAGCAAAAATAGGAGAGCACTGCAGCGCGTTGATGTCATTGTGAGTTCCTAGCATACCAAAGAAGGAGTGCCAAATTTAGAGGTCCTGTGTGGCTACCGCCTAGCACCACACTGCAACCGCCTTTGGCGCCTTTGTACATCCCCTGCCAACCAAATGGGCAGTTCTTCCATTTTCAATGCATGCAGTCGATGCTTCCAAGCATCCCAGGAAATCCTCTTGCTGCATTCTGGGCTAGGATCTGAGCAGTGCCTTCCGCATTGGGTGTTCTCAAGTATTGTGGCCCAAACACTGCCACCACTGCCCGACAGAACTTGTAGAAATATTCTATGCTGGTGGACTCGGCCATGCGCCCATAGTCGTCGAGTGAATCACTGGGAGCTCCATATGCAAGCATCCTCATCGCTGTCGTGCACTTCTGGATGGAGGTGAATCCAAGAGCGCCAGTGCAATCCATCTTGCACTTGAAGTAGTTGTCGAACTCCCGGATGGAATTCACAATCCTGAGGAAGAGCTTTCGGCTCATCCGATAACGGCGCCGAAATGTTCTCTCGCCATGAAGTGGAGCATCGGCGAAGTAGTCGGAGTAGAGCATGCAGTAGCCTTGCAGACGGTGCCGGTTCTTTGCTTTCACCCGCCCCGGCGCCGAGCCACCTCGCCGCGGCTTTTCATTGCTCGCCAGCAGCTGGGCGAGGGCGGCGAGCACCATCAGATGCTCTTCTTCCTGGACGTCGGCCGCGGCTTCCTCCTCCAGCAGCGCGGCGAGCTCTTCCTCCTCATCCGAGTCCATCGCCGGGACAGGCAAAACGCCGAACGCCCTGCGCTCGGTGGGCGTGTACCCGCCGTTAAACCGCGTCTCCGCGGCCGGAAACGGCGGCCGGAAACGCCCAGCTGCTGTGGGAGGCCTGCCGCGGCGAAGCGCTGCTATTTTCCGGCGGGGAATGGCTATCTAGCGAAGTAGGGCGGCAGCCGTCGCCGGGATATAGCTAGTGGTGGCCGAGGGCGCGGGAGGGTGCGAGGTGAGTCGGGGAAAGAAAACCTTGACTTTTCCCCTGTCGGTGTGGGCCAGGCGTGCTTTTCCCTAGCGCCGGAGCCCCCAACGGCTCCCCAGCGCGTCGGGTTCGGCCTGTGACCGCCGGGCGGAAAAAAGGCCCGAACCGGCGATTTTTGGCGTCCTGGGTGCGCGACTAGGCCGTTTTTTCGGCGCCCACGCCGAAAAAGTGGCCTGGGGGGGCCTGTTGGGGGCGCGGCTGGAGATGCCCTGATGCACGGTGTCATTTCTCCAGTGTTCATCATCTTGGCGTTCATGCTATTCCACAGATCGGATTTGTCTGTAGGCAATCACCACTACAACGGAGCAGATGTTGTCATCACTTGTTTTCTTTTAGATGGGACTATTACACTGGAGATGGTATCGGTGCTAAGGGCCATGTTCTCATGGTGGCCAAGTGTGATACTAGGGAAGTTGGCATACTACGTTGCAGGAAAAGAAAGGCATGTATGGGGTTTGGTC